>OX638214.1:15344826-16544826 GCA_951805285.1 Thymelicus acteon | reverse complement strand
TGTACACTAAGGTGATGGAACCTACAATTACATATGCATTGGAAGATGTGCTCCAACATTTTAAAATGTTTACAATACTTTGACCAAACTGATTGAAGCAGCGTCCGTAATTCTGAGGTGCAGAAGCAGTACCTGCACTCGCCTGTGTTTACCAAGTTCAATCTTAACGATGAAATGAAAGTGTTATGATAATTCCAAGCTCATTACCAACATGGAGAATGCTTGAAGCCGAATTTGGGTCCTGCTAAAACAACGTGAAACTCTTGGAAGGGAATAAACAACTTCCTCATCTGGGCTGTGCATTATATTGATTATCTCGTCTGTTTGGGCAAAATTACACTCATTACATTTTACTCGATTTAATATTCTAATACTTGTTGAAAGTGTATAAAATGGATTAATCCATTATACACTTTTAACAGGTATTGGATTGATCCATTTTATACATATATATGAGGGCAGTGTTGGCACATATCTGTGCCAAAACATTCTACGGAGTTTACGCCCTATTAAGCAGACGAGAGGGTCAATATTGACGCAAAAATCAGCGATTCTTCTTTTTTTTCGCAAGGTGAATACTTAAAGGTGGCTAATGACACAGTACAATTACTTTGCGGTCATCAAGCTGAACTGCTCAGTACAGAAGATAGAATATCTTAGCTGCCGTCAAAGACCCCTACCATAAAAGCGCACTAAGAAAAATACCACCGCGCCGTCTTTCTCAACACTATTTCACCCAAAACATTTCATCGCATTACTAGATAGAGCTGGAGGCGTAATCAGGGTCTTTTGGCAACCTGTCAAGGATCGAAACTCTGCGCCGCAGAACGATCCGGGGACTGCCTCCAAGAAGCTCAACCAGCAACCCTTCGGTCGACCAAACGTCCAAGTTCAAAGCGGCCCACAGCTACGGAAACAACACTCGAATCTCGTTCGAGCACGAAATGTTAAGCAGACAGGAGGCCGGGGACAACCCGCCCCACAAAAAGCCGCAAGAGCACCCTCTCCCACATCCCGCCGGGATAAGAGAGATCGTGTTGAAAAGAGGTATTGACTCACCGAGCTAACCTTTTCGCGTTGGTCGGGTTCGCTTATATCATCACCACGGGAATCGATGGGGGCACCGCCCTACATCCTTAAGAGTATAAGAGGTTACTGAATCCCATTCATGGCGAGACGATCACTGTATTGGTCATATTTCTGTCATCAGGCACCACAATCGGAGCAAGCATCTAAGTTATTAGATAAGACGCTAGAACAAGGTGTACTCAAGGAAAAATAAGCGCAGCAAAAGCGATGTGATTCCACAGGGGGTAATTAAAATTAATAAACGTTATGTACGTTATACGAATACTGGACCTTCCGACTAGTTGGCTAAAATATATCACCACCAAACTTTCTTGTAGCGAAAGCCCACAGACGCTTCCTACGATTGATTCACCAAACACACTACTGGAGCCTGGCAAGTCACCCTTCGGGCTCAGTTCGGCTCCGAAAGCCTGTGCCCCCCTCAAGCTGGATCGGGCAATACTCGAGTAGTCAAGGTGTTCGGATCCTCATCTGTCTGGACGACTTCCTCTTGGTAAGTTAAAACCCAACCTTAAAAGGTGAATATGCAGAGCCTATAATTTCTACACTGGATAATAAACTCGGGGAAGTCTTTCCTCACACCACAAGTCACCCTGGAATTCCCAGGCGTAAAATACCTCTGGAACATTCTAAAATGTTTACCAGATTGACTAACCACCAGAATAGAAGATCAGGCATCATGCTAGCGAGATTATTGAACCTGCATAAGATCATCGGTATGATGAACTTCACGAGCTTCGTGATTTCGAGAAGTCACCTTCACGCAGAGGGACTTGCACTGCAACCATTTTCGAGATCACGGTCAGCTGCATTTACAAGTGACAACTGCATTTGATTCCCGGTCTTTTACCTCCGGACATAAGGAGATACGACACGGGTTGCCCTAACCGCTCTCATTGCAGGAGTACTTCGAGCTTTGGATATTTGATATTGGATTTGGATATTGGGCCTATTTGATATGTAATATATATATAGCATCCGTCATGCCCCAGGTGAGTGCAACTGCCATGATCATCATTTGTCACACAAGAAAGCTCCGCCGGAGTAGCACCTACTACCTTGTGCAACAAATTTTTTGTTCATTTCTATTTCCTAATGGGTTACACCGAATACTGTGTATATTTTAATTGCGTTGTGCATGTCGTGTCAAAGGATTACAATCTCGTCTGAACGGGTAAATCGGCGGTGTTCCACGATCCTTTTCTTTCTTTCTTTAAATATCGAATTGTCATCGATCCTTGATAAGTCTACGAAGTCTGAAAGAAATCTGACCGTTTAAAGCTAATACTCGTATACTCGTAAAGCAATAAAATTGCGAAATGTTATTTCCTGCAAAATGTGTGTTTCCACCACCACACCTGACTCCGCGGGTTTTAGCTCACATGAACTCTCCCAAAACAACGGAGATGATGCATGAGGGCCGAGTATGTGAGAGAGGAATTGGTACCTAACAAATTGGTTTTCCCAAGAAAAACCATTATTTACCTTAGGGTGGCGTAAATCGACTTTGAACACCTATGTCATCCTGAGAAATATGGATTGCTTATGCAAAGGAGAACAAGATCAACATGTATGATCCAGAAGGTTCCGATCTTGACAGGTAATGCATGACTTGCATCAGAAAACTGGATTATCGTATAATATTATATTCTTTTCCTTGAATAAACAGATTCTGTTGACCCTAGCGGCCTGTACAGTTTCACGTCGACAGGATGGTACCTAAGCATCACATCGGTCGGCATAGCTGTTGTAATTAACCACCTTTACAAACTGGGTTCTAATAAGTACTTGTAAGGTAAGTCCTGAAGGATATTGCTTTGACAAAATCCAAAATGACTAAACTGCTTGTTTGGAGTAGATACATTATCTTAGATCGTTATCTATGTAACAAGGGCCCCCGATAGGGTCAATCTATACAATTCTGGTAAGCGTACTACCACAATTCTGCTGTTATGTTCGGGACGGTGCGTACGTACACGACTTAACTTTTACTGTAAGTACATCTCCTGAACGCTACATTATAGGTACAAAGTAATAATATATTTTAAATCTCTATTTGTATCAAAGACTGATACTGACCCTCGACACCAGTCGGTATGAAAATTAATGGCTAACACCAGCAATTATTTATTTAATTAGCATTTTATTAGCTTCAGCATTACTGTCCTGTTTACTCGGTTAAACGAATTATCTGCTTACAGGAAAAGAAAGATCTAGCTAAATCCTATATTTAGCTATTTTTAGCCTTGACCGGCGAACCTGGAGAGGCTAGCCGTGCCATTATAGGGGACTGAGTGAAGAAGATCCTACATGAAGCTAGCATAGCTACTGCAGGAAATCTTCGATAGTATAGGGGTCAGTATCCCCGTTTATAATGGGGAAGACCGGGGTTCGATTCCACGAGCTTGAGAGTTCAAAAGCCACGTTACATTAGTTGTAGCGTCTAAAAACTGGGTTGTACAGCTTTTTTACATATTACAAAGGCATACGACCTTTGGCTAAAGAGTAACTGGAGGTCAACTAACACTTAAGATATATTATTGTCGGGTCATCTTGGATACCCAGACAGGCCCAGTTCTCTCAGTCCTCGAAATTTGTACCTCATGAATTTTTAAAATGTTTTTTCAAATTGTGACATGTCATTGGATCTGAACCACCTTATGGGACTACGGTACAGTCCTGTGAATATTTGTGTTCGAAATATAATCACAATTCTTTCTAACAAATAATACATAATATACTTCTGTTATTATGATTTTAAAATTATGATATAATTAATATGTACTATATTACAGATCTTATGTTTTACAGTTACAAACATTCACCATTCTCATACCTTATTACGAAATTAATCACATTGGCTTGTTCCAGCGCCACCAGGCGATAATAAACACGTCTCTCATAATTAGGTCGAATAACGGTACAGTACTGTTTAATACTTACGTTTTACCTGAAATTAAAACGTTTATTAAACATACTTACCTTATTCGACCTAAGCTTTTAAAAGCTGCCTGGTGTTATAGAGACGCAATGATGTGAAAAGTTTATCCATAGCTAAACCTGCCTAAGATGGCGCTGGTGTCATAAATCAACGGAAGCGGAAGTAGAAAATTACGAAAAGTGAGGTATAGATGGCGCGGGCGGACCGGATGTAAGTGACTAGTACGTACGGAACCGGATGCCACTCTCATAATTAGGTCGAATAAGGTAAGTATGTTTAATAAACGTTTTAATTTCAGGTAAAACGTAAGTATTATATTTTCAAAAAAATTAGGGATCCTTAATAAAACTCCAATAATGTAACCCAAGGTGTAAAAAAATAAGAAAATCGAAGCAAAGCGAGGGCGGTTACTCGTATTAAATAATAATATGTTTAAAAATTCTCACCATGACTACCACTGGACTGTACGGAGGCTTCAACTGCCCCCTCCGCTTCAGCTAATATAGACTCGTCCAGGTATTCTTCATCTAAAAAGAGTGAGAATATTACAATGAGCCCAGCTTTTTATACATTACCACACCACTACACCACTCATCTCTGTTAACAGATAGATAGATATTTTGAATAAAATTTCAGCTTTGTAATACCTATATATTTACCTCTTATGTTCTGGAGCATAGCAATGCTCTGAAGAGTCTGGTTCTTGAAGGTCGACGCCAGCTCCAGTCTCTCCGCACATTGGATACAGATGTATTTGAATTCATTTGTAACCTGAAAAGTTGTCAACTTTTTGAGTCTTACGATTAAATATAACTCTTAAAAAACATTATTTTAAGTTAGTCTCAGAGTGTAGGAAAATGTATTAAGGTCCACTGTCATACTAACATTAATTTGATTGAGGTTGAAACAAAGATATTTTACTATACAACATCATTGGGTTGAAACAACGAGTTTCAGTCAATGGGGCATATTACATTGTCAATATTATCACGATCCTAGTATCGCAATATCGCAAGTATTGAAATTGGGCTATTACATTTTCAATAATATCATCATCAGTACGTCGTTGAATTTACTAGAGTAAGTCGTGTTATATTATGGACTAGCTCCTACTCGCGACTTTGTCTGTATGGAATTGAGAATTAATAATTAAAAAGATCCCGGGAAATGACAGTTTTTGGCACCGAGGGTTGTGTTCTTGTCGAGGTCTTCATTCTTTTTGATAGTATTTATATAATACTAGTTGACTCGGCAAACGTTGTCCTGCCAAAAATTTAGGGGTGGACCACCCTTAACATTTAGGGGGATGAAAAATAGATGTTGTCCGATTCTCCACCCTAGCCGATATGCACGCTAAGATTCACGAAAATCGGTCGAGCAGTTTCGTAGGAGTTCAACTTCTAACATCATGACACGAGAATTTTATGTATTAGACTAGCTGACCGGGCAAACGTTGTTCTGCCAAAAATTTTTAGGGGTAGGGGGATGAAAAATAGATGTCCGATTTTCCACCCTAGGCCTAGCCGATATGCACGCTAAGATTCACGAAAATCGGTCGAGCCATTTCGGAGGAGTTCAACTTCAAAAAAGCGTGACACGAGAATTTTATATACCTACTCGTATTAGATTTATCGTTCAGATTCCACAAAGACGGGCACGTTTCAAATACAAGAATGAACTCTTTCAAGTCATTTTTTTCCCTATGTCATCAACGAGAACGACAGAGCGTAACTATTCGTCATTCTCACTACTCGAACGTCGTTCCGCCATGGCTGCAAGCGAATAATGACAGAAAAATATCGCGAAGAGCTTACATTTCAATATTATTGAAGCCACGCCCCCTTAGTATCGCGGATTTCAAGATTTCCGAATATTCTGTGATATTATCACGATACTGCGATACGGCCTATTACACTATCAGTAATATCACAATATCGTGATAATATTGACAATGTAATATGCCCCAATGTCAATATCTATAATAATGTTATAAAGAGGAAAGATTTGATTGTTTGTTTGCATTGAATAGGCTCCGAAACTACTGAACCGATTTGAAAAATTCTTTCACTGTTGGAAAGCTACACTATCCCCGGGTGACATAGGCTAGATCCTTTATTCTTTCATCTGAGGGCTAGATTATATTTTCAAAAAATTGAGGATCCTCAATAAAACTTCAATAACGTAACCCAAGGTGTAAAAAAATAAGAAAACCGAAACAAAGCGAGGGTGGTTACTCGTAGGTAATAAAGATGGTTTAAGTATTGTAATTGATGTAGTTTTAGATCATCAGCACAAGTATCTAATTGTATATGGAAATAAACGTACATTCAATGTCCAACTTCGAATCAATTTACTGAGAAAATTTATACTTCTTAACGAAAGCACAACTTGGATTGTTTATTTAATAATGACACAATAAAAAATAATACCTTCACTTCAAAACATGTTTGAAACATTTGAGCGTATGTTTCTTCATGGTCGGCATTTACAGCAAATAGGTTTATCAAATCGTTTGTACTCATGCAACAAATACAACCTTCAAAGACTTCCTCTTCCTCCATTCTTGAGGTTTTAGTTAAAAACAAAAGAGGACTTACCGAATTTTCTTTTAATTTTGAACTTGGTTTGAAATTTGAACTTACCGGCAGTTGTTTTGTTTTAGATGTCTCTCTGACGTTTTATACCCCATTTACACGCGCGCGCGAGCCACGAGACAATCCGCGAGACGCGCGCGTACGCGCGCGTGTGAACAGGGCGCTCGCGGACCAGACCGCGGCGCGTCTCGCGCTCGCAGGGCTCGCGTCGGGAGCGGTTTTGTATGCGCGCGCCAAAGGGGCTCGCGCGAGCGCTCGCGTGGTGTTCACACGCGCGTAGGGGGCGTGGCTTACGGACGCGCCACGAGACGGTCCGTGACACGCGCGTGTAAATGAGCGGTTAGAAGTGTCTCTTTGAACCACAGACTAAGTAGAGATTTGGAACAGATAACACAGATTTTATGTAGAGCATTTTCTATGGCGTCCGCTATAATCAATGGCACAGTTCCCTCGGCACAATGTGACGAGATATCCCACGATTCCAATCCCCATCCCATTACGCCACGACATTTCACGACAATACCCAGAGTCGTTGTCATTGCTCACCCCGCTATTTGCCTAAAGTATGGACATTTTTAATGCCGCCAACTTTTTTCAATCAGAAAACAGACTCAGAAGTCAGAACACGCCCCCTTATATTATGCGTACGCATATCCCACGCATCAATTAAAACGGCGATCGATTTGAATGCATGCTTGTAATTAACAAAACACTGTAGGCATCACGGAACACAGCTGTGTTCCGTGGTAGGCATGGTATTGGTAGCAAAACTCAACAGCGCATGCTCAGGCGTAAGGTTAATAGATGCATGGGATGGATAGATGGCCATGGAATTTTGACAGAAAAGTATAATCTCTGAAAAGTGGTTTATGACTTTGTCTCACTTTATTAATTTGACATTTGACTTTTTTATTAATTTGAGAATTGTAGATAAAAACGGCCGTTAAGTTTAGGTTTATCCATTTCCTCCTCTATAAAGATAACATTATTTTATAAGAAGTAACAATTAACTACCAATGATTAATGAAATAACCATGAAATAAATATTAAAAAAAAAACATTTATTAATAAACAGTATAACACAGCCTTGATCAACATTTACACTTTATTATTTACAACAATAGACATGAAGCAGGATGGATATCGCAAGTCACTCATCCTAGCGCTCGAGTTTGGTTCTATGCACCTACTTAGGGGCCATCCATAAATTACGTTACACTAATTTCATACTTTTTGACCCCTCCCCCCGTCCTTGTCACAGCTGGTCACATTTGTGAGATCTCCCCTCTAGTGTGAAGTCACATATTGTCAAATTTTACAGCTACAAATTATTAAATTAAAACAGCCGTTCCGAAATAAGTTTTATTTCCATTAATTGTTTTTTGATATTTAGCTATACATACCAGTTATTCGATTTTGAAATGTGACGTCACGAAATTTAAGTCCCCCTCCCACCCCTTGTCACATAATGTCACACATGTACATCGACAAAGTGTGACGTAATTTATGGATGGCCTCATAACGTTATTTTCTACTAATAAGCATAGTAACTTTGAATAAAACCCAAATTTTGACACTTTATAAGTTTTCTGTAAACAATCTCTCGATAAGTTAAAAGACTGTAACCCTAAAATTTGGTGTGGTGAATTTTAACAGTTGTTACACAACTGACTTGAGGATTATGGATACACAAATATTGATAGCGGCTGTTAGTGATGTCTGATGAGTGGTATCCATCCTACTCAGTCACTAACGGTTACTTAAATCGCTCCTGTACAGAATTTGTATGGTGATTCTGTACTAAGTTGCGATTAAAATCACCGTGACTCTTACGGCGTAAATCTATTTACAATATTAAGTTCACATAATTTATAAGTTTTATCTATTATAAGTACTATTATGTCTTCTGCGGTTTTATAAGGGCGGAATGAACAAAATATCAAGCTATATCAGAGTAACTATCCCCCGAAGAGAAGAAAAATCCCCGATTATAATAGTACATCACTGTTACCATCACGAAATTAAAACAAAATTCTTAAAAAAACCGACTTCAACATTAAGAATAACTCAAAAACTACTCGTAAGACATCGCTCAAATTTAAACGGGACCATATGACAAGCACCAGCTTTTGAATAAAAAAAGAATCATCAAAATCGGTCCGCCCAGTAAAAAGTTAACACGTAGGTATAACACATAAATAACTACAGTCGAATCGAGAACCTCCTTTTTGTAAGTCGTTTTAAAACATATCAAAATAGAACATTTTACTAAGGTTTGGTTCAATTCAATCCACCCTATGTGAATGTGGAAATGTGCATTCATAAAATCCTTCTCAGTTCAAGTAATCGGAGACCCAGGGCGACATGGAGCTAGTATACTTGGTGGGTGGAATGTCGTATGGAATGATGAGGCGGTTCGCAGCACCTTCCTCCAGTGGAAAGAAGTCTTCGTTGATCTGAAAACATCACACATAATATCACATATAATAAAATTGTAACTGATCGAAGAACGTGCGTGGCAGATAAGGGGCCATCCATAAATTACGTCATACATTGGGGGGGGGGGCGGGGGGTCGATGAAGTGTGACATGGTGTGACAAGGGGTGGGAGGGGGTCCTAAATTTCGTGACGTCACATTTCAAAATCGAAATGAAATGAAATTAGTGTGACGTCATTTATGGATGGCCCCTAAAGGGTGTCTCGGTAAGAACTCGAATTTAAAAAAAAATTGTTTGCTTTGAAATTACAAATTGTTATAAGAAGACACCAAGATATGGTTAGTAAATAAGACGCGTCTCCATCCATCAGCCCTTAGAGGTCCACTGCTGGACATAGGCCTCTCCCCTAACTTGCGCCACACTGACCGGTCCTGAGCCTTCTGAATCCAGCGGATGCCCGCTGTCTTCTTCAGGTCGTCAGTCCACCTGGTCGGGGGGCGTCCTATGCTCCTTTTTCCGAGACGTGGGCGCCATTCGAGGACCTTTCTTCCCCAACGGTTATCGGTCCTTCGAACTATGTGGCCAGCCCATTGCCACTTCAGCCGGCTAATTCTTTGAGCTATGTCGGTTACCCTTGTTCGTCTACGGATCTCCTCATTTCTGATGCGATCACGTAGAGAAATACCGAGCACAGCCCTCTCCATAGCTCGCTGCGCAACTCTGAGCTTGTGGATCAGGCCAATAGTAAAGCACCACGTCTCGGATCCGTATGTCATCACTGGCAACACACACTGCTCGAACACCTTCGACTTCAGGCACTGAGGTAGTGTTTTGGACGACAAGATATGACGCAGTTTCCCGAACGCAGCCCATCCGAGTTGGATTCTACGACGCGTCTAAAAAAACATAATTCATATCCTAACATCATAATGTGAAAGTTTTTTACTCTTTCATGCAAAAATTACTGAACGGATTTTCAACACAAGAGCACACAGGTAGACCACGTTCTGAAATAAGACAGTACTTACTTATTATCCCGGTAAACCCGGACAAAGCGCTAGTAGTAAACACTACATCATACTCACAACAAACCGCGGCAGGAACAACACACCAGCCTCATAGCTCATGATCCGGAGCGCCCTGTTGCCAACGTTCACCGAGCCCCACGCCGCCTTGCTCACGTTGGCCGACGTCAGCAGGTAGTACGCGGCGCGCGTGCCGTCGGGTGAGGTGCGAGTGTAGCTCTTGATGTGCGGCATCGCTTTGTCGCGCGCGGTGTGCGTCGCGCGCCATTGGCTGGGGGGTGTCGGAAATTAAATAATAAATAAATAAATAAATAAATAAATAACGATTCACACTCATAGCTTGAAGGGGGTATAAGGATATTTACAACTGAAATGTAGTTTATAAAGATCCATAATTTTAACGTGGTAGTTTCCAGTGTTGGAACTGTAAAAAACTATTTAATAATAATAATAATAATAACGCTTCACACTCATAGCCCCACACTAGGATTCCCTGTGTCGTGGGTGCCATGGACAACACACTAGACAAGGACATTCACACCCAGACCGAGAACAGAAATTCAAACTCATCATTCAAATTTCCGCCTCGCTAGGAATCGAACCCAGGACCCTCGGTGCGGCGATCCGGTATGGTAACCATTGCGCCACCCGGGTCATCAATTGGTAGTTGTACATGATTTTAAACTAAACTCATCGTGGACTGAACATATTTTTACTATGATACGGGTACTCACAATATATATTCTATACGCCGATATTTCGACCCAGTTGCAGGGATCATATTGCATAGTTGCAGGCAGTCTAGCCGTGACCATGATCCCTGCAACTGGGTCGAAATATCGGCGTATAGAATATATATCGTGAGTACCCGTATCATAGTAAAAATTGGTAGTTGGTGGTAAAATATCGAAAATTGATATAGTGAGGTGGTAAGTTATCGAATATAGCAACTATCGTATATCATGGTAATTTATTTTACAGTGTAATATAATATAATATAGTTCATGAGAAATAAAACTCGGGTTAATTTATACAAAATACTCGTAGTAATAATACTAAGTATGGTATTTTATTGAACACTGTAATGTAGTTATTTCTAGTACAGTTCTACTACTGTACCTCATGCTAGTTCCATTGCTGTTTTAAAACTATGTACACCTCAGCTAAGTATAGTATACCAACATATACTACGTCACTGTCAACATACAACAGTACTACAGACATAGGGGTTACCATACGTCCGGATATGTCCGGACTAATAGAATTCTGTCCGGACTTTGTCCGGATTTTTTGGTTTAGATGGAATATGAGTAATAAAACTTAAATAAGTAATATCACATTAATCTTTAATCTTTAATCTCAATTAACTTCCCACTCATCTTACTTTATCACTGTTACGAAGTGGGTACCTCAAAGCATTTTATGACTAAAATGTCCGGACTTTTTTTGATCTGTCAGGACTTTTAAAATGTCTATATGGTAACCCTATTAACAGACATAACGTACTCACTAGAGGTAGTTAACGAGCCAGGGCTGCTTGAAGTGCGCGGCGGCGGCGTACGGCAAGCACCCGCCGCCGAGCAGGCCCAGGTGGGACTGCTTCACGTTTTCTGAAACAATTATCTTAATTTATATAAATTACGTGTCACATTGTCATTTTATTAGATTAATAGGTTGTCTGGAAGAGATTGCTATTTAAATAATAAGACCGCCTATTGTACTAAGTTTTGTATTATAAAGTGTATCTAGAAATAATTTTTAGTGTACAATAAAGAGGATTTTGTTGTTGTTGTTGTTGTTGTTGTTGTTGTTGTTGTTGTTGTTTGCCCGCGATGGACTCCTTAACTACTTAACTGATTTTAATCAAATTTGCACACCGTGTGCAGTTTAATCCAACTTTAAAGATAGGATAGCTGCTTACATCTCAAAATAAAAAAACTTTTGACAGAACGAAGTCTGTCCGGGCAGCTAGTTATATTGTATGTACGAGGGCCGAGCCAAAAGTATAATTATTCTTGACAAAAAATAACCGACTTCAAAATAGCTCAAAAACTACTCAAATTTACCACCTGACAAACACCAGCTTTCGATTAAAAAAAGAATCATCAAAATCGGTTCACCCAGTCGAAAGTTCTGAGGTAACAAGCATAAAAAAATACAGTCGAATTGAATACCTCCTCCTTTTTTGGAGTCGGTTAAAAAATGTCGCTCGTCGTCGTGGGTGTCGTGGGTGCCAAGGACAACACACAAAGACAAGGACAAACACCCAGACCGAGAATAGAAATTCAAACTTATCATTAAAAAATTTGCCTCACTGAGCGTCGAACCTAGGACCATCGGCATGGCGATCCGGAATGGTAACCATTGCGCCACGTGGGCCTACAAAAGTAATTAAACAATTTGAAAATAACTTCTTTTTTTTCTCTTTTGCCGTCGACGCATCGGTGGTTTTATTATTGCTGTTATCTAAGGGCGACGGCAATCATTTACTTACAGACTTCTTTATTCCGTAGTTGACTAAATTGAATATGAATTTAAATGAATATATGAATTTAAAAAAGTGAGCTTGTGTATATAACACAGGTTTATAACCTCACTAGCTGCAAGTAATAATATACACCATCAATCTTGAAACAATATTCATTTAAATACAACTATTCGGAGATGCACTTACCTAGAGAAGGGTAGATAAGCTTCAACTCAGGGGGTGCTGTCAACATTTGGGGTGAATCCTTTATCTTTGTGAAGTTGTGAAGGAAGTCGCCTGTTAGCCATAACTGGAAAATTAATATAATAAATATAAATGATATTTTTTTTCATTTTGTGTTAACCTTATTTTTAAATTACAAATTACGATAAAAAAGATTGTACAAGTTTGTTAACCAAATAGGACTTGTCTAAAATATTTACTATACATTACCTTACAACCCTCCTTACCTCCCGAAACTGCTATGGAATTATAACTAAAACCACTCTACTAAGACTTACCTTAGCCTCCTTCCCATAACTCCCCAGACTACTAGCCTGCGCCAGCAGCGGCCAGGCGGCACTCTGGTCGCGCGGCACGAGGCAGTGCTGCCGCAGCAGCGACCCCGCGCGCAGCATACCCCACTCCGCGTCGAAATGGGACCCCGGCGCGGACGCTACTAGGAACACGCTGAAATGGACATGGTTACCATGTTATATTTATCAAGCCCACAGCTGCCTTAGCTTCCCACCGCTGCTATCAAAACTTTGTTAGATGCCCACCGCTGCCACCAAAAGTTTGCTTAAACTTTACGTTAATATTCCTGATGTGACTAGATTTGATCATTGGGCTGGATCAATATATTAATTGCCCAGTGGTAAGGCACTGGAAGTTGGGAATGCGTGCCAGATGCGTTCATTATGTGTGTATTCATTCATTTATAATGTTTATTCAAATTTTATATGTATTCACATCTATCCGACGCACTATAACTAATTTGATTTGGTTTTATCAACTCACTTTATATGGCTAAAGTCGCATCTCTTCACACGCTCGATGTAAAACGCTAGTTGCGGCATGTGGTAGTGGTTGAGGTACTTTAGCAACGAGCGCTTGAACTGCGTGGGGGATTCCCCGTCGTACGGCATCGCCTCCGCGTCCAGCTCACAGCAACGCGGGCTGAACCATAGCCTGATGATGGACATAACCATAACATAACGATTAATAATTAACAGTTCTACATTAGGATTTTTTAATTACAAAAATTAATTATGACCTTTCTTTGTAAAAAATCGTATCGATAAGTCAGTCTAAAACAAATAACAACACATCATCTGTAACTAAATTAATGTAATTGCCTTCTTCTATTATCTTCTTAATAACCTTCTTCAGAACATAATGAAATAATTAAATAAAGAAACGGTGAAAACAACTCCTTTGCAGAATTTTACGAATTGGTAACAAAAACGTTTTGCAGCTCTACCAAAGTATGATAAGGATTGTGTTGTCTATTCCGAAATAGTTTTTGATTTCTACAATTAACCATAGTAGATATAAATCTATCAAATATTCTCGATATCAACATTTTTAAATAAATAAATAACGCTTCACACTCATAACTCCACACTAGGATTCCCTGTGTCGTAGATGCCATGGACAACACACTAAACAAGGACATTCACACCCAGACCGAGAACAAAAATTCAAACTCATACAAACCGCCTTGCTGGGAATCATACCCAGAACCCTTGGCACGGTTGTCCGGCATGGTAAACATCACGCCATTTATAGTATCTGTTATGTATAGAGTTGTGCGCTGGTGTCACTAGATGATTATTGTATTATTCGATTACTCGATGTTATCTAATGATGCACAACCTAACTCGGTACAAGACAGCCAGTCTATACTGGGAACTCGGGGCGGACGGTTGTGTCCCTACAGTGTTATGCGTACTTACAGTAAATATTATAATACTTATAATATTGATTTATTATAAATAACAATACTCGTGTTTCGTTGAACATAACAGTATCGAAACTATACTTATTACCTACCCTTGAGTTCTGTCCTCCCAGTCATCCTGGTACAGATTGGCAGTGGATACCACCACGCGCAGGGACCCATCTTCGTAGCACAGGATCATCATTTTACTGCAAGTAAAAGTTTATTATATACTAGTGACATAAACAATAAAAGCGGACGATTAAAACACTTCTAACTATACCTTATTCGTCGAATTATGATAAGCAGATGAAAAGTTATTCTCCAGATAACATACATACTGATATGTATACAGGCTGAAATCGTAAACCACCTTTTGACTTCACAGTAATAATATAATATAATAATATTATAATAGTATAAGGCCTTGTTTCACCATCTTCAAGTAGAGTCCTGAATAAGCTATTCGCCGGTTAAAGTGACGTTAAAGTGTCATTTTACATACACGAAATGTCAATTTAACCAACAAATAGCTTACTTCGGACTTACTTGAAGATTGTGAAACAAGCCCTAACAGTAATAATAATAAAAAATCCGTGTTGGGATCAAATTAAAAGGCTTATATTATGTATATTTATAGAGCTTTTGAGGAGAATTTTAGATAGTCGGGTATTTGAACCTGATGTTTAGTAACAACTTATTATCGATAACAGAGGGGTGTTCTAAGTTTAACGTGTCTGTGTATCTGTGTATCTGTATGTCTGTCTGTGGCATCGTAGCTCCTCAATCGGATGAACCCGACTTAATTGTCCTTACCTATGTTTAGTATAAATAAAACTGTGGGGGGGGGGTTTAATTTCAATTGAAGATTATTGCATAAGGTGCCATCCATAAATTACGTCACACTAATTTCATGATTTTTTGATCCCTCCCCCCTCATTGTCACAGCTGGTCACATTTATGAGACCTCCCCCCCTAGTGTGACGTCACATATTATGAAATTTTACACCTACCAATTATTAAATTAAAACAGCAGTTCCGAAATAGTTTTATTTCCATTAATTGTTTTTTAATATTTACCTATACCTATACATATCAATTATTTGATTTTGAAATGTGACGTCACGAAATTTAGGACCCCCCTCCCACCCCTTGTCACACAATGTCACTAACGTGTGACGTAATTTATGGATGGTCATTAAGCTTAAGATATATCCTTTACTTACGTGTGATGCTTCCCGAAAGGTGTGGACATATTAACGTAGTGTGCGTCTACATTCGGTTTCTTCTTATTAATAGTTTTTATCTCCGGCATCGAGTCGTCCCCGTACAGAATAGTTAGCTTCTTCGCACTGCCGAGCAATCAAGTTATTCTTATTAGACCCCCTGGACCAAATTGATTGTAACTTTTTAGAACTTGATAACAGATGGCGCTATCATCTTAAATGACACTAGCGAAACCGCGAAAGCCGTTCATGTTGTATATATACTATACTATACTGTCATTTTTATTAACCAATATAAAAAATCAAAACAGCGACCCTTAGCTATCCCATTATAGTTCTAACTTAAGGAGTTAGTACTCAAGGGCTTCGCTTCTAGATTACAATAACTAAGAATTTCTTCTTAATAACTTCACTTTCACCTTTTACAAAAGTACCCAAAGATCTTGGTCCTTCGAGCCGGATAAATTATGAGCGATTTTTTTTATATTGCAACTCAAATCTATAAATTTATTCTTAATGAAACATTTATTTACACAAATAGCCGCAAACGCGCTGAAAAGGCTGACTTGACATTACGTAGTCACTGCCACCACTAACGCAAAGGGCACGTATTGCCGCCAAAAAAAAACAGAGGGACCTGTATTAAGTAGCTTACAAACAACGCCCACCTGTATCCAGCGAAGTAGTACTGAGAGAGAAGCCAGCCGAGCTCTACCATGAAGTTGATCTGCAACGAGCACTTCAACTCGCCCAGACTGGAATCCAGCAGTTCTAGAACAATACACATCATACAAATAATTGTTTTCAAATGTCGAGTTATTGCCTGTTGCTCATAGATATCTAATGAATATGTAGTTCAAGATAACTTTCTACTAACAATAAGAAGAAAAGGCCAAAAAATAACCGATTTCAAGAAACGTTCTTCGAAAATCCTATATCCCAATAGCCATTTGTTTACCTATACTAAAGCAGTGATAGCCTAGCGGTTAGAATGTTGGTCTCTTGAACAGAGGGGCCCGAGTTCAAATCCTGGCACGCACCTCTGATTTTCAAATATTATGTGCGTATTAGAAGTTAATTATCACTTGCTTCGGTGAAGGAAAATATCGTGAGGAAATCTGCACACCGGAGAGTTCTCCATAAAGTTCTCAAAGGTGTGTGAAGTCTACCAATCCGCACTCGGCCAGCGTGGTAGACTATGGCCTATACCCCTCATATTGTGAGAGGAGACCCCGAGTCCAGCAGTGGGACAATTATGGGTTGTTGCTTTGCTTTTTTTTTACCTATACTAGTTTGAAGAGGTCCCTCAATCAATTTCTCAAGCATCACATCATCAGAAAAATATGAAAAAAATATGGGACAAATCTGGACTATACTCTTTCGAATAAAAGAAAAGGATCTTCTGAAAGAGAAAAGAGTTCTGAGGACCATAGGTTTTGAGGACACATAAAAAAAGATTCCGGCGAATTGAGAACCTTTTCTTTTTTTCAAGTCGGGCACAAAATTAAAAAGATTATTTAAATTCTGCGCCGTCAATCAAGTGCGCCAATCAAAATCTTACGTTAAATAAAAAGATAATTATACCTTACCCAAGAAGGTGATAGAATAGGGTTGTCTGTGCGTCTCTCTTGAGCTATCTATGGTAGTATAGAAGATGTAGTAAGGTGCTCGTGCGGCGTGCTTCGCCGCCATCCCGCCAGGGGGCAGCACTACTTTGAGATAGTCTGTGGCGCGGCGCGTGGGAGGTACTATTGGGCGATAGTCTGAATCTGGAATGAATTTTCATGAGGGATATTAGGTACTCACGATTGTTTTATTTTATACCGATATTTCAATCCAGTTACATTCTGAATGAAGTAAAAAAAATATGATAAGGTAAATGAGATTATTTTTATGTAGAGTTTACACTATTTACAGCAATCAACAATATCTTTGGTTAACCTTTCATGTACAAAAGAACCAGGACTAATGTATATTTGGTACCTAGATTTGGTATGTCTTCAATCGGCTTCTTCATAGTTATACAGTGAACTTATTAAATATTACTTTGATCTATCAAAAAAATACCTTTTGGTTTATTCAAACCGGATGTTGTAGAAGCCTGTTCTGTATTATCCTTTTTGACATTGTTATTTATACTCTGTGAGCTGGAACTTGTTACTGATACTGGCGTGTCTTTGCAATTATTATATTTACTCTGTGAGCCAGCATTTGCCGCCAATATTGAGCTGTCTTTTTTATCATTGTAATTTTTACACTGTGAGGTAGTTACCACCGGTTTCGGGCTTTCGATTTTGGCACTGCTCCTGAAAAAGAGTAATATAACCACTAAGTAGGAATTTGCCCCTTTGTTCTTTTGTCCATTGGCAAAGTACACAATAAAGTTGTTAAAAACTAATAAGGATCCAATAAGGATGCAATTGGTACTTATTACTTGCATATACAATATTGTTTAGTTTAATTTAATTCATAATAATATACTTTCCAAAAGAATGTTTTAAACCACACCCTAATTTCATTATTTCATGCCTTGTAGGTAGCACAGTCACACACAGTGGCAGATCCAGGGGGTGGCAGGCTGACTAGGGGGCTCAGGTCAGTAGGCACGATCAGAGCCGGCGTTAAGGGGGGAGGGGGTCGGTGGGGCAACGGCCTAGGGCGCCGGAGGGGCGGCACATTTGGGGTGTGGAGCAAAAAAAAAAAGGAAAAATAAAATTCCTAATAAACGTTTCCATTGGTTCTGCAAAAAATTATTCGAGAAAAAAAGGTCGATTTATATTTCCTTATGTGGGCGCAACAATATTCTTGCCTGGGGTGTTAGTGCTCTAACGCCGCATAGGGGGCGCCGTAGAAATTTCACCTAGGGCGCTGGTAGTGCTAAATCCGACACTGGCAGACAGGCGACCTGCTAAAGCTTAAGCTATAAACTGAAAACTTCTATTTGACTTACTTCTGATCTTCGCTACTAGCATTCCCAGATACATTATCTTGAGATTGGTCCTTTTGTTTACTTTTGGGTACGTACAAATCCTTCTCTATAATAACGTCTAACTGATCTTTGATAATACTCCTCTGTAGAATCAGACTGTCAGGTATTGGGTATTCGCCTGATCCACTATAATTGTCTAGAATGGACTCCACTGTAAGATAAAATATAAGAATATATTGATAAGCTATATCTTGAAAAATGAGTAGTTAACACCCATTGCGAGCCCTTTTTAAACCCAAAAAACGGGCAAGTGCGTGTCAGGACACGCGCATGTAGGGTTCCGAAGTCTAGTAAGCTCATCTAGACACGCGGTAGCGTGTCTAGCCAATTTCAAGCTAACAGAACTGGCGAGCAGCACCGTGTGTAATATTACACGAACCATTTGGAGCCCCTTTTGACCCCCTCATAACTCAAAAACTATTCCCTGTTAAATTTGTATGTATATTATCCATGCCAAATTACAGCTTTCTAGCACTAAGAGCGGACGGACGGAGGAACGAATATGATGAAAATATAAAGGTTCCGATTTTACTTCGGCTTTTACTTCGGCGAAATACTGTTCACTTATAAATTACTTCGCACGTTAGGGGGGAGTGGGGGGGGGGGGTCGATTTAGTGTGACATTATGTGACAAGGGGTGGGAGGGGTCCTAAATATCGTGACATCACATTTAAAAATGGAATAATTGCTACGTATAGGTAAATATTAAGAAACAATTAATGGAAATAAAACTTATTTCGGAACTACTGTTTCTATTCAATAATTTATAGGTGTAAAATTTCATATTATGTGACGTCACACTAGGGGGGGAGGTCTCACAAATGTGATCAGCTGTGACAACGACGGGGGGAGGAATCAAAGTCATGAAATTGGTGTGACGTAATTTATGGATGGCCCTTACAGCTTTATCTTACACAGATATGTATATTTATAACGATAAAAAAGTTAAAATGTATAAATAACTCACAATGTGGATGACTATACTCTCTGAAATGTGCTGGATTCAACCGGTAACATGTTTCACGATAATTGCATTCCTTCTTCACACGCTTTGAAGTTTGTGTGCCTGTGAACAGAGGAAGTGTATGTGGAAACTGTATTTAGAGGAGGGAAGTCATTAAAATACCTGCAAGATACTTTATATTTACATTATCTAATATATAAAATTCTCGTGTCACGGTGTTAAAAGTTGAACTCCTCCGAAACTGCTCGACCGATTTTCGTGAATCTTAGCGTGCATATCGGCTAGGGTTAAGAATCGGGCAACATCTATTTTTCATCCCCCTAAATTTTAAGGGTGGTCCACCCCCAAATTTTTTATTTTATTTTTTTAATATTTTGACAGAACGAAGTCTGTCGGGGCAGCTAGTATAATATAATAAAGGTATAATGGATAAGATAATATAATCAGCAGTTTTTTACCAGAGTATGAGTACAGTACGGTCGACGTATCTTGGCGCGTCTGAACATAGGCTCTGCCAACTTTAGCACATATAAGACAGAGATAGCGACACGAAAATGCTAACGTGTGACTGAGACATAATACGCCGCATGCCGAGCATTGCCGAATTATGTTACTGCGCAGCCTTCTGCGCGAAGTTCAGACGCGCCAAGATACATCGGCCGTACTGTACATCTACTTACGATTAGGGTTGCCAGGCGTCCGGTTAAAACCGGAGATAGTTAGGCTTTTTGAATGCGTGTCCGGCCTTTAGCGGTCTCCGGCCTGTCCAGCGTTTGTTAGGCTTTTTACATTTGACCGACGTATACGAAACTTATGCAAGAACACAGAACGATCTATATTGATGACGTTAAAAGACGTTCCTGAATGGAATCAAGTTTCGGAAACTATAAATATCCTCGAAGAAAACATGTTTTGACTAACTGCAAAACTAAATATTTATTTTTAAGATCATAAAAAAGGTAGATATGTTTATTTCATGCTGTTAGCACACAAGAAATGGCTAGCCTATTTTCAATGAGTAGTCCAGATGGCTTTCAGATTCAATTGCATTTCCTTAGAATTTAAGAACATTTTAAAAATATAGGTTGTATGTAGAATTTAAATTAAAACATCTGCACCCTTATTAATAAAAATCGCTTAATCCAAGCATCATCTGAAGCTACACTTGGACTAGTTAATTCTGGATTAACTAAGTAATAACTTCGTAATTGCAATGTTATTAATAAATATGGAGTAACCTCGAACTAACAATACATTTCTTAGTCCGGTTTCAACGAGTAAAATATGGCAACCTTTGTAATTTAAAAGTAAAAAGAGTGAGTCAGTGAATGACTTCATGCATTAAAATGACAGTGACAACAATATTTTGGGATTGACAACTTCAAACGACGTGATCAGCTTTCAATTTCAAGCGCCTAATTTCGCTCCTCGCAGTTTGTTTCATGCTATGGTTACTTGTTAAATTTAAAATTGATTTACATGAACCAAAAACGTGCTCGCTCAGTTAACTGGGATGAAGAAGAAAAGGTCAAAGAAAATATCAATGTGAATGACGTTTAGTTAGAACAACGAAGTACTCTTGATATGCGTCAACTGTCAAGTCAACGTCAATGTCGTCAATGCACGCCTAGTCCACGCCTAATCAGTCGCTAAACTATGTAGCGACATGGACTAACTTTGATTCTGAGATGAGACTCGGAGTAGCTTACTTCTTCGTTACTCTATATTTATTAATACTGAATTTAATTAAATCTTATTTACGACAAGTTTTAAAGTTACTCTTGCTCTGTTTATTAATATGGCCGCTGACGTTTAAAGATTATTACAACTTCATTTTGAAAAATACTGAGTATGAAATACAGAAACTGAGTATGTTTCTGCCAACCAAATACATTATTTTTGTTTACTTTAAATTTTATTTATTTAGCCGTATTGGGGCAGCAATGGTAAGTGGTAAGTGGCTAGCGTCGCCTATGGACATCAGTAACACCAAAGGCATCACTGATGCTTTACCGGCCAAGAAAGAGAGAAGAAAAAAGAAAGAAAAAACTGGCTCTTAAGCCCCCAGCTGGAATGTGCAAGTCGTTTGGCGGGTGACTCAAGCAAAAACATGGATATCCAGGCGAACCCCATGGAGAAATAATAATAATAGGTTATAATGGTATTCATGAACAATTAAAATCAATATTACCAATATAATCCCTCGGAGGCATAGATCTATATGTATATATTCTCGGAGGGGTCGTACCTCAAGTGGGCCAGATTTAGTCAACTAACAATTAATTGGTGAAAGAATTTTTTGTTTAATAATAGACCGCTAATGGTAAATAATCAAATATACATGGTTTTACATACAACATTATTGTCGTATTAAATACACATAATATAAAGGATATCCGGCCTTTTTACCCAAATGTCCAGTCAAACTGACTGGTCTGTCCGGCTATTTGGTGTGATGACCTAGCAACCCTACTTATAGGGTTGCCAGGTGTCCGGATAAAGCCCGACATGGTTAGGCTTTTTGAATGCGTGTCCGGCCTAACTTAACGGTGTCCGTCTTGTCCGGCTTTGTTAGGCTTTGTACATTTTACCAAGTTATGAGAAATTTATACAAGGACATAAAACAATTTATATTGATGACTGTTAAAAGACATTCCTGCATGTAATTAAGTTTCCGAAACTATTAGTATCTACAAAGAAAACATTAAAGTTGATGATAGTAAAGGTTTTGACCATTTGCATAACCTTAAAATATTTTCTGATCAAAAACGGGGACGTTGATGGTTGATTTCAAGAAGCTGTTACTCGTATACAAGAAATGAGTAGCCTATTTTAAATCGATGAGAGTAGTCAGATGGCTTTTAATTTTAAATATTTGATGTTTAAAGATTATTACAACTTTATTTTGGAAAATATTGAGCTTTTAAAGCACGTTTCTGCTAATTATTTAAATTAATTAGTGAAGAAGTTCTAAAAAATTGTCTTCATAATATTATTTAATACATAAAATTCTTGATAATTTAGGATGTCCGGCCTTTTTACCCAAATGTCCGGCCAAACTGGCATGTCTGTCCGGCTTTTTGGTTGTCCGACCTGGCAACCCTACCTACTTACGATAGGTGCCCATTTATCCTTCTAGATTTACCTACATTTACTTATAAACTTATTCTAAATCAAATTTAATATAATAGGTAATCTTTATATAATTTACGTACCATTTATAGCACTCGAGCGTTTATTTGTGCTCATAGCGAAGTGGTATACTCCTTAGAATTTTAATATTGTATTCCTTGATTTCTGATAAAATTACACGTAAACGAAGTTTGCCACTTTTCATCTGCATCTGCTAAGTGCTGTGTGCAACTGTGCATCTGCAACTCAAGCTCAACAGCTGTTTGTTTCCCAAAGACCCAAACATTTAATTGTACAGATCTAAAAATGTCTTGTCGTTGTCATATGTCAGTCATGTCATGTCACATTGCATGACAGCCACATGCAGACTACGTAGAATTATGATATGATATGACAGGCAAAGGCTTTAAAATAAATAACTTGTCTTTATTAAGTCTTTGTATATTGGTATAAATCTCCTGATATGTCCTATGTCCAGCAGTGGACAAGTTCCAAGGGCTGATGGATGGATGGATTACTTTTCTAACATTGTTTGGTTTGTGAAGATCGACGACTTTGTAGAGGTACCTGAAGTTCGATTTCGATAAAACGTCATCGATGACGTCATAACCTAAAGTCCCTAAAGAACCAATCACAGGCCGGATTGAGGTTGTCCTTCATAATTATAGGGTATCCACACTTACATACTTAGAAAGATTGTCCTATTTTGATATGGTTCTTCAGAATGTTTTCTGTAGGTAATTTTTCTATAGGTAAAAATTATATTTTAATAATACGTTTTTTTTATTTATTTATTTATTTCCAACGAATGAGTACATTTTCTACATTTCCATGTCTGCCAAACTGTAAGCCAGTTTATTAAAATTCCTTCAAAATTACTGAATTTAAAATATTGCATTAAGAGCAAAATTATTGAGACGATTGCACATTCCAGCTTTTTATTAATGAAATGTAATAAGTAATTTAAGTTGCTTTATGTGTTTTTAGATTAAGGATAGCAAACCCACCGATCTTCTGCTGCCCAAGACAATATTGATTACCTTTAAAGAAGACTCGGGAAGGGACTGGGAATTATTCAGTTAGGAAAGGATATTAACACGACAATCACTGATTATCGACAACAGTACAACACCACATTTTATGCAACACAAACAAAAACGACGAGTACCTATGACGACCACAATCTTCACAAATCCCCGATGACCATAATCGCCACTCTGAAAAATTGCATTGATTTTGGCGCAGTGTCGCAAACTACCACACAATTACGGTACCTATAATATTCATCTTAGATGTTTTATATCATTATAAAAAATCATAATCAAATGCATCGAATGATATGTCCTGGGACTATAGATAACATGGACACAATGGAAAAATTAACTTTAGGGTATGACGTCATCGAACTTCAGGTACCTCTACAAAGTCGTCGATCTAATACTCTATGTTTGCCATTGCCAAAATGCCAACATAAACATTTCATAGATTTCCTGTCTTAAATTGACATTTGACATTGACAGACAGGGTCGCTGGACGCTGACAGTTATGTGAGATAAGTAAATAAAAACTATTTGGGAGAATAGAAGAATTTTAAATAAACTTTTAGACTCTTGCTTTTGATTGTTATCTGAAACAGTAAGTAGATATATAATATTGATTTATAACTGAAATATTACTTTCTAACAAGCAATATAACCCTTAAAATAGAAAACTTGTTTCAGTCAAAGATGGATATCGGAGGCTTCGTTGTGTGTCCGTACAACCCATCGCACCGGATCCCCCGTCTGCGCATTCAGTATCACATAGCGAAATGCCAGGCGAATCATCCGATTATCGAAATTTGCCCCTTCAATGCTACTCATCGGTTTCCGAAGTCGGAGATGCGGGCGCATACCCAAAACTGCCCGTCTAAGGAGGCCGTCTTCCCGCAAGACAAACCCGCGAAAGCTATTGCGTCCCTCAGCAAACCGAAGAAGATATACCAGAACGAATACCTTCCAGAAACGGACCCAAATCATGAAATGTGGGATGATTAAAACATCATTGAGTTGTTTACCGAGAGACCCGTTACTTTATTTTAGTTAAGATAATTACTATTTTAGCTTAAGTCTAAGGTAATCATTACCTTAAATCTCCTATTTTTAAGCACTACCTGGTAATTTGGTTGGTCAAGTTAGATTTGGTGTTTAGTTTTATTATTTTTATAAGTCATGAAAATTGTGAAAACTGCCAAGTAATGAGATTCTTTACAAAGGTTTCTTATTAAGAAAGCAAATGACATTTATTATGACAAATGTACAGCAAATTAGAAGCACAAAGTGTTTAATAATCCTTATAATAAGGCCCGTCTCCAAAGAAATTTCTATTCACTATTAATAACTAGTGAGAAATACTTTGTTTTATGTACAAAAAAATCAGCTTCCACTTCTTTGTATTTCAAAAACTCATAAAGTAGTTGAAGGTTGACTTGACATTTTGAAACATAATTGTATTTCAATAGGTAGTTGTTTTTATATACTTTTTATTCTAAAAGTTCCAGGCGAATGATAAATTTAAAATTTTTCATTTAGACTTATTTTAGTCTCGGGATGCTTGCTATGTTCTTTACTATGGTAACTGTTGCCACATTAATCACAGAGCACTTATGCCCCAACTCAAGAGTCACTAACGGTTACTTTAATCACTCAGTAGTAAAACTAAAGAATCACCATACAAATTCTTTACTAAGGAGTGATTTATTTTATGGTTTAAGAACTTTATTCTCATTACGAATTATAACACAATTTAAGTAACCGTTTTAAGTAACCGCTAGTAACTCTTGAGTTGGGGCGTTAAACACTACATTTAAATAAACAGTTATTTCGAGCCATAATGAAGACACAAAATAAATACACACAGAAGCATAAATCCATATTAGTGCTTGAGCAATGTCTATAGACATGAAAAAGATATGATTCTCTGAGCACTGATTTCATTTGATCCTATTATTATGCCCATACATGGTGTCTATGTGTGTGTTGATTGAGGGTGCTGTTTGTAGTTTTTATACTTCTAAGTGTACTTATCTATTTTTTGGTAAAGTTGAGGGTTTAGGTAGTTATATAATGTATAGTATACTATATAGGTATTTAAAAAACAATATAAGTATTATATTTTCATCTCCAGATGGTTTTATATTGCAGAAGAAAAAAGAGGCTGGGTTAAATTTTATTCTCCCTATATTTTCTAAGAATGACGTTATAATAAATATTACGTTCGAATGTAAAATAACGAAAAAAAATTAATTGTTTATTACAAAAATATATGACTACGACATTTGAAATTTTTTTTCTTGCTAAGTTCACAAGTCTATTAGCACATACACAATTTATATTATACAACACACATTAAAATATTACACAAATTCTGTTGACAAAATTAAATTTTGTTTAGTTTTTTAAAAAATCTGTATATTCTGTTGTTTTACGTATTGCGTTGATAAAATGTTCGTAAAACATCGGTGAAGCGAAGTCACGCAAAAAATATTCCTATCCTTAAAGCAATGTACCTACGCTTTACGTATCCATTCCGTATCCTAATAAACTACTTGTCAGATAAAAGAGCAGTAAAATCAAAAAGCTTTTATCATTAATAAGGCGACCCTAATAACTAATCGCTGGTAACCGGCATTTACAATAAGACACATAAATGACTCATGTCGTTAATTATGGGATAACCATTTAAACGACTGGACGGGTCAACAAAAGACAGATAAAAATAACCAACTGTAAAGATATGTATAATCATTCTGTTTTTTTATTACAATACATCAAAATCGCCACATGTAAGTATAATATTGTATCTATAGGTTCCCATATTTTAAGAGTTATTTTTATATTTGAATCATTTATACGTATAACTCGTTGAGTAGGTACCTACTTAGTATTTATTACCGCATAAAACAGCGATTTCCTGCTTTGCCCAAAGGTTGGCTGGTAGAGAAAGCTCTAAGCATTAAGCTCGCCTTTTATACCATCTGTCTTAGGTGTAGTAAGGATTAAATAAATAAATAACGCTTCACACTCATAGTCCCACACTAGGATTCCCTGTGTCGTGGATGCCATGGACAAACATACTAAACAAGTACATTCACACCCAGACCAGCGAGAACAGAAATTCAAACTCATCATTCAAATTTCCGCCTCGCTGGGAATCGAACCCAGGACCTTTGGTGCGGTGATCCGGCATGGTAACCATTGCGCCGCACGGGTCTTCAAAATAAATTAATAAAGAGTAAATTAAAGTTATTTCAAATAAATAAAGAGTTCCGTCTATTCCTCATGGGTCTCATTATCAGAAGGTTTTGAGAAACATATGGGACGTATCCGGAAACATACCCTTTCAGATGAGAAAAAACTTCCAAATCGGTTGATAAGGTTTGGGCCGGTTATCATCAGGTCGTATGTCATCGTCAGCTCGTTTGTCGCTTGGTAAATAATTCTTAAAAAAAAACCAACTTCAAAATTAGGGATAACTCAAAATATCATCAGATCTCGTGGGACCATAATGACATCGTTTTAATGGCCGAAAATGCCCCCGAGATTCAGAGCAGATTGAAGGACTGACGACGGCTGGAGAGTGTTGGCCTGAAAGTAAGCAGAACCATAATCAAAATTTTACTAACAAAAAATAACCGACTTCAAAATTACTCAAAAACTACTTGTCAGATCTCGTTCAAATTTATGTGGGACCACATAAAGAGCACCTGCTTTCGATTAAAAAAAGAATCATTGAAATCGGCTGGCGTGATATTGAGTTATTCGTCCATTTGTCGTGCACATACTTAATGCAAATTTAAGACTTATATGGTTTTCTCATGGATGCCATTGTCAGATCTCAATAAAATTTAAGTGGGACCAAATGACAAGCACCAGCTTTAGTTTAAAAAAACAATCATCAAAATCGGTTCACCCAGTCGAAAGTTCTGAGGTAACAAACATAAAAAAAAATACAGTCGAATTGAGAATTTCCTTTTTTGAAGTCGGTTAAAAACCACTTACATGTTCTGTGACTTCGGTTGTAAATTGAAAGGTAGAGTGCCAACTAACCACTGGTGTTGAGATTTGGTGGCCAGACGGTCCGGAGCATAAAATCTATAAATCCGTATAAGGTAACTTAATCGAGTGTTCTTAGCTATGTTTAGTGTAAATCAAACCGCTCATTTACACGCGCGTGTCGCGGACCGTCTCGTGGCGCGTCCGTAAGCCACGCCCCCTACGCGCGTGTGAACACCACGCGAGCGCTCGCGCGAGCTCCTTTGGCGCGCGCATACAAAACCGCTCCCGACGCGAGCCCGCGAGCCACGAGACTTGCCGCGTTCTGGTCCGCGAGCGCCCTGTTCACACGCGCGCGTATGCGCGCGTCTCGCGGATTGTCTCGTGGCTCGCGCGCGCGTGTAAATGGGGTAAAACAGTTTTTTTTTTTTTAATTTAATTTAGGATCACGCGATAACGCTTCAGTCTAGACCACAAGTTTATTGTTTACAAGTAATGGTGTTGATGTACTTATTTTGAAAACTAGTAACTCGCCCTCACTTTGCTTCAGGACGTAACCTATTTTAATGTAAAGGGATAATAAATAAATATTAATATTTTTGCAACAATTAGGTACTATAAAATATTTTTATTTCAAATTCATAGAAAGATACGCCTTGTAAAAGTTACTGATCAACAATAAATTCTTTATTTATTTTTACCTTACTTTATTTATTTAAACCCGATACCCGATAGGGTATGATTTTATAAAACATGATTATAAATAATTGAACTATTATTACTGGCGTATAAAACCGTCATCGCGAACCCGATGTTGGCGCATTAAACAAGCCAATCGGCTTCAGTTTTCAGTGGATTCAGTCGGTTTTGAAGAGAACGGGGGCTTTATATTTAAAATAGAATCTCATCAAAAGCATTAATGTGAAATGAGAGGCAATTAAAAAAAAAATTGAGATCTAAATGGGTGCCAAGTTCTGTGTAGAAAAGCCTAAAATTTTTGTCACAAGAACATGTAATTCAATTAAAAAATTTAGTACATCATATCTACTTGTTATGTTATAAAAAAATACAGCTTTTCCCAAAGATCGCCCATGTATAACATCGTTCAGTTTCAAATATATAGAGATAACAGTACATTACATACGTCACAGACACCAACATTGCAGTGTTGTTTTAATGAGGCAACGAATAAATTAGCTACGGTGACTGTGCAGACAGACAGACCACAGGCATGCGAGGAAAACTCTTGAATCAGCTGAGCGGACGAAATCAGTGCTCGATGTATCGCGGTACAGTTATGTCCTCAAATACGCTTTGGAAACAAGTTAATTTGACATTCACATTATTATGTTCTCCTAGTACCGTTATAGTGATAACTGATAGTTATTTTTAACTTTTCAGTAGGTAACGCGAACGATTTTACGTGATTTTTGTTCAAAATGAATTTCTAAACAGATTACGATAATTTTATATTGATCGCGTGGATTCAGTGCGACGCGATGGAGTGGAGATTTGTGATAATATTTTTAGTATTGATCAAAACTGTTAATAGAGTTTGCGGGAGTAAGTATCTTCGACTTTCTTGCGTAGTTCTGAAGTCTCAAGTTCGAATCCGGTTGAAGCATAAGTTTTTTGCTTATTTTAAGTTAGTGCTTGGCTACAGTGGTAGTGACTTTACTTTATTACCTAAGTCTGGGCTAGTAAAGCACTTCTTACTAAAGTCTATTCGTAAATGTAAAACTATTATTTATTATTATATTATTAAAATATCGCCTCAGATTTTATTGACCTGAGTATATCGCATAAAAATTAGACAAAAAATTAATTGATGGAATGATGAATTCAATTAAATAAGTCCTTAGTATTAACGATATTGATTTGGCCTACATTACCTCAATGAATTATCGTTAATCGATTTACCAATAATTATCTCTTTATGAAGTAGAAATTACCGATTTCAAAATATCTTAGACATTGTTCACAATGCCATTTTCATCGTTATACTATAAAGGGCCATTGTATGTTTGTACATATTGTATTCAAGCATTAATAATACTATGGTAATTAGTAATGACGTTAATAGCGGTCATAGCCATAGACATAATACTATTAGACTAGACAAGCGGGCTTTCTTTGCGTCACGCTGTTAGAAAGAGAAAGAGACCAACTCGCGTAACTCGTAAGTAAGACAAGGATAGGCTTACCTCCTGCCTTTCTTCGCAGCGTGACGGTTTCACTTACATATATGTATTATGCTCAGATACCTTGCCTAGTCTAGTAGTATTATGTCTATGGTCATAGCGACGACCCGTGTGGCGCAATCATGAAGCTATTAAAGAGGGCGCAATGGTTATCATGCCGGTTCGCCGCACCGAGGGTCCTGGGTTCGATTCCCAGCGAGGCGGAAATTTGAATGATGAGTTTGAATTTCTGTTCTCGGTCTGGGTGTCCATGTCCTTGTCTAGTGTGTTGTCCATGGCACCCACGACACAGGGAATCCTAGTGTGGGGCTATGAGTGTGAAGCGTTATTATTATTATTATTATTATGTTTTTTATTTATTTTCTCTGGATATACCAGGTAGTCATAAATAACACGGGCTTACACCAAGTGTTATTTACAGTAGGTAACTAAACTAATAGGTAAACTAACGTTCTGCTGTTACATGTTCAACATCACTATTGTCACTATCTAATTGTAAAAATTTGCGGACAATGCGACATGTGTTTAATATTGCAGCTTTTTGAAGACTAATGTAACTAAATTTAGGCAGGTCTAATATCTTTAAACTATGGAAGAGCTGTTTTGGAATTACACCGGTTGTGGAGATAACTATGGGAACAATTATTACTTTTTTCATTTTCCATACTCTTGTGATTTCTTCTTGTAGTTCTGTGTATTTTCTAATCTTTTCTACTATTGTTGATTGTAAATTATTTGTGTTTGGTACTGCAATGTCTATTATAAATACATATTTCTTAAGTTTATCTACTAGTGTGATATCTGGTCTATTGTTGTATATTGTGTGGTCTGTAAGAATTGACCGGTCATAATAAATTTTATATGTTGTGTTTTCTAAAACTGAATGAGGTGTATATTTGTAATATGGTGTATGTGGATCAGTAGACAATTTATGTTTTAACATTAGTTTTTGGTGTATGATGTTGGCAAGTTGATTATGTCTATGTGTGTAATCATTTTGTGTTAATTTAATGCAAGCACCAGTAATGTGTTGTATAGTTTCGGGTTTATTTAAACATTTTCTACAGAGATCGTTACTTAGACTGTTATCTTTTAAAATATATTTTCTGTAATTTTTTGTAGCTATTACCTGATCCTGTATCGCTATTATAAAACCTTCTGTCTCAGGAAAAAGACCAGCTAATTCTAACCATTTATTTGACGCTTCCTCATCAGTATTTGTTTCTTTTAGGTCTTTTTTGTGTCTTCCGTGTAGCTCTTTTTCGTTCCACTTAATATGTTTTTCTTCTTTGTTCTTTTTCAAATCTATTATTTCCATATCTTGGTTACATAAGTTTAGAGGTGTTAGTTTATTATCTAATTCTACTATAGTTTTATGTATTTGACTGCTATCCTTCTTCTTATTAAAAAAGGTTTTCATGGAATAAATTTGTCTATCATGTAATTGAGTTAATTCTATGAGCCCTCTTCCTCCTTCTTTTCTTGGTAAATTAATGCGTTCTATTGCTGATTTTGGATGGTGATAACGGAATTGTGTAAGGGTAGTACGTGTTTTTCTTTCAAGATGCTTCAACTCCGTTTTCGTCCATTTTATTATGCCAAAAGAATATGTAAGCACCGGTATAGCATATGTATTTATGGCTTTAAATAGATGTTTACTGCTAAGTTGTCGTTTACATAACGAATTAAGTCTATTAATGTATTCCTTTTTTAATTTTTCCTTGACTATTTTATGTTCTAATAACCTTGATTGACTGTAACCTAAATATTTGTAGAGCTCTTGAGATTCCATTGCATTTATCTGATACTCTTCATCTATTTTGTAATTTCCTTTCATTATTTTCCCTTTTTTAATATTTAATTTTCGACACTTATCAATTCCAAACTTCATTTTTATATCATTTGTAAATTTTACCGTTAATTCTAATAACATATTCATGGCAGTATTTGTACTAGCGTAAAGTTTCAGATCATCCATGTACAGCAAATGAGTAAGTTGACATAATGTCTGTCTATTGTTTTTTAAGTTGAATCCTAATTTAGAGCTATTTAATTCTCTTGATAATGGGTTAAGTGCTAAACAAAACCATAAGGGGCTAAGTGAGTCCCCTTGGAAGATACCTCGCCTAATATCTATTTCTCCTATATTAAGTTCATATTTAGCCGTGTTTAGATAAAGAGTAGTTCGCCAAATTGACATAGTCTGTTTGAGGAAATTAATAAGATTAATGTTAATTTTATATATTTCTAAAATTTGGATAAGCCAAGAGTGCGGAACGCTATCGAATGCCTTTTGGTAATCAATATAGGTAACGTAAAGGTCTTTTTTAGTTTTTTGCACATATTTTAATACAGACGCATCTATTGTTAATTGTTCTTTACATCCAAGATGGTATCTTCTGCATCCTTTTTGTTCTTCTGTTAGAATATTGTACTGTTCTATATGTTTATAAATTCTATTGGCTATTATGGAAGTGATAATCTTATATAAAGTAGGGAGGCACGTTATAGGTCTATATTGAGAGGGATCTTGTGTTTCATTACTTTTGGGCAGGAGAAATGTTTTACCTTTTGTTAAAAATTCAGGAAGTTGACAATCACCTAAAAATATGTCATTTATTTGTTTAGCTAATGTCTTATGCACTACAAGGAGTTTTTTAAACCAGAAATTATGAATTCCATCGTCCCCGGCAGCTTTCCAGTTATGAGTTTTATTTATTACAATACCCAGTTCTGTTTCACTTACATCTTTAAATTCCATGTCGTTTATGACATTTGCTCGGTTTGATTCTGTATTAATCCATTCAGCATTTTTATTATGTTCTGTATCTTTATTCCATATACATGACCAAAATTGTTTTAATGTATTTTTATCGGGTGGATTCGTTATATCACTATTTTGTTTCTTTAAATTTAATCTTCTATAGAATTGTTTCTCTGCTGTCGCAAATAGTTTGTTATTTTCCTTTCTGTCATTTGATTTATTGTATCTAGCTAGTCTATGGCTTTTTAAAGCTAATTTTTGTTTTAATGTATCTAAATATTCATTAATTTTTTTATTTGGTTGTTCATGTATACTATGTTGTTTTGTTTTATTTAGGATTTCATTTACTTTTTTCAGAAGCTTTTTTGAATTATTTCCTAACTAGCTTCTACCCGCGACTTCGTCCGCGAGAATTTAGAATTAGATCCAGATCCTACTAAAATTTAGATGTTAGGTTTAGATGTTTGGATGTTTGTGAATTAAACTTACAGTATCCTGCTTTTCATCCCAAAGAATGATGTCGACAACATGCTTATTATTTCGTGTTCTAGCAAGTTGCTAAAGATTCGAAAAAATCATAGGGCATGTCGTGAGGAAGAAGTTCAGCGGCAGGCTACCTTAAGAGGTGCTTAAATAGTAATAGGCACATCATCGACACCAGCACCATATTCATTATTTGGCGTACCAGCGAGCTGCTTAAGGGTCATAAAAATCAAAGGAAACGTCGTGAGGAATAATTTCAGCAAGCTTGAGAGCTGCTACGCCGGAACAGGCAGGTAAACGACGTTAGCAACATGCTCATGAAACAGAATGACGGAGATGGGCTGTTGCTAGATTATGAAGCGAGTCACAACACGCGAATCTCAGTAGCCAAAAGCTTATAAAAAGGGATAAAATTAACAAAGCGTGTAAATTTTGTGATGCGAGGAAACTGGAGGAAAAGTATAAAGTTATTCCGCAATTAGAACAAACAGCAGAACCATTAACAGAATTACGTTTACACAAACGTAACACAAACGAACCATATCATTATTTAAATAACATCGGTATATTTAATGGATGCTTCCATATAATATGACATCTTTATTAAGGGCATTGAAACGAAACGAAACGAAACGAAACGAAGAGACTCAGTGTTTTATGTACTCCATAGAGTGGCAAGAGGGAGGTTGCCCCATGCATATCTTTTAGTAGCTAAAAATTATAGGGGAATAATAAGTCAAGCCGCAGATTTTTTTTTAGGCCACGGAAACCAACCTCTGATTTAATAACTAAGCCATGGGAAAATGAGAAGGCTTCTAATAAACTAATTCGCCTTTTTTTAAATGCCACCTGAATATTCCAAAGAAAGCGTCAAATAAAGAACAACTATTATTTTTACTTGTCCCACTGATTTATACATCACCTTCTAATTTACTAACTCAGCCACGGATTTTACAACTAACCAACATTTTTCGTTTTACAGCCTGAACATATTTTCCTCAAAAAAGATAGTTCAAGCTAGAACTAGAAAACATCATATTTTATAATTTAGCATGTGAAATAATAAATCGTATTCTTTTATCATGGAAAGAGCAACTGCATGATCTGTTTGTCGCCAGTCAGACGGGCGCTACTGGCCATTTGCACCAATCAGCGAGTGCGATTCGATTCATGCGGGTATGAGTTGTCACGTGTATTTGTTTATTGTGAGTTATCGCGTGTATTTGTTTATTTTCATTCTATTGTTGGTGCGCTCGTTGTTAAATAAGTGACAGAAACAAATCGCTGCAAATCCGACTCCACGTAGTCTTGTCTGCCCTACCCCTAGAGTGTAATGTAAACCCGCGTAGGCGCGGAGGGGCGAGGCGGCCCGCGAGCTGAGGAGCAGGTGGTTTTAACGCTCGCCGCAGCGGCTGAGGCTGGCCGGCAAAGCCGGCCAGCAAGCCGAAGCTGCGGTGGTGAGCGTTAATAGCATCTGCGACGATAAGATCGCGTGGGACCGCCAGAGCCCCGCAGCGCCGGAGCCGTGACAGAAGCCATGTCTGCTGCTTGCTTGCTGCATGCGGAATGCCTCTTGCTGTTTGCCGCATGCCGTAGACCTTTTAAGGGTGTGTAACGTTTGAAGATTAGATTATGTATTTGAAAATTATATTAAATGAAAATTAAGTCAAATGAACGTTATATAAAAAGAGCATTATGCTACATAATTCATATGAAGTAAACGTTAAAGTAAATGTTATTCGAGCAAATTAATGAATTATAATATGAAATAAACATTAGATCACATGAAATTTTGTTATTTGTTTTTATAGCATGTGAAAATTATAGACATGTGAACATTATTTCAAGTTATATTATACTAAATGTTATTATACTAACTATTACACACCTTAATTTTAGGTACGTTTTGATGAAAATTCAATATATTTGAAGATAATTTTAGGTATTTTGATGATCAAAAATATAGGACGAGTTATAAATTATTTATGTTTGAAAAAAATTAAAAGATGCTGAGTTATAAAACTAGATGGTGATAAAATTACTTTATTGGTGTCATATTTAAATATTTTAGAAGTTTACTAGTTGAATGTATGTTAAAAATATAGATGCTAAAAAATAACTGCTATGCTAAGTCGTATTTACAGTAGCTTACATTGAAAATTTATAGTGGCTAAAAGAGTATTTTTTAGACGCGCATTGATGGTGGCTGACTTAGTAATTTAGGGGACAGTGTAAATTTTTAGAGGACAATAATGCTATTAAATAGAAGTCAGTTTAAATACCACCCAAAATTATATAGCGTCTTAGCCATATCGATTATATCGCTAAACAATTACACGATTCCGTAGTCAAAAATAAGATTTATTTGTCTGTGGACCTTATTTACGCAGATGAAGTTGCAGTTTGTTATATCGTTAAACTATGATTTAAAATTAAATTATGCCAAATTAAGTATTTTCCTTGCAATCATCGCGAGTCATCGCGAAACATGATCATTATCATACTTAAAGTATGATTGGTATAAAAAAATATATGTATATTTATGTACTAAATAGATCCTATAATAAACCAAGACTACATCGCTACTTACCATCAGGTGGAATTGTAGTCAAGCATTAACTTACAATTTAAAAAAATAAAATGTGTGCTATTCACACATAACGTGGTAGAAGTGAAACCTTCAAAAATTTTGTTTTCAAGATAATGAGACGAATAAAATTTCGGGAAGATGATAATTGTAGGTTTTACTACTCCACTCCACTCCAGTCTCCACTCTCCACTTCACTCCAGTCTCCACTCTCCACTTCACTCCAGTCTCCACTCAACTCCAGTCTCCACTCAACTCCAGTCTCCACTCAACTCCAGTCTCCACTCAACTCCAGTCTCCACTCCACTCCAGTCTCCACTCCACTCCAGTCTCCATTCCACTCCAGTCTCCACTCCACTCCAGTCTCCACTTCACTCCAGTCTCCATTCAACTCCAGTCTCCACTCAACTCCAGTCTCCACTCAACTCTAGTCTCCACTCAACTCCAGTCTCCAATCAACTCCAGTCGCCACTAAACTCCAGTCTCCACTCAACTCCAGTCTCCACTCAACTCCAGTCTCCACTCAACTCCAGTCTCCACTCAACTCCAGTCTCCACTCAACTCGTCTCCACTAAACTCCAGTCTCCACTGGACAGTTTCTTTTCATCGAATTTCAAATCACCCCCGTACTAAAGAAGTTTTCACTTCAAAAAATCTATTTGTCTATGCGTCTGGTTTTACAGTGTTAACATTCATCATCATCCTGCCCACTTCCCAATTTTATTTGGGGTTGGCGCAATATGTTTTCCTCTTCCACACTTCCCTATCAGCCGTCATCTTTACACTATCTCTCTTATCTTTCATATCATCTGTAACACAATCCATCCATATTTTCTTTGGTCGTCCTCGTCCCCTTCGTCTATCCATCTCATTCATATCCATCACTCTTCTCGTCACATGCGTTTCCTCTCGCCTCATTTCGTGCCCATACCGTGATATTCGGTTCCCTTTTAACTTTTTTGTAATTTTTGCCACTTTCAAACTTTCTTCTAATATACTCATTCCTTACTTTGTCCATTCTCGTCACTCCACACATCCACCTCAATATTCTCATCTCTATGATATGCAATCGTCTCTCATCCATCTTCTTTGTAGCCCAACATTCTGATCCATACATTACGACAAGTCTTATGACGGATTTGTAGATTTTACCCTTAAATTTACGAACAACAAATATTTTTGAAAATTGTTTAGTTATTTGAATTGTTCCGTTGAGGAGGATATTTCGTCTCTGACACACATCTTGCGATGTCAACGATAACAACAGCGAACATATATAAACACGATTCAGTTATTCCCTACGACTGAGAAGCTCACTCTTAACATCCAGAATCCATAGTCTCACTATATTGACCAAGTTGAGTAAATTCCCAGTAGAATAAAAAAATCAAGAAAATCGCTTCATAAACAACGAATCTATTCCTACCTAAACCCATTGTATACTAACGGTCTTGTTCATTAAAAACTTATTTAAGGTTTGTAGTGTTCAGCTAAAACACTGGTTATATGCATCCACAGCAATAAAAAAATAAAGAAATATTGACAAGGCCGAATTGACATAAGGCCGACACCACACTAGGATTTTATAAGCGTACGCGTTCATCCGACACACGTGATTAATGATTTGCTAAATAAGTTAAAAAAATCTATATTTATTTCTATAAGGTAAATGAAAAAATATAGGCAGATATTTACGAATGTTAAAAACCAAATTTGATGATTTTTTGACGTGACAACGTCTATAAATTGGTTGACTCGGGTGTCATTCATGAAAACTGTGTAACGACCAAGTAAGATTTGCCGGAACGTTACCATGCACGCGCAGCATTAAAGAGAGAGGCTCGCTCGACCGGCGCGCGCCTTGCGTCTCTCTTCTACGCGAGCGTTTCTGGCGTCGGAGTTGAATAGACTAATTAGTGAACTTATGTTCCAAAAACTTATACTACGAACAGACGTTGTCACGTTAAATCTCCGTCCGTATACAGACTTTACAGAAAGCCATTTTGATATTTTTGCTATTAATTAACAGTTTTAATATATGTAAGATGTAATATAATATTTCAATTTCAATTTATATTTAGAGCTAGGAAAAACCTTGATAAGCTACGAATACTTATTCAACGTAAAATTTTTTTTTTTATAATTCATCGATCAAGCGTCTAGCGCTAGGAACGCTCGACAAACGCTGATGTGTAAGCAGCCTAAAAAATGCTGTGTTTGTTTTACTTGATTTTACACGAGATCGATGGTTACTAAAGCTTCCATTGCATGATAAAAATGATCACAATGTGCCTCACCGCAAATTTTTATATGTTTGTAAATAAACATATTAAAACAATGAACTAATTATAATTTAATCACTCAATCAGATGTTTTGAGTTTTCTAATGTCACTGTGATGACAAACGTCAAAACTGTTTTCCTATTACCATTTAGTTTACTTCTTCTCCCTCGGGAATAGATCAATATCTCGGGATAAAAAGTATCCTATATATTATTCTAGGTATTAAACTATCTGTGTGCCAAATTTCATCTATATCCGATCAGCCGTTTTTGCGTGATTGCAACACAAACATCCAAACATCCAAACATCCAAACTTTCGCATTTATAATACTTTCGCATTTATAATATTAGTAGGATAGGATTTGTATTGAGTTAATCTACCGATATCTTTACGTAGTTCCTCTATTTCTCTTTCTAATCTAATTTGCCACGCCGGTTTTGGTTTATTTCTATGTGTTCGTATCCTATTATATGTTTTCATTTTTAAATGTTCTATAATTGTTAGTGCTGTACAGTATATTAAAGTATGTGTATCTGTGATATTTTGTAAAGTATTTAATTTAGGTGGTAAAATATATGAATTAAATTCTTTAATTAACTGTGTTAAATATGTTCCAGGTCTAATCTTAGGTAATAGTGGTCTAGACATTGGGTCAGTCCCAATATATTTACTTTATTATTATTATTATTATTATTATTATTATTATTATTATTATTATTATTATAGCCCGGCGAGTTGAAGTATCTATGATTAATTTATATTAATTAACGTTTTAAATGCAACAGGTATTCACGATATTTCGATCCATACGTGATCACGGTGTCTCACATATCGATATCTACACATACAAATAAATAAAATTGGAGTGTCTGTTTGTAATATTAAAATGACCGCTTTTTACTAAGTGCATTTGGATGTACCTATACACGGTACATATAGCAAAACAACATTTTTTACAATTTTTGTCTGTTTGTCTGTTTGTTTGTTCCGGCTAATCTCTGAAATGGCTGGACCGATTTTGACGGGACTTTCACTGACAGATAGCTGATGTAACAAGGAGTAACTTAGGCTACTTTTAGTTTAGAAAAAAAAATAGTTTGTTAAGCGATACGAAGTTCGCCGTGTCAGCTAATAAAATACTAATCATGGGTCATGGGTACCCGTTGCATTTGAATGTTCAGTGTCCACTATGATATAAGTTTAAAATCATTTGTTAACGTTAGGTATTCGTATTTCAGGCTGCAACTTGTCCCTGAAGCAAGACTTCGGACATCCCTCCCCGGTATATCTGCATAATGGCGGGCTGTTGGAGCCGAGGAATGCGGAGGGCGTTCTGCTGCGACGCGGAGAAACCCTGCAGGTGGCGTGTCCCGGCACCAGCAAGTTTGTGATGCTCGGCAATGATACCAAAGTTCCAGATGTCGTTGTAAGTATATAAGTAAATAAAATAATGCTACACACCAGTGGCGTAGCGTGAGGGGGCCCGGGGGTCCATGGCCCTGGGCAGCACATGAAGAGAGGGCGGCAAGCCACTTGATTTTTAAATAATAAAAAATATATACATTAAACTTCATTTTATTTAAATTTTAATGTAAATTGTGCTATGAAAAAAAAAACAATAAAAGTGCATTATTAATTAATAAAAAAAATATCTTAAATAATATGGGGGCGGCAAAGATCATTGGGGGGCGGCAAATTTTCGGTCGGCCCCGGGCGGCGGGAGCCCACGCTACGCCACTGCTACATACTCATAGCCCCAAACTCATCATTCAAATTTCCGCCTCGCTGGGTCTCGAACCCAGGTTCCTCGGTAACCATTAAGCCATTACACGGGTCGTCGCGTGGTCATACCTAGTGAGGATTTTTATATTTAACAATAATATGTAGCTACTATTGACCTTAAAAGTTCTTAGTCCTTACCTATTTTTTATGCGAAAGGTCAACGAACATTTCAGCGCCATTCGCGTTTCGCTGAATGATTTTGGTAACATACAGTCTGAGTGGTAAGGGGCCAGAAAAACCTGATTTGCCCCACTGCGCATAACAAAATCCAAATTTTGTAATATCGGATTCGATAACGGTAGGTACGTCATATTTGTTTAAGAAATACATTGACTTATATAAGAAATACGATTTGTTTCGGTTACGGTTTAACTCCCCCCTTGAACGCCCTGAAGTCTTGTAACTTTGATTTCCAGGATGTGAAATGCGTGTCCAATTCCACCTTCCGCTCCAAGAAGCCCCAATGGGTGGGGCAGCTGAATGAGGTCCGCTGCAACGCGCCACCCTGGTCCACCGCTGAGAAAACAAACACCATCTGTCATGGAGGACACCACATCTACAGGTATATTGGATAAGAGATGCCCTTGTGACAACATATACGTATACTACACGTCTCAGGGTGACATATCACGCTGACCTGAATCTTGCTATGGAAGTTTTCTGCATCGCTTGTATTTTCAAATTCCGATCGCAAGTCAATCGGGGCTCGGCCTCCCATAGGCACGCATAGACCTATATGTATATGTTACCGGCAAAACCCGATTTCAGGTTAAACTAGTTTGGCGCGACACGTTTAGGCAAAACTAGTTTCTCGTCAATAAGTTTGGCTTATGTTTAACTTACCACCAAATAAATCATTGTTAACCCAAAAGTAGTAAATGATCACCAAAATTAAAACAGCATTTTAATGTAAAATTATAACCAAAGATGGTAATTCATTTTTTGATTCACAAACAGGCTTCCGAACGTCTCCGGCGCTGCGGGAAGTGCAGCCCCTCCGCCCTTGCATAACAAACTGCAGGCACTTCATGCTCGCCTACGCAGCTTCGGCTTTTTGGTCACCTGCGGCGACCAGCCTCAGCCGCTTCGGCTCACATGGTGCCTGCAGTTGGTTACAGCGGGCGGGGGCTGCTCTCCCTCCGCGCCTCCGGAGTTTACATTCACTCTAGGGGTAGGGCAGACTAGTACCACGTGGGGTCGGGGTTGACTAAGTCGGTTTTGTAACCATTTCGACCTACATCTGGAAATTAAAAGAATCCAAAAGAAACAATATATACGCGAGCAGTTAATTTGGTGATCATTTACTACATTTGGTGTTCGAATACAATTTGAAGTGCAGTCGTGACTAAAATAGCTGTAATTTAAGAGGTTTAAAGCACAAAGATTTGCCGAATAAATAAAAATCCGTAACAATTCGGCTCTAATCAGTTTTAGGCTGACGAGAAACTAGTTTTGCCTAATCGTGTCGCGCCAAACTAGTCTGGCCTAGGCCAAACTAGTTTAACCTGAAATCGGGTTTTGCCGGTAACATCCCAAGTAGCAAACTAGTCATATAATACAACTAAAAGACGTATAAGAGTTTTGTTTCAGTTTTGTAGCAACCAAATAATTGTAAAGTGGTATTCAATACGATGCTTTAGTTATATATAATTTAAATCATATAAATACGTCTGGTAAACGTCGTCTCAACGAATTTATATGACGTAATATAAACGTATCTGCCACTACGTTTACATGATAAAGCTTTGAGTCGAGTTAACGTTATAGTCAGATAATAGTCGGGAGTTCCTATTTTTGTGTAATTTTGGAAACTTTTATGTAACGCTTAAATAATTAACTGTCCTATAATGATTGTATAATAAACTATTATAAAAAAGTCTTATTAACGCGTTTAGTTCAATCATTATGTAACTTTTAGGCTATAAGTTTATTCTTATATGACTATTATAATTCATGTAATTATTTAAACGATAATATGTAACTTTTATATGACTCGGAAGCCATTTTTAATTTAATTCATAGTTATGGATCCCGGAAAGTGGAAAAAAAATTAACAAAAGTGGTGGTTTTAGAAGAAAAGTAAACAAAAATTATAAATCATTAAAAATATCAAAAATACCTACAATTAATCTGGAAAAGACATTGTCGTGCGGTCCCAATCAAAAAGAAAGTAGCAAAAATCAAGGTGGTTCCGTATATTTTTTAGCATTAGTACCTACCACTTAGACTATAGGCGATGGCAACCAGGCGCCTAAATCGTGCCGAAGGACCTTTTTGGAAAAGTGTTGAAATTTCTATTTCTTTAAAAGATTTCTTATGCTTATTTCAACTCTATGATAACTTAGTAAATAAACATTAAGTGGATGTATGAGATTTTATTTAATTTGAAATACCCTAAAATACAACTATTTTCCCTTAGATAAAGTAGTAGCACAGTAAATTAAATTTAATAATGGCAACATTATTTTTTCAAAACGAAGATATTAAAAATTGTTTTTTTTTTCAAAAAGGATTTCAAAAATAATTTTTATTATTAAATTAAAAACAATATTCAAAAAAGTAAACAAAAAAAAAAACATTTGTAAAAACATCAAAAAAATAAAGTAAAAAAGAAATTCAAAAAAATATGTCAAAAAATTAAAAATAAATATTTTAAATATTTAAAACGAATGGCAACGTAATATTTATTTCAAAAATTTTCACACGATATATCGGCTACGTCTACGTCACGCCTTGGTAACGCTTTTTCGTGACAGAAAATTCCTAATACCCCTATATAGAAGTCTATATAGAAGTTTCACTTCAAAACAGAACTACTAATAAAGGTTTTTTTCATATTTTTCTGTTCCATAGAACCCTAATTGCAACCGTAATACCCCATTTACACGCGCGCGCGAGCCACGAGACAATCCGCGAGACGCGCGCGTACGCGCGCGTGTGAACAGGGCGCTCGCGGACCAGACCGCGGCGCGTCTCGCGCTCGCAGGGCTCGCGTCGGGAGCGGTTTTCTAGGCGCGCGCCAAAGGGGCTCGCGCGAGCGCTCGCGCGGTGTTCACACGCGCGTAGGGGGCGTGGCTTACGGACGCGCCACAAGACGATCCGACACACGCGCGTGTAAATGAGCGGTAATGGTGGACGACAGGACGACATAAGTTGAATAAAATACATGTATATAACCAGTAGTCATATACACGTCGTAAAGCGGTCGCTCAGTGAGTTGATTGCAATATGGCGGAAATTATTAAAGTCAATTCATATATATAATTTTAATATACAATATTAAAACATCAATATTTTGAAGGCCCATTAAAATATGAACAAAGATGTCCATACATATTCTCGAAAAAATTTAATGGCCACTATATCATCACCCTCCTCATCTTCAACACAGTCAGCTTTCTTTATATTATATAAATGAAAATCATGATAAAACTTGACTTAACTTTTTATAAAGTATTTCAAGAAGAAAAAATATTGTCCGTTCGCATAAGAAAACTCATGTAGATGTTGTGTGTTTAACCATAACAGGACTCTTTTGTAATTTTATTTACATCTATATACGGTTAAAGTTATGTAGGAGTATTACTACTAGACACTATTATAAAACACATTAGTCACACTTGCAACATCTATGTGATTTTTATGTAACGTAATTGACGCCGTTGCGACGACAAAACGACCCTTACACGATGTAAATGTCATATAAGGTGCGCCCAAACCCGCGTTATATAGACGTCTAATATACTGTAATATAACCATTTTGACTGACTGAAAGTTAATCTAAGACGTTCGTTTACCATTTATATAACTTTATTTTGCTACTTGGGATATACTTAGTCTGGCCATAAATACTGTTACAATTAAAAATAAACAAAATATTACATTTGAATTTGGAATCTATCATTTTTATATGATTGTTCATTGAGTTTTCTCATTTTGGCGCCAATATATTGTACAATATTTTGCGATATTACAATGGAGTGGGGTGATAACAATGATGTTGTATGTATAAAGAGAACCGAATCGCTGTGATTGCATTACAGAAAGTAGGTATGGAGCCAAATGCAATTTTTTAAACTCTCCATACGCTTGGTATTAGTAAAATGTTTGTGTACCCATGGGCGGATCGTGAATTTATGGGGCCCTGGGCTGAAACAATTTAGGGGCCTACCAAATTACTCAACTAATAGCCATTTTGTCAAAAAACTGTTTTCGATAGTGATGTAGGTATATAAAAAAAAACAGGACAATAAAATAATTTGATTTATTTAATGTGACTTAGTGTTTTTGTATACAGACAGCAACTGTACAACATTATTGCAAAATAATTATGTGCCTCCTGTGATACGAGTGAAATTTCGACACTTTAAAGGAGGACGAAAACAAGTTCAAAAAAAATCTAGTTCATAAAGTAAAACGGGGAATACACTAGACGGACATACCCACGGGCAAGTCTGCAGACAAGCCCGCCGGGCCTCGCTACTATAGGACTGTGCAATGTTTGCTAGTGTAGGGCCGTTGCAGTCAGTCTGGCAGACTTGTCTGTTGCTTGTCCGCGCGATCTCATTTTGTCTGCGGGGGCACAGACATGCCCGTACGTGAGTGGTCACCGCGGGCTGTCTGTTCACAGACCCGAGAGCGACAGCAACTAGGACAGACGTCCCTATCTGATTTTATTTATCGAACTGTGGAGTACATGCGTATAAAATGAGTTTTAATGAAAATGAAACAATCTGGGCAGAATTCCTAGCGGAATATAGAACATATCCATGTTTATGGAAAATAAAAAGCAAAGAATTAATGAACTCCGAATTACGAAATGCTGCCTACCAAAATTTAATAAATAGATGTAAAGAAATATACCTCGATGCTTATTTAGCTTACGTTAAGAAAATGAATAAAAATATATATAAAAAAAAAACAAAAAAACGTTGCTGCGTAAAAAAAACTAAAAAGAGAAAAATAAGCCCAGTAGTTTAGAATGTTGTTATAAGTCCATAAGTTGTTTTTTCCAGCAGCCCTGTAAAATTTAAATGGGTCCTGACTGTAAATCCTTCTATGCTTTACTTGTTCAGTATTACTTTTAACAACATTCTAAACTACTACTTTTTTTTTACACTTTTTAGTTAGGATTCATTGAATTCTTTATTAGACGAAGAAAATCGCAATGTTTTCATTTCATTAAGGGAGTTAATAAATTAGCGTGAATGGTTGTTTAAACAACTTTAAGTCGTTATTTAATATATCCTAATAGTCAAACAGTACATATTAATGCAGCACCAGCAATTATAGCGATTTTCCTTCGTTGCGTTGTCATTATATTGTGTACGCACAACACAACTAATCGTTAAGCCGCTCCAACACAAACTGATAAGTCTGTGTAGTGTATTGTGGCGACAGACATGCCCGGCCAGACTGCCCGCGGGCAAGTCCGCGTAGTGTATTCCCCGTTTAAGTGAGCTAGGTGTAACATGAGTACCTTCTTTTGTAGACAAAAATATTTACTGTCACCGTACATTTAGTTTTTTGTAGTAAATATTATAATATTAAAGTAATTCATCAAAAACCTGTGAGTTGTACCTTTTTTATTTCAAATGTGTGCTAATATTATGTGATAAATGATACAAGCAGAGTTAAATTATGTTGCACCTATAAATTGTCTTTGTGTTAACTGATATAAAACTAATTAGTATTGGTTTATAGTGATATAACTCTGAATAAATCAATATTCACGATAAATATATTGAAAAATAAAATAAAAAAAACTATCTGTAGAGCAATTATTTATATAGGTTACAACTTAAGATATATCCATATTTACGGTTTTTTTGCCAAAACCTGTGCAGTTATATCAGTTTGCACAAAATTATCTCCAAAACTATAGCAGATAGAAGAACGTGAGTTAGACCAAAAAAATCGTATTTTTTTCTTATACATCTCTATGTTAAAATCACAAAAAGTGTACAACTCGACTTACATCACTTATCCACGTGCATCTGGATTGAGGGCCCACTATTTTTTTCTTGGCGTAGCAAATTGAAATTTATAGGGGATTTAGTTAAAATTAGTTAAAACTTAAAGCAAACACTCATAAACTTCTTAAACGTGAATAAATTGATGTTATGGGCATATGTTTTGGGCCCTCAGTTCAGATGCCTACTGAAAGTGGCATAGTATAAATCTCAGAAAGTATTTAACCTTTTTGTCAATAATTTTTATTTTTGAAATTTAGTTAAGAATTTCTTAAAATGATTTACGTCATTCTCAACTGGCTAGAGAATAACTTTACAGATTTATCGCAGTTTTACTTGGGCCCTCAATCCAGACGTTTATGAACTGAGGGCCCAGGCCAAACAAAGGCTTAAAAGAAGAAATACATAAATGTACATTGACAACCCCTTAGATAACATCCCTATGAATTAGTTAAAAAATAACAGTGAAAAAAAAGTAATGGCTGAAAGGTAAAACGGATTCGAATTTTCGGATAACGTCTGATATTTTCGGCTTTATCGACTAGGTACAACCTCTTAGTTTGAAATAAATTAGCTGAAAAGTTTTTACTAATTTTTTACTAAAATTTTACATACGGTTTTTTTTTCAAAATGCCATACTTTACGAGAAAATGAACTTTTCATTTTTAATAGGAATACCCCATTTACACGCGCGCGCGAGCCACGAGACAATCCGCGAGACGCACGCATACGCGCGCGTGTGAACAGTGCGCTCGCGGACCAGACCGCGGCGCGTCTCGCGCTCGCAGGGCTCGCGTCGGGAGCGGTTTTCTAGGCGCGCGCCAAAGGGGCTCGCGCGAGCGCTCGCGTGGTGTTCACACGCGCGTAGGGGGCGTGGTTTACGGACGCGCCACGAGACGGTCCGCGACACGCGCGTGTAAATGAGCGGGAACAATTTTTGTAGGGTAACCATGATGGTTAGTTTTTTCAAATAATCATTTTTAAAATTATTAGGCGGTATTGAATATGTACCTGCATCTCAACCGGGTGATATCGCTCATTACAAAGGACATGGGTTTTTAAATGGTCGCATGGTTTGCTATGACGATTTGATGGTAGAATTAGTGATAGCAGAGAAGAAGAGCCTGTTTATTTACATAATCTGTTGTACGGGCTTGCTGATGCTGATTTTGAAGATGTCATAATAATTAGGAAATAACAGTACAGAAAAGTGAATTAAATATATTTTTTTTTTTTTCAATTTACAAAACTGACTTAATTATTTTCCTATTCTGTAATCATGGTAACCCTACAAAATTTGTCCGTATTAAAAATGAAAAGTTAATTTTCTCGTAAAGTATGGCATTTTGAACAAAAAAGCGTATGTAAAATTTTAGTTAAAAATTATTAAAAACTTTTTAGTTAATTTATTTCAAGCTAAGAGGTTGTACCTAGTCGATAAAGCCGAAAATATTGGGCCCTCAGATCAGAAGTATCCGAAAATTCGAATCCGTTTTACCTTTCAGCCGTTACTTTTTTTTCACTGTTATTTTTTTAACTAATTCATAGGGATGTTATCTAAAGAGTTTTCAATGTACATTTATGTATTTCTTCTTATATGCCTATGTTTGGCCTGGGCCCTCAGTTCATAAACGTCTGGATTGAGGGCCCAAGTAAAACTGCGATAAATCTGTAAAGTTATTCTTTAGCCAGTTGAGAATGACGTAAATCATTTTAAGAAATTCTTAACTAAATTCTAAAATAAAAATTATTGACAAAAAGGTAGCGTTTTCTGAGATTTATACCATGCCACTTTCTGTAGGCATCTGAACAGGGCCCAAAACATTTGCCCATAACACCTTTAATTCACATTTAAGAAATTTATGAGTGTTTGCTTTAAGTTTTAACTAATTTTAACTAAATCCCCTATAAATTTCAATTCGCTACGCCAAGAAAAAAAAGGGGGCCCTCAGTCCAGATGCACACAACTTATCACAGGAGGCACAGATTTGTTTCTATATAATTATGCCATCCACATAATAGACGCGAAAAAATACATTGAGCAAAGACAAACGACGGGGAATTCCCCGTTCCGTAGGTACGATAGACGTGAATTGATTGATCTCAAGAGTTGCCAACTTTATGATAGGATTTTTTTATTTTTTTCTTTTAATTTGAAACATATTTTTAATTCAAAATATCGCATATTTTTTTTAGTGGGGGCTGGGGGCCCTTTCTATCCACGGGGCCCTGGGCTACAGCCCAAAAAGCCTATACGTAGATCCGCCCCTGTGTGTACCGGGCTATTAATGGGTACAATGAGAGCTCCTCTGTTTGTGACAGAAAAAGATCTGGCCGTCCACGTAGTGTTCGTACGAAAAAGGTGGTCAAAGCAGTAAGGGAAAGAATTCGAAGAAATCCTGTCCGAAAGCAAAAGATTTTATCTCGGGAGATGAAGATAGCACCTAGAACCATGTCGCGTATTTTAAAAGATGACTTAAGACTTGCAGCCTATAAGAGACGTACTGGTCATTTCTTAACTGATAATTAAAAAAAGAATAGGGTGGTAAAATCGAAACAACTACTGAAGCGGTACGCAAAGGGAGGTCACAGAAAAATTTTGTTTACGGATGAGAAAATTTTTACAATTGAGCAACATTTTAACAAACAAAATGACCGTATTTATGCTCAAAGCTCTAACCCATATATGCCCAAGAGCACTAAAACGACCCAAGAGTGCAAGTTCAGTACTAAAGCGCCGTAAATGTAAATTACTAGATTTTTTTTGCGTTTGTCGCTCTCTATGAGTTATTCGAAGACTTATCTAAGTTTTGACATGGTGCACATACCATTCTAAAACAATCAGAGTTCAAAAATTAGCGTACAAGTTGAGATACATTTTTTTCCACGAAAATTCTTAACCTTTGGTGACAAAAATGTAAGTATTTATTTTTCTGCTTAAAATTTTTCTCCTATTGTTGATAAATTAGTAAAATGAATATATTTAACATATAAATAACTTATAAAATTTGTTCTGGACTTTTAATTTTTGTTCAAATTGAAACAAATATTTGTCAGGGTCGAAATCGACCCTTTGGGCATATATGATACAGAATAAATCTATTTTTTCTTAGTGCATGTAGCGTGCTGTCAACGAATTCATTGTTGATTTCTTGGAGAATTGGACGACTGATGATGATGTTTTTTTGTGGCACTGACGTGTATTTTGAGGCGCCTGGTGAAAGTACGACGAACTACGATGTCTAACGGTATCTCAGGGGACGAAGATTGCAATGATATTGCAAACCAACCAGCACCAGCTTCTTGCACCGGATGAATTATATAACATTCTCAAGGTCATGAAGATTCTGAAGCCTGCACATGAATATGCTGCAGTTGAGGTATCTGTAATGGATGTCAATCCATGCATTTCATCCACAAGGTACTGTTACTCTCAAGGCAACAATGCAGTTAAAATCATCCAAGCTCAAAATCATCCAAGAATGGACCAAGCCAGACCTGCATCTGTCAGGAATTGAAAGCCACGCGTAGTAATCCCTTACGGTTGAAAGTGCCTATTGATTTCTTTGAGGTTTTTTCAATGTGGAGGTAATCAGACAGAGTGAGACATTCAGATGTTACAAATGCCGTCAGCAAAGACCCAAACATGACCTTTACTCTTATCGGTTGAGGAAATGTATTGCTTCACAGGTATACTCATCCTCACTGACTATGCCCCACTGCCTAGACAGCGAGGAGAATCTATTGGAAATTGAACGAGGACACACATAACGTTCTTGTCAGCAAATCTGTCACGCAAGTTGAATGAATAGATTTTTGGATATTGTCATGTCACTGACTGGGAAAATGGCAAAAGTACGCCCTTACTATGATATGATGAAGTTTTGATATTATGCTCGCATTGAAAAAACTATGTGTCAACAAGGCTATGATTCTTTATTTCAGTCATCACGTATGCAAGTAGCATATTGATGGCAAACGAACCCCATTATATATCCCCATATTACCGCAATATTCATATATTTTTATTTTTTATATTGCCTGGTGCTAAATAATAATGTTTTATTTTTTATTTATATTTTTTTTAATAGTAACATTTAAAAAGAATTCTTATTACATCACAAAATGTGTTTTATTTTGCTTATACATTTCTGCACATTATTGGACTATTTTTGCCCAAAGGGTCGATTTCGACCCACTGAAAAAAAAGTACTTCCAGGTACTGAAATTCAAAATCACTATTTTTTGGATTAAGTACTACCCCCAGGGATAACAATATCCAAAATTCATGAAAATCGGAGAACTAAATCTTTCTGGGCATATATGGGCTAAGGAAGCTTCCCAATTAGTCGACAGAGTGCAACGTGGGCACTATCCGACTTCAGTGATGGTTTGGTGGGGTATTAGCTATGAAGGAGTGACTGAGCCATACTTTTGTGAAAAAGGTACCAAAACATCGGCACAAGTGTATCAAGATACCATTCTTGAGAAGATAGTAAAGGCCCTTAACGACACCATGTTCAATAACCAAGAATGGTCCTTCCAGCAAGACTCGGCGCCGGGTCATAAAGCTCGGTCTACGCAGTCTTGGTTGGAAACGAACGTTTCGGACTTCATCAGAGCTGAAAACTGGCCGTCGTCTAGTCCCGATCTTAATCCGCTGGATTATGATTTATGGTCAGTTTTAGAGAGTACGGCTTGCTCTAAACGCCATGATAATTTGGAGTCCCTAAAACAATCCGTACGATTGGCAGTGAAGAATTTTCCCATGGAAAGAGTACGTGCTTCTATTGATAACTGGCCTCAACGTTTAAAGGACTGTATTGCAGCCAATGGAGACCACTTCGAATAAGCTTTTTATATTTTTAATTGTTTTATATTTATGTATTAAACTAACACACTATAAAAGTAATAAATGTTATTTGCAATAGAAAAATATTTTTTTTCTTTGTTTCAGTATTTATGGCAAGACTAGGTATACTATATAGGCACGTCGTCTAGCCTGGCGCGGTGGCGGGAGATCTCCTTTTGCTAAACTTTCATGTCATTTCATCATCATTACAATACGAATTTTAACTGCCCCGCTACGAGGCTCGGGTAACCTCTCCCAATGTCAGGGGAAATGACATAGTCTACATGTGGCCAAATGCCGGTTGGCAGTCTATACGTCTTTGAGAATGACGGTTCCTTATGATTTCCCAGGTTTCCCTTAATTTTATGAATGTCTGTTAGTTCTGTTACTTAAAAATGTACCATGAAATTTTAACGTAGTTTTCGTTGTATTCAGGGTAGGCTACAAAGTCGGGGACATATTCTTCACGCTCTACGAGGCGTGTTTCGATAGCACGCTCCTGGTGACGAAGTACGTGAAGCACGAGCTATCCAACACCAGCAGCTACTTCCAGCACTCCACCAGGCCGCAGTTCATAGGTATAACAACCATTATCTTTCTTTCTCTCTCATTCACCTGATGGTAACCGGTCACTGTCGCTCATGGATGAGAGCAACAACAACAATAACTGATGATGTGATGAAAAGAGAGAGAAAAAAGTCTGTGGCCTCTCAAGGGCCCGTTCACTCAGAACACGACGAGTCGATTAGGACGTACGAGTACGTTATCCCAGCCAGATATTTCCGAATTTCGTCATTTATATTAAGCAGATAATTAGTGCTTTAACCATAACTTTGAAATTGCATTCATAATTTTTAAGTTATTCAGCGGCTGACTCAAATAAACAAAAAGGAGTTCAATAAATTTTATAAAAGGCACAGAAAACATAATTGTACATTTGAAGTATTAGTTCGAAATTAGGTTTGGTCATACCGGAGGGTCATAGACGGCCCGTCTATTGTTTTAATAGTAGGTATATCGACTGTTTAAATAGAAAAAACACTGACTTCATTTCTTCTCCAACTGTGATGCAGAAGGTGGGTTGTTCGGGAAGGTGCGCATGTCGGAGGTGTACAAGGAGGCTCATCAGAGAGACCGCATCACCCAGCTGCTGGGGCCTGGCATGCATGACCGGTACATCACCAAGAAACAGGTGCTTATAATATAATTTGATATTAGGTACAGCCTAGCCAAGTCAAACAATTAGCCAGTAGAGACGACTAACGTAAACGTGAGCATGACTGAATTAACAAGACTTATGTTTGTATGTAGAATTAGTCTAGCCTTGCCTCGCCTCAAGAGATCTATAGTACGGCCGACGTATCTTGGCGAGTCTGAACATAGGCTCTGCGAACTTTAGCGCATGTAAGACAGAGATAGCGACACGAAACACGACACAAATGCTAACGTGTGACTGAGACATAATACCGCGTACCGAGTATTGCCGAATGTGAAGTTACTGCGCAGCCTTCTGCGCGAAGTTCAGATTCGCCAAGATACTTCACGTCGGCCTATATAGATGCCTCAGAACCATATAAGTGTTCTGTGCTCAGAACCTTCACTCGAAACAATAGGCCTAGCCTAACCTACTCCAATAGACCTTAGTAGTTGTTTTCAGGAGGTCCTATTTTGTTACTCAGTTCGGTCAATTGATAGTAAAGTGCACTTGACGATTGATTAAGAACCATGTATCTAAGTTCTAAATAAACTAATAAAGTATTGAGGTAATACGATGTTTACTTTACAGTAATCTTATACCATATTCTCACGGCTGTGTTGAACGTGATGTTCATAATCATTATTTATTTATAGCAATTGACTCGAGGTCACCTCGCTGCCAAAGCTGACTTTGCAATGGCAGCCTTACAAAGAGCCACCTTCCAATACATCAACACTGCTCCTCAGTGGAGGAGGGGCAACTCTGGTGATTGGGCTGCCTTGGAAGAGGTACGTTTGTAATTGTGAGCACTGCGACCTTTATGATTGGTATATCCAGACACCTCTTTCCCACTGGGCACTCTGGGCAAGTGCCCAGGGCCCCATGATCGACAGGGACCCCCTAGTTCCTGCCAGAGCACTAAACGATAACCGATATTTATTACTGAAAAACTTCTTTAATTCGAATAAGTCGAACCTAAATTACAATACTACAATACCAATTTGCTTATTAGCTTTTGCATAAATCTAGAGGCTTGCTTATCTACTTTCTTTGTTTATTCTAACAAAATAGTGTTCTGTCAAAGTCATAGGGGCCCCATTATCCTAATATGCCCAGGGCCTCCAATAGGTTAAAAACGGCCTTGGGTATATGGGTCATTTTCTATTGCAATATCTACTTAGCAGCAACTATACCTATATTAACCATGTCATCCTGATGAGGGCTGGCAAATATTGACCTAATCAAGACATGTCCTCCCCAGGCCATCCGTCGCAGGCTGAAGACCTACAAGTCGTCCGTGGTCGTCTACACGGGCACACACGGAGTCTCCACGCTGCTCGACAGTAGCGCCACCCCGCGGGAGTTCTTTCTGCACGCGGATGAAAATAACAATGACATCCTGCCCGTCCCGTTGTATTTCTATAAGGTAATGCTTCTTTTTGAGCTATCGCGTGTAAACGCACTTAGCTAGAGTAGTAAATAAAATAAGGCAGAGGCATATTGAGTGGGTTTTTTGAAGTTGGCATAAGAATCATTATGGAACTATTATTTAAGTCCATGTATGGAACAGCCTATATTATCTATACTGACTCCAATCTCATGCCTTAGACCTAAGTATCGTAAAAGGCTGCAGAAGCCGGCCTGCTTGTTGGTGGATCTTCAAGAAGATTATGTATACTTACCTATTATTACCTACTTGTATTTATTATCTTTCCGTAAATTTTGCGGCCCGCTTGACTACCACCTTTTTTATTGAGTCAACCACCAAACGAATCGATGAGTTTTGAGAGCCAGTACAATCTTTATTCTCTCTCCCTTTCTTGGTTGGCAACGCATCTGTGATACTTTGAGTTTTGTTGAGTTTGCTATTTACATAACAAAAAATGCACGTGCAGCAATGTGCACTTGCCTTTATGTAGCCGTGTGAATTGAACGTAGTGATTAACAAATAAAGAAAAATTCAGTAAGTGCGTAATTGGATGACCGATAGGCCTCACAAAGAAATGCTAGCATACTTTATAAGATGTATCAAGCAATTCATTGTAGTTGTTCATTTTAAAGGACGTTTAGCCTTGTCGGCTCGGAGAACACATCACAAAAATCCATGAACAAATATTGATAGGTCAAATAAGATATAATTGATATGATAAGATATTGATAAGTCTGCCTCATATTGTCTGCCCCAAAAAAACAACGATGGCAATTATAGTCCTCAGTTGTCCTCGTCTTTGTTTGTTTGAACCTCAGATGTTTGAACGCCCTAATCTCTAGAACTTGCAGTCGGATTTGAAAAATATTAGTTCTATATGATAGCCATATCATATTCATGAGCAAGGGGATAGGCTATTAGGAATAATTCTAAACAAAAAATAACTGACTTCAAAATAACTCAAAAACTACTTGTCAGATCTCGTTCAAATTTAAGTGGGACAACATGACAAGCACCAGCTTTCGATTTAAAAAAAATCATCAAAATCGGTTCACCCAGTCGAGTTCTGAGGTAACAAACATAAAAAAAATACAGTCGAATTGAATACGTCCTCCTTTTTTGAAGTCGGTTTAAAAGGAGTTGTTTCATAGCTACGGGGTATGGGGTACTAATAATAATGAAACCTATTTTTTTACAGTTAGTATATGACCCCCGCAGCAAGTTAGCAGCAGCGTTCATATCAATCAACTTGCCGGAATACGACATTCAAGCCATAGACAAGCTGTCATTCTGCAGCGACATCTGTGACGGCGACGCGCGCTTCTCATGGCTGCGATGGCGCGCGAACGACGCAACGCACAGCTTCTGTTGTGAATATCATCAGTTTGTTCGAGAGGTTGACAGCTTGCCCACGCTTGATGTTAGAGGACTGTTCTATTGAGTTGTTTATGGTTTTAGAATGAGAGTAGTCACAAAAAGTATGTGAGGGTAGCCAGAAATAATAAATTTTACTCTTAGTTTGTAACTTTACCAACTGATGCAGAAGGGCCTCGTATTGTATCTACACTTCATGGCAAAGTCAATGTTAAATGTCATTTAACTCGTCGATTACTGGGAACGTGGATTCACGTTCGAACTCAAAAGTACCGCCGCCGCCGCGATTCTCAGGTATTAAGGTAAAAATGGCTTGTAAAATAAAATAAATAAATTTATTGTCATGGGAAGTATCAGATCAGATTGTTAATTATTATTTAATTGATAATTGCAAAGTATTATCTTATTTGAATGAAAAAAAATGGCTGTAATATGTTTTATTGACTAGTTTAAGGATTATTTATTAAAAAGTTTATGTACAATAGTAGTATATTATCATATTTACAGAATATTGCTGTTGTTGTTACAAACAACTTCAGGACATTTACAAATATACTTATAAAAAAATCATTGTTTCTTTTTCACTTGTAACGTGTAAAATATCTTGATGCTTTAAACACTTTCTATTCTGTTTTAAACACTTCCTAATCTTTCTAATTACCTAGTGTAATTAGATTATAGAGATTAGATTTTAGAAAAGTCATCGCAATTAAATAAATAACTATAGATTTTGATCACTTCACTGGCAACTCATCACCCCAATTGCTGGATCGTGCACACCGGTACGTAGTTTGATCATATTTTGCTTTTGAAAATATTGTCTCTATAAGCTCACCCTGAGCTGTACACATTCTACATATAGTGTGCCCTGACCTCACAACAGGAGCACGGACAATTCTTGGCCATTGAGGGTCGTCTGCAGGTCTTTCACCTTTACGTAGAATCACATAAGAAAACAACTCAGCCCCCAATTCAGATTTAGAAGGAAACGGTAATGACTCATACTTCATTAAAAAGTTACAGGGAGTTTGATGCTCTAAATATCTAGGACAGACATTATCGTTAGGGCAAGGAGCAAACGCATAACCCTTGGTATCGGCTGCATTTAAAACAAATTCCCGTGCCTCATTAATCACCTGAAAACCAGCATTAGATCCTTGCTCAACGACTATTAAAAAATCTTCTGTCTTGTTCCATAACTTCTGAATCGTCTCCAGTCTGGTCTTCATACTTGGCATTTCGAACAACGTAAAAGCTGATAGAACTATGCTGTACTTTAAATCTGCAGAAGCCGGCAGGAACTGTCTTTGGAAGTAAGCTCTAAATGGCATTTGAACATTATCCTTCCCTTGACAGAGAATAAGTCTAGCAAGATCGTTCATTTGCGACGATGTATCGACACAGAAGTATTCAAATATATCTTTCTTCCAATATTTATTAACAGCCCAAGTACCAGTTCCGACTCCTGAACCAAAGTCGAAAAAGCTTCTAGGTTTGTAGTCGGGTAATCGTCGGTTTATTTCGTCTAGAATGCGGACTAGAACTGCGTACTCGGGCGCCGCTCGACGCATTAAATACTGCAAACAAGTTGGCTTATCGTAAGCAATATTACCCCAACTGTACACATTTCTCTTTAACAAATTAAATACAGTTGTCCGTATTTTTGTTTCATATTTCTCTTTCTCAACTGGCGTCAAGTCTTTACTTACGTTAGAATAAACTCTATTAGATACAGTCTGGTATATTTTTCTGGTTTTTTCGTCGATTTCTCCTTGCTCTGGAGGTAAATGACGGGAGCGCAAGTAATTTCCAAGCTCTATGCTCTCCTGGTGAAAAGATTTAGCTCCAGCATCTTCGAGAATGAGTTTAATAGCTTTTTGAATGTCTGGAGGTATGGCAGCGATTCTTACCTGGGTTCTTCCAGGATGTTTCCTGGGTTTCATTTCATTTTTGTCAAAACTCTCCCGCAAACTAGCATCGATTTCAACTCTAGTAGAGTAATTCATGTAAACAGAGGATAACTGAGATAGCCTTAGCTTTCGCAACATGGCAATTTGTGTTATTAAATAGTTATACGAAAATAAGAATACTTTATTTTATTTATTACTTTTCAACATTCAACAACAAAACACCCTAACATAACCTAAAACACAGAACACTTATACCCTAGAGGGACCTAAAACCTCATTACGATTTACGACATTTACGACAAAACAAATTTATGTCAAATCAAACTTGTCAGTTGTCAGTCAAAGAAAACGACAGAGTAATAATAAAAAAGAAACAGATTAAAAAGATAAACGTTGTATGTAAACTGTAAAGTAAAACCCACGGAACACAGACACAAGTGGAAATGGTACAAGTGTTGATTAGTATGGGAACCGTGCTAGCCAAATAAACACAAGGAAATCCATAATCGTATTATTTACAACTAAGAAACTCACATTTTAATTGGTTGTTACTTGTCAACTACGAATAGTCTAAGAAACTCGCTGTTTATAGTTGAAAATGCACCTTAATCTTTGGATTTAATTCTTATTTTTCCATGTCTTATTCAGTGACCTTAGAACCTTTATCAATTATGATCATAATACTTTTCAAGTTTATCTATCCACCGCTAGATGGCAGTATTCTGCGTTATAAGTAATATATACTTAACTTCTTTACTAATAAGGTTGACAAAACAATATCAAACAATGTCAATCTTATGGAAAATAATTAAATAATTCCATCTACTGAACGCTAGATGTCGTGACTGGAGTATACAATAAATTGAATAGCAACCTTACAAGTATTTTGGTAAGTTACATTTTTGGTTAACAACATCATACTGTGTTTGGTTTAGGCTTAGAGATGTGCGTTGTGCTTTTTGCCACGTTATCGATATTTATATTGAAACTGGTACTGTCCGAGTGTCCGACATCATAAGATGTAGATCCGTCATATTGGTACTTAAACTTCTTGTTTTTGTACTGTCTATGTGAACACTTGATCATTATTTTGAAAGCTTATATCTCAAACACACGGATCTAAAAAAAGACGGACGTGATCCCAACAACAAATTCAGTGAAGCACCCATAGTAATACCAACTCTCTATTCGTACAGTACACACACCCACACATTGACACCATACTGCGTCAATCGCGAATCAAAAATTACGCACACATGGAAAGCTGGCGGCCATTGCTATGCTTCACTATCGATTAGACGAGGCATTACGAGGCGTAGACGTGACCGTAGCAATTTTTATCAATGTTAGCTATCTAAACAGTCACGGAATACCAAGCCTAGGCATTTTTAGCAACGAAAATAAATATAATTTAATATGTCGATAAGTGTCCCCCCCCGTGTGGTGTCCGGGTTCACTTTGTAGAATAGCACCACTCCCGTTCTTCCTGGGATGTCGTAAAAGGCGACTATTAGGACAAATCCAGGAAGATGGGCAGCAGCATCTTCCTGTGCGTGACGAATACTAGTCAGGTCACCTGCGGTCACCAACACGCACTAGCCAAGCGTGGTGACTACCGGCTAAAACCCCCGCATGCAAGTCACGAACAAGCCTCGGCCCCCAGTCCCCGGCAGCCCCGCTATTCCTAGTTACGGTAGCGGCTATGGTAACGGCGGGGCAGGGGGTGCTAAGAATCGCCGGCAGAGATCGGGCTACCAATCCAAACGACGACTTCTGCACCTGGCAACATACAACACCAGGACACTGAGGACCGACGACAAGGTAAAAGAGCTGGAAGAAGAGATAGACAAGTTAAACTGGAGTATTGTGGGTTTATCTGACGTCCGAAGACAGGGGGAGGACACGATAATACTCAAATCCGGAAACTTGTTCTATCACCGGGAGGGCGAACATCTGTCCCAAGGTGGTGTCGGGTTTCTCGTTCACAAGTCCCTCGTCAACAACATTGTGCAAGTCGGGAGCGTGTCGGCCAGGGTAGCGTACCTTACACTCAGAATATCCAAACGGTATTCGTTGAAGGTTGTACAGGTATATGCGCCGACTTCGACACATCCCGACGAAGAGGTTGAGGTTATGTATGAGGACATAAGTAGAGCCATACATACCTCTAAAGCTCACTTCAATGTTGTGATGGGGGACTTCAACGCGAAGCTGGGCACGCAAAGCGGCGCCGAGAGGAAAGTGGGTCCCTACGGAATTGGACGACGGAACCACCGAGGACACTTGCTGGCCAACTTTTTGGAGAAGGAAGATCTCTTCATGATGAACTCCTTCTTCAGAAAGAAGCCACAACGCAAGTGGACTTGGATAAGTCCTGATGGTTCCACGAAAAGCGAGATAGACTTCATTCTGGCAGACAAACGGCACATATTTAATGATGTCTCTGTGATCAGCAGGTTCAAAACCGGAAGCGATCACCGTCTTGTGAGAGGCACATTAAATATCGACCTGAAGCTGGAACGGTCACGCCTGATGAAGTCTACGCTTCGCCCAACATCCGTCCAAATCCAGGGATCCGAGAACTTTCAACTTGAGCTGAAAAACCGTTTTGCGTGCCTAGAATCGTGCACGTCAGTGGACGAGTTTAACACCAGGATGGTAACAACTGTCCACGAGGTAGGGTCGAAGTATTTCAAGACCCACCCTAGTGGTAGATCTCAGCTTCTCTCAGAACAAACTCTCGGTCTTATGAGGGATCGACGAGAACTATGTGTGCAGTCTCCAACCTCCATGAGGGAATACCGACGGCTCAATGAGCAGATCTCCAAGTGCAGGCGACGCGATTTGCGAAAACACAACGCAAATCGTGTAAAAAACACAATTGAGCGAAACCAGGGCTCCAAAGTGTTCGCCAGAGATCTGTCTATTGGGCAAAGTCAGCTTACGAGGTTGAAGACCGAGTCCGGCACCATGGTTTCGTCGAAACCGGAAGTTCTGAGAGAGACTGAGAGATACTACGGACGGTTGTATGCCTCCTCTCAAGCTCCACCTCCTAGCGAGGAGAGCGATAAGAGAGCTAAACTGACCCGACACTACACAGAGGATATCCCGGACGTCAGCCTGTATGAGATTAGAGAGGCTCTCAAACAGCTTAAAAACAACAAGGCACCGGGAGATGACGGAATCACAACCGAGCTTCTAAGAGCTGGAGGAAAACCCCTTCTAGTGGCGCTCCAAAAACTGTTCGATTCCGTCATTAACACTGGAACTACCCCGGAAGCGTGGGGCAGAAGTGTGGTGACGCTGTTCTTCAAGAAGGGTGATAAAGCCCTTTTGAAGAACTACAGGCCCATCGCACTTCTGAGCCACGTTTATAAGCTGTTTTCGAGGGTGCTCACAAATCGCATTGCACGCAGGCTTGACGACTTCCAGCCTCCCGAACAAGCAGGATTCCGAAAAGGCTACAGCACCATAGACCATATACACACACTGCGGCAGATTATACAAAAGACCGAGGAGTATAATCTGCCATTGTGTGTTGCCTATGTGGACTATGAGAAAGCCTTTGATTCTATCGAGACCTGGGCGGTACTAAATTCTCTCCAGCGGTGCCGGATCGACTACCGGTATATCGAGGTGTTGAAGTGTTTGTACTCATCAGCCACCATGTCCGTCAGAGTACACGACACAGCAACGAACCCCATCCAACTGCAGAGAGGTGTCAGGCAAGGGGATGTCATATCCCCAAAACTGTTCACCGCTGCGTTGGAAGACGTGTTCAAGCTGATGGAGTGGAAACGACGCGGCATTAACATCAATGGCGAATACATCACACACCTGCGATATGCCGATGATATAGTCATCCTGGCGGGTTCCCTGGAAGAACTTGGTACAATGCTCGGGGACTTGAACAGCGCCTCAAAACAGGTGGGTCTTAAGATGAACATGGACAAGACGAAAATCATGTCAAATGTCCATGTCACACCCGTACCGGTTGTGGTTGACGGCGCTGCTCTTGAAGTTGTAGACGAATACAATTACCTGGGACAAGTGATCCAGATGGGTAAGTCCAACTTCGAGAAAGAAGTCACTCGTAGAATCCAACTCGGATGGGCTGCGTTCGGGAAACTGCGTCATATCTTGTCGTCCAAAACACTACCTCAGTGCCTGAAGTCGAAGGTGTTCGAGCAGTGTGTGTTGCCAGTGATGACATACGGATCCGAGACGTGGTGCTTTACTATTGGCCTGATCCACAAGCTCAGAGTTGCGCAGCGGGCTATGGAGAGGGCTATGCTCGGTATTTCTCTACGTGATCGCATCAGAAATGAGGAGATCCGTAGACGAACAAGGGTAACCGACATAGCTCAAAGAATTAGCCGGCTGAAGTGGCAATGGGCTGGCCACATAGTTCGAAGGACCGATAACCGTTGGGGAAGAAAGGTCCTGGAATGGCGCCCACGTCTCGGAAAAAGGAGCATAGGACGCCCCCCGACCAGGTGGACTGACGACCTGAAGAAGACAGCGGGCATCCGCTGGATTCAGAAGGCTCAGGACCGGTCAGAGTGGCGCAAGTTAGGGGAGGCCTATGTCCAGCAGTGGACCTCTAAGGGCTGATGGATGGATGGATGGATGTCGATAAGTGAAATTTCAATGAAGCTAAACGTAGCTACAAAAACATTGCTGATATGAACTGGGATGCATTTCAACCTTAACATTATACAAATAAGGTAAATTTATTTTCTTTGAATTACATTTCTTAGACATGCTGTGCCAGTCACGCGCATGCGCTTATATTCCTCGTCAGGATCCTAGATTATGTAAATATGTACCAATGATTTCAAATAAAAAAATTCATTCATATTAATTTTATACATTTTTATGATACAACACAATACTTTATTGCACACCAAATAGCAGAACTGTACATACATATGACACATATCCCTAAAATAAAAAAAGAATATTATTATTATAATAAATTGTAATATTCATATTATGAAATTAATACTTTTAACTAAAAATAAAATTACAAAACTGCCGATATTCATATATTTGTACCCCATCCCTGCCCGAGTAGCAGAAAATGTTCTAGAAAATAATAGCCGAGTAGCAATATTATCTAAAACATAAAACGAACCTTATTGCCAAGTGACTGAGTAGCTTTTTGATCATAAATTATATTATTTCCTTTATTTATGTGTTTCGAATTTGAATTATTACGAAATAAATTAAAAACTAGGCTTATTTGTGGTATAAAACACGGCCATTAAATAAATTCATTGCTCGCTATTATTCCTGCCCTCCAAAATTGTACAGTAAGGCATATTTACGTAATTTAAGACAAATTTTATTTTACGTAATGCACAACCGACGCAGCTCAGTGACAGTTGAGTTATGCCGGCAAGTATGCGGAGCTCCTCTTAATGTTAGTCGCTGTGCCACGCCCACATCGCACTTCCACTGGTGTCTGTGTTCCGTGGTAAAACCGCTCTTAAAATTTTTATTCGACTTCAAAAAAGGAGGTATTCAATTCGACTATTATTTTATGTTTGTTACCTCAGAATTTTGGACTGGGTGAACCGATTTTGATGATTCTTTTTTTAATCGAAAGCTGGTTGTTGTAATGTAGTAAAACTTAAATTTGAGCGAGATCTGACGAGTGTTTTTAACTTATCCCTAATTTTGAACTTTTTGAAGCTAGTTATTTTTTGTCAAGAATTATATTTGAATGGCATTATAAAGATTAAGTTTATAATAATATAGGTATTACCCATTCTATGATTCTATAATCTACTATTTTAGCCGTTTCACTTTTTGTTATGCCCTCTATAATCTAGACTTAAAAAATACTAAATGTATTTACTTACACAACATAAAACAAAATACTTTAATATTTATTTTTTTATATCCTATCAAAAAAGATAATAATAATAACTATTTTCTCAAATACATAGGTATTACATTATTAGGGCGAGCGAAGCGAGCCCTAAGTAATAGTCGACAAGCCATACAATTTTCTATCACTTTTATTGAGAAACTATTACACTTACAGGTTTGAGTTTTGACATAGTAATTTCTATTCATGTCTAGATTTGTTATCTATCATTAAAATATTATTTTATCCATTTAAAAAAAAATTTTTTTCAATAATTCGATTTTTATTGCTTACTAACGCCATCTATGGACAAGTAGAACAACTAAAAAAATACTTCAATGTAACTTCCCACGGAATACAGATACAAGGAAATAATATAATTAATGATCAAAAAGCTTCTTTAGTTCTATTGCAATAAGGTTCATTTTATGTTTTAAATGATATTGGTATTCGTTTATTGTTTTCCAGAACAGTCAGAACACTTTCTGCTACTCGGGCAGGGATGAGCTACCTTATCGATATCGTAGTTTTGTAATTTTATTTACCATGTAATGTTATACGACCAACACACGACTGATAAGGTTAAAATGGCTATTTATAGAGAAACTATCTTCGCAAATAACCTATAATTCATACATTTAAGTTAATGCCAGTTGGCAATCTTTAACAGTCAACTTGGTCTATACATTATCATGAATAATGAATTATTTGAATATTATTATTTATTTATTTTTACATAAGATAAGTTAGTGCTTGACAAAATCCTACCTGATGGTAAGTGGCGATTATATTTTTTCGCCCGCTGCAGCGCTGTTCCTTAACTTTGTCGATCGCTTAGGATCGACGCAAGGTCGCAAGCCGCCGGGCTATGAGCGTTTCGAAGCTAGGAAATATAATTCCACCAAAATAAGTTGAGCTACATTGAAATTTCACTTATCCACATGCAATTTAAGTATATTTTATCTTCGTCGCTTAAAAACGACCAGGCATGGTATTTCGTGACTGTTTACATAACTAACCTTGATAAATATTGCTACGGTCACGTCTTCGCCCTGTACCGTCTGTCTTCGCCTTGTAAGCTTTAAAAATTTTAAGCATGTTTTTACATAGACAGCACAAGAACAAGAAGTTTAAGTACCATCATTACGGTAGTACAGCCTTGTAGTGTAGGTACCAGTTTCGATATAAATATCGATAATTGTCGATAACGCGGTAAAAGCACCACGCACATCTCTAAGCCTAAACCCATAAAAGTGTAATAAGCAGGATGATGTTGATAACCAAAAATATAACTTACCGTTATATCCCTAAGGTTCAATATATAGATTCTAGTCACGACATCTAGCGTTCAGGAGACGGAATTATTTGCTACTTGGAGGAATGATAAACATGGAGTAGTAGCAATAAGTAGAACATTCTATACGCTACAGTGCGCCCAACTTATCTGTGAAATGGCGAAAATTGGAACTAATCATTGATTAAAGAAAAGTAGAGGATATGCCCTAAATTGCATATACATTTTTTCATTATACATTTATTATGCAAATATGACCCGAAATACCAAAAATACATCTGTCCTGTTCTTACACGCCACAATTTATACTTATAGAAAGAGTACAATACATGTAGCATATTTCAATTTTCTGGCAACATTTTAAAGAAATCTATCTAAGCTCCGCCTTGAAGCCTGTTTTCGGACGCCATTTTATGATAACAGTTGCTTCTAGGGATGTTCGATCCAGGTGCCTTGTATCGATACTCTAGAATCTCTAGATCGATATGGATCGTATCGCAGTGTAATGTTTAATGGAAATAGTCGGCAAACGAGCTGACGATCCACCTGATGGTGAGTGGCTATCGTCGGCCATGGACATCAGCAACACCAAAGGTATCACTGATGCGTTGCCGGCCAAGAAAGAGAGAACTTTATCTCTCTTTCTTGGCCGGCAACTAGAATTAGCAATTAGAAAGTAAATTTCTAATAGGAATGTTTAATTCGGGTGTTTTATGTATCGATACTCCGGTTCGTCATGAATATCCCAATATAAATAATAGTCCAAATATCGATTCATGAAATTAAATATACTTGTAAGTGGGTATCGCGGCCAATGAATAACAGCGACCAAAGCGTTGTCAGCCAAGAAAGAGAAAAAAAGAAAGAAATATTTTAATAAATAAAACATGATACATATTTTATATTTTATTTATATTTTATACGTATAATTTAATACGATGTTTTGTATCGATTCATAATCGAATAAAATATTTTAAATATCGTTATATAAACTATCGACAAGCTTAATTCAGTGGGTTTCTAAATAAATATCAGCCAATCTCTAATCTTTAAGCCAATATTAAGGTTAATCGTTTTAGATTAAATTTTTAGATTTCATTTTATTCAAAATATTGTTTAATTACATATTGAAAAAGTTACTTAAAGTTTTTTAAAACAATGTGTTAAGTAGTAGGAACATCATATAAATAATAATATCTCACTCTATAACACTATATTTGATTTAGAACTCTTGTGTTTTTTAAACTAAATAATCAAATATATTCATTTCATCATATATTTAAAATATTATATCGATATGTGAAAAATACAACGCTATTTTGTGGGCGGAGTCGACGCCATATTTGAGAAACTTTTGGCTTCAGATCACGTGACCTTATTTCCTATCCTCTCTTTTTCTTTAATCAAAGGAACTAATGCTGCCCCATTCTTAAGTTCTTTGTGTTAATGTCAATGAATGACATTGACATTTACTACGTCTCGAATTGCGTCCCAGTGATTGGTCCAATGCGTTCGACAGCGCCCTCCCTCAGTTCACAGATAAGTTGGTCGCACTGTATCTGTATTTCTCAGACTTACGTCATTTTGGCGTGTGCTAAAAAAAGACAACATACGTCATCTACTCTGTTCCCAAATCGTCAAGCGGTGTATGTCGCCGGTTTTTCGAGTACGAGTCACCAAGCTGGTCACTAAGTGGTATAAACTTTTACGGCAATTTTTGAGTAAATCTTTGTATATTTGCGAAAAGTTACGAATTAACTAACAAGGATATACATTCAAGAAATCATGGCATGTGTGGTTTATGGGTGTAAAAGTCATAAGTTGGAAGAAATCCGAGGAAAACCTGGAGTTGTCATTTCACAGGTTTGCTTTTTCTATATTTTTCTCCGAGTTTAAGAGTTATTTAGGAGAAAGAACCATAATATGACCAATTGTTGTGTAAATAAAATCTTATTGACCGGAACAGACACCCTATTTCGTCTTGGTTTTCGAAAATTTTACAAATATTTGTTTTTAAGTGTTGTAGACAGCCATGTTTACGATATCGATACACTGATACTTAATAATTATTTGCAAATAACTTGTCATTACGTTTGTGAGATGCGTGTTGATGATGTAAAAATAAACAGGACTACAATTACATTAGGACACAACATTGTTATAACTATATTTAAGTCCATGGTTATAACATGAGCCAACTATGCCTGTACATAACATAGTCCATGGCCAGCGTAAGTCAGACTAAAAATATTATCAAGTTTTCAATAAAACTCAGTAAGTTAATTTTGCTTTGACATTTCTCTAAAGTTGTAGCGTCTAGGGAAGTGAAAGATTGAGCTAAATGTAAAATGAGCTCGCAATTACTCCCCAGAGAAGAGCTTGGGTCTCAAAGTGATAATTTCTTGATTGCAGATTTCCACAGGATGAACACTTGAAAAATCTTTGGGTAAAGGCTATACACAGGGAAAATTGGAATAAAATGAAAATTATAACGGTAAAAATGGTTGTGAACTTTTGATATTAATTATGTAATTAACTAGATTTATACTTATAAATACAAAACTTGTAAAGGTTGTAGCATTCACTGTTTTATTTCCCGGCCTGATTCTAACAGGTCCCACGTAGGTATAATTCAAATTATCCAAAACAATTTCTTATTGCTCACCTACCGAAATCTTCCATCCAAAAATGTCTAACTGCAGCCGTTTGGGTTCTGGGCGTAGAGGTTTATATCTATCTATAGATAGTACTTTCAAGTACAGTAAGTAAACAGTTACACATATGCATTATAGGTTTTTTGTTTTGATCGCATTATTTGATATGAAACATCTGTATATACATATATAATATGGGTCTACCTAACTGACTGTGTAACATTACTTTTAAATAAATTATTGTACAGTTTGATTGTCTTTTTTTATAAAAATACTTCGCTCTATATATTTTTCATAAATAGAATAAGCTGATGTCGTTGGCGTCTTCGCTGCTGCGTCGTGGTAAGTAAAAAAATCGCGAAAGAATAGGTAAATTTCATATTATTTGTGTGGGTTTTAACTCTTAATTAAAACGAATGACTTAAAATATTGCAATATACAATTAATTCAAAATACAATCTCAACCTGTAACGTAGCTTTCTATATGTACATAATTTATCGATAGCTCAGAGGAATAATATCGATAGAATCTAATATTTCCGTATCCATCCCTTAACTGATGCCGCAAAAAATGGTTACATCAGTATTTGACGTACATATGGATTATACATGTTTATCTCTTTCTGACACGCGTAAGTTAAAAGACTACCGCTATAGAGAAAACATTCATTTTATTGCTATTACTCCATGTTTATCATTCCTCCAAGATTTGCTAGATGGCAGATTATAACCGACTTCAAAGTTACTCAAAAACTACTTGTCAGATCTCGTTCAAATTTATGTGGGACCACATGACAAGTACCTGCTTTCGATTAAAAAAAGAATCATTAAAATCGGTTCGCCCAGTCCAAAGTTCTGAGGTAACAAACATAAAAAAATATAGTCGAATTGAGAACCTCCTCCTTTTTTTGAAGTCGGTTAAAAAATAAAATAAACCATTAAGTATTATAAATTGAAATTGTCTTCAAAATTACTAGGTAAGAAAACTTCGCGAGCCCTCCTAAAGCACCGCTTTTTTGCTAGTATGTATGCAGTAAGCTTACATATCAATTCAAATAGTGCGGCGGAAATTACATATCTACGTGATGCACAGACCCTACACTAAGTAAACTTACTTTATTACTTTAAAAGATTACTATAAAAGATACTATGCTGCCAGACTTTATATTTATTTTATAATTTTCTTGGCACTTACATTTCCACATTTCCATTTAGTTTAAACTTTATATTAAACACACAGTAATAATGAGAGAAATAAAAGGTCTGTCAAAGAAACAATATTATATTAACAAAATTTTAACAAACAACTAGTTAAATTAGAAGTTACAGAAAATACATTAGCTCTTTATTCTTGTATTTCCCTGCTGCTTATGTTTATCAATACAAACTCTAAAATCATTTACTTCATTCTGGCATTTCCTCCAATCTTTTGTAGTCGCAATACATTCCTGTAAAAAGAATATTCACAATAAACAAAGTGTGAAGTATGAGTAAAAATAATGATTATTATCTATACTAATATATAAAGAGGAAAGATTTGATTTTTTGTTTGCATTGAATAGGCTCCGAAACTACTGAACCGATTTCAAAAATTCTTTCACTGTTGGGAAGCTACACTATTCCAGAGTAACATAGGCTATATTATATTTTCAAAAAAATTAGGGATCCTTAGTAAAACTCCAATAATGTAACCCAAGGTGTAAAAAAATAAGAAAACCAAAGCAAGGCGAGGGCGGTTACTCGTGTATTATAATAAAATAACTATAGAAGATTATGTAAACAATTGTTTGGATTCATGGATCTAGGTTGAAGTCCAGGTGCTGGTGTGTTACCTACTGTTACCTTACCAGTGGTATCTGAAATATATTTTTAATGGTACTCTATAAATTTTGGACAATGTAAACCATAAGAAACTTCTAAACCATTTAACATCCTTTGTATGTATTATATGGATGGATGAAATGCCAGGTACCACTATTTGGATAACACATACCTATCAGGAATACTGTGTGGCAGTAAATTTTTAAAATCACCCTCAGTTGTACATTGTTACCTAAACACTAAGGGATCTATGTGGTGGGGAGGGGCTAAGGGGGCTCCAGTTGCTAAACACAGCCTCACCCTAAATTATGCTGTACATTGTTATCTAACACAAGATCTAGGGGGCTAGTTGCTGAACATACCTGTATTTTATAATGGAGTTCCAAGCAACCTGCCTTCTTCAGCATGGACTCCACAGGGTCATCGTCAGGATCTGCAGGCCGATCGCGCGGCGTGATGGTCATAGTTCAACACTTAACGTATATCGTTCACTTAACCAAAATTCTTATGGTTTGAGATTTTCTGATTTGATTTTTCTGTTTGTTTTTTCGGTGGCGATCTCGCTCGCTCGCTTGAATTGAAAACTCAAAATTAAAATTTGATTGACATAATTGTCATGTGTCAGTGTCATGTGAAAATGACAATCAGCTGATTTTATACTTTTCAGTCTAAAAACTAACACAACAGTAATTCTTGAAACAGCCAATTTGTCTCCGTGGATGTACATAAACTCTGCAATCTGCATATGAATAATCTAAATTTTACCACGGAACACAGACACAAGTGGAAATGGTACAAGTGTTAATTAGTATGGGAACCGTGCTAGCCAAAATAACACAAGGAAATCCATAATCGTATTATTTACAACTAAGAAACTCACATTTTAATTGGTTGTTACTTGTCAACTACGAATAGTCTAAGAAACTCGCTGTTTATAGTTGAAAATGCACCTTAAACTTTGGATTTAATTCTTATTTTTCCATGTCTTATTCAGTGACCTTAGAACCTTTATCAATTATGATCATAATACTTTTCAAGTTTATCTATCCACCGCTAGATGGCAGTATTCTGCGTTACAAGTAATATATACTTAACTTCTTTACTAATAAGGTTGACAAAACAATATCAAACAATGTCAATCTTATGGAAAATAATTAAATAATTCCATCTACTGAACGCTAGATGTCGTGACTGGAGTCTACAATAGATTGAATAGCAACCTTACAAGTATTTCGGTAAGTTACATTTTTGGTTAACAACATCATACTGTGTTTGGTTTAGGCTTAGAGATGTGCGTTGTGCTTTTTGCCGCGTTATCGATATTTATATTGAAACTGGTACTGTCCGAGTGTCCGACATCATAAGATGTAGATCCGTCATATTGGTACTTAAACTTCTTGTTTTTGTACTGTCTATGTGAACACTTGATCATTATTTTGAAAGCTTATATCTCAAACACACGGATCTAAAAAAAGACGGACGTGATCCCAACAACAAATTCAGTGAAGCACCCATAGTAATACCAACTCTCTATTCGTACACATTGACACCATACTGCGTCAATCGCGAATCAAAAATTACGCACACATGGAAAGCTGGCGGCCATTGCTATGCTTCACTATCGATTAGACGAGGCATTACGAGGCGTAGACGTGACCGTAGCAATTTTTATCAATGTTAGCTATCTAAACAGTCACGGAATACCAAGCCTAGGCATTTTTAGCAACGAAAATAAATATAATTTAATATGTCGATAAGTGAAATTTCAATGAAGCTAAACGTAGCTACAAAAACATTGCTGATATGAACTGGGATGCATTTCAACCTTAACATTATACAAATAAGGTAAATTTATTTTCTTGGAATTACATTTCTTAGACATGCTGTGCCAGTCACGCGCATGCGCTTATATTCCTCGTCAGGATCCTAGATTATGTACCAATGATTTCAAATAAAAAAATTCATTCATATTAATTTTATACATTTTTATGATACAACACAATACTTTATTGCACACCAAATAGCAGAACTGTACATACATAATTATGACACATATCCCTAAAATAAAAAAAGAATATTATTATTATAATAAATTGTAATATTCATAGTATGAAATACTTTTAACTAAAAATAAAATTACAAAACTGCCGATATTCATATATTTGTACCCCATCCCTGCCCGAGTAGCAGAAAATGTTCTAGAAAACAATAGCCGAGTAGCAATATTATCTAAAACATAAAACGAACCTTATTGCCAAGTGACTGAGTAGCTTTTTGATCATAAATTATATTATTTCCTTTATTTATGTGTTTCGAATTTGAATTATTACGAAATAAATTAAAAACTAGGCTTATTTGTGGTATAAAACACGGCCATTAAATAAATTCATTGTTCGCTATTATTCCTGCCCTCCAAAATTGTACAGTAAGGCATATTTACGTAATTTAAGACAAATTTTATTTTACGTAATGCACAACCGACGCAGCTCAGTGACAGTTGAGTTATGCCGGCAAGTATGCGGAGCTCCTCTTAATGTTAGTCGCTGTGCCACGCCCACATCGCACTTCCACTGGTGTCTGTGTTCCGTGAAATTTTACTAACAAAAAATAACCGACTTCAAAGTCTCAAAAATTACTTTTCAGATCTCGTTCAAATTTATGTGAGACCACATGACAAGCATCTACTTTCGATTAAAAAAAGAATCATCGGAATCGGTTGGGGTGATATTGAGTTATTCGTCAATTTGTCGCGCACATCTTAACACAAATTTACGACTTAAGTGGTTTTCTCATGGATGCCATTGTCAGATCTCAATAAAATTTATGTGGGACCACATGACAGCCACTAGCTTTCGATTAAAAAAAACAATCATCAAAATCGGTTCGCCCAGTCCAAAGTTCTGAGGTAACAAACATAAAAAAAAAATACAGTCGAATTGAGAACCTCCTCCTTTTTTTGAAGTCGGTTAAAAATCAATGACCTCCAGATTCCAAACTGTCGCTCAAAAAGCACGGTCTAAAAAAATATGTATTTATTTGATAGTTTTATTTCAGCTTTTTCATTTAGTAAAATAATTATTTTTTATTTAACCAACCCAAATTTTTTAATTCCGCCCGAGGGACTTCGACATGGCTTAATGACTGTTATCTTACGATAACAACCGGGACCGACGGCTTTACGTGCCCTCCGAAGCACGGAAACGCTCAAGAAATTTTTGCCACTAGCGGTCACCCATCCAACTACCGACCGCGCCCGCTGTTGCTTAACTTTTTCGATCACTTACGAACGACATAAGCCGCCGGGCTATGACGGGCTATGAGTGAACCATACAATAAATAAAAATAATACAAAGTTTATAAATTAGATCATTTATTTCTAAATAACAAATTTAAATAATAAAACTATCTATGCTAGGATTTTGTTCTTGTTGCGGAGTGCAGTGTACGCAACGAGGAGAGAAAGCACGGTGGCCAACACCTCGGAGTTCACCCAGGGACCGGAGTAACCTGGAGAGAGGATACATTATCATTATGATAACCACAGACAAAAACCTGAATGAAATAAAGGATTACTGAATGTACCTACTTTTTGTATGAATCAGGTTATTATTTTAACATTACTAATAATTTTACAGCTACATTCATTGACTCATTATTATTTATAGTTTATTATTTTGACACTTGAAAGGCAAAAATTACCAAGCGACATGTTGACAACTTTACACTAGAGCATTTTAGTTTTTAATTTTAGAAAAAAAAATCGTAAAAAATCGCTTTATTAAGCATTTAAACTGCATTTAAAATTCATTGGTATGAAGTAGCTATGACTAATAGGCGATTTTTTACGATTTCTTTTTGTAAAATTAAAAACTAAAATGCTGTAGTGTAAAGTTGTCAACATGTCGCTTGGTAATTTTTGCCTTTTCAAGCGTCGATATATTATATTATTATTACATCTAGGATATTAGTTGTCAATGGCTACATTATAGATATTTTTCCTGTATGAAATATTATATCTGCATTTTTCCATCCATCCATCCATGCATCCAGTGAGAGTTATTTGTTTTCTGCCTGACTGACAACATAAGCACTTTTCACTTACCATTATGTTATTTACTTTGAAAGTATAGGTAACATTAATTTTTTCAGGATATTTAGTCTTAACTTTGTGTTGAATCTTCGCTTTACCATAACAATGGTACTAGCTATTTGTACAATTGTATGCTAATAGGTATTTCAATCTACTTGTAATAAACAACACATGACTTAGTAACAGTACTTGTGTACTCAACAGTTTTGTGGTAATAATAACTTCCCGGTTCCTATTTGTACTGTAATAACTTAACATCAATATCTTTATGATTTATTACAGTACAAAATACATAATTAATACAATCATTGACAGTATGGTTATTAAAAAAAATTATGATTTTATATCATTTTTGGGTGTAGCAAAAATTATGTAAGATTCCATGTTACTTTTATTTTATCAGCATGGTTTCACATGGTTAGAGAAAATAGAGACATAAGAACCCTCACTTTCATTGTTAACAATACTTAAATCATAATGGAATTGGTGGCTGATGAAAAAGACGTGGCTCATAATAAATTTACGTCAATATTCTTTTTAGTATGAGTCACTTAGCTTTTTTCATTTCTTTTTTGCTTACCTCTGCAACAGTTATTAAGACAGGTATAAGGCAACTTACTTCCTGGGTGGTGGAGCTGAATAGCCAGTAGGGGAGCGACCGAGGCGTTGGGGTCGGAGCGGCGCGCGCGGCGGAGCGACGCCCAACCTTCCTCGTCCAGGATGTGCACTTCATGGGTGCCAGAGCGAGCCTTTGCTGGCTCCTCCGTCCATGATACCTGCGGTTAATGTAGAAGTGGCAGTTTATAAAAAAATTAATCGAAGAATTTGGCTTATCAGTTACTATCATGCCTATCAGGGGTAGTTCTTTCCAATTAATTGAGTAATTATAACTACACTATGATACTCCATTGTGTATTTAGTACACAATACTGATGTCCATGGACAACAGTGACCATTAGGTTGTTATCTCAACTTGTTTATTGGTTAGTTAAGTACATAAAAATGAGGTTTAACAACTGCTCGTATCTTAAAATAAAGACAGTAGCAACACTTAAATAACATGCCATCCAAGGAATTAAGGATTTTTTGACATTAATGGTTAAGTATCTGAACAGCATTAGGCCTTCTATTACTATTGATACGGCTTCTTCGCCTTCGCTTCTTCGAAAATAGAGGTTACTAACCTGGTATCGGTTGTCTCCGACTCTCGCGGCTGTTAAGGACTTTCCTTCCACCTCAGCGTACAAAGCATAGTTTTCCGGCATAGGGTTATCACATTTTAACGTAAATTCTGTAATATAGGCGATGTGTGTGACGATTGTGGCATCTAGACTTGTGAAGGATACAGCGTCGACTTGTGGATTCTTGCAGCTATCCGCAAACGCGCCGTTTATAATACCAATGGCAAAGATACAAGCCAAAAATTTTGTGACCATTTTGCAGTCTTTTCGATAAAATTAGTTTGTGAATTTACTGATTTTCTGTCTCCTTCACCGTCCACGTATTACTATTTTTGTATGAAATGCGAAACTCGAAAGTACTGCAATCAAATTGAACGAAGGCAAACTGACGTTCAAATACCTCATCAGGTAAATGTTGACATAACATAAAAAATATTTTAATCCTTTTTACGTAGAAATCTTATAAATCAATAACTCTTGTTAACTTATCCAAAAATAATCTTAAATTGGACTATTCCACGTCAGAATGTATGAGAAAAAAGAATAAAACATATTTTCTTCAGTTTGAAATGGGAAAACTACATGGAGATTTTGAACACATCTTGAAACATCATTGGTGACGGCGATGACGTGTGTGACGTTGACGCGTGGTAAGCGGTGGATTTGCGTTAGAAAATTTTTATTTTGTATAATTTTATAATTTTAACATTGTTTAATTTTTAAAATTATTTTTAGACAATAAAAAAGAAACGGCAGTTATGTAACCTGCAATTTAAAATTATTTGAAAAAGTAACCGGTATTATTGTTGTATTACTAAGGTTGTACAAATATCGGTATGTTTTTCGCATTGAGATTATTTGTAATAAATTGAATTCACGATATTTAATATTAAATAACGCTTCACACTCAGCCTCAGATTAGGATTCCCTGTGTTGTGGGTGCCATGGACAACACACTATAACAAGGACATTCACACCCAGACCGAGAGGCGAGAGCCTCGCTGGGAATCGAACCCAGGACATCCGGCATGGTAACCATTGCGCCACACGGGTACCGAATTTGTCTAAATTACACTTATTTTTTGTGCTATAGTTAGTTGCATGTTTATCGCCAATGACGAAAGTAAAATGACAATGTTTTTGAGTGCGGTATAATTTTAAAACGATAGTTTTAGCCAAAGTACCTACCGGTTTTATTTTTTTTTTTAGGTCTGTGTTCTACGGTTAGAAAATCCTATATTCAAATTTGTTCAATATAGTATTTCGATCAATAATAGTCTAAAAGTCTAGTTAAAGGATTACGAACAAAAACACATCGCTCAAGTCGTGATATTGTAACTTTATGTGCGCTTAAACTTCCTAGATTCGAATCCATGTCAGGGCAGAGCATGAAATTACATGACAGTTAAGACTTTTGTATGTAATTTCTTATGTATGAGTATGAGATCGTTGAGTTCAAGGTTAAATAAACTTGGTGTCCTTATATACAAATGTGCGGCGGTACTTCACACCTGACAACTCTTGAAAATAAACCTTAGGTTCAGCCGACTGTGAAGGTTCTCACATTTGGGTAGGTGCGTGCGATTTGGCTCATTGATGATCCAGATCTGCAATCTGCAAAGCTTCGAGCATAGACGCAGAGAAGCCAACGCATGCACCCTGTTTCTTCATAGAACGTCACCATACTCACGACGCATGTCGGGTGTCTATTCTTTTGCCACTAACATCCCGTTTATAACGTGAGACGGTGAGAGTATTCAAGAAAATATTGATAGGCTTACATTAAGTATAATGCGCCATCTTAGGCTGCATTGGAGATGTGGCTTGTGCTAAAGCCATTAACTCAACGTAAGTAAACAATTGCATTTGTGTTAGTGACCATGACCTTACGAAGTAATTTGCTCATCATTTTTAATAATTTTTATTTGGTGAAGACAATGACCCCTACTACATAGGTGGCGCTATTGTCCATGTTGTTTATTAATTCTATATTCAAATAATTATAATGCAATTATAAAGGTCATGGGACGCCTTCGTGTCAAAGCGGGACGCCTACGGAAATTTGTATAGTATTTATAGTTAAAAAAGGTCATCGGACATAAATCTAGTACTTTCAATGAATTTCACGTCCACAAGTTAATAATTATATACCAAAGCGGGAAATTTGGTACAAAGCGGGACTTTTTTGATCTCACGGGGGACACGGGACAGACAGCCTCAAAGCGGGACAATCCCGCCCAAAACGGGACGTATGGTCACCATAAGTATAACTGCTAAAACGTATTTTAGCGACTATTGTATTTATTTGGTTCCAGGTAATGGACGCGGATATGTGATTGAAACAGCCTTTTAATTGCACAGCTAGCCCTTCATCAAGGCCATTCAACACATCCATCAGATGAAGATGAACATAAGGTTCAACTATGTCATTAAAAGACGCTACGCCCAAAACTAGTCTTTTGACTGAATGTCGTCATTCAATGAAAAGGAGCCGTGCAAATAAACGGCTATTTCAACCAGTTGTCTGCGACAGTAATCATTTATCGGAACCACCATTACTATTAAGTGGCAAATACTGATCAGTTACTTTCATACTGTATTTAATTTTCGTTGGGTTTTACTGAATCCAGTGGTAACGCGTCACATCACAACACCTTATTTTTGTAGATAGTAGATACAGTAGGAATAATATGATGGTTTATTAATCCATCCAATACAATGATAAATCAAGTCGGATTGTGCGATCCTTGTATGCGTATATGACAAAAACAGTCTGGAACTATGTATATTAATTTATTTAATTTCATGTAAGCTCTACAATAAAATTCAAGTTTTGTTATATCTATTTAAGGTCTAAAATACTAAAATTGTATTATTACACACCTACATTTGCTCCCGTCATTGATATGCCCCTCACATACACTTAATCCTAGACTCAAAACAATTTTCATGCATGCAGGACCATGCGTTCGTACAACAATGTACACACTATTCATAACACTTGAATCGCGAGGAGACATCAAGAAGTCCATTACAAAACCGTGACGGTGATGTCGACGGGCACCCCAGCCCGGGGACGGTAATGGCTAACGATTTGTAAGGGTCGGGTGGGGTAAATAAAAGTCGTGATCGCGTGAGTCCTTAGCGTGTATTGTTGGGGGCGGCGCGGGGCGGTCAGTGCGCGGGCGGCGTCTTGGCGGGCGAGGCGGGGGGCGCGCTCCAGTCGGCGGGGGAGCCCTCGTATTGAGTGTTCTCGAGCCGAGTGATCAGTCGCTCGTCCTCGTCGCCAAACTCGCCGCCCATCAGCGACGGCTCGCCTACTACCATCACGTCCTGGAACAACATCATCATTAGACCCCATGCATCTAATTCCTTATGGACAATTTTCGCACATAAGCTGGACGTAAATCAAATATTTTTATCTTGATTAGTATTTAGACTTGTAAAATATTACGTGAGTGTGTCTTTATCTCCTCCCTCCATCAAAGTTAAGAGCATGTAGAGATTTTGAGAATCCTTATCAATATCGTCATCCTCATAGTTTATTTAACTTTTTACACCATATAAAATTTATACAATCCTATCAGACTATCGGCCGATCACTATGCCACCGGGCATCGCGGTCGCGGGTGGCATGAACACAAATCCGATGTTACTTGCCATGCCATAATATAAATATCTGCCATATAATAAATAATTGTATAGTAATAGGTATATATTAATTGTATAGAAATAGGTGAGGCAGTGGAACCACCACGGGCAAAATTACTTATTGTCACTCACGGACCTAAAAAAAAGACGGACGTAATCCCAACAACAAATTCAGTGAAGCACCCATAGTAATACCAACTCTCGCGCGTTGCCAACAACGCGTTTTCCGGGGTAATAAATACAATAATCACTGAACTTAATGGCCGGACTGAAGTTGGTATAGCTGCGCGAAGGGAGCGCGTGTGTGATCGTATTCGATGCCCGTCCACCCGCGCTGCTCCGCTGATACCTTATTTTACGTTAGTTACTGCACATCGACTCGCGCCTAACTTCAGCCCGGCTAATAAGTTTGGGGAGTACTGTACCTGATATCTTATTCTAGATAACGTTCGACCTGTATTATGTATTTCATGAAAATCCGTTCAGTAATTTTTGCGTAAAAGAGTAACAAACATACACACACATTTTGACATTTATAATAGTACAGTACTAGTCCAGTCATCTTAGTCAAAATTAGGTAAGAATTGCGGAATGAGAGATACCCAGCTGATTTTTTTCTATAAAGTTGTATTTTGGCATTCTAAAACTTGTCTCAAAACCTGCATATGGTAGGGTGACCGCGTCTATTAAAAATTTGAGGACAAAGGTCATAAAAATTGATTCTTTGCAAATATCTCATTTTTAATATTTCTCATTATCAAATGATACATGTAAATTACGCCCGTAATTTCAATAGCAATTTAATCTATGATAAGGCCCGTAATTTCAATAGCAATTTAATCTATGATTCTGAGTTTAAACTATCGTTGTTGGTCCAACAAGTCGACGTATAAAATAATTTTTGAAACAAAAGTTGTAGGGAATTTAATTCTCTACAATATTGATGAAGATACAAATAGCGAAAAACCCATAGGAAATGAGATATTTATTTTACAAAGAATCGATTTTTATGACCTTTGTCCTCAAATTTTTAATAGACGCGGTCACCCTACCATATGCAGGTTTTGAGACAAGTTTTAGAATGCCAAAATACAACTTTATACAAAAAAATCAGCTGGGTATCTCTCATTCCGCTGTGAATTCCTAAGATGACTGGACTATACAGCGTGGCGCGTCTGAACATAGGCTTTTTAACTTTAGCGCATGTAAGACAGAGATAGCGACACGAATATGCTAACGTGTGACTGAGAGATAATACGCCGCGTACCGAGCATTGCCGAATTGTTACTGCGCAGCCTTCTGCGCGAAGTTTAGACGCGCCAAGATACGTCAGACGTACTGTAAGTAGGATGGTGTACCTGTGAGGCGAGGCTGAAGTTGGGTCCCGGCGATCGTTTCTTGGTGGGCGCGGGGGGCGCCGCGTTGGCGCCCGCGCTGCCCTTGCGCTTGCGTCGCTTGCTCGCCGGCCGTTGCGACTCTACAACACAATACAATACATACACGTTACAGAATAATACAGTGAAACTTCCACATGACACGGCTGAGGAAATTACAAATGTCAGAAAAACAATTATGTTTAATACGTATGATTAAGCGTATTTGTAACGTTCCTGCCATACCTTTAACCTTATTATGATTTTTTGTTTGCATTGAATAGGCTCCGAAACTACTGAACCGATTTCAAAAATTCTTTCACTGTTGGAAAGCTACACTATCCACGAGTAACATAGGCTATATTATATTTTCAAAAAAAAAATAGGGATCCTTAATAAAACTCCAATCGTTAAGTTACTCGTGTGTTAATAAGTTAAGACTGACATCACGCAGGTGTGGCCACAGGCCAACAGTTAGCATGTTAAAAAATATGTGGCATTGTTAATGCCATAACACGTTAATAAGCGATAACTAGGGTGGCATTTTCTTCGACACATCAACAAGACGAAGTAAGACACATTCCGGCACAGCCATTGGAATGTATTAAAATTAAAAAAAGGCTATATATGGGTTGAAACAATCTTCTCTAGCATGGTATGAAAGGGTTCAAGATGTACTTGGTAAATTAAATTTTAAGAATAGCCAATATGAACCATGTTTGTTCACAAAGATTTAAATTGATGGATGATTGGGGGATGAAAAATAGATGTTGTCCGATTCTCGACCCTAGCCGATATGCACGCAAAGATTCACGAAAATCGGTCGAGCCGTTTCGGAGGAGGTCAACTTCTAACACCGTGACACAAGAATTTTATATATTAGATATATTTAAAATTGTAGTGGCACTGTATGTGGACGATGTCGTAAGTTGACATTTCGTGTATGTAAAATGACACTTTAACGTCACTTTAACCGGCGAATAGCTTATTCAGGACTCTACTTGAAGATGGTGAAACAAGCCCTAAGTATGATAGTGGGTGGGTAGCAGTATTCTGGGCGGCTTGTTAAATTTTGTTACACTTCTTTTAAAATAACCGAAAAGAAACGTAAATTCTCTGTCTCATGTGCGGCCACCCCGTGCCTGAATCTATAGGTACTACATCTATGGTTGTGATTAAACTATAGAACAACAACACTGTAATCTAATCACACCTTTGTTGGAAAAATCGCAAGTGGAAAATTTTAGCGAATAAAATCAATAAATGAACAACAATAGAGATCAATTATTTAAAAATATTATCAAGATGTTTTTCCTCTATGCACAAATTTAATAACTCAGAAGTCTATGTGAAATTTTAATGTGTGTAAGTTATTATTTAAATCTACCACTATAGCAATACGTAACATTATATTGTATGGCAGGTATCACAGGTATGGCAGGGACTTAAATATCAATGGGTCCTATGTATATGGGCCAAACTAACAATTTGGCCATTTTGACATTTTTATGGTAAACATAGCTCATCCATGTTACTAATCAGATGATCTATTAAAAAAAAAAACAGTAATTTCTGCATAGAAACACAAATTTTTACATGGAAGATAGAGAGAAGGAAGGCCATCTCTGTATATGAAAAGTGTCCGTAAAAACGCATTCAATTACGGGTGGCGTTGCGGTGCGGTCTACAACAGCTATGTTCAAATATCTATTTGGCGGACACTAGCGCCATTCATTACGGGTGGCATAACTCAGCAAACTTCACTCTGTCTACAACAGCCATGTTAATTTCATATATCTATGTATTTGTCATCATACACTAACGCCATTCAGAAATGGCCATTATTGGAACCTCTATTTTCTGTAAACAGCTGGACACTTTTTCAACTTTCCCTTCATATGAGATGGCCCTCCTTCTACCTCAATACTCCATGCCTATGTAGCATGAATTTTTTTTTTCTTTTTTTTTACTTACAATAAGCCAATGCTTGACCATAATCCCACCTGATGGTAAGTGGAGATGTGGTCTAGGATGGTGAGCGCACTAACTTATTAAAAGCCTATTCACTCTTTTCTTGAATACATCCACGTCATAGGTGGGCGGGAACGCAGACGCAGGTATTAGAATTTAGACTTATATGGTCCAAAATAGTAATTTGAGATTTATATACGCGCGTTTGTTTGTGCTTTTGGCCCACTTTGGGCCAAACTGCCGGTTTGACATTTGGTTATACGTCAAACGGAGCAACAGTCGCACTGCGATGACTGAAAAATTTATTAATGTGTTTTTACGTTCATCAGACAAATAAGTAACAGATAGCATCCAATTATCATGCTAAGTTTGGTTGGGGCCGAAAATTTGGCCTTTTAAGGATGTTTTTGGATAAAGATAAATGTAACAAAAACTAATGTATAATGGCCAATGTGCAGTAAAAAGGAAACAAAGATTAATACAAATAAAACACTATGGTATAAAGAAGGATAGTTGTCGTAAACAAGCAAAGTTTCAAAAACTTCGGTTTTACCACAGAAAAAATAATAGTACTTATACTAACGTTTTACTAACATAAAATTATACCAAATTTAATCTTTCGTAAAGCTGCGACTTTGCATTTTGGCCCTTATACATAGAACCCATCGATATATACGAGTATGTTCCTTAACAATTGTTCTGAATATTCTACCTTTCCAAAATCCTTAGATCAGTTGTCTAGCAACTATCAAAAAGGCATAAGCTCTGTTTTTATTTTACCTAACTTGTCCAGAGATTACGGATAGATAGATTATTGAAAACGATCATAAGTCTAGTTGACAGTAGTCGTGACAGTGTACGGACCAGGCGGCGCCACCATCCGCTGCCACTTCTGGAAGAGCGTGGTCTTGAGGCAGTCGCGGGGGGACAGCGCGTACGCCTTGTGCCGCGACATCAGCTCCTGCATCGGCTCCAAGATCACGCACAACTGGAACACAATGCAATGTTATGATACAACTGATAAGTGATGCTTTGTGGTGTATTATGCACAGAGCAGTGATAGCCTAGATAGGTTAGAACGTTGGTCTCTGAATGAATGAATGAAATGAATGAATGAAGGTGCCCGAGTTCAAATCCTGGCGCGCACCTCTAACATTCAAATATTATGTGCGTATTACAAGTTAATTATCACTTGCTTCGGTGAAGGAAAACATCGTGAGGAAACCAGCACACTGGTGAGATCTCCATAAAGTTCTCAAAGGTGTGTGATGTCTACCAATCCACACTTGGCCAGCGTGGTAGACTATGACCTAATACCCCTCACATTGTGAGAGGAGACCCTGAGCCCCGCAGTAGGACAATTATGGGTTGCTGCTTTTTTTATGCACAGAGCAGTAGATTTTTATGCTTCAATCCATTAATGGCTCACTACTGAGCACGAGCCTGTACATTACTGGATCAAGACGAATTGAAGGAACTCTTCAAATGGTTGTACCTAATACGTTTTTCATTTTTCTGTACAAGCATCACGTTCCGCGTGATTCCTACTTAAAATACATTTGAGGGTGGGTTAACAAATATTTCATCTCTTTCTTGATCAGCAACGCATTATGATGCCTTTGGTGTTGTTGATGTACACGGGCGACGTTAGCCACCATGGTGGATGGTCAGCTCGTTTGCCGTCTATTTCCATAAAAAAAGTACCAGGCGCACATAACCCAACACAAGTGTCAATTCTTACCCTCAAGTAGTTGAGCGTGGAGTTGCTAATCCCCTGTCAGGTGATTTTATTAACCCTCAACTGACCCATCACATAGTCACGTGAAGTACCAGGCGCACATAACAACACAAGCGTTAACAACGCTTACCCTCAAGTAGTTGAGCGTGGAGTTGGTGATCCCCTGCCGCGTGATGTTCTTGGCGAGTTGGTCGAGCGCGGCATGGTCGGGCGGGTGCACCGCCTGCCGCGGGATGAGCTCGCGGTGCGCCCGGACCGCAAGGTGCCACGACTTGATGCGCATCAGGTCGTCGAACGTGAACTCCAGTATTAGCCGCCCTTCTGTGCACACCTGGAATGTGGAAGCTTTTGTTTGTACTAGTGTTCTTATGCCCCTGTCATATCTGCGTCGTAACGCGTTAAGAATGACATTACATAGTTGCAAACAGTTAGCGCGCTAAAAAGGGAGTGAATGTGTTAATGCCATTACACGTTAAGCGATATGTGTAGAGTGGCGGCATCTATGTTTAATATACTCGTATAATGTGGCAAAATAATCTTATTCATTTTAACTGCAATATTGGAGAATCAGTTAACAAACAAATTCATTGCTTTCATAGGCGACAACGTGTCGTCAACACCTAGTTTGTTTGCTTATAAAATTGTGAACAAGGATCCATTAGCCAACCCTTTTTTTGTTGTGTATAAACAAAATGTAAAATATCTGAGAGAAATATAGTATGCGGAAAGCCTGTCATTGCAAAGAGTTCCGACAAATGTCTACCCGAGCCGAGGCGCAGCCGAAAGTAAGGGTTGACAGTCGGAACAAGTTGCAATGACGGTTCCGCGCGTGTACTGAACAACTATTTTTAATACAGTTGCGAAAAAATGAAGCAATTTAATAGAATAATAAAAACACAATAAACTTGAAAATGGCGCCAACCGTAAAAGAATATAAGCAGAGATTTTTTTTTGTTTTCTTCACCCACTCTGGGTAGGCAAAGGGAACTATGCCCATACAGCCAAGTCTTCAGTAGATTTTTTTTATTGATATGAAATGAAAATGAAATTTAATGAGATGAAATGAAATGAAAAAAAAGCTAACTCACTGAATCAAATCATTAAATCTGATATTGAAACAAATTAGTAGCTTCTTTTTAGAAATATTTATTTTTAGTAAAAACTTCGTGGTTGGTTTTTTCTTTATAATAGACATTATTTTGACAGTTGGAAAAGAGAACGCACGAGTGCGGAAAAGGTAAAGAAAAAGCACGAGTGTGTAATAGCCCACATCCCGAACGCTATACGTCCCTGCAATATGCCACTTTTTGAGCAACTGTATTAAAAAAAGTATTTTTGTTTGTTTGTTTGTTATAAACCCTTACGTCATTTCATAAAGTATCAGCTATGTACCAGCCTACCATAAATGAAAGCAGCTTACTTTAGTGAACATAGGCTTGCCGTGGTGCGTGACCATCGTACAGTGGTCGCAGTCTAGTGTGATACTCGTGTTGTGGAAGGACTCCTTCGGCTGCCGCATCGTGTAGTACAACTCTGATACGCCGCCCTCGTATATACTGCGGAAGTACCGCGGTATCAGTGTCCTTCCTATTGCTGGAAAGAGATGAATGATACACATGTTAGTTGATGGAGAGAGATGGAGAAAAATCTTGCATGAAAATCGATGCATTTGTTTCTTATTATGTAAATACCCTGTGGACTCCAATGCTGGACTGATTTTATTGAAAATTCAGGCAATCTTCAGATTAGCTCTTGCGAAGTTTGGTAGCGATACATATAGCAGTAATAGTCTATGATCTTTATTGATAATAAGCCAGAATCGGCGGATTACGGTGACCACTAGGGCACAATACTACTAACGAAATTCTGCCCATAGTGGCAACTTCTCAAGGTTAGTCTTATGTTGTTAAACTCAGTTCAGTCTGTTGCTGTTATCTAAATTTAAAAAATATGGTTCCATGTGTCTGTGAAGCTTCCTACATTCGTGATACTCCATTTTTCAAACGAGGCTTGTTTAGTAAAAAATTAACAGGGTTTTTGTGTTCATTTGTAATTAAAAATAAGACAGGCATAAAATTAAGAAATACGATTATAAGGACAAATTATCATTAAATGCTAAAAACTAATTTCTTTCTACTTTTATTTTTTTAACTAATCTATACAAATCCAAATAAATAAAATTGGAGTGTCTGTTTGTAATATTAAAATAACCGCTTTTTACTAAGTGCATTTGGATATATACACGGTACATATACCAAAACAACATTTTTCACAATTTTTGTCTGTCTGTCTGTCTGTTCCGGCTAATCTCTGAAATGGCTGGACAGATTTTGACGGGACTTTCACTGGCAGATAGCTGATGTAACAAGGAGTAACTTAGGCTCCTTTTATTTTAGAAAAAAATTGTTTGTTAGACGATACGAAGTTCGCCGGGTCAGCTAGTATTTCAATAAAAAGTAGTGCGAAGTTTGTTTAGCAAATAGGAGTCGTCTAAAAACCGACTGTAGCAACTACAGCAGGTACATAGTTACTTACTATATCTCTTAGGTCCATCTTCTAAACAAAACGAGAGTGTGAGCGTCGCATCGTCCTCGAAGAACTCTGTCGCGAACGCGTCCCACCATAAATTATCTGATTCCTGGAAATTAGAAAACATCTCTGTAAGTATATGTTCACCTGGTACTTTTTGATTCCATTTGAACTATAATCCTAAAAAATAAAACGATGATTAATTTAGAGTTTATAAACGTAATTAATTAATTATAATTATTCAAATCAATCTAAAAGTACAATTTTAATTCATTTAGGTACCTATGATTGGTTGTAATTTAAGTAGGTAAATCAAAATACATCATCACTTATTATAATTACAAATATTATGGATGGAATAAAGGTATGTCTAATAATTAAAATAATTTTGAAACAGCATTGTAATATTGTTGATTTTCTAATTACAACATTATTTTAATTAAGCGAATATACGCTAAACCAACTAAATTTAGCGCTTTCCGCTATGGTAAACAAAACGCAAAAGGTGTTTATCAATCGTTCACTGGTGTTTATAGATGGCGCTTTGTTTAATTTTATATACTGAAAAGGTAGATGTCGCTAGTGTCACTAAAAAGCAAGAAATGCCCTAATATGTGTAGTATAAATCACAGTCTTTCAAGTTAATACGTATAATTTAATAGCATAAAAATGTATTTATATGATCCTACACAACAAAATTATTATTTAAATTAACTTTAATGAAATAAACTTACAAGTTGTCTTAACTTGATAATAGATGGCGTTAGTAAGTACTATGGTTGGCGTTCATGTAAATTTTACTATATTCAGTACCATTATCAATAATAAGTTTTTAATAAAGGAAACTTATCATATTTACCTCTGTTCTTTGTTGTAACCGTTTATTGAGTTCATAAACTCTGTAATCGGGCTGACCGAAGTATGGCCCGTGCCTCCTGGAAATTAGAAAATAAGCCAGTAAGTATAAAAAGTTATTAAATAAACTTGACAAGTGCGAGTTGAACTCGCTTGGAGAGGGTTCTGTACGTTGATTATGTATTTATTGTTATTTTCCTATTTTATTCAATTTTGCCTTTTTATTAAACCATAGAATTGTTATAGGTTTTCCTGTAATACATATATAAAGAAATATTTTCTCTATTTTTTTTTCAAAATTCTAGCCTCATTAGTTACAGAGATAAGTGGGGGAATGGTCAATTTTCGTCCTCAATTTTCGTTCTTTTTTGAATAATTTTAAAAATATCCAGAGAGATCCTTATAATAAGCCCTTTCATTTGTCATGCCACACGATAAGGTTTGCAAAACAGTTTTATTTTTATTTTGATTTCGTAAAAAAAAAATCCAATATTAATTTGTTTTCATTTGTCTTTGGGTCACAAAAAACACACGAGTATTAAATTTCAACTCATTTGGTCCAGTAGTTTCGGAGAAAATTGGCTGTTAAAAGCAGTCGCCCTGACGCATGAGTGATCCTATAAGGGTTTTGCGTTTATTTCGTTCGGAACCCTAAAAAGCTAATATAAAGGACTCTTGTTTTAAGATTTTCATTACATTCTTTCATTAGTTAGGTAGGTATGTTATTTTTTTCTAGGCTAATAAGTTAAACAATTGCAGGAACGTTGGCGTATTTTCGACACGGAACTGTGATAGAAGGACCAAAATAAGAACAAATATGTAGATTACGAGGGCAATGATAATAATCTAAATTTTACTAACAAAAAATAACCGACTTCAAAGTCTCAAAAACTACTTTTCAGATCTCATTCAAATTTATGTGGGACCACATGACAAGCACCTGCTTTCGATTAAAAAAGGAATCATCGAAATCGGTTGGCGTGATACTGAGTTATTCGTCAATTTGTCGCGCACATCTTAACACAAATTTACGACTTATATGGTTTTCTCATGGATGCCATTGTCAGATCTCAATAAAATTTATGTGGGACCACACGACAGCCACCAGCTTTCGATTAAAAAAACAATCATCAAAATCGGTTCGCCCAGTCCAAAGTTCTGAGGTAACAAACATAAAATAAAAATAAAAAAATACAGTCGAATTGAGAACCTCCTCCTTTTTTTGAAGTCGGTTAAAAAGTTAAGAGGCGTAACTGGTTCATTCACCCTTAAGCCTGATCCAGGCTCTGAACAAAAGCTGAGGCTGTCAACAGTCCCTTATGTGAAGGTTACTGGGCCCGTTTAAACCCCACACAGTAATCATGCATGGTAATAGGGGTTTATACGCGCCAGTAAAGCTACCATCCGCCTTCTAAAGTCATCCGTGAAGTTTCTCCGTGTCTCGATCGGAGAGTCAGAGAACCAGTTTCAGTTCCCTGCTGTAACCTGCTGCAACACATCGGCAATATGTATTGCCTTTAGTGTTACTGATGATGATGATGATGATAATGATCAAGGCCGTCTTTAACCTACTGGAGGCCCTGGGCATATTAGGATAATGGGGCCCCTATGACTTTGTCAGAACACTATTTTGTTAGAATAAACAAAAAAGTAGATATAAAGCAAGTGTCTAGATTTATGCAAAAGCTAATAAGCAAATTGGTATTGTACTCAGTAATTTAGGTTCGATTTATTCGAATTAAAAAAGTTTTTCAGTAATAAATATCGGTTATCGTTTAGTGATCTGGCAGGAAGGAACTCGGAGGCCCCTATCGATCACGGGGCCCTGGGCACGTGCCCAGAGAAAGACGGGTCTGATGATGATGATGATTGACAATGAACATGGGCGACGATGAACAGTGAACACTGTGTCACAATCGGGTGGCTCGTCTGCGGTTTTGTCAAATGTCAGCTATTTACATAAAAATATTAGGCATGTTCATTAATTCTACGACGCGAGTCCATCAATCAGTAAAGTTGCTTATTATTATTGTATATGTACGTATATATTATTTTGTAATATAAATGTATAAATAAAGCCGAGGTCAGAAATCACAACTCTAGTAGCAAAGCAAAAAATTAACTAATTTTATTCTTAAAATATTATTAAAATAATTGTTTTGTCAAGGTTTAAATAACATGAAATAAGAAAAATATTTTTGACGAACTTAAATGAATAATATTGTCTTACACAAAGACATACGTACCATTAGGACGAGAAAAAGATTTCTTACAAAATTTTCTTAACACCTATGAATCAAGAAAGAATATTTATCTGTGGTGTGGTAACATTCTGTAATATAATACATATACCTATATGAAATGCTTACAATACAGTATTACCGCCCCAACCGTCAATCGAACCTGAGACTTTTCCTGGGGATTGGTGATTAACAAAATTAATATTGATAACTTCTTGACTACTTTTAAAATAAATCGTGATTCGTGTTTAATCAATGATATTTACACATTTCAGTTGTTCTAGGAGGCACTTGCACGAGCAAGTAGCAACGCATCAGTGACACCGCCATCGCGCCATGCCATTACAAACTTACAGGCTTTGGCGATCACAGGTAGCTCATCTGTTTATTAGCATTCATTATAAAAAAAAATATGTCAAGAATATCAGACGGTGAACGAACTAGAAGTAACCATTACATTAGTCGTCCGACTTATGTACCCTCTGGGGCACAAAACCTACTTGAATATTAACTGGGTCGATCACAATCCTACTTCCTACTTAATAGTTTCTGAGGATGTTTGTTCCTCTTTCACGCAAAAACTACTGAACAGATTGTCATCAAACTTTGCAAATAAGTAAACCATGATCGGGAATAGGACATAGGGTACTTAAAAATGTGGGCCAAGCCGCGGGCAACGCGGTAATCTATACAAATAAATACAATTGGAGTGTCCGTTTGTAATATTAAAATAACCGCTTTTTACTAAGTGCATTTGGATGTATACGGTACATACACCAAAACAACATTTTTTTACAATTTTTGTCTGTCTGTCTGTTTGTTCCGGCTAATCTCTGAAGTGGCTGGACCGATTTTGACGGGACTTTCAATGGCAGATAGCTGATGTAACAAGGAGTAACTTAGGCTACTTTTATTTTAGAAAAAAAATTGTTAGGCGATACGAAGTTCGCCGAGTCAGCTAGTCAAACATAAACATAAGGATCGTTTATGTCCTACGACCGCGTGTTGAGTATCGAATGTAATAAAATGAAGACCCGCGCTTTAATATTATTATGGCTTCTCTTCAAGTATTGAACTTCGCTATTTGCCATAAAGTAAGGAGCAAAGATTTTAGAGAAAGACGATTAATTTTGTCGTTATTATAAAAATCCGGTGTCTTTTATGTAAGTCCTAAAATGTTACATTTTATTAGAGAGATAATATTTATTCTTGGGCTCTAGGCAAATGGAAATTTAAAGGAAGCTAACCTTAGGTATACGTACAATAGCTATCGAACTTTATTTTTACTTGCATATTATAAAGTATTGTAGAATTAACTTTATGCTGGAAGACATAATGGAAATTAGAACATCAATTTGAGAGGTAAAAATTTAAAAGTGGGATATAATATACACCGTGTTCCTGAGGTTGTGCACGAACTTCGGCCTGTTATTCAGACCATTAAACTGGTCATCTTTCGTTATGGATTCATTATTTAAATTTTTTTTTTTTTTTTTTTCATTTTCATACAAACTAAATACTTGAACGTAAATTGCCTAATGTGTAATCTCTTTACGCAAGCTGGCAACGTCGCATTATGATTGATATGAAACTTTGACATTAGTAAACTTTTATTGACGTTAACAATTATTTCTCATCGATTTTGCTCTCTGTGCGACCAGTGACATTAACAAAACCAAATAGGTAATAATACTAGTTCGAAAAGTTTTACGATGTTTGTTTACTTTAAGGCCCATTTAGACGGAGAGTTTCTAGTATCTATTATTACTAGTATCACTAGTAGTATTACTAGTATTACTAGTATCACTAGTAATAATCGCCATAACATAATCGTATCAAATGTTTACATACAGGAAAGAACTAAATTCTCACCTACTATTATCTCATATGACATTCGTAACTTTTCGATCAAGGCGTTAATTTACTACGTCTATTTAGGTACACATTGTACGTAAGATTACTTACGACAATCTCGCCTTGTATTCGACTTACATTTTTCAAATTCATACGTGTATCATACAAGTCGGTTGAAAACGGTTTGAGTGCGAAATTTGTCATTGGAGTTAAGTTTACAATCAATATTCCATTGCGAGGAAATTGTCGTCAAATAGCGAGAGGTGTAAATGTAAGAAAGATTTTTTTATTAATTCGATCGTGGCTTCTTCGAGACGAGAAGCTCTCCGTCTAAATGGGCCTTTATTGACAAGTCAAGCCAATAATGACATGACATTTAAAATAAAACAAGTATAGTTTGAATGATTATGACCGTACTGAGCGGCAACATAGCACAAATAAAGACCCTTTTACAATGTACACCAATATTAAATGGAATTACCAATAACTTAAAAACTAAGCTTTATAATGCACTAGTACCTGTATAAGATATGTTTAGTAAATGCTATAGAATCATTTGGTAAAGTTTGTGCAAAACCTCAAAAACACCCGGTATATTGTTAAAAAGCAGTGATAGCCTAGTGGTTTGAACGTTGGTCTCCCGAACGCCAGGAGTCCGAAGTCGAATCCTGGCCGAATCTATTTATTTAAAACATAAAATTGATTATTTAATAATGAGATATAATTAATTGTTAAATATTAAGTAATGGTCGTTAATTTTAACATCAAATTCAATGTAAACTAAATTCAATGTATTAAATTAAACTCAATGTAATTAATGGAATAATGTACATTTTTTTAAATTAAATTGTATTCTACTAACATAGTTTATAAGTAAATTGTTACTAACTCTATGGGCTAAAATTGCCTGAATTAAGTTGTTAATTACGTAATAACTTAAGACAGAAGGACCCTTAAATGGGGACTGAATAAATGGTATTATTACTTGGATCTCACAACTTTTCACGGTAGAAGAACTGAGTTGCGAGACTAGGTTTTTTACAAGTTATGTTTTTGATAGCATCTCATTTCTTTTTGTAGATAGTCCTACTTTTTTCCTTTCTTATTATATTATACATATACAGGTACACTGATTCATTCACTACAAATGTAACTTTGTAATTTTATATATTTATATGGGATTACAAAGTTAGTTATGCAGTTGGTGTACTTATCTAGAAAACTGGACCGAAATTGCAAAATAATTTAGTTTTTCCTTGATTAATAAACTAAAAACTAATTGTTTTCTAAATTTGAAGCTTCTATGTCTGCTAGAAGTACCTTAGAGTTCTGGAGTGAGTGAGTGAGTGAGTGACAAAATTAAAAAACTTTAAGACTAGTTATAATTCTTAAACTACGGGTTCAAATTGAATGAAATTTGACATAATATACCGTGTTATATGTACATATAATGCCTCTGCTTATTTAATGATTCAGGCTTCTAGTTTTATCCACAACCTAGTTATAGGGGGATCGAAAATGGCCTGAATTGCTTCGAGAAAAGGATGGTATAGCCGTGCCTGAATAAAGATTATTTTTAAATAGAAAAATAAAATTATATAGACGCAAAAACAAAATGTAACCTTCAGTTTTTATTTCTTTTTAGTTTTAAATAAAATAAAAAATACTGGCCAAATTTATATGAATTTGTTAATAAAATGTAATAAAAAATATTAAGCATTACTAGGTCAATATAGGTTCAAAGAACCTAACATAACTCGGAATGATTTTTTACATTCCAAAAGTTCTAATCCACCAAGGAGTTTTCCCTTTTACCTGAGATAGGGATCCGGATGTATAGGATGGTATATGGGCGGCGGCGGCGGCGCGTACTCATGGTACTGCAGCTGCTGGTGGTGGTGCGGCGGGTGGTGCGGCGAGAGGTGGTGGTACTCGCGGTACTCGCCCTCGCCGCCTAGCGAGCCCAGCGCCACCGGCATGTAGGCCACTTTGTCACCGCGCCATCTCCCGCGCCGAAACCCGCTGCGCTCCTATGAGCGCCTAGTACTTTGGTTCACGTACGACGTATATTGCTCGATAAATAAATTTATTTGATGATAAATAATAATAACTGAATAAAGTAATTCATTTACAAACTAACTATCGTCTTTGGATGCTTTGGTATTTTCACTTTATTGCACTAGGAACTGCAATAGAAATATATCACTATCATTCACCGAGTCGGCACAAGTGTCTGCGATAACGTAGCCAAAAATATGCGTCTACTAAAGACGAATGAGATTTAAATTGAATTGTAATTTATTATAATGAATGACGGAGAAAAATTACGGACGATCCGTGGATGAGTCACAAACTGCACAGGCGACAAAATCTACGAACCGAACGCGACTGATAATAAAAAGCATTTCGAATTTTTCGCGCGGGAAGTGTCATCTCGCAGTGGAGAAACGTCCTACATCCTTTATGTACCGAGCCGTGCCGCGCGACTCTCGCCGCTATGTCGACGCCGCAGAGGCGATAAGCTCGGAGATACCCGCGGACGTGTCGGAGCGGCAACGTCGCGTCAGCTGGCCCGCGCTAGTAACGAGGCGCGTTCGGAAAGGTCAACATCGGTTACTATTTTTTTTATTCCATGGGCTATTTTTGTGGAAGTTTGTTTTTTTCGATTGATATATTCCTTTTTGTCCATACGGAATTCTGTCGGGACTCGCTCGCTCCATTGAGTTAAATATTAAGTTACGCAGATCGGTCTCAAATACGAAATAGTGAATGTATTTTTACGAGCACCGTTGCACCGTTAGAAACTGCAGAGTGCAATTTCTAAAATGAAAGTGTGCAAGCACGATGAAACCGTTCGCTTGACTTTCTGTGCAAAGTAGGTCTTTTAGGGCAAAATACGGCAACTCGGTAGACGAATGAGTATGTTAGACGTAATTTAGTCGAAAATATGTAATAAAAAGACTATTGTTTTCACGGCGGCAAGGCCTCGAGCGCGCGGCGTTGCCGCTCCGTGCGCTCGCGCCATACTTTTTACTGTTTCTTAGCACATAGAGCGCTCATTACGCCGCACGCACACAGCGGCGCGCCTGATATTGTTATATCCACGCCCGTACACCGTACACTGGTACATGCGCTCCACATAGTGCAAGATGTACATTATGTACATTCCGAGCTACGTTAGGTATGTAGGTGAGCTACGACGCGGCGCACAAATCAAACACTACGTCTATAAATAACTCAGGAGACGTGTCCGTGAAAATTTTCACGCGTCATTCGACCTAACGTGGATAGATCTAGACTACCCAAATTTTCGCAATAGCCGAAAAACACGCAAACGTCTGCCTAACGCCTACCACTTTCTAATAAATAAGTTTTCCCACAAACAACATTCGTAAATAAGAAAGTTTTTCACAGACATATTTTTAGTTTTTAGTTCGAAACTGCTCTCGGTGGCATGCCCAATTGCATTAACGTCAGTGACGTCCGTGACGAGAAAAAACAAATCGATAAAATACCGACAGCTAGGTACCTACTACCTGTGCCCTATTGGATTTGCGCGGGAAAACAAAGTTTAACATTTTGCGTTTTCACTCGGATTAGTGAACTTCACAGATTAGAATCTAATCAGAAATGGAAAAGTAACGACGTGTGGTCCGACTGCCATCGTCAATTAGCTTACGTATGGTCGTGACAAAATCAATATCAATGATCACATCACACACGCATCGCCGATACACTTGTGCTAACTCAACGTAACGAGTCGACGCCGCGTCGGTGTCACCAGTCACCACCGTCACCAGCAAGACTCCGCGGTTACTTGTTGCTGTCACACAAAACACAGAACCGCCGGAAATATGCGACACCGCGCCTTATCACCCGATAACGCGGCCAAACAATGCGTGCCGGCGCCACTGGCGATTTACACCGCACAGATACCACTAAACTATAATTCGGCTGTCGCGAAAAATCGCCAAGCGACGTGTTAGATCGCCGTCAGTGCCGTCACCGGAATGTATGTCACGCCGGCGAGTCAATGACTCCGGCGGCACAATGTACCGGCGTAAACAGTGCCTAGTGTACACGTGCGCGGAAAACTGGCCCGTGAAAATCGTCCGCTAATTCGATACATTTCACGGAAGCGTTCGCGAGTGACGCTTATCCCGCAAACTTTTCGGGTCAGAATCGCTTGTGTCGAATTACTATAACGTCCGGCGGGTGACGCGCGCGACCGATACTGAACAGTGAACCGCGTAAATACAAACGGAGGACGAATCGATATATCGAAAAAAGTATACGCCGCGCATCCGATAGTAATCGATTCACGAATTTGGAGAATGCAAAGCTAGCTACCACCGCGGCGCGTTGCACCTATGTAATGTAATCGAGTACATAGCAGAAGTGTGCCGCTGTGACGGCCAGTGACGAGATGTCAGCGCTCGGCTCTCTTCGGGCGCGCTCGGTTCGCCGACGGCCTACCATACGACGGACGGACGGAATGCATCCATCGTTATCAGTCAGGTGACGTATAGAACTTCATATTTGTAGTAATAATAATTTTCTGCTTATTTCGTAGTAGGTGCAGGCAGTGGTGTTCAATGTGCTTTCATCTCTATTGATCAGTAATTCAGTATGCAGTGGCGCTGCCGATTGCCGATATTGGGGATATTCTTCTGTGCATTTATAGCGCCCGGCGGCGCCGGAAACTTTAAATAAAGATTACTTTCGGTAGCATTCTTAATAATATTAATTTAGATAATATGAAATATGCTAACAAAGTTTACCAGTGGAAATTTTTAAAAATTACATATTCGATCATAATATTAATGTCTTTTTTCCTTCATTATGCACTACTAATGGAAAATTCTCTGTTTACAGCATTATGGGCAATAAATACAATATTTTTTTAAAAACAAAAAATGTTATCCATCCATGCAGTTGGAGCAACAATCATAAAATATGACAATTAAGAAAAATGGTCTATTATAAAATAATCCTTAGCGTTAATACCAGCCCACAAGTACCAGGAAAACAGAATGCAAACACAACTCTAATACGATTTATGGAATTGACAATTTTTAGTAGACACGGATATTTTATCTACTACGACTAACGGCCCTCGCTTTGCTTCGGTTTTCTTCTTTTTTTCACCTTGGGTTACATTATTGGAGTTTTATTAAGAATCCCTATTTTTTTTTGAAAATATAATATAGCCTACATATGTCACCCGGGAATAGTGTAGCTTCCCAACAGTGAAAGAATTTTTCAAATCGGTTCAATAGTTTCGGAGCCTATTCAATGCAAACAAACAATCAAATCTTTCCTCTTTATAATATTAGTATAGATTATATCCATTAGCAAGGTCAGATGTCTATGGATAACCGCAGCGATACAATATCATGAGCGCTTCCGTGTTTCGAAGGGCACGGTTTGATGAGAGAGTTTGATCGGTGAGACATACAATTTCTGATGCGATCTGTCGTCTGAGAGGGTACCTCTTTTCGATTTATTCAAATAATTTTAATGCTTGATGAATTAATGTCCAAAATACCTAATCGTCGCTCAAATAAAGAAGGCCTGACTCTGCAAGCTTTTACTCTAAAGTAAACCATACATGATCAAAAAGTATGGTTGAGCCGTTTCGACACTCATTATTACAAGTATTATTATTATCTATACTCTATACTAATATATAAAGAGGAAAGATTTGATTTTTTGTTTTCATTGAATAGGATCCGACACTACTAAACCGATTTGAAAAATTCTTTCACTGTTGGGAAGCTACACTATCCCTGAGTAACATAGGCTATATTATATTTTCAAAAAAATTAGGGATCCCTAATAAAACTCCAATAATGTAACCCAAGGTGTGAAAAAATAAGAAAACCGAAGCAAAGCGAGGGCGGTTAGTCGTTTATTATACAATAGTTCTACGAAACATCGGCAACCACAACAACTTAAAAACCATTTTAAAGCTGATCCTAGAAGGAGGATACGAAAGTAGCATATGCAGGTAAAAGAAGAACTGGGTGGTACATTCACCTGCAGGGAAAGGTAACCTATCTGTTTACAACGCAACAAGCAACGGAAATGTTGCTGACCTGCTGTTCGTATATTTATAAACAGACGGGTTACTTTTCTCTGCATGTGACTGTAAGTGCCACGTGGAGATGCCACGAACAACACACTGAGAAAAGAACACACACAGACCAAGAACAGAAATTCCACCTCATTATTCTAAATACTTTCTCGCTGGGAACTGAACAAAAAAAAACTAATAAAAATACTATTTTTCAGCCCAACATGAGTACCGAGACTACCGATTAATTAAACTGTAATAAATGTAAAGATTAATTCATAAGACGCTTGCGTCCTAACGCGTAACTTAACGCGGTAAGAATGACATTACGCTGTACGCAAGTGTGGCTAAAAATTTGCTCATACAGGGGCGAGCTCGTGGTAATGGTAATATTAGGGTGAATATCAGAAACGTGCATTTTTTTTAAATTTTGGTGGTGATATTTTTTCTTCAGTTTTCGTGAAAAATGAGGACCTGTGGTATAAGAAAAGAAAGTGTAACAATTCGACTGTCTTTTCTTATACCATCTAATTTTTCACGAAAACTAAAAGAAAAAAATTTCACCACCATAATTTTAAAAAATGCACGTTTCTGATATTCACCCATTACTCGTTAAGTTCTATCAGTTCTGTCTACTCGGGTGGCGGTTTCTTCATGACATCAAAGAATTTTAATTCTAGTCAAATATGCGGCTGCGCTAACAAAAGCGCAGCCGTTAATATTTACGTCAGCGCTGGATGCAGATGTACTCGTAGCATAAGAGAGATCACTATTAGAAATAACCTTATTTGTTTTTCAACAGGTGTATCACGAGCAGAGGACCTCCCTTGGAAGTAACGGTGAAAGGAACTTCTTAGACTTCAAAAAACCGGGCAAGTGCGTGTCAGGCCACGCGCAATGTAGGGTTCCGAAGTAGTAAATTTATCTATTTATGCTAACATAGCCGTGATAGTTTTCCTTACTCTTGACTCTAACAGCCAAATATTTCGCAAACAGACCCCTTATTCCAAAAATGGTTTTAGAAAACCCATAATATTTTTGGAAGATCTTTTCAACGACACTATATAGGGTACGAATAAAAAATTCATCCTCACGTTGCGTTACCTGTTACGGTACCCTGAAAAAAAAGCGGCCAAGTGCGAGTCGGACTCGCCCATGAAGGGTTCCGTAGCAGCAAGTAACATAATATAAAAGTTCTTGTAGTTCGTTGTAACTTTGATCAATGTTTTTTGCGGTTTACGATTTATGACGTATTAAAAAAAACTACTTACTAAATATCATTCAAACCAATTTTCGTTGGAAGTTTTCATGGTAGTGTGCATCATATATTTTTTTTAGTTTTATCATTCTCTTATTTTAGAAGTTACAGGGGGGGGGACACACATTTTACCACTTTGGAAGTGTCTCTCGCGCAAACTATTCAGTTTAGAAAAAAATGATATTAGAAACCTCAATATCATTTTTGAAGACCTATCCATAGATACCCCCCCCGTATGGGTTTGATGAAAAAAATATTTTTGAGTTTCAGTTCTAAGTATGGGGAACTCCCAAAATTTATTGTTTTTTTTCTATTTTTGTGTGAAAATCTTAATGCGGTTCACAGAATACATCTACTTACCAAGTTTCAACAGTATAGCTCTTATAGTTTCGGAAAAAAGTGGCTGTGGCATACGGACGGACAGACAGACAGACAGACAGACATGACGAATCCATAAGGGTTCCGTTTTTTGCCATTCGGCTACGGAACCCTAAAAAATGTTTTTCAATATCTTATTCTACGATTCTGGAGTTTCAATAAATATGTATATCCACGCCAAATTACAGTAGCACTAAAAGACTCGGAGCATTGCTTCAGACAGACGGACGGACAGACGGACATGACGAAACTAAAAGGTAAAACTAAAAATAAAATCGGAACGATTTTACTTCGGAACCTTAAAAAGATATATATATTCGTTTTATGGCAAGAAATTCGTTTCGGTTCGGTTTCGGCGCCGCAGCTCCGCCGAGCCGTAATGATTAATGGTGAAAACTGGTTGTTATCTAAGGTCAATCATCTTTACACCAGTTGAAGGTTTCGTTTGATAAGGAAGGGGTTGAAGCGCTCATAGCCCGGCTGCTTGTGTCGATCCTAAGCGATCAACAAAGTTAAGCAACAGCGGGCGCGGCAGTTTGATGGTCGCTGGAGGCAAAAATTTCTTGAGCGTTTCCGTACTTTAGAGAGACCGTAAAACGGTCGGATGTTATCGTAAGATGACAGTCGTTAAGCCATGTTGGGGGCTCTGAGGCTGCATGAATACTTCCGAAACTTGGGATGGCCACTAACCCCTCTACCAATCCGCAGTGGAGCAGCGTGGTGGAGCATGCTCTAGGCCTCCCGAAGAGTTGAGACCCGTGCAGTTGTGGTCCATTAATGGGTTGAAGCCAGGGTTTGTACTTTACGACAAACGAAAATTATTGAGACAAATCGATGACTTTTGTCACTCCATCATCCTTACAAGTTTGCATTTCGAAGTAAAACTATCGACTACTACTCTACTGAGTTAGTAAAATAAAGTTGTATTTAAAACATTTTTAGGCAGCCATCTTGGCGACTATTGTCGAGGAGAAAGTGGGTGAAAGCCGAATGTGTATCGCGGGACCGGAGTTCCCTCTACACTATACAAGTATACACCGTACTTTAGTCTATTCTATACTAGTCTATTTTTATAGACGAGTGGTATTTAGTACACAATCTTACATTGTAAAACAAAAAAAAGTCAAGCAGTGAAAAGTACGAATTTCTTTTTACAATTAATTATTTTTTTAAAGTAATATTTCAATAAAAAGTACATTATTTTTATATTCAGCGAAAAAAAAAAACAACGATACCTACAATGATGTTTTAATAATTGGATACCTAGATAACTTTACTTTTTGGTGAGAAAAACTTCATAAAAATCAACGTTTTATCCTGATGATTGCTGGGATATTTAACTATCTATTTTATGAGAATTGTTAGAACTTACAATTTAAGAATGTTGAAAGGCTCAAATTAAAAAAATCGAAAAATCATTATTACGAGTACAAACCCTATGGTGTCCTTTCGACAGAAAATAAAATCTTAGGACTTGGATTCACAAATAATTATTAGTAGATACAATAATAAATCGATGCTGATTTTCAGGGCGGACCGTACACCACTCTTCTGAAATCAGTAACAGCCAACCTAGCCTTGTGGTACGCCATCATATCAACAAATCCCTAATAATACTGTGAGAAACTTCAAGAAGAAGCGGTAGAAAACTCCCAAGGAGTGTTTTTGTTACAGTAAGATCAACTGTCCTCGCTTCATATAACAATTGCATGTAAGCTGCATAATGAAACAGGAAATACGCAAACGCAACGACACGTGGACAGATTTCGTACTTTACTACCATTACTACGCAAGATGCAAGGAAGCGCTTCTATGTTGTCACGGTAACGAACAGTTAATAATAGTTCCGGCAAAATTAATTGCAGGAAAATTCTATAGCTTCATTTTGTAAACGTTGCATTTTAACTAACTCGTGACGTGAGTGTTCATTCAACATTCATTCGTCAACTATTCGAGTGGTAATTAATTATTATTACTCTGATGTAACATCATTGGTCGAATCTGCCGATATTATCTAAAGAATGTTAGATGTAAGTGATGTAACCAATGATATTGTATGTAGTAAAATATCTTTGGATGTAACTGAAGAATTTAGATACAATTCTTGTTGTGTAAAAAATGCACTCCGGGAGTGCCTATTTCTATCAGCATTTTTATTCATTTATATGAAAACATACTATTGAGCCAGCTTGAGGAAAAAAATCACGAGCCTATACACAGTTAGGCTATAATTTCAAGTTTTCTCAAAGAATCTGATTTCATCAATAAATCACTAATTCCCAAATATCAGCTGAATCTGTAGGTCTTGAGGTCCCCTACCCCTGGACCACACTTGATCCACCACCCCTGTTACATCGTGTATTAATAAAAAATCCTTCACTAAAATAAACGGTGTCCATAACCTATTATGGTATGATTTGCCTAGTGTAAAATAATGAGAATTTTTTGAAATTTATTATCCGATTCTGAATTACTATCCGGTATCCGGCCGGATAGTGAAGACAAGGCCGGATAAGCCGGATAGTTACCGGATATCCGTTTCATCTACTAATTATCCTACCTCTAGATGCAGAGCGGAGGGCAGGTAAACAGTTGCAGATAGGTTACTACATACCTATTTTTACTTTAATAAACATTGGCCTGAGTTGGTCTGACCCATGTCACGTGGTCGATTCCTCGGAAACCCCGTTTGAAACACCTACTCGAAAGTAAACAGCGTGGAATATTGCTCCGATACTCAAAGGAAAATAAAAAAAAACTTGCGTGACCTTGACACCTGGTTTCCCTTTGTTATACCACAGGGTATACCTTCCCAAAAGATACGATCGAAATTTAAGTTGTTGCATCTATTCTATAGTAAAATCGAATTCCAAATTCGAAATAAATTCAAATAGGGAGCGCTGATCATCTCTTCATCGAAGGGAGCGAGCGAGAGGTTGTTGATTTAATTCATTAGCGGGAACGAGACGGCGCGACCGGCGTTAGGCAGGGACGCCGCATACATAATAGAGAGCGGTGGAAAGAGATAGCGTCAGTCTGTTGACGTTGTAGTAGATGAGATAAGGGGCTATCAGCAGTTTTGTGCGCGTTTGAAAGGGCAAGTTTACTTGCCGGTTTATATTAAAGATTATGATTATATAATTAAGGAATAATACGATTAGTGATAAAAGTTTAGAACTTAATTAGAGTAGGTTACAGATAATAATGAACTAATTTGGTGTAAATACAAATAATTGATAAGATATAAAGATAATGACAAAGAGAAATACCTACCAATCTATTCATTCAAAGACACAAAAGGTTGAATTGGAATATCTACAACATATCTTCTGCTTATAATTTAGTAAAATGTAATAGGTAGGTATGTTGTGGTTTTTAGAACACTGAACAAATGAATATAAAGTAATCTTATATGAACACATTCATTTTCACAGTAAGCAAAAATAAATATCTTAAACTTCCCAGGTACAGTAGTTACATTAAAAATATGTATATTTATTGTCAAGTACCTACTGAGGGCCAGGTAAGTAGGCAGTGAACGGGCCAGCAGTATACTCACACAGACGCATTTGCCTCACGCACACATACAAAGCTTATTATTATTAGTATACGCGAGTTACACTGAGAAGGCAGTAAGTGAATTTTTTTGTTAAATACAATCTTAGTACAAAAATTGTAAACATGTTCTATACGGTTATTTTAATGACACGATCCGTTCTGCTCACGGTATCTTGCCTCGATTCTGCGTGGTCTTGATTAGATTTTAACTAAATATAAGAGCTGGTACTAAGGACTCAAGGTCAAGAGGTCAAAAGTACAAGATTAGTTAGAATAAAATGATTTCTTTGGTCCTTTACTTAGCCATGAAAATAACTGTTAGGTTCTAAATAAACAGACCGTTTGTAATTTTGTTTCATTTGATTTAAATAGCTAACGTTTTTGAAACTATTTTAGCTGATGGCTCGAGTCTAATACACTTTATTCAATAATCATTTAATCATAATACTTATGACTGATTTGCATCTTTGAAGTCTCGTACGGTAGCGAGCCATCGAACCAGTGTTGCCAATGCTACGGCAATTACCGTGTTCTACGGCTTTCAGGCCAAAAAATCACAAAATCTACGGTCTACGGCCCGAACCCTAGGGCCGTAGCAAATTCTACGGCTTTTCGCAAATTCTACGATCTTTCTGTTATTTATTATTTTTGCAGACATTTAACGAATATTAAACCCTTAAAACAGTGTCACTTAGGCTAATGAAGAGTGTTCCTTGTTTTGTGGACATGAAATTCACTGCTGATGACCTTTTTTTTTTTTTTTTTAGTCCGAGCGCTGAACCGATGGTATATATTGGCATAATTGGATAGCATAATATATTAGCAGCTGTGGACACGGCCCACAGTTGATCTTTTTCCATACAAACACGGCTTTTTTATCTCATGTACACGGCCTTCCAAAAAATTTCATTGGCAACACTGCATCGAACTCAGTTGGATATCGTTAAATATAATGTCGGACAACTTTAGGCGATAAACCAACTTGCTACATAGGATGATAGGACATAGGTACAACTTTACTATCTTATACCTACTAAAGTAGTGTGGTGGTGGAGTACTACCAAGTAATAGAAGTCCAATCTCTGCCGTGAGTTGTTGAATGATGATGGATTGAATGTAATAAGACTAATAAGAATTAAGATAACAGATTTATTTTTTTAGATTTCTCCTAACATACCTATTATATTTCAGCATATACTGACATTACTGCTCTCCAGCTTGGTAGTAACGCGGTAAGGATTTGCAAATGGACTCAATTATCAATATTATTTTAATATTACTACAAGTAAAAGTTGTAATATGACTATAACGTCGAAGTACATTTCAAAAATAAAATAAAAATAATAACCAAAATAGAAAACTCAGTTGTTGCCATCACCCGATGCGCCAGCCAGGCGTGTTGAACTCACCCACACTAGCGAACGTGAGGCCGTGTGCGTAAAGACAATAAAACGCCTATGTGTGCGCGCTAGACGTCCTATAGCTAGACCACGTAGTTATGATACTTGTACAGGTATGTGCTTGACATGTATTTTAGAATTCTTTTTTTTAACTTTCGAAAGTCTTCTTTGTGAGATTTGTGACCTCATGTTCTAGAAATACCTATAACTTAATAGGTATTGAAATTTAACATTAAGTATTAAATAAGTGGACAGGAAAAGCACATTAAATTCAATACTTTATTTTCTGTAATAATAAAATCACTGAACAGATCCCTTCTATGTTGCGAAATAAAACATGGCCTAACTTAAAACAGCGAAAAATTTATGAGATGGTTAATTGTTTTTAATAAAAATATAAAAAAATTAAGAGTGTGATAATTTTTATCGTACAATGTAAGCTATCAATACAAGAATTACAAGCATCGATCTTGTACAAAATCAACTAAATCAACACAACAATTTTTAACGGAAAATTAAGGCCGCTTTCATACTAGCGTTTGTCAATCGGTCCTCGCCTCCAATGCTCGATTCAGAAGCTTCAAAAACTAATAATGATACGTTGAGGAAATATTTGTATAGTCGAATCCATAATTCAACGGACCAATTTGACAAATAGAGTGTTGCTATCTAAATGCAGAAAATTAATAGTGAGGGGTAAGTGTCGACGCTTTATTCACCAAGAAAGTGAGCGGTGAAAAAACGTTTTGTCTAGGCGTGCAATGGAAAACCATTACTTACGTTGTCAAAAATTAAAATTTTAAATTAAAATGATTCGATGGTAGCTAAAATTAATAAAATAATAATAATAATAATAATCATTTTATTTCGGAAATACATCCATATTCTGTGTTAGTAGCAGCGAAACTTATAAACTAATGTTAGTACATAATGTAAATAATTAATTAACACAAAAATCAACACATAAAAATTAAATAAAATCCAATTAAATTAAAATAAATTAAATCAAACCAAATTAAATCAAATCAAATTAAATTAAAATAAATGAAATCAAATTAAATTAAATTACATTAAATTAAATCAAATCGAATTGAACTGAATTGAACTTAATCAAATTAAATTAAATTAATCAATATCATTAATTCCTCCTTTCATTCTTTGTCACTTTCATTCATACCATACTGACACCTAAAATTACTAAATTATTTAGCGGCTCGGTCTGACGGCATAACATGCATGGTGGTCCAATGCCTTATTATGGGTCCATCAAACCGGTCCGCCACTGTACGTAGGATGCTGTTGGATAAGGTGTATTTAATTTAAGTAAATAAAATACATTCACATTTTTTATTAAGAAAAATTCATGGATATACAATCAAATTAATTTTAAAAGTCAAGCAAAAATATTGTGTAACTTTTCGTAGTATCGATAAGAACAACAATGCCTAAGTCCTGGCAACATTTGTGCGTATGAGTTGTCAAAGTGGTCCGTCGAATTATGGATTCGACTATAGTTTAAATTTCTTTCTTATCTCTTAATGTTATGTTGTTACTGTTAATGCTTTACAAGTATTATGAGATATTGCGTGATGTATAATTAATTGCAAAAGATCATTAGTTTTGAACATTCGTAAATATCTATCTATCTATATATTTTTTATGTTTACTTTATAGTAACAAATAATATTAATAACATGTCCCAATCGGTTTATCAAGTCCTTACTCAAGTGTGTCGAATAAACGCGCAGGCTTGTAAAATCTTCGTATGTTTTAAGCCTAATGCCAAAATAGCTTCATTTTTTCTATCGCAGTGCGTGCGTAGGTATATGCCAGCCATTTTGGTCTGTCAAATCATCAGAACGACAACATATTAATAGAACATAACTATAAGTATAGAACGTTTATAAATAAAGAAAGTTATTAAAGGCTTATCAGCATTTTTGCTCTTGAACGCTTTGTGCCATAAAAATGTTTCTAATTCATAGAAATTCATTAACTAACCCCTAAAGTGCAGTAAACAATAAAACTATATGTTTAACAGGGACGGAAAAGTAGTGATTAGTAATGATAACATGTTTTTAATAATACCTTTTATGATACACACGATATCATCCTACGCCTGAAGATCATATCTTCGGGGTTTTAGTACCTATCCACATGTGCAGACTGCCGTTGCACTGTTTTTAAGACATTTTCAGTAACCTGCTAAGCTACATCGGTAGTAAACAAAGTCAAATATATTTTAAAAGGCATGTTTAAATTAATTAGTACTGCAATAATTATAATAACAGATTTTTACCAATTACAATATAAATATTATTTTGAATTATCTTTAAAATTCTTAGTTATAATTGACTATACTATTAAAAATAAGAGAAAACAAAATATATTTGCAAATCCTGCGGTTATTACAAAAAACATTCATTCAATGAAACTTCAATCAAATCCATCAACTTCACTCAATCCCGCTACGCGAGCGCAGTTCGCACGCACACATTCAAAGAGTACACGCATGTGAGTATAATCACAATTACCGTGTTCGTAAGGAAGGACGAGTTTACGGAATAAATTTGACAATTCCGTATTGTTTTAAATATAATATGGATCGGACTTAATTTTGAAAATAGATCACCTTGTTCAGTGTGTATGAATTATGAATGCATATTAAACCAATTCGACCTTATAGTGAAGCAATGGGGTTCATATTTGCATATCATTTTAGAATTAAATAACGATTGTAACATGTACATGTACAATATCAAGAACTAGCGCCTTCTCCGCCCGCGGCTTTGCTCACTTTTTCCTGGATAATAAGTCTCTGTCCTATCCCAGATCATGGTCTACCCATGTGCTAATTTCATGAAAAACCGTTCAGTAATTTTCGCGTGAAAGTAACAATACATTTTATTAACCGACTTCAAAAAAAGGAGGAGGTTCTCAATTCGACTGTATTTTTTTTTTATGTTTGTTACCTCAGAACTTTCGACTGGGTGAACCGATTTTGATGATTGTTTTTTTAAACGAAAGCTGGTGCTTGTCATGTGGTCCCACTTAAATTTTATTGAGATCTGACAACGGCATCCATGAGAAAACCATATAAGTCTTAAATTTGCATTAAGTAAGTGCGTGACAAATGGACGAATAACTCAATATCCCACCAACCGATTTCGATGATTCTTTTTTTAGTCGAAAGCAGGTGCGTGTCATGTGGTCCCACATAAATTTGAACGAGATCTAACAAGTAGTTTTTGAGTAATTTTGAAGTTGGTTATTTTATGTTAGTAAAATTTAGATTATATTAGTAGGTATCAAGGATATGGTCACAAGTGCATTGCCGCCATTGCCTCTTTAGGGTGACAGAAACAAACGAAATAATACAAATCCAAGACAAGATTCAAAACATTCTCGCATTCTTCGCACGACGACCCGTGTGGCGCTATGGTTATCATGCCGGATCGCCGAGCCATGGGTCATGGGTTCGATTCCCAGCGAGGCGGAAATTTTAATGATGAGTTTGAATTTCTGTTCTCGGTCTGGTTGTGTGTTCTTGTATTTGTGTGTTGACACAGGGAATCTTAATGTGTGTAGCGTTATTATTATTTAAATGTTGCCCTAATTACCTATAGAAAGCACAAAAGAGTAAGATTTAAAGGGCCTTGGACCAGATCCATCATCCAAATACAAAAATTATTGTAGGAATAATTTTGTTCTGATATAGGTAACTTAAAAAAAAAAAACAACTGTCAATTTGTCAAGAAGCCGCGCGAGGAAAGATTGAAGAATTTGAACATAGTAAAGAAAAAGAAAGTAAAACGTAATTTGCAAATTAAACGACAAATAAACATGACGAAACTAGAAGGGTTTCGATTTTTCTTCGGAACCCTAAACACTAGGAAATTCAGTAGAATAGCTATGTTAAGAAGTACAGTGTGGCATCTGTGGCATCCAATGTTTTATTTAAAATCCTGTCATAGTAATTACTAATTACTGTTGAAAATCTCTACCATTTTTTTTATTATCCCTTTTATTTCTCCTTGTTCGTTCATCCATTGTCATGCGATCCTTCTTCAGCTACTACATACTACTATACTACTACTGTATACTTACTGCTTTACTTCTTCGAAGCTTGGTCTTCAGATGTAATACATATAAACTTCTTGCAACTAATCAAACATGCATAATTATGTCAGCTAAGTCTCCTTGATCTCAATGGAGCACATTTGTGATGCCTTAATATGTGGATTTAACAATATTAATTTATGCAACACTAGCTTTTAGCTTCAACCCATTAATGGCCCACTATTGGACATGGGTCTCTTCTCTTGAGGAGGCCTAGAGCATACTCCTCCACTCCACGCTGCTCCAGTGCGGATTGCTGGAGGGGTTAGTGGCCAATCAGAGTGTCGGAAGTTTTCAAACCGCCCGAGGGCTTCCGACATGGCTTAACGACTGTTATCTAACGATAACAACCGGAACCGACGGCTTTAAGTGCCCTCCTTCGGAGTATGGAAACATTCAAGAAATTTTTGCCACTAGCGGTCACCCATCAAACTACCGACCGCGCCCGCTGTTGCTAACTTTGGCGATCGCTTAGGATCGCCGCAAGCCGCCGCGCCGGGCTATGAGTGCTTCAATAAAACCATAGACTTCTTATAGGTTTTCCTGTAATATTTTAGTAAATAACTATTCTCTGTATTTTTTCAAAACTCTAACGTCAGTAGTTTAGCAGATAACGGGGGAATTGGTCGATGAATGGACAATTTTTGGCTTTCATTTTCGTTCTTTTCCCGAATAATTTTAAAACTATCCAATATAGATAACAAATATATATTTGAGATCCCTACAACAAGCCCTTTCATTTGACATATCACACGATACGGTTTGCAAAACAGTTTTTCTTTACTTTTGATTTCCTTTTTTTTTTAATTCAGTTGTTTCCTTTACATAAAGTAACTTCGTCTTTGGGTCACAAAAAGGTACATAAGTATCAATTTTCAACTCATTTGGTCCAGCTAATTTACTCTGAAACTAGCTGTCAACGGCGATCGCCAGACGGACGAGTAATCCTATACGGGTTCCGTTTTTCGTTTTTCGTACAGAACCCTAAAAATAAGGTAAGATCTATATTTTTAAAATGCAATACTATTTATTGATCTGAGATGCAATATTGTAAATATGAGAGTTTGTAAGAATGTATGGTTGTTACTCTTTTACGGAAAAACTATTGAACGGATTTTCGTGAAATTTAGCACACAGATAGACCATGCTCTGGAATAGGATAAGGGGTACGTATTATCCCCAAAAACACGGATAAAGCCGCGGCAAAGCGCTAGTAAAAAACAATAATTTTCAAATATCAGCTGATAGCGGTTACAACGCTACGTCCTTCAAAATATTAGTTTTAACGAGACAAGTGCACCATTGATTTTTCATTTGCATGCCACTTGAGACGGCGATAGGAGAACGCGGCGGGTGCGAGACGGACGCAAAAGTTATTATAAATAGGGGTGCGACCGCCCTCGCTGACTTCGCGATGTTACTTGGATCGACAACTTTGGATGTAACTTAGTTGGTTAATCATTTAAAATTGGTAAATCTATCTATTTACTCTATACGTGAAGGAAAACTGGAGATTTTGGCATGATTAAAGTTTAAGTACAGGAAGATAATTTTTATATGGAATTATACGTTTATTAAAGAAAAGAAAACATGAATTAATATAATAAAATTGTAAAATGATATTACGATAGAATGTATTACGGTCAAAATTCGTCCTACGGTTTTAATCTATCTATCTACATAAATAAAAATGAGTGTTGCTAAGCGGAAAGCCTTTGGTTTGCCAACTTAGTGCCGCCTTTGAGGGTACAGAGGGTCAGGAGGTCAGGGGTCCAGGGGGTAGGGGGGGTCAAGGATAAACTTTATATATAAAGTTTAGGAGATTGGTAGATAGGGAGGGGGTTCGATTTTTTGGTCAAAAATCGTCTAGGGCGCACCGTTCCCGAAATATCCCGGATTTTTGGTTTTTCCAAAAATTCCTGTTAGAATATCTCGAGATCCACGTCCTCAATCTTCTTGACCAAAGAACCTAGGTGCTGCTGGGTCTCCAAGGGATTCAAAAAAAAAACAATATAAAAAAAACAATATTCTAACAATATTCAAAACAATATAAAAAAAGAACAGCTGTCATGGGACGGCTGACAGATGTGAAACATCGAAATGCGTCGCCACGATCGCCAAGTCTAAAATCAGGTTTACCCCTCGCGTAAAGATGTTTCACATCAATAATAATCATTTTTTCAAAATGAGCATTTCCAAAAACGCGCGTGACGTTTTTCGTTACCGTCGTTTTTTTGTTTTGTGTCACCGTCACCGTGTTACACATCTTAAAAGGAGATACCCGTTTTTCGGCCACGAATTATATGTAATCTGTGCAAGGCATAAAGACTAGACAAGAGGAAATTATATACCAAAAAATTCGTTTTATTTACTAAATAAACATATTTAAATCTTAGCCTCATCTGTATCGGCCAAATGAACAAAATAATACAAAAAAGTTTTTATAGTATTTACCTCATTACAAACGATTTTATAATCGATTAAATCGATAGTTTAGGGAACTTTATAATATATTTTACTAATTATTATTATTTGTGGGTACAATATTAATTCCTGTTATACATGTTTTCTTATTTACTGTATAGCTAAACTATGTAATAATTTATAATTACCATTAAATCGTTACGCTAATTAAAAGACATTTCGAGTATTTTGACATCGATTTCGAGACATTTGAATCGATTGTCAACAAAGATTTCTGGTGTAATCCCTATCTAATGTCATTTTGGTTACTGTCAGTTTGATTATTTATAAAAATAACACCATTGTCATTCATCTTGCGTCTTTTAACTTTGTATGTTTATGTAACTTTAATTTTTGCGTCTTATGATCATGATTATTCCTAATGCTGTCAATAATAGAGTAGGTATTTGGTTTGTGATAGTAAGTGCCTATTAACACGCATAATATGACATGAGTGTGACATAATCATAACCTATAATTAAGGTGGAAATTATAGGATTTCATTACTTGGCCATTGCTAACTGCCGTGAAAATTGGAGAAATTAAAGCTTTTACAATGATCTAATTGACCACCAATTTTCATTCTTGTCTAATCTAGGCCGGTGTCTCTATGGAAGATGGGGTTCTCCTTTCACTCTCATCATTTTTTCCATTTATTTCATAACGCGCCTAAAGAAGTATAACTTCAAAAAAAAAAAACTGACAGAACGAAGTCTGTCCAGACAGCTAGTTCCTCATAATTACAGTAAGTATAGGCACTATAGTGCTATTTTTTAAACGGTTTAATTCGACTTCCCATGTTTCAGTGGATCAAATCTTGCAAGATTAATTTAATGCCATCAAAAACAAAACTTGTAAAAAAAACCAAGTCTCGCAACTCAGTTCTTCTACCGTAAAAAGTTGTGAGATCCATGTAATACCAAGTCGGTTAATTTATTCAGTTCCTACTTAAGGGTCCTTCTGTCTTAAGTTATTACGTAATTAGCTAACCTAACAAGTAACAACATCTTAGAGTGACCATATTATCAATATTAAAAATCTTTTATGTTTTAAATAAATAGATCGACTTGACCATCGCATGAAAACACAATGTACCTCACAAGTAATACCTAAATATTATATTAAATTTGATTGTTTAGTGCGATTGCCAAGTCAATCTATTTATTTAAAACATAAAAGATGTTTAATATTGATAATATGGTCACTATAAGATGTTGTTACTTGTTAGGTTAGCTAATTACGTAATAACTTAAGACAGAAGGACCCTTAAGTAGGAACTGAATAAATTAACCGACTTGGTATTACATGGATCTCACAACTTTTTACGGTAGAAGAACTGAGTTGCGAGACTTGGTTTTTTTTACAAGTTTTGTTTTTGATGGCATCTCATTTCTTTTTGTAGATAGTTCTACTTTTTTTCCTTTTACAAGTTACCTTTGAACATAATTATATCTAAGTACCTATCTACACCCTTTATTCCATTATATTATATACAGGTACACTGATTCATTAACTGCAAATGTAAATTTGTAATCCTATATATTTATATGGGATTACAAAGTTATTTATGCAGTTGATATATCTAGAAAACTGGACCGATATTGCAAAATATTTTAGTTTTTCCTTGATCTATACACTAAACACTAATTGTGTTCCAAATTTGAAGCTTCTATGTCTGCTAGAAGTGCCTTAGAGTTTTGATGATCGGTCAGTCAGTCAGTGAGTGACGAAATTAAGAAACTTTGACTAGTTATAATTCTTAAACTACTGGTTCAAATTGAATGAAATTTTAAATATACCGTGTTTATACAATGCCTGCTTGGTTACTAAAAATTCAGGCTTCTAGCTTTATCCACAACGAAGTTATAGGGGGTCGAAAATGGCCTGAATTGCTTCGAGAAAAAAATGGTACGGCCGTGCCGCTTTTTTGCTCGACTTGGCGGGGGCACTGCCGTGCCCTCAGATTAGAACTACTTTATCCTAATCAGTTGAAAATTTTACATATTGCTTTAGTTCTGATAACAATGCATTTTAAATCAATACAATCAAGATATGTTATATCATTATTTTTGTATTAAAAATTAATTCTATCTAGGTCCCAGAAAAATTAAATCAGAAGAAAAAAATGCATTTTACTTGTAAACATGACGATGATCTAAACTCGAGTAGGGCTCCAGACGAGTTCATATGATGTATTTAATTTTGGAACTATAATATTACGCCCCAAGAGTCACTAACGGTTACTTAAATCGCTCTTTAGTACAGAATTTGTATGGTGATTCTGTACTAAGGAGCGATTTAAGTAACCGTTAGTGACTCTGAGCTGAGGCGTAAAAATTATCTCTGCAAACGTAAGGAAAATAGAGTTCTCAATAATCATCTCAATAAAACCTATCAATTCGCACGCAAGGTAGTCTTCTGATCAACTCTACTTTCTTTCAGTAAGACTCTTCTCTAATGAATCTTTGTCACCAATGTCCATAAACATATCGTTCGCTAATAGCCACGTAGCTTTCTATTCAACTATATTTCGCACCCTTAGAATGAGAGTGACCTAACTCAAAAATTGGAATTTGTGGGAAATGAGCAAGAAAGTTTTCAAAAAAGTATATATCGATGAATAGAGCGATCAATGAAAGTGACTGATTATTAGGTTGTCCTTTTCTTACTCATAATTCGAGCTCTTTTTCATCACAGGGTTTTAGGGTACGCATTTTAAGGTAAGTTTATAGCAAAAACAGAAATTACAGGAATTTTGAGTTAGGTCACTTTTATTCTAAGGGTGCGATTTCTTTTCAGTAAAGTCACAAATTGAACAAATCCCATTACGTTTGCTACGCAAAATAGAAATTATAAGCTGCAGTGGCTTAATTTTGAAGCCCGTATTTCTGTACTTATGTAATTATTGTTATTTGGTCGAATACTTATAATTAACATAAGCTGTAGATATGAGCGCTCCACACGATATAAAATACATCGTATCGCACAATGTAAACAACTGCATAACATCGCCTCCTAAGGTTGCAACTCTCATTCGTCATTTGCGTCTCGATTTCCTTAGTAATAAGATCGCTTTTCTTATTCTTATGATTTTTACACAACACGAATTGCCGAAACACTGTAAGTGACGTAAAATTTTCAAAGAAGGTATTTACATTGTAGACCATACTGGGATACAGGTTACAGCACCGACACGTATCTGGGTAAAGCAATGTACGATAAAATACAATGAATGTAACAGCACATCCCCACTATTTCTGCGGTGAATTAATCGCTATTCATTCAATAACAAACGTCCTTCCATTGAAGTGTGAAGGCATCTCTCAGGTTATAAAGGTCGCTGCAGGCTTAACAGAGATCTTGCAGGTTCCCTAGATAATGCCTAGGTTTTTGAAGTGAAAATTTCTTTAGCATCGTTGTGATTTGAAAGTCGAAGAAACGAAAAAGCGACAGTAAAAAGAGACAGACATAAATTCATAAGATTTAACATGGGAGAAAATGAGATAGGAAGCATTATACAGTGTTTCTTATGTTCGTGGTTCTCTTTGCGTTACTTTAAAAAGTGCTAAGTTGTATTCATAGATGGCGCGAGGAACAAGATAGAAGATTCGTTTTATTGCTGGATGTTAAGAGATGGCGTTAAATTTACTGTTTTATTTTCATTTTCTAACTTTGCATCACTATTATCATTACTAAAACCTACAATAAAATTATCATCTTTCCGAAATTTTACATTCGTCTCATTATCTTGAAACCAAAATTTTTAAGGGTTTCACTTCTACCACGTGTGAATTGCACACATTTTGATTTTTTATTCTAAATGCTAAATTATGGGTTGTTTAGAAAAATACATTTGGGCTTCCACTGGAATCTAACTGGTGTAGTTGATATGACATATCTATAATATGTTTTTTAATGTTTTAAATATCACATCTAGATTTAAATATTGTATCTGTACCCTTTTATACAAGCTTTACTTCATGTCTGTATTTAATCAAATCAGATGTAGCAACGTTAATTTATCCCTTTTCTCAGTGCTACATCTTTGTAAAGTCTGACGATCCTGTAGTCTAATTGGTAGCGTAGCGACCCTGCCTGTGAAGCGAGGAGTGCCGGGTTCGTTTCCCGGCCGGGGCAGGTATTATGTCACAGATAAATATTTATACTCGGGTTTTGGGTGTATTTGACCATGCCATCCGCAACACAGAAAATCCTACTGCGGGGGTATGAGTGTGCAAGCGTTTATTTATTTATTTAATGTAATGACTTCATAGAGCAGATCTGATGATGGAGCTCTTTGTATACCCTACAAAGCACATAGTACATAAAAAACATACTACATAGTCATTGAAGTATAATGTCATAGAACAGACACCTCGAACAAAATGTGTGTCCCGCCGGGAGGTCCTATTTTCAAAACTGAGCTTATCCTTTCAAAATCGAACGAATCCATTGGAAATTGAAGCCGCTCGGCGCCAATTCATTGGGACATACATTGTGTTCGCGGTGTCTGTTCTATACGCTAGTAATGATACTTCAGTGTACATAGTTTAAACAATAGATCAAATCATTAAAATAAAATTACGGATTACTTTACGAACGTCAGCAGCACCTACCCCTAAAATATTTTTTTATGTAAACGCCGACCCCGTCTACCAAGTACCAGGCAGAGGGGGGAGGGGGCCACCCTCGTCACGTGCTCTCCCCGCGCCGATACTTAAATATAGGTTACGTGGTCTGTCATCGTTGCGCTTCTATATTTCTATGCTCTTGGTAATTCTATGGTATTAAATGCAAATTAGATGAATCAAATTATGAAGAATTTTTTTGGTTATAGACTAAACAAAGTGTTGCGAACTTACTGGTTTCTTGAATTGGATTTTGCTCATAGACTTATAGAGCATACGGACGTCTTACAAATGTCATTTTTACTACGATTTTACTGTTTACATAGGTATTTCCGCATTTCAAACCGAATCTTGAGATCGTAGAAATCTTAAGAGCAATTTTTTAATACGGGCCCCAGAATTTATTCTATATGATCTCATTTGTATTTTAAAATTATGATTGATGCTATTTCACTGGATGTATTTGTTTTTTTTCTGAGGATTCTTTAGGAGGAGAATCCACCCACCAATTAAAAGTACTTCATAATTCCAACCAAGATTCCATTCAAGGATAATAAAAGTGTTCAATAACTCCAAAAGCTATCAATGATGTACCTACAAGACAAATATGATATTGTAGTCTGTAGAACAGTGGTTCTTAACTTCTTAACTTTTTAGGGATGAGCCAAATACCGAGGACCACCAACTCTCGTTCTTCGATCTTCATCTTAATAGCTTATATTACAGTCACGTAATATTTTTTTAGTAAGACTGCGGAACACTTCAAGGGACTTCCAGGGACCACCAGTAGTGTGTGGATCATAGGTTTAGAACCACTGATGTAGAATGATGTAGGAAGAAACACTACTTTAGAAACTTTAGAAGGGACCCGTGAACGGCGCGAATGGGTATACAGTATTCGAATGGCACACGAGCGCCACTTCGGCTTCTGTAAAGCAATATTAGATCTATTACACGCTATCACCTCTCAAAGGCTTGCTCACAGTTAGAGATACTAGATGATAATAATTTTCCAGACCTGTCCGGTATATGAATATATGAAATAGTTCTTTGTAATGAAAAAAGGGGAAAATTTGAAATTGACATCATTTTTCAAATGATTAAGCGAAGAATATAAGCTTGAAGTAAGAAATAACATTTGTATCACTAAACATGTTTTTTACATAATAGCAGACGAGCCATAATGGTATGGTCAACGTGCCCATAGACGTCAGTAAGAACAAATGCGTCGCCGATGCGTTGCCGACCAAGAAAGAAGAGAAGAAAGTACTGGCTGTCAAGCTCCGAACTGAAACACTCGCCATTTGTAGGCTGACGCAAACAAGAATAATAAAAGAAACAAATCTTAACACCTTATTAAATTGCTTCGTTTATCTGTTGTATTTAGTATACTATTTACTATAGATTTTTTTGTGTTTTCGTTATATTTTTCGTAATGTACATTTAAAAATATTTATTTATTTTTAATTTTTTGTTTGATAACAGGCAATAATATGTTATTATAAGACTGATGTGGAAGAGTGAGTCCTTCTGGCACAGGTATCTATAATACTTAAGGGCTTGTTTCACAATCTTCAAGTAAGTCCGAAGTAAGCTATTCGTTGGTTAAGTTGACATTTCGTGTATGTAAAATGACACTTTAACGTCACTTTAACCGGCGAATAGCTTATTCAGGACTCTACTTGAAGATGGTGAAACAAGCCCTTAAAAGAAGAACTCGAACATTTGTTAAGTAACCTGTAACTTTTTGGTGAATAAAGTAATTTTTATTATAGAATCGTAGCTTTCTACCTTATTATTGTTTTTTTTTTTCATTATATGACGTCATTTCTGGACCCAATTTTGAAGTTCACGCATACGAAATCGCAAGCTAACTGCAGAGGCAAGTGATTTCTATAAAAAATAAATCTGTCACCGCTGCACCGCCTCCCGCGGATGTGCGCTCGGCATTGTGTTAATCGTCTAACTTATGAACTTCCAATAGGTCCTGAACTCCCGAGTCTTCTATATAAATCACTGAAATAACGTACATCTTTGTTTGAATTTTGTTCCTTTTACTATATAGTTATCATTACCAGTACAGCAACATTAGGGTAGTCGCCAATGCAACGGCGGCCCTGAATAAGAACTCTCGTTAAACAATTATATTATAATTCTTTAAATAAACAAACAGACCAACAACGAAGTGAGCCTGTAAGGGTTCTGTTTTATTCTCTTGATGAACGGAACCCTGAAAACTATTTTTTTTAAATTCCATTTTCCATTTCTTGGGTGAGGTTAGGTGTATTACGAATTCTTCCGAGTTAACTAAGCAATCCGTTCTCAATTAATCAGTAAAGGGCTTCCAACATTTTTGTATGGAGCCTGGCATACCTACAAGTCCGCCATTTTGAAAAAACCTCGATTCGGCGGCCAGTGATGAAACATGTGTCAATCGATAGACTAAATGATTGTGATCAAAAAGTATTCAGTGATGAAATGTCGTAAGTGGTATACTTTCTGAGATATTTGAGTTCAAAACCGTAGGAAAATAAAGCAAAAAACATCGTTTCGGCCGATATTGATAAAACATGTGTCAGTCGATAGTCTAAGTGATTACGATCAAAAAGTATTCAGTGATAAAATGTCGTAAGTGATATGGTTTCTGGGATATTTGAGTTCAAAACCGTACAAAAATAAAAAAATTGTAATTAATTATCTTTTTACTTCTAGTGTATCTGTAACTGTATCAGTGTTATGCCAGATAAGAAATATTATGAATATTTAGAATAATAAAATTACTATATACATATAAAATCACAATATACATAAACAAAATTAAATAAATTACAGTTTTATTCAGATTTACATATAAACATCTTATATATTAAGTAAATTAATATTTATAAATACATATATAACATCTGGTTAAAGACCACGGGCGACAACATTCTAATAGCTTCAGGTAGTGCTGTCGGACTTCTTGAAGGAGCTTTTGGTAGTCTATGTTTTTTTGATGTCTACCAGCAAGGAGTTCCAGAACAGTATGAACTATATTGTGAAGGAATCCCCGAAATAAGCAGTGCTATAGGTTTCCTTTAAATAAACAGGAGAAGACACATTATTCAAAATGGCATAAAATGTTGAGAGAATTCTGAAGTTTCGCCTGTATCGAATGGATAGCCATTTAAGTTAGGAATGGAACTGGGAAATGTGGTCATACTTACGTAAGCCGAATATATATCTAATACAGTTATTAAGAAGGCGCTCCAATTTATTCAGAAGTTCCTCTGACAAATCTGTACAACACACATCAGCATAATCAAGGTGAGGGATGACCAGAGTGTTTATGGCGTATTTATGGTTAAGTTTTTATGGCGATACAGCAATTGAAGTGTACCGGTCACTTTTTTCCTTACCTCAGTTACGTTATGTATTATAAAAATTAAACAAATTCGTCAAACAAACAACTTAAGGGTAGAGATAAAATCGCGGGATGGTACTGCTCATGCATAGTAGGAAAAAGAACCTTGGCATGTTGTTCCCATATAATGTGTGTTATATGATTCTTGGCATGGGCTTGACATCAGGAAACATTGCCTTTATCACCAGCGGAATTTTTAGATTCAGTGATTGTCAGACATGATATAGAAAACTAAGCCAATAGTGAATTTTAACTTTTGGTTTAGAGTAATTGCCAAAGCTGTAGTAGCTGCTGGTGGCAAATAAATTATTTATAAAACAACCTAGTAGTTTGCTTTTGCTTTGCTTTTTTTTAATTCAAACCTACCCGTTATTAATAAATCAAGTACCTATGCAGCACATACACATATGACATAAAATGTTTATTTTTCATTATTGACCCAATAAATTCAAAATAAGTAAATGATAATTTTTAATGCATTATTTTTGTACGGGTTTGAACTCAAATATCTCAGGAAGTATATCACTTACAACATTTCATCACTGAATACTTTTTAATCGTAATCATTTAGCCTATCGATTGACATATGTTTCATCAATGTCCGCCGTAACGAAGTTTTTTTGCTTTATATTTCTAGTTTTGAACTCACTTATCTCAGAAATTATATCACTTACAACATTTCATCACTGAATATCTTTTAATCGTAATTATTTAGCCTATCGAATGACATATGATTTATCAATGTCCGCCGAAACGAAGTTTTTTGCTTTATTTTTCTACAGTTTTGAACTCACTTATCTCAGAAAGTATATCACTTACGACATTTCATCACTGAATACTTTTTGATCATAATCATTTAGTCTATCGATTGACACATGTTTCATCACTGGCCGCCGAATCGAGGTTTTTTCAAAATGGCGGACTTGTAGGTGTGCCAATTAGGTTCGATGCCCTTTAAACTCATTCTGAGACCTTGTATATTCTATGAGTTAACTCGCTAGAATTGCCTTATTTGTAATTTGTAACGTTAAAACACGAGGTTATTTTTTATTTTCATCTATACAAATCCAAATAAATAAAATTGGAGTGTCTGTTTGTAATATTAAAATAACCGCTTTTTACTAAGTGCATTTGGATGTATACACGGCACATATACCACAACAACATTTTTTACAATTTTTGTCTGTCTATCTGTCTGTTTGTTCCGGCTAATCTCTGAAATGACTGGACCGATTTTGACGGGACTTTCACTGGCAGATAGCTGATGTAACAAGGAGTAACTTAGGCTACTTTTATTTTAGAAAAAAATAGTTTGTTAGGCGATACTAAGTTCGCCGGGTCAGCTAGTCGTTCATAAGTTTCATAACTAAATGTAATCAAAAGTGACTAATTCAATACAGCCAGATACGCAGAGTTCATACTTCTGCGAGTTTCAGTGAATGAATGTGGATCAACATTATTTTTATTTTACGACACTATGGGCAGGTGTGACTGTTCCCCAGATGAAACTCATGAGAGCTCCTTCACAAGTACAACTAACTGTTCGTGTTTTATTAACTTAATAAATTACAGTTTTTTAATCCTAAAAGCAGGTGTCAGGCAAATATTACTCTAGCAATTAAAATAACAGCAACACTAATAAACTTATAACGGATTATAGTTTAAAGATCGAATCTGTATGACAGGATTTTTGGGATGGTATAACTGGTTATGCATCTATAAATAACAAAACAAAAAATTTGCATAAATTATTATTTGAGCGCATTGAAGTATTATTACTAGCACATAGAACCGACACCGCGAACACAATATATGGCCCAATGAAATGGCGCCGATCGGCTTCAATTTTCAATGGATTCGTTCGATTTTGAAAGGAGAACGGGGGATCAATTTTAAAAATAGAACCTCCCGGCGGGACACACATTTTGTTCGAGATGTCTGTTCTATGACATTATACTTCAATGTTTGAGCGCTCCAATTTAAAGACAGATCAGGGAATCCGAATGCCTTTTTTATTTAAGTGCATATTTGCATCTATCTAATTTACATTTGTCTACATTCACCTAAATTCCCGATCTCAAATATGTAATCCAAATTAAGAAAATTTAATAAAAGGAGTGGGAAGTTTCCAATTAGAACTGTATCAAAATAAGTCCAAACACCAAATAACAATAAAAAAAAATATATCAAAAACCACAGCTAAACTAAACGGCGTTCTTCAACAGTTCGAAATTCAAAAACGTCAAAATAGTCGAATGATTTTGATCGGGGAGCGACTAGCGAGGCAGACGACACTCGAAGCGAGTGGCGTCTTTACTTATGTAGCACCGACCGGCTGGCACTGACCCCTGTAATGTCACCCCAGGACCGTGGAGTTCGTGTGGAGTGAACCAGCCGCGGGGGATGCGGGAGGTCAGCGCGTGCTGGGCGAAACGGTACCGACAATACATAGATGTATGTACGTAGTAGGTAGCGGGGTGGGCGAGTACGGTGCGCAGCTATGATATTACATTTTAATTATTATATTAGTAATTATGATATGTAACATTAAGTAATTAACCTTGACTTGCGGTATTAACAGAGATTTAATTTTAAATGCACACATTAAAGAACTAACATTCTTTAGTTATCGGTTTCTTTGATAGGAATTAATAAAATATCATGTAATAAAAGCGCTTTTTACACGCTTTATATTAGCTTCACCTGTTTGTTTGTTTGGGGTGCATGATGTCAATGAGTGGAAGGGATAATATCTTAAAAAGCACCCCACGGTTTTAATTTACGATTATTAATTCTTTATTTTCTATTTTTTTAGTTGGATTTTGTATAAAAACGTGTTTTTTGGTTTCTTTTTTTTAACTATTATTTTAATTAAACTAATATTATGTTAAGTTACAAATTTAAATCATAAAGAAAGGTTGGCTACACAAGTTACATCTTACTACAGAACTTTTCCTGGAAATTCGTTTATTACTTAATTGAAGACCTACAAGTAGTTTCCATTTCGACGAATGGAGGCTAAATAATAAGTATACATCTCACAGACTCAAATAAGATATTAAATTCAATATTTAACAGACTTCAAAAAAGGAGAGGTATTCAATTCGACTGTATTTTTTAAATGTTTATTACCTCAGAACTTTCAAATGAGTGAACCGATTTTAATGATTCTTTTTTGACGTGATAAACGTTTTATAAATCGAAGAACACACGAAAAAGTGTCACGTTCCGTCACGTTCCGCCTGAGCCTGAGCGTGCAAGCGAGAGCGCGGAACAAGCGATAGAGAGGGACGATTGGCCCAAGCGTTGGCTTGGCATTTATCTCTCTTCTCGCGTGACGTCAGAGCTAGCATTTCGAATAGTTCTGCTTCTGGAACGCCTGTAACTCTTTCTTTGTATTATACAAAATAGGTATAACGATAATTCAGTGATATTAATTCCGTTCAATTCATAAAAGTATGCAATTTTTCATCAGTTTCTTTATGACGTTATCACGTAAAACTATCGTCCGTAAACCGACTTTACAGACAAGTGTTTTTAATCGAAAGCTGGTGCATGTCATGTGGTCCCACTGAGCTAGATCTGACGAGTAGTTTTTGAGTTATTTTGAACTCGGTTATTTTATTCTTGGTAAAATTCAGATTATATCAGAAGCATTTTACTTAATATATCTAGTTTATCATAATTACGAACATCATAATTATCATAATTACGTTAGGTATTTGAACTTATACAGCAATTCGTTCGTTATTGCTTGCCCATAGTTGGTGCATCGCACCTACTTGCCACGGTTGCCACGCTGTCTTTAAGTTAAATTTCAACGCCACAGGTGGCAAGTTAACGTCACAAAAAACATGAGAATGCCAAATTGTTCTATCATTAATTAAAAAACTCATCAGAGGTTATTATGATGTATTGTATGTATCAACTAAAAGCTTTGCATGACGTCATCATAGGTGTGAAATGATACGTTCAACTTTTAATGTTTTATCTCTGTTATATTCTACTCGTATTATACCGCATTACATCATATTTAATATCGGTATTCAGTTTAAGTATCATACTAGCCTAGTTTTATCTTTTGTGGAATCTTAGCTTTAAACTTACTCGTATTGTTCAAGTTGGAAGACTAAACAAGTTAAGTAATTTTATCACATGTTATCTTTTTCACATCTCAAATGTATTTGAACGACTAGCATCAATCATAATATCCGGACGGCTTTATAAACAATATAAAATTTCATCGGAAAATGTTTTAGTAAATGATCCATGATTTATCTCTATTCATATTTTTATTTTACCGTACATAGTTTTCACATGTTTATTTGTTTTTAGGGTTCTGAAGAAAAATGGGAATCTTTATAGTTTCGTCATGTCCGTCTGTCTGTCCGAAGCAAAGTACCGAGACCATTAGTGCTAGAAAGCAGTAATTTGGCATGGATATACATATTTATTAAAACTCCAGAATCGTAGAATAAAATGTTGAAAAATATTTCTTTCAGGGTACCTGAGGTACCTCCCCTACAGGTAACGTGAGGATGAATTTTTGATTCATCGCGTACCCTATAGTGTGGGGTATCGTTGAAAAGGTCTTCGAAAAATATTATGGGTCTTCTAAGATAAAGATTTTTGGAATTAGGGGTCCGTTTACGAAATATTTGACTTTAAAGTGCTAATCTTGGTTAGAGTCAAGTGTCTCCCTCCATGCTGGCTAAACAGTTGGAGTTCGACAAGTGAAAAATTCTCAAAAATAGGTTATAATTATGATGAATTTACAAGGAAAACTATCACAGCTACGTTAGCATAAGTATTTAATGAGTAATAGTCGATAAACTTACTACTTCGCAATGTAGGGTACATTGCGCGTGGCCTGACACTCACTTGCCCGGTTTTTTTTATTTGTTCCTTGATAATTTACAGTCATATTTAATCTTAATCAAATTTCCTCATTGTAACAGAGTTTAAAAATATAACTTGTTTAATGTGATCCTTTCGACTTTTTGAAATTTCATGCAACAAGCATTTGTAGTACGTAGTATTTTATTTATCACAAAAAAATACGCTAACGATTAAAAAAAATTGATGCTATCAAATTAAATGTTATTATTCTACTCCTAAATTAAATCTAATATATAAAATTATCGTGTCACGGTGTTAGAAGTTGAACTCCTCCGAAACGGCTCGACCGATTTTCGTGAATCTTTGCGTGCATATCGGCTAGGGTGGAGAATCAGACATCTATTTTTCATTCCCCTACCCCTAAAATATTTTAGCAGAACAACGTTTGCCCGGTCAGCTAGTTATATTATAAAAAGATAAATACGAGTATAAGCTTGAAATAAGTTTGTACTGAAACAAACTCATTGAAAGCTCATATTTTCCTTTTTGTCACGATGAGCAATCAACGATTATAAAAATTGATAACCAAAAACAAATGCGACACTTTCCTGCGCACGGTACCGCTCCGACACAAATATATAGCTACGTACCGTTCACCTACATTTATTTGTACACCCACACAGGCGCGGTTTATGGCTCACGCAAACACGTGCACACCAACGAGCTTTACCGCGCACACAGACGCAATATTTTATTTGACTCTGTGAGGATAATTTTGCGATTTTTACCGCCAGAGACAGTATTTTTTTTTGTTACTACAGGTATTTTATGCCAGGAATACGGTTTTGGTGAATTAAGTTCGCAGACGGCTTTATATTAAAACTGTTGACATTCAAAATTTCAAATCGTCTCGTAGACAATGGTACATTAGTAATTATAGGGACATCTGAATTAGTCTAATAGACTTTTGTGCGTTAATTATGCAAAACAAAACCAGCCCTGCTGCGATCAAAATACGGTTTATTATGGGATACTTAGATCGTCCCAACGTACTACGAATGCCTCGCCTTCACGTGCCTCGATCAGTGCTTAACTTGAAACTTGAAACAACAATACAAATACAATTCATTCACTAAGAACCAGCTTAATAAATAATTTGACCTTATCAAGGACAATTTTCCAGACAACCTGAAGGCAAAACAGACAGAATACGAGTGGACGATTTTGACTGCGAATAAAAAGTCACAAGTATCTGATTGTTATAATATCCTTTGCTAAATATTGTCATGGAAACGACACGGTTGACATCATTACAATTGGGCAAAATTAAGTGCAAAATTTGGTTACTGACTCGTGGCCACACCAGTGTATGACAAGGTCGATGCATACGTAACGCGGACGGGACGGAGACAGGACGGGACGTGAAACGTAAACGATAGCGTATACGTCACGGAGGCACGGACGGGACGGGGACGGGGCACGCACGTATATTTATGCCCCGTCCACGTCCCGTCCCCGTCCCGTCCACGTTACGTATGCAGCGACCTTAACAGGATTTTCTCCTGTTGTTTGTAGTTGCGTTTCGTATTTTTTTTTATTAGTCAGCTTATAATATGTTAATTCATCATTCATTCGTCAATTATTCGAACTTATTCTGTACTAGCGATCTGCCCGTGGCTTTCTCCGCGTTTTCCTGGATAATAAGTACCCTATATCTTATTCCAGATAATAGTCAACCTCATCAGCGTAGCCAGCCATGGGCTCAGGGTCGGGCAGCAGTCTAAAATAATATGTAACTTTTTGTTTCAGAGCCAAGCAAGCGCAACGCAAGCGCAGGCACGCGCCCCACTGTGGCTACGCCCATAGTCAACCTTTGTTTTTCATGAAAATCCGTTCCGTAGTTTTTGCGTGAAAGAATATACAAAAATCCATACAAATTTCGCATTTATGTAACAAAGATAACATTATATTTGGTGAAGTCCGCCCTAGTCTAGAAGTGCTAACACAGTGCTAGAAGTGCTAAACTTACAGTTTGACGAGGCGATCTTTGTGAATGATTAAGGTTTTTACCAAACGAATTTGGGTCAAATTTTATAATAATAGGCAAAGCAGCAATTATAATTTTGAAATAATCTGTTCTGAAGTAACCTGCTTCAGTAATTCTACTATTGTTCACGAACCAGTACAAAAGGCATCACCTATGACTTACTGGTTAAAAAGATGCGTGGACTGGACCCAGCATTATCGTAGTCTGGTACCCAGATCGAAACACTTTACTATTCACGAAAAGGAGTTTATAAGGTGGCAGAACCTCTCTATACCAGTTCTTAACCTTTTAGGGATGAACCATTTGACACTACGGTTTTGCCATCTCTTGTTCTTTAATTTCAAATGTTCAAAATATTGTATAAATAAAACACCAATATTTAATTAAAATTTGTTTGAAGCCATCGTTATTTTTTGTCTCATTTCAAGTGAAAGTTGTGATACAATCACTTTGTACTTGCAGGCCGTAGTTTAAGAACCGCTGCAGCTGCTTTAATGCTATACTATAAGTGCGGTACCTCACCGGGACGCCAAGGCGACGCGGCGACGTCGCCGGCCACGTATCCAAACAGTTTATATTGAAATGTATGGCGACTACCTCACTTGGCGACGGTGTGGCAACGTAGCCAATAGCCACAATTCAATATAAACTGTTTGGATACGTGGCCGGCCACGTCGCCTTGGCATCCCGGTGAGGTACCGCATTAAGTTTCAACCAGTCCAGTACCATGGCCTCACCTATTTCTGCAGTAACAACTGTCTTAATATCAATTGTGGTTCAGTGGGCAGGATGCTGGTTGCCGATTACACTTTACAAGAGGTGACGATCGGTCCTCAGGGGAAAAAACGCATCCGTGATCAACTTCAAGTTACCAATATTTAATAACAGGGGGCTTGTTTCACAATCTTCAAGTAGAGTCCTAAATAAGCTATTCGCCGGTTAAAGTGACGTTAAAGTGTCATTTTACATACACGAAATGTCAACTTAACCAACGAATAGCTTACTTCGGACTTACTTGAAGATTGTGAAACAAGCCCTAACCTAAGTAACTAACTAACGAGTAATAACTAACTCATAACTGGACCTAATAAAGCGACTACAATCCCTTCTAAAGTTCTATTCGCATACATAATTACATACGAGTGCATAACAGATGTCCCTGGGTCGCAGGGGATGGTGGCTTGTTTGCTATCCTTATTACTTAAAGAAGAAAGGCTAGGAACTCCTAGCACGCAATACTCGGGATTAGGCGAAGTGGAACTAGTATGACCTCACATATTATGAAATTTTACACCTAGAAATTTTATTATTACATTAAAACAGCAGTTCCGAAATAGTTTTATTTCCATTAATTGTTTTTTAATATTTACTTATACATACCAATTATTCGATTTTGAAATGTGTCGAATTTTAGGACCCCCTCCCACCCCTTGTCACTCTACATCGACCCCCTCCCCCTAACGTGTGACGTAATTTATGGCCCCTTACCATGGTACTCATGGTAGTACCATATCAATAAAAAACAACTTTTTTTCTATGTGTAGTGTCCACCTATAGTATTATTAACACTTCTTGTGTCAACGTCAGACATCCTGCGACAGTCGAGTTAATTAAAACCAATTCAATGTTGATAACTCCGAATCATCTAGGTACGATAGTATCTGATGGTATGATGTATGTACCTATCAACGATGTTACGTATCAACTCCAAAAAATGTCAACCAGCAAACGAGCTGATGATAATTGGTCACCATCGCCCATACGTTAAGGTACCCTAGACCGTAGACATGATATGATGACAGCAACCAGAGAATGTTGAACACATTTTGTGGTCGACTTTAGAGCTAAAGTGTGGGTAACAGTTTGAGCAACATACCTGTCAACAGGTGGCGGTAGCGGCGCCATCATGTGAGGGTGAGGCGCCATAGGCGGATGCGGCGGGTGCGGGTGGAAGGGTGACCCGGGCGGGGCGAAGCCCGGCGCGGGAAAGTGGCCCTGCTGGGGCGGCGGACCGGGCGGAAAGCCGCCGCCGGAGCCGGGGCGCGCGGAGGGGCTGCCGAAGGGGCCCGCGGCGGCGTAGGGCCCCGCGAAGGCCGGGCCGGGGCCGGGCGTGGAGGGCGCGGGGGACGCGGCGAAGGCCGGGCCCGCGGGCGAGCCGGCGGGCGGCGCGAAGGACGGGAAGGGCTCGGAGGCCTTCCACGCGGCTGGCACGCCGCCGCCCGCCTCCTCCAGCGCCGGCACGCGCCGCTGCAGGCCCACCGACATCTGCAACGTCACCATCGTCACCACCGTCACACCGCTGACTTACTGACTTATCGACCTCGTCTGCCGGTCACTGACCATCACAACCAACCAGCCGAGAGACAGCCAACGACTGAACTTAATAAAATTGTTTGTTGTTGGTGGTAATTTCTTGCAAGATTTGCAAGACCGTCACTGCACTGACCATTGCCTCGTCGTTCGTAGGAGTACCTACTAACCATCAGTCAACCAGCCGAGAGCCAACAAACCACTGAACTTGACCAAATTGAGTACATACTTGTGAATGTTATTGCACTAGAGTTGCAACAACAGCAGCAACAATATTATCTTGCTCTCATCTTTCACTTATTTAGCTTCGAGTTTTCTTGTTTCAGCTATGTTCATATATATACGAAAAACGAAGGGACGATTAATAAAGTGAACGGTTTGGAAGTCACATTATTCGTTACTCTATAGATAATATCGCCAGTATAAAATGAAATTCAAAATTACTCAAAACACCTCACTTAACATCAGAGCAAGGGATGATGGTCCCTTAACGAAGCTTCTGTACCATTTACTGACATTGTGTAAATCTAAATAATTATTTCCCTATAATATGAGAGCCCGGTACATACAATGATATTTAAATTATAATATCATTGGTTACAGATCGCTTAGCGTTGAGTCTATTTCCGTTGATAATATTTATAAGATAATTGATCAAATAAATTATGCAATAACAATAACACCCGAACGAGAAATCGATTAAATTATAATGGCATTGTACAAAAAAATACATCCTATCGATCCTAAATAATATCTGTCTGCCATCCGTCCGGTATTTCCCGGATTTGTCCTAGTTTGAAGGCGTCCGGGGTCAGTGTCTATGTTATTATTTATGTGTGAAGATTTTCCATTACGTCATCTTTATCTCTGGGGAAGCCCGATTAAATGAGGATCCGTAACGTTTTTAGTTGAGAATGCAGATTTATAGAGCTAAGAAATCCTTAACATACAGTGTAAAAATTTTTGTTCTACGACAAAAATTGACGAAGTTATGACCAAATTACTTACAAAGTTCACTGCGTGGCTGTGACGTCACGATTCCCGTCGCCGCCAGTTAGCCGCTGGCAGCGATACGGCGCGCAATGTTTTGTTTGGATAATTGTGACTTTGAAACAAATGAAGTGTCCCATTTGTGCCTAATTCACCTTTTAACTATGTATCAGTATTGTATAGTGCTTAAACGTTCAAACACTTCTATGAAAACGCCAAAAAAAACTATTTTTTAACGTGCCGAAAAACTCAAAACTTCGTAGAAAATGCTATTCCGTTGTAAAAAGACAATATATGAGTTATCTTCAATAGTAACTGAGCTGGGAACCATATCTTTAACTTATATAAATTTCGTAGTTGTATCTACCTATATAGCCAGTTGTGGTTGGGCTCCGTAACATTTTTTTTCAGTGGCAGATGGCTCCTCGCTGCATCTATGGAGCCACATCAAAAATGCTACGCTATGTTTGCAGCCTCCCTTTTGAGCAGCACAGTCATGGAAATCCACCTTCTCTACCGTTCAGCAGCAATACGCTTTACTTTTTAGGGTTCCGAAGTAAAATCGGAAGTATCGGAACCCTTGAAGTTTCTTCATGTCCGTCCGTCCGTCTGTAATTCTGCATGGATATACATATGTACACATTTATTAAAAGTCGTGGAACCAGAATCGTGGAATAAAATACTGAAAAACTTTTGTTCAGGGTACCTCCCCTACAGGTGTGAGGATGAAATTTTTTATTCGTCGCGTACCCCGTAGTGTGGGATATCGTTGAAAAATGAAAGGGTCTTCGAAAAATATTATGGGTCTTCTAGGACCATGTTTGGATTTAGGGGTGCGTTTGCGAAATATTTGCCTTTATAGTGCTAATTTTGGTCGAGCCCCTACTACTACTCAAAGGATGATTTGTAACGATGAGTGAGAGGGAAATAAAAGCGGCCAAGTGCGACTCGGACTCGCCCATGAAGGGTTCCGTAGCAGCAAGTAACATAATGAAAGGTAATTTGCGGTTTACGATTTATGACGTATTAAAAAAACTACTTACTAGATCTCGTTCAAACCAATTTTCGGTAGAAGTTTGCATGGTAATGTACATCATACATTTTTTTAAAGTTTAGAAGTTACATCGGGGACACACATTTTACCACTTTGGAAGTGTCTCTCACGCAAACTATTCAGTTTAGAAAAAAATTATATTAGAAACCTCAATATCATTTTTGAAGACCTATCCATAGACCCCACACATATGGGTTTGATGAAATAAAAATTTTGAGTTTCAGTCCTAAGTAGGTATGGGGAACCCCAAAATTTATTGTTTTTTTTTCTATTTTTGTATGAAAATTTTAATGCGGTTCAGAGAATACATCTACTTACCAAGTTTCAACAGTATAGTTCTTATATGTAGTTTCGGAAAAAAGTGGCTGTGACATACGGGCAGACAGACAGACAGACATGACGAATCCATAAGGGTTCTGTTTTTTGCCATTTGGCTACCGAACCCTAAAAAACAGCCATTGACAACCAATATTAAGGTTTCTGTCATAGATCATCAGCGTAGGGAACTATGCACTATAAAGCGCAAGTAGGTTAAAAAGCCATCCGCGAAATGATCTACATAATACCGAAAACAACATTCGTTTATCAATAAACTATAAACACTTCATTCATATGTTCTGAATATATCCCTGTACGTATACTTTACATTCATTCTTTCTTACCCCTACCTACTACTAACAGCTTAGAAGTTAGACCTAAAGATTCCTAATAAGTACCTACGTACCAACAGTCAGCCTCAGAAACAGCTTAACATTTCCCCATACCTACTTAGGACTGAAACTCAAAATTTTTATTTCATCAAAACCATATGTGTGGGGTCTATGGATAGGTCTTCAAAAATGATATTGAGGTTTCTAATATAATTTTTTTCTAAACTGAATAGTTTGCGTGAGAGACACTTCCAAAGTGGTAAAATGTGTGTCCCCGATGTAACTTCTAAACTTTAAAAAAATGTATGATGTACATTACCATGCAAACTTCTACCGAAAATTGGTTTGAACGAGATCTAGTAAGTAGTTTTTTTAATACGTCATAAATCGTAAACCGCAAATTACCTTTCATTATGTTACTTGCTGCTACGGAACCCTTCATGGGCGAGTCCGAGTCGCACTTGGCCGCTTTTATTTCCCTCTCACTCATCGTTACAAATCATCCTTTGAGTAGTAGTAGGGGCTCGACCAAAATTAGCACTATAAAGGCAAATATTTCGCAAACGCACCCCTAAATCCAAACATGGTCCTAGAAGACCCATAATATTTTTCGAAGACCCTTTCATTTTTCAACGATATCCCACACTACGGGGTACGCGACGAATAAAAAATTTCATCCTCACACCTGTAGGGGAGGTACCCTGAACAAAAGTTTTTCAGTATTTTATTCCACGATTCTGGTTCCACGACTTTTAATAAATGTGTACATATGTATATCCATGCAGAATTACAGACGGACGGACGGACATGAAGAAACTTCAAGGGTTCCGATACTTCCGATTTTACTTCGGAACCCTAAAAAGTAAAGCGTATTGCTGCTGAACGGTAGAGAAGGTGGATTTCCATGACTGTGCTGCTCAAAAGGGAGGCTGCAAACATAGCGTAGCATTTTTGATGTGGCTCCATAGATGCAGCGAGGAGCCATCTGCCACTGAAAAAAAAATGTTACGGAGCCCAACCACAGCTGGCTATATAGATACAACTACGAAATTTATATAAGTTAAAGATATGGTTCCCAGCTCAGTTACTATTGAAGATAAATCATATAATTATTGTCTTTTTACAACGGAATACCATTTTCTACGAAGTTTTGAGTTTTTCGGCACGTTAAAAAATAGTTTTTTTTGGCGTTTTCATAGAAGTGTTTGAACGTTTAAGCACTATACAATACTGATACATAGTTAAAAGGTGAATTAGGCACAAATGGGACACTTAATTTGTTTCAAAGTCACAATTATCCAAACAAAACATTGCGCGCCGTATCGCTGCCAGCGGCTAACTGGCGGCGACGGGAATCGTGACGTCACACGCGCCCGCGTAGTTTGAATTTTAGCGGCCGGAACGGCAATGTTTATTACTTAATATTTTCGTAAGTAATGGTCCGATTTGGATGATTCAAAAAGATATATCATTCATATGCCATAAAGAATCGCGTGGATACTAGTTCTATAGAATTTGCTATAACTTTACTGATCCTCATTGAACGCTAATCAAAAAATTAAAGTAAAAATTTAAACAAATCTTAATTAAATAATTATTCCGCTACTCTAATAGCAGACACCGCAACAGTTTTGTTTTTACTGTAAGAAAATATGTTTTGTTCCACAAAAATATTCGGTGTTTTTTTTTAAGTTATACTTCTGATGCGACTTTGCAAAAAGGTTGCGTTAAACGTTTGCGCTACCATGGAGGGGGTATGAAAGCAATGGATAGATGGCCCTAGCTTCTTATTATCTGTAGGTACCTCTTTTATACCCCATTTACACGCGCGCGCGAGCCACGAGACAATCCGCGAGACGCGCGCATACGCGCGCGTGTGAACAGGGCGCTCGCGGACCAGACCGCGGCAAGTCTCGTGGCTCGCAGGGCTCGCGTCGGGAGCGTTTTTGTAGGCGCGTGCCAAAGGGGCTCGCGCGAGCGCTCGCGCGGTGTTCACACGCGCGTAGGGGGCGTGGCTTACGGACGCGCCACGAGACGGTCCGCGACACGCGCGTGTAAATGAGCGGTTAAAATTTAATGTTATTACATAAACAAATATCACACCGCTCATTTACACGCGCGTGTCGCGAACCGTCTCGTGGCGCGTCCGTAAGCCACGCCCCCTACGCGCGTGTGAACACCGCGCGAGCGCTCGCGCGAGCTCCTTTGGCGCGCGCCTACAAAACCGCTCCCGACGCGAGAGCGCGAGCCACGAGACTTGCCGCGGTCTGGTCCGCGAGCGCCCTGTTCACACGCGCGCGTATGCGCGCGTCTCGCGGATTGTCTCGTGGCTCGCGCGCGCGTGTAAATGGGGTAACAGAGTCTCAACAGCGTGATTCAGATTCGTGAACAACGCCATCTAGTTTGTACTTGTGTAAACACAGGTAGTACACAAGTAATATTTTATTATTTTTATTTAGTACAAAAAAAGTTTATGAAAGATAATTAAAACTGATACACGTTATTAAATTAAATATTTATTCAATTATGTCAAAGAAGTATAACTTCTCACGCGCGTACAAAAGTACACGCACCCTTTTTTGTGTGGGTGCAATTTAGGTACTCCATTTTTGAAGTAAATTTTCTTTAGGCCCGACTTGAGAGTAACTTAGATTATTTTCGGACGGAAATAACGCATTATATTCGTTTTTGTAAAGTATATTGTTAATAAATATGAGTCAACTGTAAAATAATATTTATTTTAAATTAAGTTTAATTTTTTTGGTAATACGTGTCACCAACATCAAAGAAGTTTTACTTCATTGATTATATATACTTATATATACATACTTAAATGATTTGTCTTTAAATTCTTTTCATTTTAAGCCTGTCTTATTTTTAAATTACAAATTAAGACAAAAAGGCTAAATCCGGCCCGCTGGTGGTAGGGCCCCTTGGTGGGATTATATTGGTAATATTGATTTTAATTGTTAATTAATACCATTATTACTTTTATTATTTCTCCATGGGGTTCGCCTGAATACCTACCACCCTTGAGCATGAGTCAGCCGCCAAACGACTCGTCGTGTTTCGGTTGGGGGCTTGAGAGCCAGTTCTTTCTTTCTTTTTCTTCTCTCTTTCTTGGCCGGCAACGCATCAGTGATTCCTTTGGTGTTGCTGATGTTCAAGGGCGACGACATCCACTTAACATCAGGTGGATCGTCAGCTCGTTTGCCGGCTATTTCCATACCCTGTAGATTGTTTCTTAAATAATACTCATCTAAAAAATGAACTCTAGGAAACCTAGTTGTATAGTGTTGAACCGGAGCGAAGTCGGGCTGTGTTGCTAGCTACAAACCAGTTACTGACTGACTAACTTACGAACAAACACAATGCACGGCCTCAAACCGGTGTAGAATTTTCTAAAGATATTGAAAGTCATTCTTTGTGCGCCTAAAACGAGCATTAGGTTGTATGGAAACTATTTTGGATTTTATTAGTTTTTTTTTGTTAAAACCTAATTAATATTTTCGTTTTCAATGCGTCACCTACTTCGGTAATAAGCAGAAGCTGGTACCCGATAAACGTTTTTTTTTAAATAGTTATTTGCGTGCGTATTTGATACGTGAGTATTTTTCTATTAATGATGATTTCATCTACCATCTTAGGTTAGATCTTTCTCAACAAAACCATGAATGAATGAATGAATGAATGAATGAATGAATGCATTTATTTGTAATAGTATAGGTACATAAATGTGAAATGAGAGCTAATTAAAAAAAAAAAGAATTGAGATCTAAATGGGTGCCAAGTTCTGTGTAGAAAAGCCTAAAATTTTAGTCACAAGAACATGTATACTTCGGCCGCTGTATCTTGGCGCGTCTGAACTTCGCGCAGAAGGCTGCGCAGTAACATAATTCACCAATACTCGATAAGCGGTGTATTGTGTCTCAGACATACGTTAGCATGTTCGTGTTGCCATCTCTGTCTTACATGCGCTAAAGTTCGCAAAGCCTATGTTCAGACGCGCCAAGATACAGCGGCCGTACTGTAATTCAAGCTCCACATTTAACGTGATTAGTTTTCACGTACCTACTTAGGCTCCTTAGTACAGAATTTGTATTGTGATTCTGTAATTTAAATAATAGTTCATAATGTTACTAATTTAAGACAATAAATTGCTATCAAGCTTATCGAAGGATAGATAGAATTAGTAAAGACTGTAACCGGTGCATACAGTTCTATTATCGTCTCTGTTGACTTCAAAACCAAGGGGTGGAGAACTGGCATTGGAGCACTGATGCCAGATGCCGGATTTTTCTAGAGACTTACTTATGGATTTTACTGCTAAATAACGGATTTTTGAATAAAAAAATTTCCGAAGAAAACTTACCTAGGTACGTAAATTTTTAATATTTCGCTATATTGTATATGTGTGGCGTCTTCTAAAAAAGCTCGTTAAAGCCACTGGCGCCCGGCGGTAGGCCGATAGTGGCGCAAATTTATAGATCTTCGGAATTTTCTACCGAATCTACAGATTTTTGAGTGACTATTTACGGATTTTAAAAAATCGGATCTGGCAACACTGCATTGGAGTTACTGGACGCAGACGCCTCAGTGGCTACAATATCTGTCCTTGTAAGCTCACATACTGTTGCTAGAAAGGCCATTGCGCAAGGGAGACTTGAGTACATTTACTGTACTTTCAGTGTACTGTGTTTGGAATAGAATGTAAGGAACTCCATCTGCTCTACCGTCTTTCGCTTGTGTCCTCTTGATGTAAGCCCCGTAGGTGCTTATTGGAGGCACTAAATGATCATCATTTTAGACAACGCATAGCCTAACACCAGTGGAACAGCATGAAACTTTGTACAGAGGTTCATGTATAGAAGACCACAATTAATTTAGTGTATGTAGTGTAGTATTGTATGTTAGGTTGTATTATGTTATTATTGTTAGTCTTGTTGTATGTTTTGTCATTGTCTATCCTGTACGGGATAATGTGGTCGTTCAGCGACAAAATAAATACCTTTAATAATAATAAAGGGGGAGCACAGCGGAAGGATTTTTGAAAATTACTTCCCTAAAGGCTTACGACTGATGACAAAGGTTGATTATATATTAAAAAAAAATCTGCAGACGAAGTCGCTAGCGCTCAGAAATAAATAATCGTTTAATTTAGAATATAGATAGGTCAAAGATCCCCAAATCCCGCTAAAAGCTAACTATCGTAGCGTCAATATCTGAGAAAGGTTTCAAACAAACGCGTGCGTCGTCATAATAATAATAATACAGTTGGTAGGTATAGCTATAGCTATAGGTATAGAGTAATCCGGTTACAGATGGCCGGTACCTGCCACCAGTGCCACTACTGCCAGTCTATTTCAATAGCCGGTTGCCCAATGCACGCTCGTCGTATCGTAATACGAGAAATTCTTGATGTAGACTAATGTGCTTACAGAGAGTCCGTGTTACTGTATTTTTTGAATGATAAGTTGCTGTTTGCCTTAGCGGCCTTTACAGTTTTACGCTTCCCGCCCACGTCAGACTTTTTGTAGGACAGATAATCGGGCCGATTTTTTCTTCTATATTATTTCTGACAGACTTTTTGTAGGACGTGTGCGTTGCACTATTGCTATCAGTACGTTCTATTTTTCTCCTACAAAAAATCTGTCACCGATTATCGGACGTGGGCGGGAAGCGTTACGCGGACTATTCCGTGTTACTGGCCAGATACTAAATTTTTAAACAATGTCAGTTGTGTCAACTTTTTGTTTTTAAGTACTCAAGGATTTTTAGACTACATCGCCACTTAACATCGTTGTATTGTGTTGGATTGTAGTCAAACATTAACTTAAAATTTATAAAAAAAAACTTATAATTAGGCAAAGTTACTATGTTCCTTGCTGTAAGAGTTGGCACAGAAGCGTAGTTAAATGATACATTTTTGTTTTCGTCCGCTAGCGCAATCCAGGATACCTTTTTAAACGGGAAGGTGCTCTGCAGTGTTCCAGGACGATTTGGTAGAGGACTAACGTTCCAACTCAGAGTCACTAACGGTTACTTTAATCGCTTCTTAGTAAAGAATCACCACACAAATTCTGTACTTAGCAGCGATTTAAGTAACCGTTAGTGACTCTGAGTTGGGATGTAAGTCATCGTCATTGTGTAGGGATTTGTCATACTCGTTTGTCATACTTGGCCCAAAAGCGCGAACTCAGATCTTATAAATGTGACTTTTACATAATATTCGACACTTGTCAGCATCTCAAACAGAATCTTGAGGTCGCAGAAATCCTAAGATTGGTTTATTAACGCGGGCTTTAGACATCAAAAATATCTTCCCCTGCCAGGAATTTAATCCGGGAACCCTCGCTTCGCAGGTGGGGTAACAACATGTGGAATCTATACTCCATAGATCTTTATGGTCCTCTATGTTCTTATGGTCATATAAAAATATCTACAAACATTGGCTTCATACAAAATTGTCGCGAAAAGCATTCAGATTTGACGATTTTGAAACATGAAACCAACCATATTACTTTTCAATAAAATCACTTATTGCCTGACTATCAAACCAAAAGGAAAGGAAGAGTGAGGAGTATGTGTGTGAGAGAAAAAGCGACACTTAACACAACAGGAACGTGGGTATATTCCCCCGAGCCCCCCCGAGCTTTTTTGCATGCAAATCTAGTAATTGTCGTCCGTTGCAGGTCTTGAAACAACTTCCTAGCTATTATATAATTTACAATCGGCACAATAGCTCCATCGAACTCCGAAGTGCCTGTCACGCGTGGCGCCAAGGCGAAGCGATCTGTTGTACGTCGCGAAACAAAAACTTTAGCGTCTATAAAAACGGTTTAAAAATAAGTAAACTTGGTATTTCTTGGTATATTATATACTACCCAGTACAACTTAGTTTTATGTGTGGCTTTTATGAAAATAAATAGAGGAGCAGTCGAGTCAATTCAGCCAACTAATACTAAGACCTAAGTGTCATCTTCGCCCATGGACTAGGACCATCAGCTACCTACACCTAAGGGAAATGTATCTGCAGAGAACCATTACTATAATAAAATATTATCAACAATAATAGTTTAAACAAAAACTAAAAAACAAGCTTTTATGCAAATCCAACTAAAAATAGAAAATAAATTTGAATTAAGAATCGTGAATAAAAAAGCGTGGGGTTTTTTATAATATTATTATCCCTTCTACTCATTGACACCATGCACCCCACGCTTTTAATTCACGATTCTTAATTTAAATGGTTTTTTTTTTATTTGGATTTTGTATAAAAGCGTGTTTTTTTTTAAATTATTATTGATTTTTTCATTTTTAGTTTGCTTTTTGTAATGAAATTTAGTTTTTTTTTCTTTAAATATTGAATTGTCATCGGTCCTCGATAAGTCTACGAAGTTTGAAAGAAATCTGACCGTTTGAAATGGGTCAAAATCAAGTCCAAAAGAGTCGGTTACAAGTTACAAACAAACATACAGGTGAAGCTAATATAAAGCGTGTAAAAAAATCCTAGAATAGAACATTTAGTTAGCAGCAAAAAATATACTTTTTTTTTGTAACAAAACTAATGATTATTACTCTGTGTAATTAGTAACAAATGTAGCGTATTACGTACATCGCGCGTAATACTGACGAATACAGAGCAATATTGGGTCAGCTGACTGTCGGTTAGACTACGCGAAATCTGTCACGGTATTCGCAGTGACGCCGGTCCTCATTAGAATTTTACTGCACATGATAAATTACTCCATTTAAATGTATAATAAACTCATTAATTTATAGTAAGTTATATTTGGTCTTTAGTGGACGTAACTGCAAATAAGATCTAAGCGACAAAATGTCAATGCTAAATTATATGACAAAATCTTTTAACGTAAAGAGAAAACTTCGAACCCTTTCTAAATAATAATGCATTAACTATGAGTGTGAGATTTGGCATTACTCTTCAAAATAGATATTCTTCGGTTAGATCTAGTTCGTAGAAATACATATATAACATACCTCAAAGTATTTCTACAAGTACGTTTAGCACTTCAAATTGGCTACTAATATAACCATCTCCATCCAACATCGTTAGAGGCGTATCTGCAGCGACACAACCGACAATGTTTTGTACTTCTCAATACTATGTAGTATTTAACAAGTTCTGTTCCAAAGTAGTTTTTCAATTACATTGTAAAGGGATCAATGCACTTAGCGGCAACACTGAAGAATCTATCACTGATCGAGCGAGGTCGTTCTCGCACCTGATATCCTGGTACCGTCGAAATCATTTGAGTTATAAATTAACCTTGATGGTGAATTGCCGTTCACAGAACTATTGAAGTCGAGCTCAAGTCCCATAACGGTTACGGTGTTAAACTCTTACGGTTTAACAAATTTCGAAAAGATTTTGGGGTATTATTTAACTTCTGGCCTTTAGTACTAGCCGTGGTGGGATGTAATGGGGTGGAAATCACCTCTGGGCTGTGGAGTGAAGTTTACCAGTGGTACCGGATTTAAGCAGATATTCTTTAACCACTGGATTGGACTTAACAGCCCGCTGGTGAGTCCGGTAAATTCCCTCATTTACTCCAATTCTGACCTGACGGGTTTATAACTACTTTCGACCGACTTGCAACTCCGAGGTGGTCAGTAGTTAAAAAATTAGTGACCGTTAGTGGAGAAATTTCTAAATCGCTTTTGTTCCTGTTTAAGCCGTCGGAGTTGTAGTTAGATAGCAGTTATAAGTACATGTTTGAAACACTGGCTATAAGAATTTCCGTCACTAGAAGTAGCTGATCTGTTGAAGAAATCATTGAGTTCTAACCAGTGACTTCGAAACATCCCTGGTTCTAACTAGCAGAATTAAACTAACATAGATATAATAGACAAGGTAGCGGCGTAGTTGACAAATCGAATACACCCAGTTGTGAATGGTCCATAGAGTCCTGACCCCTCGTATCTCAGATAACGGCGTTAGCTATGTTAATAATTACTTGTAATCAAATTTATTCGTTCTTATCATTATATTGTGCAAGAATTCATATTACAATCTGAAACCTTGGTAACTAGGATAAGACGCGACTTTAGTTGTTATTTACTAACGCTTCTAAAATATGTATTTTTGAAGATATACTTCTTTTGGCAAGTTTGGAAAAAATGAGCAGCTAGGACCTCTAAATCTGTCAAGACTGGTATAAGTAAATAATTCTCCAGGCATCCAGTCGCGAAAACAAAATCAGTTTGGAGAAATAAAAGCATTATAGGCCGAATATTATGGCAGAATGACGCAAACGATGGTGCACCTGCTAAGTTCACGGTTGGATTTGAACACGCGACCCGCGCACGCGAGACCACATTCCTAGATTATCCGCAGCTACCGTGCTTGGTACTACTTGTCATACTGATCTTGTTAGTGCACTCTTGTCTGAGTAGTCGGTGCTGATGATGTAAGGCCTAAGGGTTTGCTGTAATCTTAAGGAGTTAGCTATAATCCTCATTTTTTTTCGGTTTGACGCGTTCCTAGTGCACTGGACGACTTTTATAAGGCCTGTTTAGCGAGTCATATTTGATAAGGAGGTGGAATTTGAGCATCCCGTACTTACTGGCTAAGAGATATCAACAGCCCATGGCCTTCAAATTGGAATAACTTCCATGCGGGGGGATTACAATGTCTAAACACAGTCAAATTCGTGCCTTGAATGATTATTTTCTTCTCCTTAAAAGTTGGCTAAATAGGCAGTATGTATATTGTTTGTTACCTGATAACTCCTTCATTGAATATATTATTATCAACCAATTTGTAAAATTATTTTTACAATTGTAATGTAAAATTATTTTTACAAATTGGTTGATAATAATAATAAATTAATAAGCATAGCATAATAATATATGAAGGATAGCATACACCCAGATTGGTCACGTATTAATCAGATTTCAGATTTGATGATGGAATGAGGAATTGAGGGAACTCCTCAAATATACTTTAAGGCTATTTTTAGCGATATTATATTATTATTTTTGTATGCTGTATCATGAAAAAATAAAAACAAAAAATTTTGTCAAAAAATAAAAAAAATAAGGGATACTTTTATAGATTTTTTTTTTGTATGCTGTATCATAAAATAATAAAAACAAAAAATAAAAACATTTAGGGGGATGAAAAATAGATGTCCGATTTCCACCCTAGCCGATACGCACGCTAAGGTTCACGAAAATCGGTCGAGCCGTTTCGGAGGAGTTCAACTTCTAACACCGTGACACGAGAATTTTATATATTAGATATAATAATATTATGTATAAAAATATTAACGAAGTTTTTGTAAAAACAAAGATAAAATGATGCCCCCGTTGATCAGTTGCATTTGCGACACTCTGATCATCACATCGTTTTCAACTTATATTTTTTTAATTAACAGAACTAGTGGGAATTTTTTTCCCATTAGTCCTGTTAACAGGACTAGTGGGAATTTTTTTCCCACTAGTCCTGTCAACAGGACTACTCAACAGGACAAGTGGGAATAAACGTAATTTTAATGGTAGTTATCGAACGCGATTTCGCTGAAATCGGTGCCAAAATTTTGACTAACTACTATATGAATTTATCTATGCATCTATACAAATAAATAAAATTGGAGTGTCTATTTGTAATATTAAAATAACAGCTTTTTACTAATTGTAAGTGCATTTAGACATAATTATGTATACACAGTACATATAACAAAACATCATTTTTTACAATTTTTGTCTGTTTGTTACAGCTAATCTGTGAAATGGCAGGACCGATTTTGACGGGACTTTAACTGGCAGATAGCTGAAAAAAAAAATAGTTTGTTAGGCGATACGAAGTTCGCCGGGTCAGCTAGTTTTAAATACACATACTGGTTACAGTTCTTTTACACAGTTAACTCTGGAACTGGTCAGGGCACAAGTCAAGGTTTGCACGAGGTCAAGCTGGTCAAGCGTCGCTGTTGGTAGTAAAAGGTTTTTAACTGCCTCAGACAGATCATGGCATACAGAGCTTATCCGTCAATTTTGAATATTATCCGCAATCCGCAGAATTACGAGTGTGTTTTTAGACAAAGGCATCATATATTTACAAGACATTTTTAGAAAGAATATTGGCTAGAGACACGGAAGTAGGAGAAGACTTTTTCAGAAAATCAGGAATACATAATTATTTTAAACAATACAATTCCCATTTCTCTGGAAACAGTTCTAATTTAGCAGCAACTTGTCGGAGTGACCTGAAGGCCAACCACTTGCGTTTATTACTTTTCATACACAGTAATAACTGTGAAATAATAGAATTGCGTCGGCGTAGAACCTCCTGGTTACAACCCATTAACGGCCCACCCCGTTGCGGGTCATTTGTCGATTCGCAGTATCAAACGATGGATAAAAAATATCATGATCATAACTCATAACTTTCTTAGCTCGGGTCTATCCATAAGGAAATGATGGATACGGCCGCACCGGGTCATCTACGCTGTCCAAATGCGGATTGGACTTCATAGGTATTTGTGAAGATTATGTAGATGTCAGGATTGTCAGGTGTACAAGAGATTTTCCTTTACCGAAGCAATGTATAATTAATTTCTTATACCCACATGAACTATACAGTGCCCCGTACGGGAGAATAACTGCCAACCCACAGCTATGACTATCAAAAATGCATATAACCTAACCCTTAATTTAAACTGTCACATAATTATGACTCTAACCACCAAGCAAAATATTGATTAACACAAGAATTATGATTCACAGTGTGTGCGCAGTAAATAAACAATTAAAGTGAGAAGTCCGAATGGAGTAACGAGGGACAAGGATAACCATATTATTAACTAGGTCTTTGCAAGGTCGTCTTAATTTATGTTGTACAATGACAGAACTTTGCGATTAGGAGGTCCAGTGAACAGACGAAACAACGGGGAGTAAGACTATCGTCGCCCATGACTTTCGTAGCACGGGGATCAGAGACGCGTTACAGGCAAATCAGTATGCAGTCACTTAGTTTATGGGCTGACGAAAAAGCAGACGGGCCACCTCATGGAAAGTGCTCACCATCGTCTATGAACATAGCAACACGCGACGCCAGCCTTAAAGAAGAGCTCTTTTTAGACCTTTACTCAAGAACCTTATGTTATAGTGATCCGGGAATATTTTAAGATTGACTGCAATGCAGCAAAAAATTACTCAATATTGAACATAAAAATATTGTAATTTGCGATGTCTGTAATAATGAAACGAAATTACGTGTAAAAGCACTAAAAGCCTAGTTATTTGCATAAAGAAACAAAAAATGGCGGAAGGGACACATCCCAGCGGCATTCCGGGAACCGGCCAGCAACTTCGGGGAAGCGCTCCCCTAGGGTGCAATATCGCGTACATCATTCACAATTAAATACACGCCAACGTAAACATGTTACTGTTTACCTGCAGGCGATTTTCGACCGTATTCTTAGGGTCTGTCGCGCGGAGGCAGGTAACCGAAAAGATAACAGTCTCTTTCGTTATAACTCGTACTCTTGTTTTGCCTAATAGTTATTTGACATGTGGCTTGTAGGATGCAGCTAACACTTCTTAAAGGGTCCATGGTCTCTTCAGGAGTTCATGATATGATGGAGATTTACAGCCATGCACTTCAAGCTTCACGTTTTTATCACGTGCCAAGTGGTCGAATTTAGACCAGTATACATACCTCATTTAATATTATAAGCTCATCAATAGTTAACTACTCAGTTACTAAACAAATCGTTGTTTAGAAATGAAGAAAAACAATTGACAAAGACAAACAAAGAAGAGATGAAACTCTATCTATAACAAAGATATGAGGTAATAACGTGATTTTTTTATAAATATTTTTCCTACAACATCCTTTCTTATAATCCTTACGCGAAGCTCTACCACCAAGCCAGGGAGCGGCTTATGTCACCACCTAGGTCACCCTGGTATGGGATTGGGGTCAGAATTCTGGGCCGCCCCAGTACGACCGTACCAAAACCAAGATCGACCAAAACGGTCCCGTACGGTATTTTTTAAATTCTGAAAGCATTCCATGCCCATGACAAGTTAAAGCTTTACGACCCTAACCTCCAAAACCATGTAACGAAGGCATCTCCCAAAGATGACACAAAAAGCCCCCATATGCCAATAGTACCAAAGTCATGAGATTAGGCGACATTAAATACGTTACTCGATGACATCACGAAGGCCTGAATTAGGCTATCGAAGTTTTTTGCGTCGATTGCATTACGACGCTCCGACAACATCAGTTGGGGTTCGGCCGCTCATATAACACCACCTCGCCTGACGGGAGATCTCCCTTTGCCAAACTGGTGACCGCAACGTGACGATGGAGGTGCCCCCACAAGGTCTTTACACATTTTACAGGACAAAGCAAAACATTAAAGCAAAGCAGCGAGCACGCGACCAAGTCAGGTTGCCAAGTGCGCAGAAGCGTGATCGAAGCCCGCCAAGTGTGCGAAAACATCTTGCGGAAGTCTTATTACATTTCAACGACGTTGAGTCGTCCAACGCTGTCCAAATTGAAGGTTTTAATCCAAAAATGAACGATTCAATTAATTACTTAATATTAACTTGGTAATGAGTCCTAACTGAGACATGAGTTCACATGAGCAAATAAAAATAAGGAAACATTTACATAGTTCCTTTGATCCCCGAAAAAAAAAGCAGTAATAGCTTAGTTATTAGAACGTTGGTCTCCCGAACGAAGGGACCCGAGTTCAAATCCTGGCACGCACCTCTAATTTTCACATATTATGTGCGTATTAGAAGTTAATTATCACTTGCTTCGGTGAAGGAAAACATCGTGAGGAAACCTGCACACTGGAGAGTTCATAAAGTTCTCAAAGGTGTGTGAGGTCTACCAATCCGCACTTGGCAAGCGTGGTAGATTGCGACACACACACTGCGAGAGGAGACCCCGAGCCCAGCAGTGGGACAATTATGGGTTGGTGCTTTGCTTTGCTTTGATCCCCGAACGGTAGCGCTGCATACAATGGACTCATAATGAAATTATGAAGTATCGAGTGTATATGTTACCGGCAAAACCCGATTTCAGGTTAAACTAGTTTGGCCTAGGCCAAACTAGTTTAACCTGAAATCGGGTTTTGCCGGTAACATATACATATAATACATAAACGACCTTTAACCTGTTTAACTAGTTTAGACTAGGCCAAACTGGTTTGTCCTGACACGAGTAGGATAAACTAGTTTGGCCTAGGCCAAACTAGTTTGACCTGAAATCGGGTTTTGCCGGTAACATATACATATAATACATAAACGACCTTTAATATCGTAATGTATCGATCTATGATCCCTGGATAAATTAATAAAGTAATAAGAACACTAATCCATTACAATGTGTCTTTTTGACAGATTACGCAACTGAGTTAAGGATTATGAGTAGATAAAGGATTAAGAACGCCTGAAGTCAAGTGTATGATCTGGATCAGTATTTCTTAAAGAGGGCGACAACGCCTTGTAGGCAATTCAGAACAGGTGCTGTAGAAACGTCAAGTACATTTAAAGGCGTAAAATGAATTGATCAAAGAAAGCAAATTATGATTATGTCTTGTACCATTGAAACACTACAGGTTTCGAAACTACAGGGGGAAAACTACACTTTTTCATTAGAAAAAAATAGTTTAATCTTAAAATGGCAATCAGCATCGACCCTTTTCAAGTTTACAAGTTAGGTAAAGTTAACAACAATTAACACTATAATACTGCCTAAGTGCCTAACTGACTTCAGGATTACAGATGAACAGAATTCAGAATGGCCGTACCGTAACAAGCTGTAAGACAGGTCTTAACATTATGATTGCAAGCGCTGCCATCATTACACGAAATTCAGGTGTTGGTCAATGTGATCGAATCAGCCAAGCTACAGAAACCAGTCTGCAGCGCCGCCGGGCCTACCCCTGTCATTAAACCGGCTGCAAGTCAAGCCAAGGTCAAGGTTGAGATGATAACAAACCGGGATTACGAATTAAGAAATTCCACTGTACGAATCAACTAAAATGGCGTGTGTAGTAAAATTTTTGGACATGCTTGAAACATTGCAGCGTCTATGGATTAAAGAAACTAGCACTAATGAGCTCTGCGCTTTACTACGGACGGACGAACGGACGTTTTTATTACGGAACCCTAAAGAGGTAAGGTAAGGAACGTACAGGAACCTTATTGTAATTACCGTAACCACTTGATAGGACAATGCCTTCAGAGCAAAGGGTCCTATGTAGGGGCTCAACTCAACCGAGGCCCAAAAATCTAGGTATCTGACAGGGGAACTCATTTATATTATGACAAGACTACAAGAGTGATACCTAAAACATTTTGTTGTGACGAACTGTATCACCAGTCGAACAATGGGCCTCTGGTTCCCGATCGGGAACATTTATTTTTCAGATAAAAATATGTTCCAGTGTTTGTATAGTCTAATTGTTTTATAGATAAAAATGTGGTAGAGAATATTGTACCGTTGTTATAATATTGTGGTCAATCTAATCTTGTGTCACGGTTTTTGTGGTCGCACTCCTCCGCAGCAGCTCGACCGATTTTTATATTTTTTTTTGTGTATATTTGGTAGATATGCGAATAGGTCGATTTATGATCTTTTATATGTACTCGTATGATTGTGTTTACTATAGTGCGTTTAACTTAAGAGTTCCCTTCTCTAGCTTAATCGGGCCACACTTCGCTATGGCAGCGATTACCGTGGCAATGGCAGTTGCAAGTACACCAAATTATAAGTCAATTCAAAAAGATTAAAAGTACCCATGCCCTTGGTTCCTAAAGAATAAGTTTTCGATTTTTTTATTAATTTTATTACACTCCTCATTGGCAAATAAAAAAGAATACTTTTTGATTTTGATTTGATGCAAGAAAATAATTTTATTTACTATCTCACCATGCTATTCATCAATAAAATACCATGTATGTATTTGTCCGTAAGTTCATAGGATTACGAGTACATTCGTATGTAAATTTTTCATAGTTCGAACATTGAAGTATTCGAATGTGAGTAACATCCTGTTTTTCGAACGTTTGCTACACAGTTATTGGATTGCGTAAAACCGCTCATGATCAAGATCTAGACAGTGTAATGCTCTATAGAATTATTTGCGATATTTTTAACCAACTTCAAAAAAAGGAGGTTCTCAATTTGACTGTATTTTTTTTATGTTCGTTACCTTAGAACTTTGGACTGGGCGAACCGATTTTAATGATTCTATTTTTAATCGAAAGCTGGTGGCTGTCATGTGGTCCCATATAAATTTTATTGAGATCTGACAATGGCATCCATGATAAAACCATATAAGTCTTAAATTTGTATTAAGTAAGTGCGACAAATGGACGAATAACTCAATATCACGCCAACCGATTTCGATGATTCTTTTTTTAATTGAAAGCAGATGCTTGTCACGTAATCCCACATAAATTTGAACGAGATCTGACAAGTAGTTTTAGAGTAACTTTGAAGTCGGTTATTTTTTGTTAGTAAAATTTAGATTATTATGTTTCTAAGATTAAAGTAAACTAACTTAAGATAATCTTAAATATTGTGCAGGCGCATTACAAACGGACAAGTCTAAACAATGTGATTTTTGGTAGGAATTCTTGAGTCTTAAATAATAATAATATACTCGTAAATTGTTTTATGTTGAACTCGAAGTTGAAATTATTTATTTTTTCTATGTTTAATTTGAAATGAGTTATTAATCTATACAAATAAATAAAATTGGAGCGACTGTTTGTAATATTAAAATAAGTGCTTTTTACTAAGTGCATTTAGATGTACTATACACGGTACAATTTTTGTCTGTCTGTCTGTTTGTTCCGGCTAATCTCTGAAATGTCTGATCCGATTTTGACGGGACTTTCACTGGCAGATAGCTGATGTAACAAGGAGTAACTTAGGCTACTTTTATTTTAGAAAAAAAAATAGTTTGTTAGGCGATACGAAGTTCGCCGGGTCAGCTAGTAATCACATAAAATGGTACTTCTTGGGTTATTTATTATTTAAAGTAATTTACTATCATATCTATTATTAAATACTTTCCTCTTTATAATATACGAGTAACCACCCTCGCTTTGCTTCGGATTTCTTATTTTTTTACACCTTGGGTTACATTATTGGAGTTTTATTAAGGATCCCTAATTTTTTTGAAAATATGTGTAATATAGCCTATGTTAGTCGGGGATAGTGTAGCTTCCCAACAGTGAAAGAATTTTTGAAATCGGTTCAGTAGTTTCGGAGCCTATTCAATGCAAACAAAAAATCAAATCTTTCCTCTTTATATATTAGTATAGAATACATATTTATAGTATAGACAAAACTAAATCTAAACTGTCTAGAACTGAATAAAAAACGAACAATTACTCTATTGAACAAGACATGTCGAAATGATTTGTACCACAAATGCGAAAGCTCTCGTCGCCAATGTCAACACGACTATACATCGTGTTCACAGAGTAGTAAACACTACTAGGGTTCCGAAGTAAAATTGGAACCCTTAGGGCGTGCGCTGCGTTAAGCGGGTGCACGGCGCGGCCGCGCGGGGGCGCCCGCGCAGCTGTTTCATGTCATAGCAGCGCTGCGTGAGGCGGTCTCTAGTCGCACGCCCTTATAGTTTCGTCATGTCCGTCTGTCTGTCCGAAGCAAAGCGCCGAGACCCTTAATGCTAGGAAGCTGTAATTTGGCATGGATATACATATTCATTAAAACTCCAAAATCGTAGTAGAAAATACCGAAAAACATTTTTTTCAGGGTTCCCTTCTCTACAGGTAATGAGATGATGAATTTTTTATTCGTCGTGTACATAGGGTACAGTGTGGGATGTCGTTGAAAAGGTCTTTCAAAAATATTATGGGTCTTCTAAGACTATTTTTGGGTTTAGGGGTCCATTGCAATATATTTGGCTTTAAAGTGCTAATTTTGCTTAGAGTCAAGTGTCCTCCCCCTGCCGGCTAAAAGGAATGGACGGATGAATTTACAAGGAAAATATCACGGCAACGTTAGCTTATGTACATACATAGTTAATGAGTAATAGTCGATAAACTTACTACTTCGGAACCCTACATTGCGCGTGGCCGGCCGTGGCCTGACACCACGCAATTGTCCGGTTTTTTTCATCGTGTTGTCAGCTAAACGGACACTTGCAAAAAATTGTATTTATAAGATCATGTGATTGTAACTGGCTTAGAAACTCAATTTTATGTGCTTTAAAATGTAATTACTTATTACATCGTACCCGGTATTAGATAGTTCGATGGTAGTCGATAAAAATGTCGGAAGCTTGTATAAAACCAACAGACTTGTACGCCTACCAGATAAACTTAATAACAAAAATTAACAGCTTATCATTTTAACTTAAGCCATGGATACCTCTATACCTACTCTATGTTCCAAGCACAAAATAAATTGAGAGACAACAGCCATTCGCAGCTTCTTTGAGGAACGCACACATACACTTCATTCCTAAGCACGTAAAATAAGCGCGAATGGAAACAGTATTGACCGTTTTTGAAGTTATACGTCTTTTGGCGCGTTTGTAAAAAATTATGAGAGTAAGATTTTTACGATGCGCACGCAAACCGACAGCCAAAAAACGACATGATGAAGTAAGCTGATAGTTTCCGTGTTACGGTGCGTGCGCACATCGACAGTCAAAAAGCGACATGATGAAGTTGCTAACTGATTGATGAAGCTGATAACTGATTCTTTTTACAAAGAGTTGTGGCATACGGGATGAAATCTTTAGCTATTTTGTTCTGTTACGCCAAAGAAGTATAACTTCTTTCGTACGTACATAGTACACACACGTTTTTTTAGTAGCGGTATTTTTCGTGTCCATGAGTGATGTCGTTGCTCGAGCGCTACATAGACACATATTTTGTGCTCCAAGTAACACCACAAAAAAGTTGAAAGTATTGTAAAACATCCAATAGAAGCCAATCTTGATTTTACCACCGTGTCATCTTCAAACGCTGACGCAGTCGTGTGCGTCATCCGTCGAACCCTAACGTGTACTGCCTGTGTGTGACTCGGTGATCCGTTAGTGCAAGGATCCTAATACGGAAATTAAAGGCCAAAGAAAACCTTATGCCAGTCTTTCTAAATGTGGGCGATAAAGCCCCCTCGTGGGCGCTAAATACACTTATTGCAATGTACTATTAATGGCATTAAAAATATAAGATATTGAGGTATTTGAGGTTGCTACAAAAAAGTCTGTAATACCTTATTCCTATCTTTGGACACCGCTGTTCCAAAAGAAGCGGTGCAGCGCTGCAGAGCGGTGCGGTGGTGCATCGGTGGTGGTTGATATAAGTTTGAGAACCGTTATGCAAATTATGTTGTGATGCGCTCGAGATGTCATATAACGGTCACTTCCAAAAACGTTTTACTGGTATTTTTTTTAGTTGCTGCTCTTGTGGACTTGCATGTTTCATGGGACTATAAAACCATAGATACTATTCTGATGATTTGTTTCATATTCGGATAAAACCTGTACCTTACCTAGACTCAAAAATGTGTTTAAACTTCCATGCAGAGACATCGATTAGTTACTTTTTTATTTGCATTCCTATGTTAATATAAACTTTTCAGAAAGCAATACTTACAAAGAGTTCTAGTTTTTAAACTTGAGTCTTTTTAAGAACTGCTATTTTCATAGTTTTCATAGATTATGTTGTTTGGCTGTATTGTATACAACGGTCGATTCGAATCTTTGATCATCAAGGCAATCTCAGACATTGTGTAATTTTTTATGTGCTGCTGTTTGAAGCGCGGCGAACATGACAAAAATAATCGATAATCTGACATTGAAGTCGAAAAATTACTTTAACTTTAGATAAATTTCTGGGGAGTAAAAACCTGTTTAATGTACCACCATCCTGTTTAATGTATTCAGTTAGCTACTAACCTTCTTCTAAAATTATTTTCGGTCACACGCATTCTCCCCCAATGGGACGTGGATCCCCCGCTTGCTTCTCTATCGACAACTCTTGGTGCTTGGTGGTTTGTGGTGTCTTTGGTGTTACTGATGTCCATGAGGTGTGACATTTACTATCAGGCTCGTCTGCTTTTTGATCAGTTGTTTCTATTATTACTTCGTAAACAGAATGCATCACGAACGAAGATGGACTTGGCGTCATTGTAGCTTATAGCTATAAGGTTTTTGAAGTGGAAACTACTTTAGCCATGTTGGGCACTTTTTAGTAGGGGAAAATCTTATTTATGGGTTCGTGTTACCGACATGCGGTAATAGCAGTAAGTTATGTTGACTACTTGATAATTTTATCTTGTGTACCTATACTGTGCATTGTTTTAACTGTGCTTTTGTTAATCAATAATTAAATTTACAAATAATGAAATCTAAATAATTCAGACTGTAATTGATTTAAAAATTTAAAAAAAAGAACACGGTTTTTCCATTGCTTTGAGTTTTCACTTCTATCGGCAGTCCTTACAACTGCCTTTTTTTATTGCCTCACGGTAACTTTTGATATTGATTTATTGGTGTGTCCTTACGATGTTCAGGAGGTACGAGGTAACTGTAGAGAGGCTAATGAAATGGGTTGACGTCTTAAGGAGTGATCTTACCCAGTGTGTTTCCCTTAGCAGTATTTGGAGAAAAACGCGTTTACGTAAAAATAATTCAGTATTAAATTGAGATACGAATTTTCTTAGTGCTCTAATGAGGATAGAGTTATTTTGCTAAGCTCATTACATGCGTAATTTTAGTACTGAGAGGTAGGTATCAATAAAGTAACATCTCATTATTTTTGAGATACCGCATGAGATCTTGCGCTATAATAACTTACCTAACTGTTGTTGCGTGTTTATGCATATTTTTTTCGTCTCGAGAATAGCAAGGTTTATTGGACCCCTTTGATTCCATAATCTGGTTGCCAGGGTCGAGTACATTTTTAATCGTTTTTATTTTTAAATACCTTGTTTTTTTTTCCCACCGCTATATTTAATAGTGTTCCATGAACTGGTCCTTGTCTATCAAAATTTAAAGATCATATTATTGTATTTATTGGTCATTGCCGTTTTTAAGTTAAAGATGAAAGAAAATAAAGAACAATTTCATGGGATTTTGCTCTATTGAACTCAAGATTGAATTCTGGCACCACTAGTGTTCTTACGAGTTCTGGTGCATTATTATGCCCAGGATGACTACTGATGGAGGGGACACTTTAAGTTAATAAAATAACACTCATTGCATACCTATTAGGTACCTCATGATTTTCAATACGGTTTTCGATAGAGGTCGGTTGTTTAACCTACTTGTTTAGAGGCTTCGGTGGGCTGTCCACCAATTCGATTTTTACCACCAAAACAGGATGATTTTGTACAACAATTAGGTAGGAACTCTGATATTTTAAACGGACTCGAAATGAACAAAGGTAAAGTATCCCTTGACGTAAATCGTCAGTACTCTAATACCTACGTATAATATAATAGCAGTGTGGTGTGGTGTGAATATATATAGAATAGATACAGAATAAAAATATACCGACAATCGTGTGGGTTCCAAGTATTCCGATGCAAACCCGTAACTTCATGTTGGTTCAGCGCGGTTCATTTTTATACACTCCCAGATATTAGTCTTCAGTAACTAGGTACTGGGTACGTAGTAGTGAGATAAAGATGTGATGTGTAAATGCCACGGTTTTTTTTAATTGAAAAAAGACATTAAGGTTTACAATATTTTGGGTTTATTACAAAATTCACAATGTCTGTAGATAGTCACAAATAAATCACGTCCGAATGGGTTCATTATTGCATAATCAGTAATATTATTATTATAGACGACGCAAATATAATTTTAGTTTCGTCATTACATTACACCGCTCGTCTCGGTAGGTGTATTATGGCTAAACAAGTTTTTAGGTTAGCTAAACAGCCAGCGTTCCAGTTTTTTTTTCGATTACCTGGCCAATTGATTCGCCGTATAACGAACGAACTTACATTTTTTGTTTTCGTCTTACTATTTCAATTCAAAGTAATTTATACTTTTAACAATGGCTATAGAAATGACTTGAGAAGTTCTATAGGTAAGTTTGTATTAGCTAGAACGATAGATATTTTACTTAAAAACGTAAACAAACAATAATTTAGTTAGTAGACTGCGCGTAGACCGTCTGTTACCGGGCTCTCATAAGATAACCTATGAAGAGATCGATTCGTAAACATTCCCTCCAAAAAATGCGCCGTACAAAAAAGGGGTTAGGGACCTGCTCGGGATAGAAAAAAACATCGAGAATACGAGGGATAGACCTCCGTACCTCCGTGGTTCGATCAGCGGCCGCCCCGCACGTTAAATATCTCCGGGCTTTGGGGCGGGTTACCCCGCATTTCTGCACACAACAGTAATAACACTGAGCTCAGGCTCGCCACTTACGATGTTCCGGGTGCCTTTCTTCCTCATACGAACATCGCACGCCGTTTATCCATTTAACTATTTTAACTACACTACACTGACACTACAATCCACTCGCTCACTGACATCGAAGATTTAGTTTTTTTTGGTGGCGTTGTCGCGTGCCGCGTCTGCCGGCCGGCGGGAGGGAAAAAGCGCACACGCAGGTAGGAGCCGCCACGGCGCGTCCAGGCGGTGCCTTTTCGAGAGTTTTACATTATTTCACTGATTAGTTTGAAAGAAGGTAGCGTTCGTCTCATGACAGCCGCGAAGCGTCGTGCATTATTTGCGAGAGACGGTCAGGCACACACGACGCGCTGACTCGTTGGATGACGATGTACTGTCGAGTTTGTCGAACGAAGTCGAGCGTCGCGGGATCGCGGGGCCGGCGGGGCGCGCCGCGGGGGACAGCCGGCCCCGCGCCTACCGACGCAGCGCCTGCCTGCTTTACCGACGCGGCGGACAGGTGGCGCGGCTGGTTTTGTGTCATCTCATGAAGCAATAACAGTGCTTAGAGAAGCTTTTTCAGTCAGAAAGCTCGTGATACAATTTTACTTTGAACATTTTGGGTTTTACAAGTTAGAATTCAATTTTAAATTAACATATTTAAAGTTTTTAGAGTACTTTAGTTCAGGGTTTCTTGAATTTTTTGTAGTCACGAACCACTTTCACAATTTAAACAATTCCACGGACCCCTGTCAAAAATATTTTTGGAAATAAAAAAGAGCCATAATTATATTAACAAAAAATATTTTTATTAGTACTAAGACAGCGCGCAGTGATTAGGTATTTTATACTATTGAATTCCCCATCCGACAACAATGATACACATGCTACGGGCCCCTAAGACCAACTTTAGTAACTAGGTTTAAGGCTATTCAGTAAATCAAGGACTGGGTGAATTCGCGTTTTTGAATAATTATTTTGGTGTTTTTTTTTTAAAGTATGTGGAAATGCGTGCAAAACCATGAAAAAAATTAGCACATAAAATTTCCTTTCTAAGCCTACAAAAGTCCTCAAAATTCGTTATGCTAATCAAAAGTTATTGGGTCGTAAATTTTTTTATAAGAAATGGTAATGATATTGAGCAGCCTGGTAATGACTTTTATTTAACGGTAATGACTTTTTGTTAGTGGGAATGACAAAATTTAATGTTAATCAAAAAATTTTTAAAGCCGTGTGTATTATATACTAGTTATGTCTATAAGTTGCATATGAAGATAAAAAATGTTAAGCTAAAACCACTAATTAGAGTATTATTGGTAACGAGATTGGCAGTAATAAATTACGCAATTTTATTCTAAATATGAATTATTAGTTCATGGAAATAAAATTACCTCTGGTATTTGATCTGGTATTGAATTTGAAATTTTGTGGGGAATGTCTGTTAAAATTATAAATAATATAAAAGATGTGATAGTCCCTTATTTAGCTAAGTTAGTAAATAAATGTGTAAATCTAGATACTTTTCCAGATCTAATGAAGTACAGAAAGATCATACTGATTTTTAAATCTGGGGACAGAACAGGCCTTAATAATTACAGACCTATTTCTATTTTACCTACGGTCATCGAAAATAATTAAGTTAAATTAAACGCTGAAGCACTTCACCGCTTGTAATTTACTCCACCCTGAGCAATACGGTTTTACCGAAAGCCGTAATACAACAAATGCAGGTGCTAGGCTTCTCAAACTTATCTTTGAGACCTGGGAGAATTCACAAAATCCCATAAAGAGTATTCTGTGACCTGTCTAAGACGTTTGATTGTGTTGAACACTAAACATTACTACTTAAGCTACTACTACAGCATCAATAACAATTCACTTAACTTGATTGTGTCGTACTTGACGAGTAGAATCTAATGTGTTAGTATAAATGATAACAAGTGATCGAGATCTCAATCTGTGATGGGTGTACCACAGGGCTCGTTTCTGGGCCCCTTCCTTTTTCTAGTATACTTAAATGATCTGCCGTATTAAATTAAGAAATATGTAGACATTATCATATTTGCTGATGTCACTTCTCTTATATTTAAGACGAATAGAAATAAAATAAATGACGATGTAAAAATTCTCAGGTTTGTTTGTCACACCGGTTTACTACAAATAATTTACTGATAAATGCTAAAAAACTAAGTATATAGAATGTTTGCTACCAAATGGAATAATACGAGACAGTCCCCTTTAACACGTACAGCAGTACCAAGCGCGTCACTTCACTCTGCGACTAGTAAAAAAGTCCGGTTTATATTTGATTCACCTTATAAATAATGAAATTATAACTATGGAAACATCCACGGTTTTCTTGGGTGTCACCTTAGATTCTAAACTACAATGGGGCAATCATATATCGGCTTAGTTAGTTAATGCCATTAGAAAGATAAGACAGTTTACTGATGTAGAAATTGATAAACTTGTTTATTTTGCACACTTTCATAGCCTTATGTTCTATAGTATATTGATATTATTGATGTGGAGTGCAGAGGCTGACATTGATGCGATATTTGTTTTGCAGAAAAGGGCAATTAGGACCATCTATAATTAAAATTACACCACTACCTGCGGGAGAGATTTAAAGAAATAAGCATATTAACAGTAACATCTCAATTTATTTACAATTATATTTTATTCATAAAGAAACAACGGCGGTTGGTTCAAGCAAAATAGTAATACGCAAAATCATCAAACTTGAAACAGACATACTTTTGGTTACGGATTCTTTTCACCTACGTAGAGTACAACGTTCTTTTGAGGGGCTCTATGTACGTTTTTACATTAAATTACCTAAGTACATGATTTGCTTATTCAAATGTATAAGAGATCTCTGAAATCCCAGCCAGTAGGCAAAGGATATTATAGTATAAATGAATATATTATTGACAAAGATGCATGTAAATTAGCAATGCATCCAGTTCCGCGTCAGTTAGAACATCTTGTGTAATAATTTCATTATTTTAAAAGATGTGCTGTGGAGTTTCTTTACGGATTTCCTTCTCCATAACAAAGCACCGTTCCGAAATGCTGTTAGATTTAAAAAATGTCGTTCATAAGTGTATCAGTGATATCGACATGAATAAAAGATTATTTCATCTTATTTCATTACATTTTTGGAACGAAGTTCCTTATCGCGCGTTGCGAAAGGCGGAAAATTTGGTAACGAAAAGTTGTAACGACACTTTTTGCCATCATTAGACATTTTAACTCGTGCGGCGTCGTTACATGTCGTGCGGCGTGCGCATGTTTCTCTGTCTGTTCTCTCTCTCTTTTATAGGAAGCAAGCCAGATATTTTCGTTTCTTGCAGTAAGTACTAGGATAGCAAAAACATGCAGCAAGTGTGCCAAAACAAATCTGGGGTATTAAATTTCTTATCGGCTTTGTTCACGTAGTAGCTTGCTACTAACGAGGAAACTTTAATTTATTTTTCTTTTCAGAGAATTTTCTTCAGAAACTTTTCTTTATTTTCTTTTCTTCTTATCTCTTTCATTGTTCTCCTCTTCGTACAATGCACAATCTCCTTTGATTTCGGTTTATCTCCTCCGTCTAGCAATTTTTTGTTTCTCTTAACGGTTTTGGCCTTTATTTGCATTAAATTTTCGTTTATAATTTATTTTACTAAAAAGATATTGCAAAATTAAAAAGTTTTGTAGATTCTTTACCAACAACTTGTAGCTCAAATTTAATTTACAACACACATATCAAAAATTTATCGTTGAAAAAGAAATTGCTAGGTCTCATTACTCAATCAAAATTGATTTCAAAATCTGCAATCGTCATTACCATTCACAGAAAATCATTCCCATTTACAAAAAAACAAATGGGAATGATGCATATGGTAATGATATTTTTTTCTTTTTTGCTTAAAATTCATTTTGTTATTCATTAATTTAAGAACTCTTTGTGCCAGTGAAAATCATGTTCCTATTACACATACGTGTGGAGTATTAAAATTAATGTATAATTTATATTTACCTTGTAAGTCCAGTAAATGGCGATGATTCAAAATCGGGACAAAGTACTAAACGTTGTTCTTTTTCATGACTAAAAGTTGTTTCTCCATGCAGCAGTAAAAAGTTGGCCTGTTCCACTTTTTACAATGGACCAGACGAGGAGAAACGAGGGGTACTTTATAGCGTAGCCCAAAAAACATTTGAGAAATATAACGTTTGACGGTACTGACATGGAGTTGACGAATTTTCGTGATAAAATTTTAATTGATGTTTTTTACTAGTTCTGCACTGCTGATTTCATAATATTATATGTTATAATGTACCTAACTAGATATTGTCTCAAAATATAAAATTAAACACGCAATGTGTAAGGCAGGTTTTTCAAAAAATATTTTGGAATATCAATATCAGCAATTTCCCTACAAATGGTAATGATGTTTTGGGTGTGTTATTCAATTTTTTTTATAAATTACTTCAAATAATGTAATGAAATATGTGGGCGCTTATGTAAAAATATGTATATAAGCAGTTTCTAAAATAAAAAATTATAAAAGTAGTAAATTAATTTTTTTATCAATCGGAACATCTTTTTTTTGACTTTGGCGAATTCACCCGACTACACGAACGTTTATTACCTACACCACGGACCTTAAAGAAATACGGACGCAGTGTTCTCGAACGACAAAGTCCAAAATCGGTAGACTTGCCCACAAATATCGGTAGATTTGCACCCAAAATCGGTAGATGTCAAAAAAATATACAATATTTAATCAAATTCGTTTTATTATCAAAAAATAAACTTACAGACTAATTTCTGTACATCAGATACACCTAATTAAAAAAAGAAAAAGATTAAAAGCTATTTAAACTATCTGCAAAATTACAAAACACTTATTTATACAGGCTAGATAAACACATGTCATACTATAAAAAAAATTTGACGCTATACAATACATAATAAATTACCATACCAATATTCTTTGACCATAGCCGCGGTCATCTTTGAATTAATTTCAAAGTCATTTAAACAACTAGCGTCATTAAAGAGCCCTTTTGCATGTAATAGACCGGCGATGGACTCAGTAGACAGCCTATTTCGCTGTTTTGTTTTAATAAGATTAATATGCGAAAATATGCGTTCAACGTTGGCGGATGAATGCGGCGCGGCAGTGATAAAATATTAAAAATTAATTTAGACAACAAAGGAAACATTTGAGTGTCATCGCCACGCATATGTAAACTTACTTGGTCCCAAAATAGTTGTATATTACCAGGAAATGCTTTAATTTGGTCCCAATTCCTTAAAATGCGCCACTCTGTGCTTGGTGATTAAAGAAAGAATCACCATACAAATTCTGTACTAAAGAGCGATTTAAGTAATCGTTAGTGACTCTGAGTTGGGGCGTAAATATATAAGTTTAAGTACGATGGTACGACCTTAGTAAAGACTAAAGAGCGATTAAAGTAACCGTTAGCGACTCTGAGTTGGGGCGTTAAACTTACTACGATTTTCTGCTTAAAAAACAAACTGACATTAAATATCCAAATAGCCAACTCACTTTTCATTGTTTGTCACAACTAGCACATTGTTTGCACTTGTGATAAAAAATATTTATTATATTTATATCACAAGTGCAAACAAGTGCCGTATTGGGGCGGCTTAGAATACTAACCCCAATCCCACGCCGGATGGGTGTCGTAAAAGGCGACTGAATCCGGCCCGCTGGTGGTAGGACCCCTCGAGGGATTATATTAGTAATATTGATTTTGATTATTAATTAATACCATTATTACTATTATTATTTCTCCATGGGGTTCGCCTGGATAGCTACCACCCTCGAGCATGAGTCAGCCGCCAAACGACTCGTCGTGTTCCGGCTGGGGGCTTGAGAGCCAGTTCTTTTTTCTTTTTCTTCTCTCTTTCTTGGCCGGCAACGCATCGGTGATGCCTTTGGTGTTGCTGATGTCCATGGGCGACGATAGCCACTTTCCATCAGGTGGATCGTCAGCTCGTTTGCCGGCTATTTCCATAAAAAAAAAAAAAATCGGCCACAGTGACGGGGACAAAAAATAATATTTTTGTCTGTCTCTCACGTAGATTTTGTAACTGGCAATCTCGCTCTATCAAATGTATGGGAGAATCTACCGGTTTTAAATCTATGGTTGAGGGATTCCCCATTCCTCTTAACGTAAAACATAAATGAAAAGGGTTGCCAACTCAAAAAATATGTAAAATCGGTAGAAAAATCGGGAGAATTTCCACGTATCCTCTAAAATCGTAGAAAAATCGTTGCATTTCGGTATTTCGGTAGAACAGAGCCCATATCGGTAGAAATACCGAAAAATCGGTAGGTTCGAGAACACTGTACGGACGTAATCTCAAGAACAAATTCAGTGAAGCACCCATCGGAATACAAACTCTCTATTCGTACAAGTAAACATGCACACATTGACACCATCGGCCGCCATTCCGGCGCCGGACCGCACTCGAGTCATACGGACAACGGGAGTTGATAAAGAATAATAAAAATACCTTTGTGTGCTGTTAAAAGTTGCAAGAACAATATTAATTCAGTTAAAAAACATAAAGGGATCACCTTTCACAAGTAAGCTTGTAATTTAATCACTGATTTCTTTTATTTTTCCTAAAGTTATTAACAAAATAAAACTAGAAAAATTGTAACCACAAAATCAGCCAGTGCTGCCAACAATATTGCATATGCTAATACCCAGAATGTGTAGGAAAATTATAGCATAATTATATAATACTCGAGTTTCTTATTTTAGTTTAAAAGTATATATTTTTGGGGTTCCGTACTAAATAACAAGGAACCCTTACCTACATGTTTGCCATGTCTGTCCGTCTGTCCGTGGTATTGCTTACAAACTAACAATATTAAAAAGCTGAAATTTGGTATAGATTAAGGTATATTAATTACGTTAAGATAATGGTAGAACAAAATTTGAAAAAAAATTTTTAGGTACCTCCCCTATAAGTAAAGTGGGTAAACCAGTGTATTTAATCTGTTGTCAATTAATAAAATTCATTAGTCTCATCAAATATAACAATTTGCATTTATTGAATGTGGAATGTGTTATATTCGTTTTACATGCATTAAGTATTTAAGTAGATAACTAAATTTTAAATGAAGAATTTTTAGTGTGCGTCCAAACGTAATAATTTAGTAAAGCTCTTTAATAGGGTATTTGACTAATTTTTAAAAATCATTTTAATTTATTCTTTATTACAAAATAAACCGACTCCATTGATATTTCCGAAAAAATTAACAGTATTGTTAATAAAAATCAATGTTAAAGTTTAAACTTCCAAAACCGCGCCAAAAACGCTGTTTCTGTCATGGCGGCGGTCTATAATACGTGTGACGTCACACGCAAGTATCTATTAAGAATCTATATGGAAAAGATCTGATTTTTTACTAGCGTGTGACGTCATCAAACTTGTCACCAATCACAGGGCGTTTCGGTCACTGGTAAAATTTCCTAAAATTACAGTATTTTAATTTCGTGTTATTTGCAAAAATATACGTGATTTACTTGAAAATAAGTGAAATATGTTTTTTAGTGCTACTATCTGATAGAATAATAACAATTTGTAGTATATTTTCAATGTAGTCAAATACCCTATTCATACAATTATTCACAACCTACTTAATTACTTATGCATTTTTACTAAATTTTAACTAAAAAGTGTCTGTCCGAACGTTTTAAGTGATAAGCCCCGCCCATCTACTTAACAGAAAAATTTCAATCTTTTTTTTTTGTTTAGTTGCGTACTAAATTTTAACTACTAAATTGTTCGTTTACCTTATTAATTTACTTAAAATTTAGTTATCTACTTAACTAATTAATACGTGTAAACCGTACATTACGGAATAACTATTCAGTAAGTAATACATTTATTACATAAAAAAAAAATGGGGAAATGCTCATATTGTGGTAACCCCAAAATTACGCACACGTAGTAAGCGATCGGCCATTATTACTATGCTTCACTCTCGATTAGACAAGGTTATGTCCGTTCTTTTTTGACGTCCGTGACCTACACGTGTAAAAGATTCTTATTATGGTAGTTCTTGTCATTAACCCCCATTTCAGCCTATACTGAAACTTATTCAATCAATTTTGGCCCTATTAAGAAACAACGTACATTAAGTATAATTTTATTATGTTATGTATGATATTCAATCACTTTATTGATGCGTTAGTATATTATTCTTCAACTTCAACGTGATTTTACAGATAAATCGATTACCTATTGGCAAACTACGGCAATTGACGATTTCTCGAAATTATAAAATGAACAACTTTTAACGTGATTTAAATTATTTTCTTTTTCGCTTCAGAAAACTTGTTATGTAGGAACGTTTACAAATTGTACTTACTAGCTTTAAAAACTGTTTGTTTTACAATTGGTAAATATTAAAACACCATTATTAATACTCGCTAAATATTAAAAGCCGGCTCTATTTCAGTAGTTGTTCTTTTCCTTTGTAACTGTTTTCAAAAAAGGAGCCAACCAAAGGGATACATTTGTATTTTTTTTTAATTTGTTAGCTTTGGCTCGGATTTCCGCCATTTAACTAACTGAATTATTATATTTTTGAGAGGATGTAAAATGTGGGAATCCATGGGGACTTGGTTATACATTACAATTACATTATTAAGTTAATCAATTTATTACCGTACGTAATATATATGTAACTAGTTTCGGAACGTAAACGTTATGTCAAGCGTATGTCAAACCTACTGACATATGATTGTTTTGTCATTTGACAATTGACATATTATTTCTTCGTCTTGTCTTGTTGACGTTGCATGGTTGTCTGTGTCGGAACGGAAAGGAGCCGCTACTACGGCAAATTTCAGAAAATTACAAATCTACAAATTAGATCTATGGAAAATTACTAATTCCTTAGAGTTGGTCTCTTAATTACATCCTTAGTTTAATGTCGTATCAGGATGGTTAAGCACAGAAAATCGGCTTTGGCTCAACATAAACACGCGAATAACAATGAAACAAGCAGTAGTTCGGGTGCTAGTGAATCGTCTACTGATAATCGCTTTAGCGTTCGACGGATGTGGAAGACCATCGTGGGATTCATTTGTCTGGTGATAGCTGTGTACGTGAGCATGCTGGGGTACTTTGAAACACGGGTGAACACTCCCTTCGACGGAGAGAAGGTGAGTTATTTGTTGTACAAAAAAAATACACCGTGATTTTTGCCGGCGTTTTCTGACAATAGATTTGCTAATTTATTCAAATTAAGATTATTTCTAGAGCTATTCAACGTAAAGATAAATGTTTTCTTATTGAATTCAAAACTTCATTTCAAAATATTGTAAGTTTTCATTAGGCGATTGTGCCGGCTTTAATATGTTGAATTACTGGCAGGGTTTAACTGTAAATTGTAAATTTTAACAGGCAGTACAAGCAACAGGCCTTGATGTACCCGATCGTTACTGGGGGTCGTATCGTCCCGGGGTCTACTTTGGCATGAAAGCTCGGGAACCAAAATCTCCTGTGTTTGGATTGATGTGGTATGAAATGGCGCTGGAGGCTCATAAAGGAATAAGGTTTGTGTATAATATATAACCTATCGACGGGTGCGAAGTAAAAAGAGTTATCTACAAAAGAGTCATATTGCAGATAACTTTCTTTACTTTGAACCCATTGTTATGAACTACAATTCTCTGTGTTGTGGATGGCTAGTTCAAATAAAACTAACACATCCCAAATACTGTAATGATAAATATTTATTTGTCACTAAATGTGTGCCCTACCAGGTTATCAAATTCAGGACTTCTCACTTTGCAGAAGGGTTAATACCAACTAGTAGAAGGATCTTTCTACTATTTTTTTCGTATTTTAATCCTTAGTAATAGCTTTTACAATTGTGTCTGTAATAAATGTGATTCCGTGGTTTCTTGGTTGGTGGCCAACTGTTTTATGCACAGTTGCATTACTCATAAAAGTTCTTCTGATGAGTGGTCACCACCATTTTGATGACCCATATGTTGTAATGGTTACCATCCCGGAATGCTGTACCAAGGGTTCTGGGTACCCTAAAAAAAAATGTTTTTCAATATTTCATTCTATGACTCTGGAGTTTTAATAAATATACATATCCATGTCTAATTACAGATTTCTAGCAGTAAGGGTCTCGGCACTTTGCTTCGTACAGACGGACAGACGGACGGATGGACAGACGGACATGACGAAACTATAAGGGTTCCGATTTTACTTCGAAACCTTAAAAAGGAAACAATTTTCAGATGAATCTCTGTTACATTTCAGACATTGGTGCAGCCAGGAAGACAACCTAGCATCTTATGGGTGGTTACGTCATGATGGAGTTACATTCGGCGAGCAAATGATTGCTGATCCTCCACACATGCTATACACCTCGTTCGTGAAGACTCCTGGCGGCTCCCATGGCGGCCAGTGGACAGCTCGGATCAATGTCACTGCTGTGGTATGCTTATTATGTCTTGACTAAAAATGCTATGTAACCAACTAGTACGGGTCATTATTTTATGATTATTTGGATTTTTAAATAATGGCTGACAAATAGCTAGACAAGACAATCAACCTGATGGTATGTACTCAACATCGCTGGAAAGCAATAACAACAAAGGAATCACTGATGCATTGGCTGCTAATAAGGAAGCCTGTATTATTTCTGGCTTGGAAACTGCAACCAAAACCATAGTAGGGCAGGCAGGCTAAAATACTCTTGGCATGCATGATTACGATATAAATCTGGGTGGTACAGGAACCAGTACGTACTATTAGGCCAGTACCTACTGTTGGAGGGACCTACTTGTTTTTAATTTAAAAAGTATAAGAGTTTGTTGTTGTCAGGGGCGTAGTTACCGCCGTATCAGCCGTATCAATTATATGGGGCCCCCAGCGTATAGGGTCCCTCACTAACACTCCCAAAAAAAGCTCGCCAGCAGTCTACGACTGCTACAGTTGGCACTCCATTTATACATATTTGACAGCTGTCGTTGAAGGGGCCCCACAACAAATATTGATATGGAGCCTCCTTAGGGCTAGCTATGCCCCAGGTTGCTGTACTTATATTTAATGATCAATTTTAAATTGTTCTTTAATTTTGGTTGTTTTGTCTGCAATGATAGTTGAAGTAAACTGATTATTTTGCAATAGTGATTGATTTTTATTATAATTTAATTAATGTGATGCAAGTGCTCATGTGAATGCATTATGTTTTCCCGATAAATCAATATGCATGGTTGCATATTTCATGCCTCATTTAATCTTTTCACTCTCTGTTTTGGTAATGAAATTAGTAATATATCCGTAATTTCATCTTCATTCAAAAACCTTACTCTTGCACCTTATTTTTCACCTGGTGGCACATTTTATTTCTCTTATACCCCATTTACACGCGCGCGCGAGTTACGAGACAATCCGCGAGACGCGCGCATACGCGCGCGCTTGTGAACAGGGCGCTCGCGGACCAGCCGCGGCGCGTCTCGTGGCTCGCAGGGCTCGCGTCGGGAGCGGTTTTTTAGGCGCGCGCTAAAGGGGCTCGCGCGAGCGCTCGCGCGGTGTTCACACGCGGGTGGGGGGCGTGGCTTACGGACGCGCCACGAGACGGTCCGCGACACGCGCATGTAAATGAGCGGTTATAAGTCTTTGATTTAAATCACTTTGGAATAACTTGCATGTTTCTGGTGGCGTATTAACATAATCGCTTCATAATTCTTTCATGTTTACCATCTCAACTTATTGTCACAGAATAGCTCTTGCACGTTTCTGTTTGCCTGGTATCACATCTCATCTTTATGTAACTCTAACTTATTGGACTAAACCTACTAACAAACCACCACCATCCACCACATGAGCCTTGCCCACTAGGAACAGCTGCCTACAGCGCGCCAGGCGTTCAACTTCCAGAACGCGCGGCGCAACGCCCCCTTCGTGCTGATCTGGTATGCGGCGCTTGACGAGCAGTCGGGCGGCGGCCTGCGATACCAGGGCGAGATGATTCGAGGACACACGCCACAGCTCGCCAACTTTAGGATACAGTTCTTGACGCATAAAGGTGGGTGAGTTAGAATGTGGCTATAACCATTGTTCACAGGGTTTATAACTTTCTATTCATCTGCTCTACAGCATAGATGCATGGGGATTAGTGAAAAAGTCCTGACTCAGGTTCGATTCCCCGACTGCGGTAGATATTTATGTCACAGATAAAAGTCTGTTCTCGGGCGTACTGTAAGTGATATCTTATTGGTGTTCGATCCGATGATAGCCTCACCCCACCTCAATTTTATAAATGTTAAGCAATTTTGACTCTGTCGTTCTGTTTTCTTCAGATGCACTTTGATTTAATTCGCCTATATAAAATGTTTGAAGAGAAAAATCTATTGTATACTGATTACTGACCCGTTTCCTACTTATTAATTTAATTTAATTATTCAATATTAACATTTCAGGTAAACTTCTCCACACATCATACTCTGAAGCTCACACACCAGGGCTGCATCTTCTAAAGGAGAAGTACTACTCCTTGCTCAGAGTCAAAGATTACCCCGGCTTCGGTAAAATTGCTGTCATGGGACCGGACACCGATGTAAAAGATGTGAGTATATTATTTTATTATACTGTTCACAGTTAGTGACTGTTTGCTCATTTCACGTTTGCTGAAATAAGCAAGAAGATGGTAGACTGATAACTAGCCAGACAGGCTTCACAAAAATATAATAAATTATATTACCTAGTAATAGGCATGATGACTGATTTTGAAATACTGTTCTATATTGTTGGGAAATATATTATAATTTTACAACTTATATCATATTTCCGCAAAAAAAAAGGTTTAGTATAAAATAAATACATTTCAAATTATAAGTTTAAAATTCGCACCAAAACGCTTCAAACTGTCATGGCCTAGTGGTGACGTCATGCTTCAGGAAATCAAAAGACGATAATGTCATTTTTAGTATGGCGATATTCATTTGTTTTAAGAAGCGTGACGTAATTCGCGCTTATTGAGACTGACTGGCGTTTTAGCTAAGATGGCGGCTTGCCGTATTTTGTAGTTTTATTTTATCAAAAATTTTGTTTATCTCGCTAATAATAATACGATAAATGCGTGTTTTGTATTCCATTAATAGGATTACATAATTTTAGTGATTTTTACTTACTGTCATCATGCCTATTGTCCACCCATTTTAACTTTTTAAAATGACATTTCAGGGCCAAGAAGTGAACTTTGTCCCAGTACAAATGCTAGTGGAGACTCCGTTCGTGATAGATATAGTCTATACTCCGGAGGACCTGCCAGCTCCTCCTCTTCGGGGAGATGAGTACACAAGGGTGTTGGAAGCCAAGAAGAGAGCGTTCGATGACCAGTTTGAGGAAATCTTCCACTTGGCCGAGAAAGGGTAATGTATATGTTTCCTGTCTTATTTACAAAAAAATAGCTGCCTGGCTAACAGAAATAAAAGATGGTGATCATGATCTTGTGATCCAGTTATTGTAATCGTGTCGAGCGAGGGTCTAGGTTCTATTCCTAGCTGAGGCAAATGTTTATGTCATTTGTAAATGTAAAATTTCAATGTGCCACAATGAATGTGAAAGGTTTTTTGGTGTACATAAATAAAAAAAATGTATCACGTACTAGGTACGCAGAAGACGAGGTGTCTATAGCGCGCGCGGCGATGTCTAACATGGTGGGCGGCATCGGCTACTTCTACGGAACGAGCCGCGTGCAGTCCCAGTACACGCGCGAGCCCGTGCCCTACTGGAAGGCGGCGTTGTACAGCGGTGTGCCTAGCAGGCGAGTTGCAACCTTATGTCGTAGTCTTTAGGGTTTAAACTTGCTTGACATGTGTTTGCTATTGTATTTTGTGTGATGTATTCTGGTGTCAGTTAAAGCGAGATATTTCTAGTACATATACATAAATAGTTATATAGACGGGCTGTTGCGAACAAAATTCGTGTCACATTTTTCATACTCTGTGACAGCGCCTCGTTCGGTCAAGTTCGGTTCAAGATGGCGGTTTCAAATATTTTGCATTAAATAATTTTTAAAATTCTAAGTAAAAATATGGTTATTTACCAATTATAATTTGAATAAACTCAAATAAAGTTCAAATTTAAATAATGAAAATGTTTTAACTGTACACAATAAACAATATGCGTTATTAATTATTGTGTTCTTGAACGGTTGGGGTTTTTCAAAAATGTGTTCAGAGGTGGAGCGACGGCCTAGGGCGCCAAATTCGGAGGGGCGCCACATTTGGGGTGAGGAGCAAAAAGAAAAAGAAAAAATAAAATTCTTAATAAACATTCCCATTGAACCAGTAAAAAATTTTTCGAGCAAACAAAGCTCGATTCTTATATTCTTACTAGCTGACCCGGCGAACTTCGTATCGCCTAACAATTTTTGGAACGAAGTTCCTTATGGCGCGTTGCGAAAGGGGGCTAGGCGGAAAATTTGGTAACGAAAAGTTGTAAAGACACTTTTCGCCGTCGTTAGTCGTTACAACTCGTGCGGCGCCGTTACATGTCGTGCGGCGTGCGCATGTTTCTCTGTCTGTCTCTCTCTTTCTTATAGAAAGCAAGCCAGATATTTTCGTTTCTTGCAGTAAGTACTAGGATAGCAAAAACATGCAAGCGAGTGTGCCAAAACAAATCTGGGGTATTAAATTTCTCAAGTAAGTAGCAAGCTACTAGGTGAACAAAGCCGATGAGAAATTTAATACCCCAGATTTGTTTTGGCACACTCGCTTGCATGTTTTTGCTATCCTAGTACTTACTGCAAGGAACTTCGTTCCATCCGGGTGTCCCTTGACACCTCTCAAGTTTTTTTTTCTAAAATGAAAGTAGCCTAAGTTACTCCTTGTTACATCAGCTATCTGTCGGTGAAAGTCCCTTCAAAATTGGTCCAGCCATTTCAGAGATTAGCCAGAACAAACAGACAGACAGACAGATATACAAAAGTTGTATAAAATGTTGTTTTGGTATGTATATCTATCGTGTATACATCCAAATGCACTTAGTAAAAAGCGGTTATTTTAATATTACAAACAGATAATCCAATTTTATTTATTTGTATAGAGTATAGATAGATTTGTATATAGATATGGGCGCCACAATATTCTTGCCTAGGGCTCTAACGCCGGCACTGCTTGTCTGTCAAACCCCTAGAAAATAATGTAAACCCGTGTAGGCGCGGAGGGGCGAAGCGGCCCGCGTGCCGAGCTCTAAAACCATACAATGCTTGCTGCATGTTGCATGCCTGCTTGCATGTCGCTTAAATGCATACAAGAGAGAAATAGTGTGTACAAGCTTTTAGACGTTTGTTGAAATGAAAATATAGTAATTAAAACAGTGGTATAATGAATGTAAATGCCTACGTAAATTCGATCACATTTCATCCTATCGTCGCCAGCTTAAATGGCTTCCAATTCGTGAGCGTAGGCAGGTTAGATCACTTAAAACTCTTTACTCTGTTCTCTTCGAACCTCTATCTCCCGATTACTTAAAAGAAAAGTTTCACTATCTTTGTGATTCTCACGACCGCCAACTGCGATTCACTGATTCTCTTGTATTGTCTATTCCTTCTCACCGCTCTGGTTTTGTCTCTAATTCTTTTGCAGTGCAAGCAATTAGGCTTTGGAACTCCCTCCCTGGCGACCTAAGAAAATCTTGCAGTAAACAGAGCTTCAAATTCAAAGTCACTGAACACTTCACCAAGAATTGGGGTGTAAGCTTCCTGTAGGTCTCGTCAACTTATTGATTGATTATTGTTTAGTCTAACATATCTTATGAAGTACATAAGTAGATTTGTATTTTATGTATTTACCTTACCTTATGTATTATATAATACTTTTTATGTATTTCAATTTACTTTGCAGGATAACATTGTCATTTATTTTCACGCTCATATATTGGTATTTGTACTTATTATCACTATACATTATCATTTCATTATTATCACTATATATTTTATCGTATTTTCCGTATTCCGTTTCCTTTTTCTATTCATTCTACTTTTACTTTCAGTACTTTGTATTTTGTCCGTATTTTGTACCGCCTTCGCTGTTCTCTGTTTAAACCAAAGTTCGACTGGCAGAGAATGCTTATAGCATTAAGTCCACCTTTTGTACCACTTAGCTTTAAGGGTATAATAAAGTGTAAATAAATAAATAAATGTTCGGAAACATAATACTTCGAACAAATGTTATTTTAGCTAAGTGTAACTTCGGCAAAAAGTTTTTCGACTTAATGAAACGTCGGAGTAACGAAAAAAATCAAATTGACAGTGGCAGACGCTCTGGGCAGACGTGCCTTTGAAAAGAAAAACGAAACAATAGTTGAAAAATTCTCGGTGAAATGAAATTCTGTAAAATATTTTTCGACCTTATTTTTATTATTATATTTTATTTTGCCATAGTAGGAGTGGTACAGTCGGCCGCAGAAGTAGCTTAACATTTTAGTACCTTGTCACATTAAATTTCTTGAATTTGTCATAGATGTTGCTAGGAAACCGTCGAAACAGTTACTATTACAAAGTACTAAAATGTTAAGCTACTTCTACGGCCGACTGTACTATTTACTGATTGCATTAATGGCCACGATGAAACATTACCAGTGCATTAGAAGTACCATGGCAAATAATTCATCGATCTTCTAGATCGTTCTTCCCGCGCGGGTTCCTGTGGGACGAGGGTTTCCACGGGCTGCTGATCGGGCGCTGGTCCCTGGACATCCAGCTGGACATCGCCGCGCACTGGCTCGACCTGCTCAACGTCGAGGGCTGGATACCGCGCGAGCAGATCTTAGGTGAGAAGTTACGAGGGTAATGTTCCGTTTACATGTATTAAGTAGTTAAGTAGTTAACTAAATTTTAAGTAAATTAATACATGTAAACGGACAATTTAGTAGTTTAGTAATTCAGTAGTTTGGTAATCAAGTAGACATCTAATTTTGAATTTTTCTATTTTCTGTTAAGTAGGTGGGCGGGGCTTATCACTTAACACGTTTGGACAGGCACTTTTTAGTTAAAAATTAGTAAAAGACTTAAGTAATTAAGAAGAATTGTATGAACTAAAGAGCTTTACTAAATTATTACGTGTGGACGCGCACAAAAAATTATTCACTTAAAATTTTGTTAACTACTCAACTTGTGATGTCGTGCGCAGTGCGGTGTAAATAATAAGACGTGTTGTTGCAACGATGTCTTTATTAGTACTCCTTATTGATTAGAATTAACCTAACTTATATAAAGTGTCTTAGCTACACACTACACCTCCGGGGGCTATTTAAAGAAAAAATAAATCTTTAGGTTTGATTTTTTGTTAAAAACTCGGAAGGTACAATGTGTGCTAAGACTTTTACATGTTAAACATTATGTAAAAATAGTAAAAAATATATTTGAAAATAAAACCTTATTCATTAAAATCTTCTTACACTATGTTCTTAATATAGAATCTATATGTCATAGTTCGATATATTATTATGTCACATCCAGGTAATAATATTATAATCCAGTATTATTTTTTTTCCGTGTGTGGCCATTTGTCATATCCGGTAAATTTATTTTCATTTAACATATTTCCACGGATATTTCCAGGATAATAAGTATCTTATGTCTTATTTCAGATCATGGTCTACGTGTCTGCTAAATTTCATAAAAATCCGTTCTGTAGTTTTTGCGTGAAAGAGTAACAAACATCCATACATGCATTCACATTTAAAAACAGCCAGATCGGTTCAGCCGATCTCATGGATGCCGCTACCCAAGAAACATAAAAATTAATTTAAATTTTGACATTTTGACTGTCACGTGATCCAATGTCAAGTGATAAAGAAAGATATTAAAGATCCGTATTCATGTGACTCTTCGGAGCATGCCCTCCATAATAATATGTTAGTATACTTCGGCCGCTGTATCTTGGCGCGTCTGAACTTCGCGCAGAAGGCTGCGCAGTAACATAATTCGCCAATACTCGATACGCGGTGTATTGTGTCTCAGTCATACGTTAGCATGTTCGTGTCGCTATCTCTGTCTTACATGCGCTAAAGTTCGCAAAGCCTATGTTCAGACGCGCCAAGATACAGCGGCCGTACTGTACAAACCTTGTATCGTGGTACTAGGAGCTTAGGCATGCAAGAGTATGTTGGTTAGTACAAACCGATGTTCTTGTACCAGGAGCGGAGGCGCTAGCAAGAGTCCCGAAGGAGTTCGTGGTGCAGAGCAACGCGGCGGCCAACCCGCCCATGCTGGCCGTGACGCTGGCGCGGCTGGTGGCCAACAACACCAGGCTGACAGCGGCGCAGCGGGACAGGCTCGACCACCTGTTTAATAGACTGCAAGTATGTTTTTTTTAATAGCTTATGTTTAATAATATTTTTTATGTAATGTAATAATAACTTACAGTCTGCGAAACTGAGGACCAGATTGTCGGTAGATTTCATTATGTAATTTCCTAATGTCTAATTTTTGAAACAATTTCTGAGACAATCTCTATGTTGTCCAACTTGTGTTCTGGTACAATCGCTAGCCTCACGGGCGTAACCAGGTTTTAGTATTTGTTCAAGAAAATAAAACGTCTAAAAGTACTTAAAATAACCCATAATACTTAAAATTGAGAATTGAGGGAGTCCCTTTTTTTCACACGACGTATGTAGCGCCATCTATTATGTTTCAAGAGATCTAAAGATAAAATGTATGGGGTGAATAGTACATGTTAATATTTTAACTTCGGGGAGGGGAGGGGGGGGGGGTTTGAACCTCCATTTTGGGGGGTTGAACCCCCAAAACCCTCTCACTGGTTACGCCCGCGCTCACAGGTTAGGCTGAGTAGTACAACTGCTATCAGTGCTCACAACACTCTATTTCAACTCAACTTTGTTACTAGTGCTCTGCCCCCGGCTTTGTCCGTGTTTTCCGGGATACTAAGTACCCTATGTTTTATTCCAAATCATGGTATATCTGTGTGCTAAATTTCGTAAAAATCCGTTCTGTAGTTTTTGTGTAAAAGAGTGATAATCATCCATACAAACTTTCATATAAACATTAGTAAGAAGTAGGACAGTACAGTACGGCCGACGTACTTGGAGCGTCTGAACATGGGCTCTGCGAACTTTAGCGCATGTAAGACAGAGATAGCGACACGAACATGCTAACGTGTGACTGAGACATAATACGCCGCGTACCGAGCATTGCTGAATTGTTACTGCGCAGCCTTCTGCGCGAAGTTCAGAGGCGCCAAGATACGTCGGCCGTACTGTACGTGGCACGGATGTTGAGCGCTCGGCGAAAACTTCGTGTATCGTACACGTAGGATGTAAAATAAATATAAATAAATAACGCATCACACTCATAGCCCCACACTAGGATTCCCTGTGTCGTGGATGCCATGGACAACACACTAGACAAGGACATTCACACCCAGACCGAGAACAGAAATTCAAACTCATCATTCAAATTGCCGCAACGCTGGGAATCGAACCTAGGACCCTTGGTGCGGCGATCAGGTATGGTAACCATTGCGCCACACGAGTCGTCAATGAATAATAATGTTGTTTGTCCGCAGGCGTGGTACCAATGGTTCCAGACGACGCAGCGCGGCGAGGAGCCCACGTCGTACCGCTGGCGCGGCCGCGCGGACGACGGGCTGCAGCTCAACCCCAAGACGCTCACCTCGGGGCTCGATGACTACCCCAGGTGAGGCACCTTGGTAGCAACCCTGCCTGCGAAGCGAGGGTCCCGGGTTCGATTCCCGGCCGGGGCAGATATTTATGTGACAGATAAATATTTGTACTCGGGTTATGGGTGTTATTGTGATATGTTATATGTGTTGTCTATATCTCCCGCGACACAGGAAATACCCTACATGAGGGGGGGGGGGGGGGTATTAGCCGTATGAGTGTGTAAGCTTTTATTTGTTATTTATTATCTATACTAATATATAAAGAGGAAAAATTTGATTTTTTGTTTGCATTGAATAGGCTCCGAAACTACTGAACCGATTCGAAAAATTCTTTCACTGTTGGGAAGCTACACTATCCCCAAGTAACATAGGCTATATTATATTTTCAAAAAAATTAGGGATCCTTAATAAAACTCCAATAAGTTGTAAAAAAATAAGAAAACCGAAGCAAAGCGAGGGCGGTTACTCGTAATATATGAACAACTTGGGCGTAGTACCAAGGACGTGATATTGAACGAAAATAATGGTCCTAAATCAACCAAAATGTCAGCTGTTTTATATGAGACTTTTTAATTTTTTCGTATTAGCAAATTGACAGTCATCTAATACATTTTACTATTTTGTAGGTACTTTAAAGCTAAGCAAGGATAGGTTAAGTTATAAATAAATAAATAAGTAACGCTTCACACTCATAGCCCCACACTAGGATTCCCTGTGTCGTGGGCGCCATGGACAACACACTAGACAAGGACATTCACACACAGACCAAGAACAGAAATTCAAACTCATCATTCAAACCGCATCGCTGAGAATCGCACCCAGGACCCTCGGTGCGGCGATCCGGTATGGCAACCATTGCGCCATACGGGTCGTCGATATGTTCTAATATAGTAAATCTATTTCTTTATTTGTTATACTAATTCCAACAGTCACAATGTTATTACAATAATAGATGACTCTAACGCTTCATGTCCCAGGGCGTCCCATCCGTCAGACATCGAGCGGCACGTGGACCTCAGGTGTTGGATATACGCGGCCGCGGACGCCATGGCCACCATCGCCGGGGTGCTGGGCCGAGGGACAGAAAAGTGAGTAGAACATCCTCCGTCCTTGTTTGGTGTGGTACTTGTGAAAGAGACAGGCTACTTTTCGTTTTATAACACCAAAGTATATTTTTGATGTTATAAACTGAAACTGAATTGATGAGATAAGCTTTGAGTCTTATCTCTTTTTCTATAAGCGTAAAAAGAGACGGATAGTTGTTTTTTTCTGGACTACGGCGAAGTCAAAAAGAACTGATCCGTTGCATTTAAAATATTCGTCGAATTTACAGTACGGCCGACGTATCTTGGCGCGGCTGAACTTCGCGCAGAAGGCTGCGCAGTAACACAATTCGGCAATACTCGGCACGCGGCGTATTATGTCTCAGTCACATGTTAGCATGTTCGTGTCGCTATCTCTGTCTTACATGCGCTAAAGTTCGCAAAGCCTATGTTCAGATGCGCCAAGATACGTCGTGTGGTTATGTTATTTTTTTTAATTAATAAATAATTTTGGTTTTCGTTATCTCTAGATCATGCTTAATCATTATAAGTAAGGATTTATTCGGTTTATACTAAGGGAAACAAGTCTATTGGTTTACATTTAAAACATTTCAGATTCGAAGCCACCCGCGACCAGTTAGGTGACGAGGATTTGTTGAACGAGTTGCATTGGTCGCCGCACACACAAACATACGCCGACTTCGGTAAGCTTATGATATCTTAGTATAAATTTGTTCCCGCTACTCTTACGCCCCAACTCAGAGTCACTAACGGTTACTTAAATCGCTACTTAGCACAGAATTTGTATGGTGATTCTTTACTAAGGAGCGATTTAAGTAACCGTTAGTGACTCTGAGTTGGGACGTAAGTAACGGCAACTATATTACAATTTTACACTTAAGATTTCGCAAACGGATCGAAATTAAAAATCTGAAACGAATTTTCTACCTGTGATGAATATCTTTTAAATTTCATATTTTATTGTATTGTATATTTCTATTCATCGCAAAAAATGCCGTGCTAAATGGGCGTAGGGTTCTATCCAACGATAAAGTCCGGTTTATACGTATTATGTAGTTAAGTAGAGAACTAAATTTTAACTAAATTTTAAGTCAATTAATACGTGTATACAAACAATTTAGTAACTTTTTAGTTAAAATTTAGTTATCTACGTAACTACTTAATACGTATAAACCGAACATAAGTCCACTCGGTAGGGTAGAAAAACAAAAACATTCCAAAAAATAGGGTAGTTACAAACTTGTTTCTTCACGCATTAATATTAATACGTATAAGTGTAAAGTGAATATACATTTGCAGGTCTATACAGTTGTCCGTTGAGTAAGACGGCAGAGGAAGATACAAAGATGTTTTGTCACGTATTACGCTTCCCGCCCACGTCAGACAGACTTTATGTAGGACAGATAATCGGACCGATTTTTCCTGCTATATTATTTCTGACCGACTTTTTGTAGGACGTGTGCGTTGCACTATTGCTATCAGTACGTTCTATTTTTCTCCTACAAAAAATCGGTCACCGATTATTGGACGTAGCGGGAAGTATTAATACGTGTCTGTGTGTGGCAGGTCTGCACACTGACGGCGTGCGGCTGGTCCGACGGCAGGGGAAGAGCCCCAACGAGCCGAGCAGGGTGGTGCGCGCCGTCACCACGCCGCCGCAACCGACACTCGTCACGTCCGCTTTTGGTACGTTGTGACCGTAACCGTACAGTGCCTCCAACTTATCTGTGAATTGACGGAGGGCGCTGTCGGACGCATTGGACCAATCATTGGACGCAATTCGAGACGTAGTAAATGTCAATGAATGAACACAAAGAACTTATGAATGGCGCGGCATTAGTTCCAATTTTCGCCATTTCATAGATAACTTGGTAGCACTGTATACGATATTCTAAATGGTAGTTTAGCCCTGACCGTAACCGCTACCGATATAAAATTTTCAGAGATATTATATAGACGGAGTCTATGAGATATGTTGTAACAGGTTTTTGTTTCTGCTGAGCTGAGCCGACCAACACTCGTTCATAGAAATGTTGCACGGAATCAAGCGAAGATGCCTTTTGCAGATTCTCGGATATACCAGTGGTGTAACCGTGTAAGACACCACGGCTAAATGGACCATCTCCTTGATTTACAGTTTTAGTGTTTACAGTTTTTCGAAATACTAGTTCCTACATATTGGTTCTTCAAATGAGTAATTGTACTCACCATGTTCCAGTTTGGGGCTTGAAAACAGTTATTTCTTTCTCTCATGTCTTTCTTTTCGGCAACGCCTATGCCTTTACTGCACTTATCATCAGCCCGTTTGTAGACTAGTATACTACTTTACTCTCCTACTCTCCTAGTACATATACTAAACAGTGTACTAAGTGTGTGGTCCCCACAGGGTACGTGTCACTGTTCCCGCTGCTGCTGCAGGTGCTGCGGCCGGCCAGCGAGCGGCTGGGCAAAATCCTGGAAGACCTGGATAAACCTGATCTGCTGTGGTCGCCCTATGGACTCAGGTGCGTGATAATGTTTATACACTGGCTCGGGAGTGGACTCAACCAATCAGAATTTGTGGAAAACTTTTACTATATGCATTAAAAAGGCAAAAAAATCAAAATCAAGGTTTATGTTGTTTATTACACATTCAATATAGTATGAAGGACAGTGGCGTAGCTAGCCCTGTGGAGGCCCCATATCAATATTTGTTGTGGGGCCCCTCAACGTCAGCTGTCAAATATAGAAGGAGTGCCAACTGTAACGATCGTAGGCCGCTGGCGAGCTTTTTTTTGTGAGTGTTAGTAGGGCCCCCTATACGCTGGGGGCGTCGTATAATTGATACAGCGGTAGCTACGCCCCTGATGAAGGACTACACACAAAGTCGGGAGGCGATTGAACTTTATATTAATAATATTTTTCACATTTCTCATCCTGAGCGGTATCCATCGAAATTGTATCTGGTGTCCATGGAAATTTCAATGCCCAAGTGATTAAAACTCGCAAAAACTATATGAAATAAAAAAATTCCAACAATTTCAGTAACAATATGTTTGAACTTCAGTTGACAACTAGCAGTCTTCATCAAGTTTAGTTTGCATACAAGGGAACATATCGTCGTTGCGACTTTAAGACCTCATATGTGTTATGTGCCACTTTTGGCAAAATCACTTTTTGACGTCAAATGATTCTACATTTTGAAGCACTATCGAATTCAAAAACTCCCATGCGTGTACGACGTTTCCATCGTAATTTATTCACCAAATTCAAAATCACCCATGTGCTTGCTAAACAAAACTTTTCGATGTTTATCGATTCCATCAAAAAGCTGATTATTTTCACATAAGAGGTTTTACCCCCCAACTCAGAGTCACAAATGGTTACTTAAATCGCTCCTTAGTATAGAATTTGTATGGTAATTCTTTACTAAGGAGCGATTAAAGTAACCATTTGTGACTCTGAGTTGGGATGTTAAAGTCGCAACGACGATATCGGTAACTCAGTTCTCGACACATACAGATACACGCACGCACGCACGCACGCACACACGCTTACTTACTTACATTTGACATAATAACCTATTCCAGATCGCTATCAAAGTCCTCGCCGCTATACATGAAGCGCAACACGGAACACGACCCGCCGTACTGGCGCGGCCAGGTGTGGATCAACATCAACTATCTCGCTCTCTCCGCGCTCAAACACTACGGTGAGGTGAGCGGGCCGCACGCGGAGCGAGCGAGACAGCTGCACGTCAAGCTGAGAGAGAACGTCGTCAGTGAGTATAGCCTCGGTCTTATGTGAGAAGTGTGACCAACCGATCATATTTTACATCCATAGCTATCTCAGGCTTACTAAAATACACGATGAAAACAGCATTTTATTTGGTTAAGCTGAGTCTGTGATAATATGATCTATTGCATTAATACTACTGGGAAAGTAGTAAAATATTTGAGAGAAACTATTTCTCTCTTATCCATTATCTTTGGATAAGCAAGTAAGCAATTATGTATAGTAACAACAATCAACACAACATGCTGTGACTTTTGCATTAGACGTTAGAAAGAGTAATAAACAGTATGAAAACTACCATTAAGTATTATATTATTATGATGTTATGATTAAACCATCTGTTAAAACCTGTTAAACCAACTGTTAAACATCTGTTAAACCAACTGTTAAAACCATCCTTTCCTCTCCAGACAACATAATATCAGAGTACAAGCGCACCGGCTACCTCTGGGAGCAGTACTCCGGCGAGGACGGCAAGGGGTCTGGTGCTAGACCCTTCACTGGATGGACTGCTTTACTGGTGCTCATGATGGCTGACGAGTACTAGGGCTACAGGAAACGATAGGAGTACAGACTGATGTTACTGGGATACTTTGGAGAGGAACTTCTATATGGATGTGGTAGCTGTGTGACGAAAGTCACGTTTTGCAACGTTGTATTGTAACGTTTTACCGTCACGGCGGAGTATACCGCAAACATAACAGAGTGAAATAAATACGGAAAAAATATTGTTACTGTATGGAAGTAGTGGAGACGGGACACAGTGTACGATGTGACCAGTCCAGAGGGACAAAAATACATTTTTGTCAATTATATATAATTTATTATTATTTTAGTAATGATTTCAAGTCATTAATGAGATAGGGATCAGATGACACAAGCAAATACTTAATTAAGTCATAATTTGTGCGGACCCGAGAAGTTTTCAATGTGTGGCCCAGTCTTGACTTTATGGATTTCTTTGTTTTTGGCCTCCGAAACCTCTTTAGACATTGTCAGAATCATTGACAGAATGTCTTATAATCTCTGCTCCATGAACATATCTTATGTACTGTAGTTGACATACTTACCACAGGTATAAAGAGAGGTATAAATCTCGTGTTTCTGAGAAGTAAATTTTGAATTTATCTGGGTCAGTTTCATAGCCAGATGTTATGGCTGCAAGAATTGTTCGGAAACGGGAAAGCAGATTTTCATCGAGGTTGGTGATACGAGCAGTTTCTTTGTACTCGTGAAAAAATGTTCTTGCAGTGTTTCCGTCATTGCTCGTTCCAGAACCCGGCTTAATTTTGTCTATAATAAGACCAATTTCTTTAAATTTTGCCTTGATTTCCTTCTTTTTTTTGAAAATTTCTTTATTTTTCTCTCCTCGGACTTCCCACTCACATAATTATATTCATTCGGTATGAAATATTTAGTAGGCATTCCATTGTGCGGATGTAAGCGTGGTACATGATACGTAATACATGGTTTGATCAGGCTCTCTTACAATTCCTATAGAATTCATCTCTTTGGATGTAGCTTTGCATATAAAACATGTTTGCGTGGACTTGTTTTCGGAGAGTACGTTGTATACTTTCCCGTCTACCATCGACAAAATTAATTCGTGTTTTATAGAGATATTGACTCCTTCTATTTGTACAACAGTAGGCATTAAGTTCCGAATTTGTTTCTCGACAGCTTCACATTCTTGTTTAATCAGTGACTTTGATTCTTTCCATATTATTATTCCTTATTCCATTATTCCTTATTTCCATAAAAAAAATTTGATGGTTCTGCAGAATCTTGTTGAAGATGGGCGTGGATTTTCCCATATAATTGTCTTAGTGGCATCGGCATTATCTCTGACAAGTCTTAGAGGCACCATCGATACCACAAACATGTATTCATCTGAATTGTTGGAATTTTCAAACAGCTGCTTGTATACTCTATAACCTGCAGAGCCGTCACATCCCCACTTGTAAATCATTGTGTACTTCGGGCCGTTTACGTCCGCGTCAGGTCTCAATACTTCTCCAAGAATATTTCTACATATTCTTGTGGCAGTGACTCAAAAGAGCTTGCAGGTCAACCTCAGCGTGTATGTCTGTCACATTGAATTTTTCCACAGGAGGATAGCTCTCTTCTTTTACTTTTGCTACTTGATCATAGCATGGGTAAAGACGATATCCCCTTTCTTTTGACTCCTGCTGTATATTCTCGTATATCTGCACAGTGAAATCATTAGAAATAAACAAAGCCAAGGCTTCTTCCGGAGTATAAGGCCGTTGTTCACTTTTCGCAGTTAGTATTCTTCTCCTAGCTTTTTTATACCCAGTAGCTCGCTTCGGTGTAGCTGAAGAAACTTCCTGAATTAGACTAACAGCGTCGCGTTTCCCACTGACTCGCACACTCAATTGAGCTGCAAAAGATAGCTGTTCGACGTCATATTCTTCTAACAAATTCTGAACTTTACGCTTTTTCGTTTTTGAAGAACTACATATCTTGAAAACTCTTCATGTTCATGGAACATTGTTAGCACTAATTCTTCATTTAGCCATTTTTCATAGGCATTTAAAAATAAGTCCAATCGTCTCTGTTTCCGAAGCCATTTAAGACGAATCTTCTCGCATTCCGTTTTCAAAAAAGCCTTCAAGGGCTTTTCCTGATCTTGTGAAAGATTCAAATTAACAAATTTAGTCTTGACGAACATCAAAACTTGGTTTACTCTGCCTTTGGGCGGTGTTGAACGCCAAAAGTATAAAAGCGATTTTCGTCGTCGTCGAATTCGGGCACCTACAAAGAAATAAATACGAAATAATTAGAATCGCAAAGTCAAATTATATTTTTTAACAAACTTAATCGATAAGGGGATGCGTTGAGATATCGATCACGCCTTGACTCATGTTGACTACCTACTTCACGACTATGAGAATTTATCTTTTAGGTTTTTTATTGTTTTTTGGAAGGTCTATTTATAGGACAAAAAACTAAGTCTATGAAAATATTTTATTGGATTAAAAACAAGTTAAATATAGGTACAGTGCCACCAACTTATCTGTGAATTGACGGAGGGCGCTGTCGGACGCATTGGACCAATCATTGGACGCAATTCGAGACGTAGTAAATGTTAATGAATGAACACAAAGCACTTATGAGTGGGGCGGCATTAGTTCCAATTTTCGCCTTGTCACAGATAACTTGGTGGCACTGTAATTACCTCGAGTGTCAGAATCCATGTACGAGAAAGTACTTGTAAACCATAGATATAAATATACCTGTCTGTGTTGTAAACACATAAAACAGAGAAACTCGTGCATGAACGCCAAGGTTTACGGTCGCACTGAGACCGCGGGCGACTACCTGAAGTTGACATGGTAACTTCGCCCCATTGTATTGAGGCACCGCGTTGCAAAAACTGGTTCTGAATGCATTGTCAGCTGTAGCATTTCGTCAAAATATGTAATAATATTAAGAAAACGTTGTATTGTAACTTTTGTCCCTTCACATTGGACAAATCGTATACTGTGCGGGGTAAGAAAAAGTCATGTTTTTTTTTTTTGCAAAGTTTTCTTGTAACGTTTTAGCGACTGCTGCATGACTGTATGCAATAATAGAGTACAGTAAAATAAACACGAAATAAAGGTGTGTGTCAACTTCGACGCACAACTGAAGTTTAACGCCATCTAGTTTGCAATCGTCAAATCACTAACATGATTATTACAACGCCATCTAGTTTGCGATTGTCAAATCAGTCTAGATGGCATTATTACTGATCAGTAACAACGCAATCTAGATTCTGTGTTACGAATTACAAACATAACGTCTAACTCATAAATTTTCAAACGAAGGGATTAAAGCCCAATGCATACGTAACGGGCTTTTTCTCGTACGTGCCATGTCCCTTACGGGATTCCGCTGCGTATCGTACGTATCGTATACATTTTCTATGAAACGATGTTTCCAAAACTTCACCTCCCAAAACCCGTTACGTATGCATTCGGCTATGAAAACCGATTCTAAAGCTCCAAAAACAACGTGGGAAGTTTCCCCTCGTACGCACGTGTTTAGACTAATACGCTCACATTTTTTTTCTTATTATTATATAGGTAACTTAATGCTTGACTACAATCCCACTATGTCAAGTGGTTGTAGTCTTGGGTAGCGTATTATGTAAAAGCTTGTTGAATATTTTCTTAACTAGTAATTGGTCTATACCACAGGTTCCCAAACTTCTATCGACCACAACTTCCCTTACAAAATGATTAGAAAATGAAAAATTAGAAAATTGCAGGCAAATGCTTATAAAAAACTTTTAGTTCCAATAAAAGTAAAACCATACTTTGCGTTTACTTATAAGATCATTTCAATGTTTCAAAAAGTAAAAATGTCGACCGAAAGTTTCTAAAAGGTGTAGGATTGGAAATCGTACAGAATGTTTTAATCACAATTCATTATGTATTAAACTACGTAAAGATTAGTAGCGAGTTATACATCATATAAATTGTATAATATCATTATTAAACCTGCAAAGTGTCTTAGTAATATTTAAGCGAGGGGTCCCGTGTTCGATTCCCGGCCAGGGCAGATATTTATGTGACAGATAAATATTTGTACTGGGGTCATGGGTGTTATTGACATGTGTTATATGTGTCGTCCATGCCACCCGCGACACAGTAGAAACCTACTGCGGGGTGAGTGTGTAAGCATTTATTATTATTACCTTGGCAGTGTTCAATAATTTTGGAAGAAAATAAAAACATACCAGTGACAGATACATAAGGATAATTACCACCATTTGTAAGTTATGTTTAATAATATTAATTTAATATGATAAGAAGCGTATTTGCGCCAAGGCTTTTTAAGAAAAATAAATGTTACTTTAACATTCCTTTCCAAAAGTGATTCGGCCAAAGCGAATAGTGGCAAAAAATATCATTAGATTTTTTAACAATACATTTAGGTCTAAGTAACCTTTAATTTAAACAGCTCAAGATTTTTATATGGCAACATCTGTAGTTGTTTAAAAAAGAAGTAAGTAAAAGTAAAAGAAGACAGTAAGTTGTACATTAACACATTCTTAATAAGAGCTCTATGGATGTCATGTTTTTGTTCCATTAAATATTTTTTCTGAAACACGTTCATAATTTTGCTACGTTGTATCTAAATTTCTTCTAATCAAATGTTAGTTTTTATAGAAATGCATTTTCGTCATATTTACAAACAAAAACTGTTTATATAAACTATGAAAAACCTTTTTTGCAACCATTACGAAATGTCTGCTATTTGACATAAATGGAATTGCCTAGCGCTAGGACCTCAGATGAAGGAAATAAAAGGCAGATGGAACATTCGCAAAGAAATGTAACGAATGACGTGAAGTCACTTTTTCGCTATGTGTGCGTGACAACCTTAATGTCAACTAGCAGTGGCACCGTATGGACACGTAATTCTTTGTGTGTGTGAGGATGCCAAATGAAAAGTCATAAACTCCCGCAATTTTGTAAATGTTGTTTGACATATTTCCAACTTAACACATTATGCACAATTAAATTGGCAAATTATTTATTACTAGTCTAGTGAATGCCCTTGCTTCGCTTCGGTAAGCCCACAGTCGATAAAAGTAGGGATGGTATTATTTAAATTGTCGTGATTTTTTTATTTGTAAACCGATTCAAATAAAACAAACACGAAATGTTAACCCAAACTCATTACAATACGTCAGTGAAAACCGAATCTTTTATTAAGCCGTTCCTGAGATAGGAGGAACAAATGCATAGAAAACCAGACAAAAATTTACGTTGTAATAAATTAATGTGATAATCATAATTGATTTTAATTTCATCACTAGTTATCAAAAAGTACACTTATCAAAATATATGTAAATGTTCTTTTAATATAAAATAATACTTAAATATATTTAATTGTCTTAATTAACCTATGGACTTTTTTATGCAGAATAAGTTAGTGTTTGACCACAGAACCACCTGAGATGGTAAGCGGTAATGAAGTCGTGGATGGTAAATCACACTAACTTAGTAGAAGCCTATTCACTCTTGACTTGAAGACACCCACATTATAATCTGACGGGCGCGGACAATTAATTCCAGTCCTTTGTGGTACGCATAATAAAAGACGAGGCAAAGTGCATTTTTTTTCTCTTGTAATAGCAGCTGTCGGCAATCTGCAAAATTATAATTGAAATCATTTTAGTGAGTAGGCTAAACTAAAAACAGAAACTAAAATATAATATAATATTTTCTTTCAATCATGCATTTTATCGTGGGCAAACGTGACATTTTCAATTAACCCGGTTATAATATCCCAGCGATAGGTGTTTATGCATTGGCTGTATTTCTTGACTTTTAAGGTTTAAATAAATACAAATATTTACTTTTTAAATATATTTATTTCGACATACATTTATAAATCGACCAGTGCTCAAATAGCTCATGCATATTTCCCCAAATTTAGGGTAACCGATTTTCACATAAAGCTGGTATACAAACAATATACAAATGAATAATTGTCGAGGTTTTGTGTTCCGAGCAAACCGCAAAAATATTATTATAAATAAATAATAAAATAATGAACAGATACCTGTGAAAAGATATTACATCTTCTTTTCTTTGATTTTGCGAACTACTTTTAAATTGTTTAAAAATCCAAGACGGCATTATAACTGATAAAATTATTTAATAAATTTTGACAATTGCGATGTTCATGCAATTTGACGCTTTCTTTAGTAGTGACACGAGATTGTATTAGTTTTTTATTTTGTATTATTCTTGGTAGGCTTACGTCATATTCGAACGACGTTATCTGCCTTTCATTCCTTCATCTAAGGCTAGGACATAAAATCTGTAGCGATTATCTATTTTGGATAATGACATTAAAGTCGAATCCATAATTCGACGGTCCACTTTAACAACTCAAATGCACAAATGTTGCCAGGACATAGGCATTGCTGTTCTTGTCGACATTATTAAAATGTTCTTATCGATATTTTGCATGACTTTGAAAATCGAATTAACTCTCTGTTATTGCATTTTTATTAGTAAAATGTGACTGAATTTTGTTTTTAAATTAGGTAAATACAACTTATCTTTATTATTACTGATTTTAGTTGGCATCGAGTCATTAAACGGAAGGTATTTTAATTAGATAAGAAATGCAAACATATTAATGGAACACTATTTTAACAACTTAACTAAAGGTTTCCATTGCACGCCTAAACAAAACCGTTTTTTCATATTTTTTTCAACGCTCACTTTCTCGGTGAATCAAACGTCGACACTGAAATATCGACACTGCTCACTATTATTTTTTGCAATAGATAGCAACACTATTTGTCAAAGTGGTCGATCGAATTATGGATTCTACTATAGTGATTATTTATTTTGGATTATAATTACCTTGTTCTTAGTCATTCACATAATTGAATAAAATTTTATTAAGCTAATATAAAGAAACGGTACTAGAATAATAGCCTAATGTTGTAATACTATTTCAGTCAGGAATCTTATTCGAAAGTCCCCCGTACTATATGTTACGTCTAGTTTAGTCTATAAAACGATTCTCGACTATAATGTTCATCTAATCATAATAATAAATATACTTCTTAAGTGATTTTCCGGAAATTAAATCTTTTACGATATTCGAGAATCGCTTAGAAATCTATATTGATTCATTAAAACGAATCAACGTTGTAAACAACTATCATCAGAAAAATATTGTATTATTATTCACAAATGCTATTTAATCAATACGCCCTATAAAAATGGAACTTCTAGTAGAAAACAAAAAAAAAATCGCGCAACTATCTTAAAAATACCAATAATGTTTTGTAGGTATTGCAAGTAATAGATTTTTCGCATCTAGTTTTACTTCTAACGAAGGATTATAGATGTTAGTTCAATTACAAAGACTGTTAAGTCAATTGTCATACTTTTTATGTACGAACTCTCCAATGGCTTCCAAAATAGATCAGATTTACATTAATAGGAATCATTATTAGTCTTAATTGAATGAATGTAATGATCTCATCCCATTAATTTTGTACAAGTATTCGGGAAAAAAAATAAAGTTCTTTCAAACATATGTATGTATAGTCAAATCACTAATCCACTACAGTGCCTCCAACTTATCTGTGAACTGACGGAGGGCGCTGTCGGACGCATTGGACCAATCATTGGACGCAATTCGAGACGTAGTAAATGTCAATGAATGAACACAAAGAACTTATGAATGGAGCGGCATTAGTTCCAATTTTCGCCATTTCACAGATAAGTTGGTCGCGCTGTAGACCAAATTGACAGAAACTAATGTCACTTTGTGAAATCATATTGCCGTAGTAATAGTGACTTCTTGGTTCCTAAAAAATACATCGTTTCAAATCATAATTTAACAATTTTACATCGGAATCGGTTTGTCACTACACTATTCGTTTTTCGTCAAAACTGATTACACTGTAAATGTCAATTTGGTCCAGTGGATTAGTGATTCCACTATAATTTTATTTGTTTATATTTAATTAAATAAAGCAATGAGGATGTTTGTATAAAAATGATTAGGTGTATATCTATCATGGGTTAAAAAATATTCGCAGTTATTTTGGGTTTCTGTTTTTTTTTTTCATTATTATAAGTTAATACTTGACTACAATCCCACCTGATGGTAAGTGGCGATGTAGTCTTAGGCACAATAAAAGCCGACGCAGACGAGCTACTTTTGTCCTCGAAGGACAAGTCGCCCGGGAACATATCAGGCGTTCAACGCACGCGGTGTGAGAATATTTTTAAAGAGCTAGTCCCTGGTTAGCGTTAGGGACAAAAGTACCTCGAGGATTGTCTCTCGTCTCCGTAGGCTATTAACTTTACTAATTAATTCAACTAATTATGTATTAAGCTGTTTCTTGGGGGTCTTCTTATAATGGTTATTGTATATAGAAGCCACTCACATAGGGTGTAATTACAGGTCAACGATTTGAAGTATTTATTTTATCACAAAAAAAATTCGCGTGTCTTGGTTGCTTGTGATTTTTTTTGTTCGTGCTTCTTGCAACCCAAGGATTCCTAGTGCGGGATGTGTGTGAGCATAATCTAGGTATGTAATTATGTATTTACAATAAAATGTCATATTAGGATGTTTTTAAACTAGCTCGTAGTCCATCTTGTAATAAATAACTTTAGCAACCACATGGTCTGGCAAACATTGTAATCATACATTCAGAACATAATAGCAGAAATTGTGACTTGTCTTATTATTTTCCATTTATGGTGCTTTTATTTTAACTTTATTTGTTTATTATGTTGACGTAATAGAATGTAGATTATTAATAATCTACATGTTTCGTTAATCTTTTTATAATAATTAATTTGGTTGTATGCATTTTATTCATATTTTGTAAATAAATTATTGTTGTTTACGTATTTGTATTTTAATTTAGTTGTTTTGATGGTTAGCGAACTTTCATGGCCTATCAAATTACTTTCAAGTACATATAATAATCGACTGTGCGACGGCCACCTAATAGCTGACCGCAATCCACCAAGTAACAGTGGACTCCACGAGGACTTTATAATCGATGGGTGAAAATTCCGGTAGGGGCAAAAGTTTCTTGAGCGCATCTGTGCTTCGAAGGGCATGTTAAGCCGTCGGTACTGGTTAACGACTAACGTTAAAGCTATGTTGGAAGCCTTCGGACGGCATAACTTTCATGAGGATTTACATGATCTGTAATGGATTGTCTGGGCGATAAATGGCAGAACGCTTCAGGCCAAGTCGACATTGGGTAGATACATGGAACCGGGAACACACAGTGTTCCGTGGGTAGATAAGACTAAGGCGCTCCACCCACTGAAGACGCGTCCCGCCGCGGTGCGCGGAGCGACAGATAACGCGCGCGGCGACGGAGGCGCAGATCTGCCTTACCTAGCGGTGTAATCTGCTCCCCCGCGCGGTGATGCAGATTACGACGGCATAAACTCATATGTTCAACGCGCGATCTGTCATATCCCGCGGTACGCCCCGCGCTCCCGCGCAGATCGGCAGAAACTGCGCGCGGGGCCGCCTTCCCGCTCGTCTCCGCGTCGGCAGTGTGTTGTGCTAGGCGTGATTTCTATATAAATTGAGATATTTGCATACAATGGTAAAATCTGCCATCCCGCGCCCCGTCGCGGTGCGCGGTGCAGTGGGTGGAGCGCCTAAGATTTACAAAGATTTACTCCAATACGAGGAGTACAAATAAATTTTTACTGGTGGGTATTGAAGTTTTATTTTTCCGAAATCTCCATATTGAAGAACGTGCTGTATTGTACAGAAGAGAGTTTCGAGATTTACAAATGTAAAGCGCAAAATAAAAATAGATACGTAAGTATATATCTATTTTTAAAGAGATATACGCTAAATAATAGAAATCATGGAAGATTTTCCTGCAATTTTGGACGAACAGAAACCTACCTACTTGTACTTACTGTTAGATTTTTGGTAGTTATCACTCAAGACTTTACTTGCGTTTTACGCGACCGTTACGACCCAGAATTCGGTATTTTCGCCTTTATCTAGTCTCTCTCTACTAGATTTGTCTAGTTAGGCGTTTTCTGCAATTCTACGATGAAAAGGAGAGTGTGGGGGAGGAGGATATCTGTTCCGATAATTCCGACGTTTGATTTTCCGCTTTTCGGAATGGATTCCTTATTCAAGGAAATTGATCAATTTACTCTGTCGTTTATGGTCTTTGGCTGAGCGTACTTACGCTAATGCCCTAGGGTGAATTCACGTTTTTGAATTATTTTGGTGTTTTTTTTTAAAGTATGTGGAAATGCGTGCAAAACCATGAAAAAAATTAGCACATAAAATTTCCTTTCTAAGCCTACAAAAGTCCTCAAAATTCGTTATGCTAATCAAAAGTTATTGGGTCGTAAAAAAATTTATAAGAAATGGTAATGATATTGAGCAGCCTGGTAATGACTTTTATATATCGGTAATGATTTTTTGTTAATGGGAATGACAAAATTTAATGTTATTCAAAAAAATTTTAAAGCCGTGTGTATTATAGTTATGTCTATAAGTTGCATATGAAGATAAAAAATGTCAAGCTAAAACCACTAATTAGAGTATTATTGGTAACGAGATTGGCAGTAATAAATTACGCAATTCTAAATATGAATTATTAGTTCATGGAAATAAAATTACCTCTGGTAAAGAAAGGCATATGAATTTGAAATTTTGTGGGGAATGTCTGTTAAAATTATAAATAATATAAAAGATGTGATAGTCCCTTATTTAGCTAGGTTAGTAAATAAATGTGTAAATCTAGATACTTTCCCAGATCTAATGAAGTACAGAAAGATCATACTGATTTTTAAATCTGGGGACAAAACAGGCCTTAATAATTACAGACCTATTTCTATTTTACCTACGGTCTTCGAAAATAATTAAGTTAAATTAAACGCTGAAGCACTTCACCGCTTGTAATTTACTTCACCCTGAGCAATACGGTTTTGCCGAAAGCCGTAATACAACAAATGCAGGTGCTAGGCTTCTCAAACTTATCTTTGAGACGTAGGAGAATTCACAAAATCCCATAAAGGGTATTCTGTGACCTGTCTAAGACGTTTGATTGTGTTGAACACTAAACATTACTACTTAAGCTACTACTACAGCATCAATAACAATTCACTTAACTTGATTGTGTCGTACTTGACGAGTAGAATCCAATGTGTTAGTATAAATGATAACAAGTGATCGAGATCTCAATCTGTGATGGGTGTACCACAGGGCTCGTTTCTGGGCCCCTTCCTTTTTCTAGTATACTTAAATGATCTGCCATTAAATTAAGAAATATGCAGACATTATCATATTTGCTGATGTCACTTCTCTTATATTTAAGACGAATAGAAATAAAATTAATGACGATGTAAAAGTTCTCAGGTTTGTTTGTCACACCGGTTTACTACAAATAATTTACTGATAAATGCTAAAAAAACTAAGTATATATAATGTTTGCTACCAAATGGAATAATACGAGACAGACCCCTTTAACACGTGCAGCAGTACCAAGCGCGTCACTTCACTCTGCGACTAGTAAAAAAGTCCGGTTTATATTTGATTCACCTTATAAATAATGAAATTATAACTATGGAAAAATCCACGGTTTTCTTGGGTGTCACCTTAGATTCTAAACTACAATGGGGCAATCATATATCGGCTTAGTTAGTTAATGCCATTAGAAAGATAAGACAGTTTACTGATGTAGAAATTGCTAAACTTGTTTATTTTGCACACTTTCATAGCCTCATGTCCTATGGTATATTGATATTATTGATGTGGAGTGCAGAGGCTGACATTGATGCGATATTTGTTTTGCAGAAAAGGGCAATTAGCACCATCTATAATTAAAATTACGCCACTACCTGCGGGAGAGATTTAAAGAAATAAGCATATTAACAGTAACATCTCAATTTATTTACAATTATATTTTATTCATAAAGAAACAACGGCGGTTGGTTCAAGCAAAATAGTGATACGCAAAATCATCAAACTTGAAACAGACATACTTTTGGTTACTGATTCTTTTCACCTACGTAGAGTACAACGTTCTTTTGAGGGGCTCTATGTACGTTTTTACATTAAATTACCTAAGTACATGATTTGCTTATTCAAATGTATAAGAGATCTCTGAAATCCCAGCCAGTAGGCAAAGGATATTATAGTATAGATAATGAATATATTATTGACAAAGATGCATGTAAATTAGTAATGCATCCAGTTCCGCGTCAGTTATAACATCTTGTGTAATAATTTCATTATTTTAAAAGATGTGCTGTGGAGTTTCTTTACGGATTTCCTTCTCCATAACAAAGCACCGTTCCGAAATGCTGTTAGATTTAAAAAATGACGTTCATAAGTGTATCTGTAATATCGACATGAATAAAAGATTATTTCATCTTATTTCATTACATTTTTTGGAACGAAGTTCCTTATCGCGCGTTGCGAAAGGGGGCTAGGCGGAAAATTTGGTAACGAAAAGTTGTAATGACACTTTTTGCCATCATTAGTCATTATAACTCGTGCGGCGTCGTTACATGTCGTGCGGCGTGCGCATGTTTCTCTGTCTGTTCTCTCTCTCTCTTATAGAAAGCAAGCCAGATATTTTCGTTTCTTGCAGTAAGTACTAGGATAGCAAAAACATGCAGCAAGTGTGCCAAAACAAATCTGGGTATTAAATTTCTCATCGGCTTTGTTCACGTAGTACAGCGTTTCTTAACCTTTTTAGCTGGCGACCCAAAATATAAATATATTTGAAGCCCGCGACCCTAGTTTTATTTATCTTCCAGCATTAAAAATAATTTACGGGCGATCTGAGGTCTGGAAGTGGAGGGGGGGGGGGGAGGTTAAGCTACGCTTTCAAGCGAATTTTTACGAAAAACGGTTTATCTCGATTTTCAGCAAAACTACAAGTCCTATGAAAAAAGTTAAATGGCAAAGTTGTAGGTTAAAAGATCTACAAGTTTTGTATTTACACTATTTTACATAACCTCAAAATTTATGTGAAAAATTCAAATAACCAAGTTTTTGGTTTTTTATTTTTATCTTTTACAGTTTTTTTTTCACGAAATTTGGTGAAAACTTACCTTTGTATGTTACAAACATACTGTAATTTTTTTGATTTAAAATATTTCTTTTTTCACCTTATTTTGACTTAATATCGAAAAAGCACCCTAATTTTCAAACGAAAAATCTCACGTCAAAATATCTGCTTTTTTAAAAACTCGGTGCGCTTTTTGTTCGTTGAAATCTCTACTTCCTGATGGTATATAAAAAATATACACTACTATCGTAAATGTTCTAAAAAAATGCAATTAAACGACAACTATTTTCGCATGTTTTTTTAAATCTTAATGTTTTATGGATTTGTAATTTTTTTGCTTATCAATTTGACATGAAATTTTAATTAATTAAAGTGTAAATTTTAATAAATAGCTCAAAACTTTACAATGATTAAAAAAAAATTAAAAACTCGATTCCGAAATTTTTTTGCGAAAAAGTCCCCCACTTTCCGACCTCAGATCGCCCGTAAATTATTTTTCCTTTAATTTTTGTTAAATTCTCTTCCTTTTGCAATGGGTTTCATCCAACTATAATTTTTTTTTACTTTTTACTGTTTTTAAAGCTATCGGCACTGGTCTATTAATCTAATATAATATCTTTCTACGTTTCTTACTACTTTCTGTAGTAACTACACGTGATTCGCTTGAAATTGGGAGAAAAAAGAGCGTGCTTTTATCAACAAACATGCTAGAAACTGAGTTGTTTGAAGAGTTGTCTCCGCGCGAGTCGCGCGTTCGCCAGTGTCACTCCCTTCCGGCCCGCAGCCTAACACGTGCTACCATTCTGCAACAGTCAATAGTACCAGAGTGATAGTACGGTGGGTTCCTCCGAGTTAAGATATCGGCAATTACGGCGCTTAATAATTGATACTAATCTATTTTATGCCATCTAAGTTAGTAATTTTGATTATCTATCTATTAAAGTTTGCTAGTATGGCGAGCCATCCCAGTGTCGCCCGCGACCCGATTTTGGGTCGCGACCCGGGGTTAAGAAACGCTGACGTAGTAGCTTGCTACTAACGAGGACACTTTAATTTATTTTTCTTTTCAGAGAATTTTCTTCAGAAACTTTTCTTTATTTTCTTTTCTTCTTATCTCTTTCTTTGTTCTCCTCTTCGTACAATGCACAATCTCCTCTGATTTCGGTTTATCTCCTCCGTCTAGGAATTTTTTGTTTCTCTTAACGGTTTTGGCCTTTATTTGCATTAAATTTTCGTTTATAATTTATTTTACTAAAAAGATATTGCAAAATTAAAAAGTTTTGTAGATTCTTTACCAACAACTTGTAGCTCAAATTTAATTTACAACACACATATCAAAAATTTATCGTTGAAAAAGAAATTGCTAGGTCTCATTACTCAATCAAAATAATTTCAAAATCTCCAATCGTCATTACCATTCACACAAAATCATTCCCATTTACAAAAAAACAAATGGGAATGATGCATATGGTAATGATATTTTTTTCTTTTTTGCTTAAAATTCATTTTGTTAATCATTAATTTATGAATTCTTTGTGTCAGTGAAAATCATGTTCCTATTACACATACGTGTGGAGTATTAAAATTAATGTAAAATTTATATTTACCTTGTAAGTCCAGTAAATGGCGATGATTCAAAATCGGGATAAAGTACTGGACGTCGTTGTTTTTCATGAATAAAAGTTGTTTCTCCATGCAGCAGTAAAAAGTTGGCCTGTTCCACTTTTTACAATGGACCAGACGAGGAGAAACGAGGGGTACTTTATAGCGTAGCCCAAAAAACATTTGAGAAATATAACGTTTGACGGTACTGACATGGAGTTGACGAATTTTCGTGACTAAATTTTAATTGATGTTTTTTACTAGTTCTGCACTGCTGATTTCATAATATTATATGTTATAATGTACCTAATTAAATATAGTCTCAAAATATAAAATTAAACACGCAATGTTTATGGCAGGTTTTTCAAAAAATATTTTGGAATATCATTATCAGGGTGAATTCGCCAAAGTCACAAAAAAGATGTTCCGACTGATAAAAAATTTAATTTACTACTTTTATAATTTTTTATTTTAGAAACTGCTTTTGTACATATTTTTACATAAGCGCCCACATATTACATTACATTATTTGAAGTAATTTATATAAAAAAATTGAATAACACACCCAAAACATCATTACCATTTGCAGGGAAATTGCTGATATTGATATTCCAAAATATTTTTTGAAAAACCTGCCTTACACATTGCGTGTTTAATTTTATATTTTGAAACAATATATAATTAGGTACATTAAAACATATAATATTATGGAATCAGCAGTGCAGAACTAGTAAAAAACATCAATTAAAATTTAGTCACGAAAAATTCGTCAACTCCATGTCAGTACCGTCAAACGTTATATTTCTCAAATGTTTTTTGGGCTACGCTATAAAGTACCCCTCGTTTCTCCTCGTCTGGTCCATTGTAAAAAGTGGAACAGGTCAAATTTTTACTGCTGCATGGAGAAACAACTTTTAATCATGAAAAACAACGACGTTCAGTACTTTGTCCCGATTTTGAATCATCGCCATTTACTGGGCTTACAAGGTAAATATAAATTATACATTAATTTTATTACTCCACACGTATGTGTAATAGGAACATGATTTTCACTGGCACAAAGAGTTCATAAATTAATGATTATCAAAATGAATTTTATGCAAAAAAGACAAAAATATCATTACCATATGCATCATTCCCATTTGTTTTTTTGTAAATGGGAATGATTTTGTGTGAATGGTAATGACGATTGGAGATTTTGAAATCAATTTTGATTGAGTAATTAGACCTAGCAATTTCTTTTTCAACGATAAATTTTTGATAAGTGTGTTGTAAATTAAATTTGAGCTACAAGTTGTTGATAAAGAATCTACAAAACTTTTTAATTTTGCATTATCTTTTTAGTAAAATAAATTATAAACGAAAATTTAATGCAAATAAAGGCCAAAATCGTTAAGAGAAACAAAAAATTGCTAGACGGAGGAGATAAACCGAAATCAGAGGAGATTGTGCATTGTACGAAGAGGAGAACAAAGAAAGAGATAAGAAGAAAAGAAAATAAAGAAAAGTTTCTGAAGAAAATTCTCTGAAAAGAAAAATAAATTAAAGTGTCCTCGTTAGTAGCAAGCTACTACGTGAACAAAGCCGATGAGAAATTTAATACCCCAGATTTGTTTTGGCACACTTGCTGCATGTTTTTGCTATCCTAGTACTTACTGCAAGAAACGAAAATATCTGGCTTGCTTTCTATAAGAGAGAGAGAGAGAGAACAGACAGAGAAACATGCGCACGCCGCACGACATGTAACGACGCCACACGAGTTATAATGACTAATGATGGCAAAAAGTGTGGTTACAACTTTTCGTTACCAAATTTTCCGCCTAGCCCCCTTTCGCAACGCGCGATAAGGAACTTCGTTCCAAAAAATGTAATGAAATAAGTTGAAATAATATTTTATTCATGTCGATATCACTGATACACTTATGAACGTCATTTTTTAAATCTAACAGCATTTCGGAACGGTGCTTTGTCATGGAGAAGGAAATCCGTAAAGAAACTCCACAGCACATCTTTTAAAATAATGAAATTATTACACAAGATGTTCTAACTGACGCGGAACTGGATGCATTACTAATTTACATGCATCTTTGTCAATAATATATTCATTTATACTATAATATCCTTTGCCTACTGGCTGGGATTTCAGAGATCTCTTATACATGTGAATAAGCAAATCATGTACTTAGGTAATTTAATGTAAAAACGTACATAGAGCCCCTCAAAAGAACGTTGTACTCTACGTAGGTGAAAAAAATCCGTAACCAAAAGTATGTCTGTTTCAAGTTTGATGATTTTGCGTATCACTATTTTGCTTGAACCAACCGCCGTTGTTTCTTTATGAATAAAATATAATTGTAAATAAATTGAGATGTTACTGTTGATATGCCTATTTCTTTAAATCTCTCCCGCAGGTAGTGGCGTAATTTTAATTATAGATGGTCCTAATTGCCCTTTTCTGCAAAACAAATATCGCATCAATGTCAGCCTCTGCACTCCACATCAATAATATCAATATACCATAGGACATGAGGCTATGAAAGTGTGCAAAATAAACAAGTTTAGCAATTTCTACATCAGTAAACTGTCTTATCTTTCTAATGGCATTAACTAACTAAGCCGATATATGATTGCCCCATTGTAGTTTAGAATCTAAGGTGACACCCAAGAAAACCGTGGATTTTTCCATAGTTATAATTTCATTATTTATAAGGTGAATCAAATATAAACCGGACTTTTTTACTAGTCGCAGAGTGAAGTGACGCGCTTGGTACTGAGCTGTACGTGTTAAAGGGGACTGTCTCGTATTATTCCATTTGGTAGCAAACATTCTATATACTTAGTTTTTTAGCATTTATCAGTAAATTATTTGTAGTAAACCGGTGTGACAAACAAACCTGAAAACTTTTACATCGTCATTTATTTTATTTCTATTCGTCTTAAATATAAGAGAAGTGACATCAGCAAATATGATAATGTCTGCATATTTCTTAATTTAATACGGCAGATCATTTAAGTATACTAGAAAAAGGAAGGGGCCCAGAAACGAGCCCTGTGGTACACCCATCACAGATTGAGATCTCGATCACTTGTTATCATTTATACTAACACATTGGATTCTACTCGTCAAGTACGACACAATCAAGTTAAGTGAATTGTTATTGATGCTGTAGTAGTAGCTTAAGTAGTAATGTTTAGTGTTCAACACAATCAAACGTCTTAGACAGGTCACAGAATACCCTTTATGGGATTTTGTGAATTCTCCTACGTCTCAAAGATAAGTTTGAGAAGCCTAGCACCTGCATTTGTTGTATTACGGCTTTCGGCAAAACCGTATTGCTCAGGGTGAAGTAAATTACAAGCGGTGAAGTGCTTCAGCGTTTAATTTAACTTAATTATTTTCGAAGACCGTAGGTAAAATAGAAATAGGTCTGTAATTATTAAGGCCTGTTTTGTCCCCAGATTTAAAAATCAGTATGATCTTTCTGTACTTCATTAGATCTGGGAAAGTATCTAGATTTACACATTTATTTACTAACCTAGCTAAATAAGGGACTATCACATCTTTTATATTATTTATAATTTTAATAGACATTCCCCACAAAATTTCAAATTCATATGCCTTTCTTTACCAGAGGTAATTTTATTTCCATGACCTAATAATTCATATTTAGAATTGCGTAATTTATTACTGCCAATCTCGTTACCGATAATACTCTAATTAGTGGTTTTAGCTTGACATTTTTTATCTTCATATGCAACTTATAGACATAACTATAATACACACGGCTTTAAAATTTTTTTGATTAACACTAAATTTTGTCATTCCCACTAACAAAAAGTCATTACCGTTAAATAAAAGTCATTACCAGGCTGCTCAATATCATTACCATTTCTTATCAAAAATTTTACGACCCAATAACTTTTGATTAGCATAACGAATTTTGAGGACTTTTGTAGGCTTAGAAAGGAAAGGAGGTGGCCAACATCTGTATGGGCCTTTGCCCCACTTGTGAAGTATAATGTACACATTTTATTTTTACCTTACATTAAAGCTTACAATATCTACTTTGATAATTTTATCAATAAAAATCTGTAGAACTCGGGATTCTCCTTTTACGATCAGTTTTAGCTCTTGTAGGTTGACAGTCTGATAAACATTAAACATTAAACACGATTACTTAATCGTGGAAAAGTGTTTTAAAGAGAGATTTTTATATTAAATACAAACTATTTATCTTTTGGATAATTTGTTTATTTATTTTACTTTAATTATGACGTGCCCACCCCAAATACCAAACTAATGTAAACACATGAAAATGCCATACCTGTACTGCAGTGATCCATTCTACCAATATGGATTGAAGGTTTCTTGCTGGCGAAGATATTGAGTGACGTGCCATGCGCTCAATATCAACTGCACAATTAATGCACCTCATGACAAAAAATCAAACACAATTATTATTTTGCAGAAATCAACCTCAAAAATCTTCTTTTGGCATTTGACAAATGGCAATATAGCATAATTATTCGTATTTCTGTCAGTCAATTGTCAACCTCCAGTGATAGCAATGGAGGTAGTAGAAGATTATGTATACAAGACAACTTATTATTATTGTTAATTTATTATAACTACTCACTGCGGAGTTCAGAAGAAAATTAAAATTCTAGTTATGTTATAATAAACGGAAAACATGTCTTTTCAGAGTACTAAAACCTTGTACAAATAAACGTATTTTAACCATTTCCGGAGCAGTGTATACAACACAACTTATTATTATTGTTAATTTATTATAACTACTCACTGCGGAGTTCAGAAGAAAATTAAAATTCTAGTTATATTATAATAAACGGAAAACATGTCTTTTCTGAGGACTGAAACCTTGTACAAATAAACGTATTTTAACCATTTCCGGGGCACATGTTGGCCACCTCCTTTTATGTGCTAATTTTTTTCATGGTTTTGCACGCATTTCCACATACTTTTTAAAAAAAACACCAAAATAATTCAAAAACGCGAATTCACCCATCAGCAATTTCCCTACAAATGGTAATGATGTTTTGGGTGTGTTATTCAATTTTTTTATATAAATTACTTCAAATAATGTAATGAAATATGTGGGCGCTTATGTAAAAATATGTATAAAAGTAGTAAAATAAAAAATTATAAAATTATTAAATTAAATTTTTTATCAATCGGAACATCTTTTTTGTGACTTTGGCGAATTCACCCCCTAGATTAAGTCTATGAATGCCTTATTTAGAAAAAAAGTCATAATTGTCAGTGTCAATAGACGTCAAAATATAGTAATGTCAAATAATGTCATACATTTTGACTTGTGAATTCGTAAAAATAAAAATTAAAAACATTGGGTTTCCGTTTTAGATCCATAAACTTTATTGTTGAAAAATATCTACGTACCCTCTTCGTTAACGTGAAAGTATAACTATTAGTCTACAAGTGTGAAATAAAGCACTTTAAAAAATGGATTTACACAAATTAAAAATAAAGACAGAGGAAGAATCTTTGGAGATGGAAGACACCAATGAAAACTACCTGAAGTTAGATTTTGAAATAGGCGTGAAAGTGGAGAACGACTCACCTGCATTCGATGATTGGTGTTTGCAAGGAGCAGAGTGCCCGTCGCCTCTACAATGTGAGGTTAAGAAAGAGTGTGATGTAAAAACTTGTTTTATTTGCTTGAAGATGTTTGCAGACAGGTATTGGAATAGTTTTTTTGTTTCATCAGCGCTTATGTTCGTTGTCCACGTATTAAGTTGTTAAGTAGATAACGAAAAAGCTACTAAATTGTCGGTTTACACATATTAATTTACTTAAAATTTAGTTATCTATATAACTACGTGTAAACCGGATATTAAAGCCCCAACTCAGGAGTCACTAAGGAGCAATCAAAGTAACCGTTAGTGACTCTGAGTTGGGGCGTAAGACTTCTATCAGATTTCTATAGTGTCTGTCTGACTTCCAAGTGTGTCACCTGCATCTTAGTTGTAGACCAATATTTGTTACTGAATTCTTATTTATGTAATATTATAAGAAAAACTTTATGATAATCCCACCATAAGGTTGTCTTAAAGTCACATCTTAATTTTCAGTTATTCTCTCTACAAGCACAACATTACACATATGGCGGTAGTTATTGAACCACAGAAAGTTTATCAATGCAATTATTGTTCATGTTGCTGCACAAGCAAGGTGAAGATCAGAGAGCACATTCAGACTAAACATTTTATAAAATTAAGAACAAAACACAGCGTTACGTCAAAGCAAGAACATCAGTGTTTCATTTGTAAAAAAATCTACACATATAAAAGATGGCATGCCCATATGAAAGAGGTTCACGGGAATGAGAAATTACAATGTGTACAATGCAACAGAACTTTTAAATGCTTCAATTATCTTCGTCGTCATTTAATGTACGTACATAACAATGTTCGACCTAGTTGGAGGTTTCATAAAAAAGTTGAACAGGAGATTAAATGTGAGCTGTGCCCCAGAGTATTCCAAAACAGAAACTCGTACAAGACCCATTTACGGAACTGCCACAGCACAAGTGTCCACGAGTGCACTATATGTCATTCAAAGTTAAAATCCAATTCATACCTACTAACACATATGAAGAGAGTGCATTACAACGATGGAAAATTACACAAATGTAATATATGTTACAAAGTATTCAGATCTCCTCGGTACCTGAACATTCATAAGAAGAATACCCATGGTGTAAAAGTTAAAAGTAAAACAAGTCATCGGAAACATTGTATGGAGTCTAGTGACTCATCAGTGTCACTATAATGTACAGCACTATGCTATATATGCAGTCTTTCAAGTGCCTGTAAGCAAAGCATTATTTATTATAATATGAAGTGAAATAATATTTGCACAAGATGGTAACAAGACAGCAGTTAACTGACTGTTTTTCTCCACCAATATTCACCACTGGAGCAGCGTGGTGGCGTATGTTCTAGGCCTCCTGAAGAGGAGAGACCTATGCTCAGTTGTGGGCCGTAAATGGCATGAAGGCAATTGACTGATTCTAAAGCATTATTTAAAATGTTGACAAAGAAAACAAACTTAGAATACAGTTGTATGATAATTATGCTTTTATGAATCTACATCCTAGTACAGTACGGCTGATGTATCTTAGCGCATCTGAACTTCACGCAGAAGGCTGCGCAGTAACATAATTCGGCAATGCAATGTGTGTTAGTTATCTCAGTCACACGTTAGCATGTTCGTGTAGCTATCTCTGTCTTACATGCGCTAAAGTTTGCAGAGCCTATGTTCAGACGCACCGAGATACGTAGGCCGTACTGTAGTTCAGACAGCCTTAAAATGGAATTCATTGTGATAATAAGTTATGTGTGTAAGACGATTGTTTAGTTTTTGCATTCTTGCGTGTTAAAGAGGTTATTTTGTTTTATAAAATATATTTTCTATCTAACTTGTTCTGTATTATTTGTTATGAATATTTTTTTTATGTTACCAATTCAATAAAGAAAATATATGAATAATATATAATAGTACAGTCGGCCGTAAAAGTAGCTTAACATTTTAGTACTTTGTAATAGTAACTGTTTTGACGGTTTCCTAGCAACATCTATGACAAATTCAAGAAATGTAATGTGACAAGGTAATAAAATGTTAAGCTACTTCTGCGGCCGACTGTACTACCAGCAATATTACAACTCATAATTATTAATTTTGGTGTTAAAACACATTGCAAGTAAATGAAAGCAAATACTAAGGTTTTAAATTTTTATTACATTATCTATACTATACTATATATGTAATTTAATTAACTTTTTGTACACTCCTGGGGCCATCCTACTACCAGGACAGGCAAACAACTAATATGAGGATAGTTAGTCTTATTCTCATAGAATTAAATAATTCTACCAAGTGATTGCACTGAACATCACTCTTCCTTCTTTTCCGATTCCATAGGTTCCCCGAGTTTCTGTTTTTCAAACATAATCCTCAATATTTCTGTTGCAGACATTGGTAACCTGTTGTTTGCACCAAATTTAGGGTCTGGGAGAGAAGCCACATTGAGCTCTGGATCCTTAAATGTGAATGGAGTCCAGGGACCCTGTATTGAAGGATGGTCGGTATATTGGTACTTCCTTAATCTGGTAGCAGCAATATCGCCCTGCTGTGTGCGGAGAACTTCCACCCATTTGGTGATTTCGTCAAGGGACTTGCCATGCATACTCATCCATACTCTGTCGCCATTTACTGAAATTTTGACAAAATGAATCCGTACAATTCCTGGATTCAACAGGTTTATGTTTAGTTTGGGTATAATACTACTAGATAATGACATAGCAGATCACATTCAAAGTAAATAAAATACAGCCACGTTATCAAAAGATGAATAGTCCATCTGAGATACTAAATAATATTCTTACAATATTCAGCAGCTACAACGGGACTGCGATGGCGACGCGGCTTCAAGTACACCACTATACCAGGATTGTGGGATGCAAATTCTACCAAATTTTGCTCGATGAATTCTCTGAAATAAATATCCGACTATGACTGTAAATAAAAGCTAATAGTATGGAGAATATGGATTTTTATGGTAATGAGCTATTAATGCTAAAATACTTTTCGCAGCCCCTCATTAACCAACCTCATTCCCCTGCTACCGCCGTGACTTTTGCAGAACTTGAACACAATTCGTTGCAACTGACACACGTAACGCCCCACGCCATTCTGCAATGGAGCTCGGACAAAGCCCGATTTTAGAAATAGGTGGTTATTCGACATTTTTCTAATTCAAAACAGAAACTAATATTATGTTTAAACTTATAATTAGAGAGGTTATGTTATATTTACGTCTGACTTTGACACTAAAATGACAGAAACAGTGTTGCCAGCGACAAATTTTTTATTGCCAAACAGGTAGGAAAAATTGCCGTGTTTTTAAGGAAAAGCTATTTTCGGCTGCCGCGAAATATATAAAATAAAACATGTTATGTTTTCATACGTATTTAATCATTTTAAGTAATAAAAACCCAACAAAATAAAACAACAAACGGGAATTCCGTACATAGATAGTGTGCGTACTTTTAATTTTCTGGCTTGGCACTTATCAAAATACAACCTTTCTTAAGCCGTAGATTTTGCTACGGCTATAGATGTGTTGCCGTAGGCTGTAGATTTCTCTTTAATTTTGTCTAATTACCGTAGAATACGGCAATTGCCGTAGTAATGGCAACGTTGGACAGAAACTTTGTGTCAAATTCACAGACCTTAAAAAATCTAATCATAGAGTATAGAACTATTTCTCAAAATATAGCCTTTATATAAAATGCGCATTTGGTATTTTCATGAAATGGCCGGTATTTTGCAAGTCGTTAGGCAAGCGGTATGAACCAATCGAAATAAAAAAAAAAATTGCAGAAGTGCAGGTTTGTGGTATACAAATGTATCTTACGCCCCAACTCAAGAGTCACTAACGGTTATTTAAATCGCTCCTTATTACAGAATTTGTATAGTAATTCTTTATTGCGATTAAAGAATAAAGTAGATAAGCGATTAAAGTAACCTTTAGTTACTCTGAGTTGGGGCGCAAGACCCTCAAGTACACAATTATCTGTCACAGAAGCATCTGTCCCAACTGGGAATCGAACCTGAGACCCTACGCAAGCAAGCTCACCGTTAACAAACTGGCCAATAATATTCTAACTAAAGGGTATGTGGGTATATAAAATAATCACAAAAAAAATATATTTTTCATACATTTATTTAGAAAAATGTAATATTTACAGAACAAGTAAATACAACTTTATCTTACAAGTATCAGCGAGTATACTTCAACAGTATAATGTTTTATTAATGCATTGTAACATGTTACTTTTTTTTTTTCTTTGTGTAGTACTATTTTTTGTTATTTTATTTTTAAATGGAAATCAGAGACTCGGATGAGTGAAGTGACTATGAATAGCCCATGATGCAACCAATATGTTATTAGAATTACATACCTTACCTACATTTGTATACGAGCATTTAATGAAAGTTTCATACATATTGTTGGATACATCGCATTTAGGTTTGTGACATGTGATATTTTACTAGAGGAAAATGCATCACTCTGTATCATACGTACTAATCCCAAATTTAATTATTTAAGTATTTTATATCAAAGGAATATTTAATTATTGTTTAAAGGTAATGTTTTAAACAGGTACGACAGCAGAATTCAATATATTTGAAAACAATGAAGTGACGACCTGATTCTCAACTTTATATTTTAAGATAAAATAATATTGCACTAGGTACTTCCATACCCTTTATCTTCATCGTTTTGCGAATAACAAAGAGTATGAAGCTTATACACAGCGACATTACACAAAACAAATAACATAAATCCTTATAAATCGAAGGTTGGAACACATTTACGACATGTTTCATGGAGAGAGATCGGTATTTTTAATATTTTACGTATTTCTTATACTATTTCAATAATAACAATAACATTGCAGATACGACTATGCAATCTCAATAAATCTCATAATATATTGACCATCTATTGACTTAACTGTAACTATGTTATGGTATATAATATACTATGTAAATCAGCATAAATAAATAAATTTACCTACCTAAAACTATTTACTCAAGTTATATCTTTGACATGGTTTTGCTTTATAATTTATTTATGTAAATTGTCAACGGAATACAATTCAGTAAAGTATATTATAATAGACGATAAAAGCATCTACATCTTCCGATTTAATCTGAATATTTTTTTTGTAAACATTTGACTATTATTTTAGTAATTCAAAGAGACTTAGTACAGTTTTGGAACTTTTGGTAGTGGTCCTATCCGTTGAGCGCGGATTCCGATTTAATTAGGTATGTATATAGTTTTTTTCTTTCAAAAATAATTCCGAGTTGAATTCCAGGCTCGAAGAAACCTTTATGTGAGATAAGAGTATTTTTTGGATTTCAATCAGGGATGTCTGTGACGTCTCATTTATATTGTTGGGAATATTGTAAGGGTGTGAGTGTATTAATGTTTATCTCTGTTTAAGAACCCAACAACGGTAACGATTCATTCGTTACTTTATTGTTATTAAAATATGCTCAAATGTTTTCTAAAATCGGATGGTGTAGATTGCGTCTTATTCTTTATTTCTTTCTTCCAGCTGTTTGATTCTAACCGGCACCTGTACCGCTGGTAGATCGACGCTACCGGAGCGGCGCCGCGCGCTGCCCGCGTCGTAAGAGACCCGCCGCGCCTCGGGCGGCAGCGGCTGGAGTTCGGGCAGTGTCGGCCGTTTTCGCCCGAGTTCGGGCGTACGAACAGTTCCACCTGTATGCATACGTCTCATGAGCACTTGCCCGAAACCGTTAAAATGGTGGTTTAGTAAAAAACAAGTAAGCTATGTATACTGCTAAAATAGAGATAAGTGCTAATTCTAAAAGTTTACACTGAATTATTTATATTTACATTGATAATACTCTGAAAATTCACAAATGATTCTAACACAACACAGTTTGTAGTTTAAATTGTTTCAAATGTTTTGTGCAATCCAGAGGAAACATGACTTGTGTTTTTAAAATTATCTTTTATTGTTGGCTTGATATTGTACGCCGGTCTGGAATCTGGATGATGATGTTCGTTAAAGTACTACAATATGGTTTTACTAAAGTGCATGTTATAATGTTAATTTCATCAACTATTTGTTATTTTGCATTAAACGAACAACAGAATCAGATTCCTTCCAACTTTTAAAACATTGGTTATAACATTTATGCATCCCATGAATTGATTTTCATTATGTTCTAATTTTTATTAGAGTAATACAATGATTTCATGACTTATAATAAATGTACATATAAATGTATGTCTTAGTATCTGTATGGCGGTGTAGGGTAGTCGTGTTTTATTTTTGATTGTAGTCACCATTTAAATTTTTTAAATTTTAATGTGCCATGTCTACACTGTTGTAGTGTTATGTAGAGTTAATTTCACAATATGCGCATGTCTTGAGGCCCCTTCTTTTGAATGATAACATTAAAACATTTCCAGAATTATCATCTTCGTCGTTATTTTTAATGATTTAATTACAATTTAAGCAAGAACTTTAGAATGAAGTTTAAAAAAGATACGTGTTTTTTTATTTAATTTCCTTCACAACATTGTAAAATTAAGAGTAGGCATACCATGGTAATGACTAGGTATACTTACCCATAATTTAAGATATCAAATTAAAAAATAAGTGTAATTGTAAAGCTTAGAATCAATGAATAATTTTTCAACACGGCTATGATATAAATTGTCTCGGTTCAATTTAACGAGATTATAGGGTGTCACGTTAATCGTTCAGGATGCAAATACTCTTATGTTTTTAATATTTACTAAGAGGCCTCTGAAAGCTGAACACAGACAACACATAAAGCGTTAGTGTGCCTTGAAGAGTTACCATAAATGGCGTGTCCTGGGGAAGGGGCAATTAATAAAACTGTACGTACTCAATATAAAGTTATATACCCTTCCGTCGCGGCGCGCTGGGCGCTTCGGTCTTCGGCAGCTCTTCGGTTTTAATGGCGTTTTCACAGCCGTCTGCCCGCGTTCTAGTGCCGAGTTTTGGTGAACTGAAAGATCATATTTTTTATACACAGTGAAACAGTGGCTTATTATATTTCTGAAAAACAAACTGCTTGTTACTGTACGTAATTTTTACATGTAGATTTTTTTTCCAAAATCCTTATGAAAATTATGAAGAATAAAACGCAGTAAACTGGTTTATTAGGCACGCTATATTTGCAACAGTCAAGTAAGGCTAATTTGCGATGGCAAAATTTTTACCTTAAATACAAAACGATACTTAAAACCAGAAAATATTTTATGCTAATCTTTTGCGATTTTTCATCAAGTTTTGCTGCTTTACTGTAGTACTAGTACATACCTCTGCTCCACCAGGATCTTGGTGAGCCTTGCGACCTCGGCCCGTAGCTGGTGAAGCTCCTTCTCCCTCGCACGCGCCTCCTGCTCCGAAGCTCTCTCTCTGGCCGCTAGCTTCGCGCGCATATCATCGAAGCTGTCGATGTAAACACATGTAAATGACTGACTGGATCCACTGTCATGAAAACTGTTGATAATTTGTTGCCTAATAATTTCTGAACAAGATCCTGCAGATCTGAATTGGATGTTTAACAGGAAATAGCTGTGACAGCCATATTTCCGAACGAAAGTCGAAATAGGAAAGAGATACCTAAGACATGACTTTTAATGATATTATTTTTGAAACTTACATCAAAAACAATGAAACTTTCGTTAACAACAATGTAAGAAATATTATAACTGATTGGTTTCCCAGATGTGCAAAGACGTGCAAAATTAGAAATTTAATCCAGGGTAAAACACACGTATTTATCTACTCACAGTTTCCTCAGACAAGCGCACTTCCTGCCCAGATGCTCGATCTGTTCCCGCGAAGCTTTCTCCATCTGCTTCATCTTGGTCGCATCTTCCGACCTCTTCTCGCGCATCTCCCTCTCTCTCTCCAGAGCCTCTCTGATTACGTTAGTTAGGGTAAAACCGTTAAATTGTACTGAGCAGTAGGTATGTATGTTCTAAATGTCGTGTGATTAAAATTTTAGGTGTGGGTAATGTAATGTTGTCATTAAGTATGTATAATTATAATTTGTACCTATAATTTTTGTCTTACTTTACGTTACATTAATATTTTTAAATTATCTCGATATAAATTTCAATGTGTAAACACTATATCTGTGTGTGTAAATCTTTACTCTTTAGTGTGATGCAGATTTAAAGTGATACAGATATTTGCTATCATTGTTTAAGGTATATCATATCAGTATTTAAGGCAAATATATTTAATAATGTTGTAGGTAAAATAAATAGCATTTTGTAGAACAAATTTGGCTTTATTATAAAATCACCGTTAATAAAATTTGTGAAAAACAGTATAAACTTACAAAAAAACAAGCATTAATGCAATTGTCGTGATTCGTAAATTGACAATTTATTAAATGATCATTGCATGAAATATCGAATGTCATAAGTAGTTATAACTTCATGATTCAGCGATATTGTAAAACAAAAATATGACCATTTCATAAAATTCATGAAATTTTTGATCATTTTATGAAATAGTCAATTTTACGATTGGACTACGACACAATCACAAACATTGAGCTATTGCTTATTGGACACACTAACTTGAATACACAGCCTACACCGTTGACGTGAAAAATACTTTAAGCTAAAGCTTACATATGACTAGATGAAACATATAACACTAATAAATTATAATATGAATTTGTATGTATAGTATATGATATATTTATAAGGAAAAATGTAAAATTTCAAACCTTGTATAACAATCGGTTTTAATTAATTCATGCATAGCCGTGATTAGGTCCTGAGGATGATAAACAAATGAATCTCGTAGGTTCACAGTTTTATTCGACTACATAATCGATATTATATATGAATACTTTGCGGATTGGTTGAGATTCACAACCAACCCAAGTAAGTATCGAGTTCTAAGCCGCCCAAGGGTTACTGACTTTGGTAAACAAGATAATCTAACGACAACAACCGGGACCAACGGCTTAATGTGCCTTCTGAAGCACAAAGTGCTCATGAAATTTTGCTGCCAGCGATTATATTCGCCCACCACACAATAGGTCATGCCTGCACTTAAACAAATGCTTATGCTGCAATTTGATATGACCCTATAATTAATTTTAAACAAGTATTTTATATCAAACATGAGTTTAGAATGAAAGATTTTATGCTCCCATCCAATGAAAACATAAAAAATGGCTTCCATTCTTCCTGTATTAGTAACTATGTAGTAATAAATCTATTTTCAGTAACTACGTTTAACATTAACTCAACCACAATATAATATAAAATCGGTCACAGATGCATTTCGTGACTAAAACAAAATTATAATCTGACGGGTTGTATTTAATTTTTCTTTCGGTATATAATTCTAAGCGTCAAAATACTTTCTTTTTTGTCAAATGTAACGCCATAAACATTTAAATTTAAAAGGAATGCAATAGTTTTAAGAGATTCGAGAAAACATCTAGCTATAGTACTAATCAATGATTTTGAAATGATATTAATAATATAAAAATTCAGTCCAATTCGGCAGTTACATTTCAAATGACAAATATAATAAAAACGTTAACTGTTCTACTAAATGTTGTAAAAAAAATAAATTTTTTTTAATAGTTATGGTCACATACTTTTTGGTGATCTGTGTGTGAAAGTGGTTCGGGATTTCAGGTTAATACAATCAATTAAACTTATTAGCTTCTACAACGCCTATGTTCCTACAAAATTAACTAACCTAACACTTTAATTAGTTATAATCGTATCGTCATAGGTGATCGGTCTTAATTTATACTTTAACCGTAACATTGACTAATCAAGTTTTTTTGTTTTATTTTCATTTGCATTCGAGAGGAGCTTTCCACTTCTCATTCTGATATAGAAGAGGAGTGCGAGCGAGAGGAGGAAGGTGGCTAGAGCGAGACGCAGCGACCCGGCGCACACACACACGCAGCCGGCAGCTAGTGCGCCTACCCACCGCAGGCTGTCGACAATTTATGCTTATGCTCTCATACCTCTTTTTTTTACAAGGTTTTTGCATACTTATTTTTTTTAAATTAGACAACGTGTAAAGAACCAAGATTTAAAATTTAAATTTAGAAAAATCTCGCTGGCAGAAGCAACCGGAGTCTTTCAAACAATAAACATTGCGGCGTTTTGTACTCATCACTTCCTTTTTTGAAACTGAATCAATTTAAAAGAAAACTGTTCCAGAGAACAAATAAAGTTAAATCGAACTATAAATAAGTAATATGGATTACATTCGTATCGATATTTCAAATCGTTATCTTTCAACCGTATGTTACTTTCCTAATTTTTGTTCATTAAAAATTATCTATACTAATATATAAAGAGGAAAGATTTGATTTTTTGTTTGCATTGAATAGGCTCCGAAACTACTGAACCGATTTGAAAAATTCTTTCACTGTTGGGAAGCTACACTATCCCCGAGTAACATAGGCTATATTATATTTTCAAAAAATTAGGGATCCTTAATAAAACTCCAATAATATAACCCAAGGTGTAAAAAAATAAGAAAACCGAAGCAAACCGAGGGCGGTTCCTCGTATTTTATAAATCGAAAGATTTTTTGCATGCAAATTAGGATTTTATTCAAGGCAAAATGTACCTTTTAACACACGAATTTATAACGATCTCGGATTGCTGCCCCTGCCAACGTATATAAACGTACAAAAAATATAACTGTTTGAAATGTAAATACTGCCTTTTGGACTTGAATTTATTTTGTTTTTTTTTATGATTATGAAGCAATGATGTGTGTGGCGATGATCTGATGACGAATGATGTGTGACGATGAAGTGTGATGATAATATATGATGATTGATGTGATAACAGTTATATGAATAATGAATATGTATGCATTTATATAGACAGTTATTTAAATTAGTATGATGGAGCCATAATTATACTATACATCAATACATTTTGTTACATTTAATAATAAAAAAACTGTCTTGACTTCAGGTGGTCGTTATAATTAAAAAAAAGTTGATAAAATTGGAAAGTTTTTTTTAATTGTGGAATATGCCAATGCCCAGAGTATGTTAGTATTCGATATTGTTCTTGGTAACTTATATAGATGCACATGATAAAATCTAAATATGATTATTTTTAATAATTTTTTTTATAGTGTATGAAATAATTTAAATCTTCCACAGTGATAAACCAGAAGGGTGGAGTCGCCAGAAATATTAATTAGTACTAACAGCTGTTTCAGATTATTACTTTTTACGCATTGTAAATTAATGCTAGACTACAACTCCATTTGCAACTTTTTTCCTATTTTTAAACAATTAAATAATATAAATATTATTTAATTATTAAGATGTACATATAATAACGGTAACAACAAATATTGTCTCGTGGTAAAATCTACACAGAGTAGTCTCGTCTATGGTCTTGTCATAGTTCTTATTCTATGTGTATTATAAATTACAGTGCCTCCAACTTATCTGTGAATTGGAGGAGGGCGCTGTCGGATGCATTGGACCAATCATTGGACGGAATTCGAGACGTAGTAAATGTCAAATGAATGAGCACAAAGAACTTATGAATGGCGCGGCATAAGTTCCAATTTTCGCCATTTCACAGATAACTTGGTAGCACTGTACTTATGACATATCACAATATATGGCTCCATATAAAGTTAATAACGAGTGGATGTAACAGACATGCGAGCGTGGTAGCTAAATTCGTCCAAAAGACAATATTTTAAATATGAAGTAACTGAATTAGTTTCAAACGGGTGCATTAATAAGTAAACAATATAGTATCAGAATCCTGGTGGGGACAATTTTATGTTTAGGACAAAATTTTGCTACCAATCTTATTTGGAATTCGGTTAGAAATGTTATGATATTATGGAAAATCATGAAATCGTCACAATATACATTTAAAATCTACGTCTACCCTCTTAATATTGGTTTAGACTACCCTCTATGTTTTTTTTTTGATTATTTATAAAGCTATCGTAAAATAATAAATTGTATCTATTTATGATCTACAACTAGGTACTCATTATGAGTTAATGAAATTGTGCGATTTTCATGAGAACTTTCATAAGCATTAGCACGCTGACTTCTTATAAACCTACGTAGGTATATTAGAGGTCAGTTGTTAGTAAGAAACAACTATTAATTTAAAACTGTAAGCAGTTAAGAGGTATCAGAATGTTGCTAGTTAAAATAACCAAATTTGAAAATATTCTTTAAATTGATTTAGGAAAATCATTTAATAATTCAAAAGAATTTATTTCAACATTTTGATACTTCAGACTGGCGAAATAAAAAAAAGCGTTATCTTGTTTTTGCAACGAAATTAAAACGGTATTTTATTTCTAGGATTACGAGTATATTTATATTCAGGACAGGAGACCATTAAAATGTTAAAATTCCTTAAAGAAAATTGACATTTCTGTCGACAAGTCCTGATTATGAACATAGGCTGTAGTCACAATGCACTAACCTCAGTTCCTGCTCGGTGACAGCTAGGGTGCGTCCACACGCCGCCGCGCGCGCCGCGAGCGAATCGTAGTCTGATGACTTCGCGTGGATCTGCGATTTTAACTCTGTGGACCAATGGGATACAGATTATAATGGTGATGAAGAAAAATAATAGTGTTGAATACAGTTCCGTATTAATTCTACTGAGTTCCTGTTTGTAGAAAACTTTCTGTAATCTGTATTTCTCTATTTCTCTTCAGATACAAAGCACCTTTCAGTAAAGGTGGTCGAATACAAAACTTAACTATGTATTAAATGATTTGAATTTCATTTTAATAAAAGTTCTTCGTAAAACAAAGCTACAATTAACGCCATATCATCTGGTTCAAAGTCATTGCAAATTCTTGTATTACGTAATTTCTTAGTTACATAAATTCATAGGTGAACTTACCAGCAATCTCTTCTAATAGCTCTTTCTCCCTCTTGACTCTCTCTTCCTCTCCCTCCTGCCTGCACTCCGCCTTCATCCGCGCGAGGCAGTTCTCTTTATCCGTCATGAACTGTTCCCATTGGTCGTCTGAAAATAAAATAGCATTGTAAATACATTTTTCAAAATTGAATGCTCATAACTCGCGGTTTGTGTAGATTCAAGTGATCGACCGAGTTAAGCAACAGCGGGCGCGGTCGGTAGTTGGATGGATGACCGCTAGTTACAAAAACTTCTTGAGTAAAGCCGTCAGTCCCGGTCGCTATCGTAAGATAACAGTCATTAAGGCCTTTGAGTGGCATGAAAAATTCCGACACTTGGGTTGGCCACTAATTCCTCCACCAAATCACCAATCCGCACCGGTGGGGTGTGCTAGAGGCCTCCTCAAGAGGAGAGACCTGCTCAGTAGTGGGCCGTTAATGAGTTGAAGCCAGTTAGTTATATTTGTAATATTAGCTGCTCGAACATTGGGATGCACATGCCCCTGAGTTCGAATCGATTCCTCGCCTCTAATTTTGAATGTTTTTAGTTTTGTAATGAGTCAACAACTTAATCCTGGCGATGTTTTTTCTGAATCATAGTTGCGTCCATCGTCCAACCATACCCGAAGCTTTATCTATGCTTCAGATTACATAAGATAGACTCACCCATCTCCTAAGGATATTTCTGCTTGAACTGGCCTACACTGTCCGCGACTAAGGCGATAACGAACTCTTCCATCTCTACCCGAAGCTTTATCTATACGTCAGGTCTTACAGGTCTTACAGGTTATACAGTCTACAGACTCACCCATCTCCCGTCGATGTTTCTCCTTGAGCTTGTTGACCTGGTCCACGCGTTCCGCGACGAGCTGGGCCCGCGTGGCGTCCAGCAGCTTGCGCGCGTCCGCCGCCGCCGTCGCCGCTTCTTCCTCGATTGCCTGCACCTTCTCCGACCATTCTTTGTTTAGACGATCTGCAATGTTTTATGACATTCATTTATGGTTCTGATTGAAGTTTCTGTATGATGAGGAAGTGCTACTGCTACCTACCTACTAGTTACTGAGTTTGTAGAACGATGTAAAAAAATATGTAGACTGATGATGATGATAATGTATACTTTAGGATTTCCGGGGCTATCTGAATGAAAGTTATTTGCTGATAGTAATGATTTTAAGCGGACTTATATCAGATACATCTGGAGTATATCCAGCATAGGCATTTAACATTAACCTAGATCTGTGGTTATTAAAGAAGAGAAAGAAAAAACTGTCTCTCAAGCCTCCAGCCGGAACACGAAGTCCTTTTGCGACTGTCTTCTGACTCAAGCAAGAATTCATCATTCGATTTATCAACTGCTGACTCACCACGTTAATTATATTATCACTTGCTTCGGTAAAGGCAAACATTGTTAGGAAACCTGCACCTGAGAGTTCTCCATAATGTCCTCAAATGTGTGTGAAGTCTACCAATCCGCACTTGGCCAGCGTGGTAGACGTACCTGTAACCCTCACACTGTGAGACGAGACCCGAGCCCAGCGACAGTTATGGTTTGTGACTCACCCCGCTCCTGCTCGAAGCGCTCGTTCATCATCTCGACGTTGTTAGCATACGCGATGTCTGCCTTGTCCAGCAGATGGCGCAGCTGCATCATGTCCCAGTCCGCCTTGCTGTGCGCCTCGCACAGCGCGTGCTCGAATTGCGCCTCCTTGCTCGCCAGTACCTCCTTCAGGTTCTCGAACTGTTGGGCCAAGGTGCCATTAACACATTAAAGCTAAAGAGAGAGTAAGGGGTGGGCCTAAAGGTATGTGACTAAAGACCAAATACTTTTTCTTTCTTCTTTCTTAGTGGGAAACAGATAATGCCTTCGGTCTTATTGATGTCCATGGGCGATGGTGGCCTCTTACCATCAGGTGTATCGTTAGAATATATTAAAAATACGCTGGCTGCTGAGGAGTTCCCTCGTCTGGAGACAACCCTGAGTGTAATATCAAGTCACCATTGTTATAAAAATGCATTGTCATCGAAACCAAATCAATTTGTGAACCTTCATAGAATGAGAAGATTTCAAAACATTTGGAGAGAGCTTTCAAGATTTAAATCATATTCATGCCAACAAACTAACGAACAAAGCAAGTCATATAAAAACTTGTAAAATTCAAATCTTTGCCGAATCCCGCTTGTAGCCACAACAGGGGTCACCAAAAACAGGCGTCACAACTCACCCGTGTTGTGACCTCGCGCAGTTTCCGCTCGGCATTCTTCGCGTCCTTCTCAGCCTCGGCTCTCAGGTTGCCGATGGCGGTGCGCGTGCGCTCGGCGTGCGCGCGCTCCAGGGCCGCGCGGGCGGACGCGGCGCTGGCCGTCGCCTCCGCGTGCTCCGCCTTCAGCGCCGCTATGTGGTCTGCGTGCTGCTGCTCTAGTCGCTTTATGTCCTGGGGATAGAGAGGTTACTTTGAACAGCGTGCCAAATCATATGCGTCTAACGCCCCAACTTAGAGTCACTAATGGTTACTTAAATCGCTCCTTAGTACAGAATTTGTATCGTGATTCTTTACTAAGGAGAGATTTAAGTAACCATTAGTGACTCTGAGTTGGGAGACCGATGCACAGTATATTGGGCCATTAATTGGTTGAAGCTACATAAGAGGAAGACATATCCTCAAAATGCTTATTTTCATAAATTAAACTGAATGCTCTGACAAATATGAAAAACTAGTGCTCGAAGGACCAGTAAAACTATACTAAACTAAACTGAACTTTTTATAATCAGTCCACAAAAAGCGCAAGTTCTGGGAACCTATTATTAGTTATATCTTCGTACATTCGACAATTTACCAACCTGCGAATGCAGCTCCTCCTTGTCCTTCAAGATCCTGGCATCCTTCTCCAGGAGATCCTTCAGTCTGTGGACTTCCAGCTTGAGGGCTTCCTCCCTGGTCTCCACCCGCTGCAGCTGCAGGGTCAGCGACTGCACGGAACGCTGCTGCTCCGACACCAGGCCTCGGAGCTGTGTCAGTTCTACCACGTGGGAAGGTGTGGGGGGTGAAGCTTTCAACTTCTCTACCGTTGAGGTCAGCTGTGGATGATTACAGAGAAAGGATGTTATAGTGTAGAGGAATATTAATAACAAGTACTCTTGGAAATAGACTTCCTCAGTTCCGCAGCAGGTTTCGCTGAAGTAAGTTATGCAAAATAAACTTAAAACAATCGCATCGACAATTATGCATTCTTTTGTAACTGATGTTCATACAGCCGTTGGCCATTACATTACTCGTCTGTTGGTATGTCAGCCAGTGCCGGTATTAGGATTTTAATGGGTGCTATGATGTGCTTGACCCTATTTTTCTATTTAAAGAGGCTTGAACTAGCTAAGGAAATGAAACAAAAATCATTTCAAATATCATCACGGGTGGAAATTGACAAGTGGCTTCATCCCCCGAGCCCCTGAGACCTCTTGGATCCGCTAGTATACCTAGTCGTCTATTAACTTATAGCCAAGATTGGCGTGTCACCTCTCTGTTGTCCCGCTCGGCGTCCCTGGCGCGTTTCTCGAGCTCGCGCATCTTCCACTCGCAGTCTGCCAGCATGCGCTCCGCGCGCGCCGCCGCCTGCGACCGCGCCGCCTCGTGCGCCGCTCGCCATTTCTCCGTGTTCGCTTCTGCTGTTGCTAATGCCTGAGGATATTTCAGTAATAAACTCATACATACATAGTTACACACTCATAGTCACACATTAGGATTCCTTGTGTCTTGGGTGCCATAGACTACTCTCAAAGATAAGAACACACACCCAGACCGAGAACAGAATTTCAAACTCATCATTCAAATTTCTGCCTCACTGGGAATTGAACTCAGGATCCTTTGAACGGCGGTTCGGCCTAGTTCCTAATCATTACGCCACGCGAGTCTTCAATGCATTTTTATTATTTTCTTCAGGGAAAAAGTGAAAAGGTTTTTGCTAAGTTAGTGCGTGTCACCCAAGACTACGTGACCACTTACCATCAATTGGGATTGTAGACGAGCATTGACTTTTAGGATTAATAATAATCCAAATTTTATTTGAAAAACAAGCCACTTCAAAGAAAAATCCCTTACCTTATATTTAAGGGATTCTCTCAATTCCTTATGAACCCCATCATCAGAATTGAATTTTAATAAGGCTCAACCACTTTAATAATAATTAATTTGGTCTTTGCATGATCGAAAAAAATTTATGTCTGAATTTCGGCATTGGAGTTCCATTGACGCAAAACTACCAACGCATTAGTCGCAATGAAATTATGTTTTACAACCATTGACGTCGTTCACGAAGAAAACAGGAAGCATAAATCTAAATTCACCACATAATCAAGGTTTTTGACGGCTGTCACTTCCTATTATATATGTTCATAAATGTATTTTTAAAAGCACATTTTATTTAAAATAATTGAATGATTAATTAATTCATCGATAAGCTATGCCTGTGTGTGCTTCATATGTTATATATTAGCTACATTATCTATACTCACATACATGGTTTTCTGTACAAAACTTAGTCAGAAATTAACGTTTATTTATTTTTTAAGTGTTGCTTTTATTTTTACTAATGACTAACTTTTAATGCCAGTTTCCATGTTTACTCTATTGCTTACCTCTTACTTCTTGACTTACCTCTTTTGCTTTTTGTTCCTCAATAAGTTTCTCCTGTTCTAGCCTCGCTTTGTCTCGCTCTAGCGCTTCTACTCGAGATTCCAGTTCTAATCTATGGTTGAGCGCATCTTCTAATTCTGCTTTGAGCTGCCGTATTACTTCATCTGAAAATAATAATTGTGTCTTAGGCGCTCCACCCACTGAAGACGCGTCCCGCCGCGGTGCGCGGAGCGACGGATAACGCAACTGCGCGCGGGGCGATTTCCCGCGCGTTGCTGTGTCGGCAGTGTGTTGTGCTAGGCGTGATTTCTATATAAATTGAGATACTTGCATACAATGGTAAAATGGAGCGCCTTAGATTTATGTATTTAATTGCACTCGTAAATGGAACTTAGGGATTTCGGATTAAAATCTTAATTACAGAGAATGGGGCATAAAATAACCAATCAGTCCATCTTGAATTTGAGCTAACCTCCTCTCCTGACAGACGAGGTTATGGTCACTGGGCTTTGCGTTTGCACCATCCAGTTTAATCCTGAAAATTCCGACACCTTTTACTTATGCACCCTTTGAACCACCACTGATTAGAGACATCATGTCAAAGACCCAATAATGTCAAAGCCAATAAGGTCTTTCACTTTTTTGTGGCCAGCAATGCATCGGGGATGCTCCCAGCATAATACTAGCGTATAGAACCGACACCGCGGACACGATGTTTTTCCCAAATAGTCCTAATGAATTAGCGCACATGGGCTTTAATTTTCAATGGATTCGTTCGCTTTTGAAAGGAGAACGGGGGCTCAGTTTTGAAAATAGAACCTCCCGACACGACAGACATTTTGTTCGAGATGTCTATTCTGGGACTTTAGTATATTATACTTCAATGATTACAAGTTACCTTCCGATATCTATGGGTGAAGATGACTGACTACCAGATGGCTCGTCTGCTATTCCTCGCATAGTATTTTAATGTAAATAGCCGACAAAAACTAACGATCTACCGATAGTAAGTGGTTATCGTCGCCCATGGACATCAGCGATACCAAAGGCATCACTAATGCGTTGCCGACCAAAAAAGAGAGAAGAAGAAAGGATATCCTAGCCCTCACCGTTCCGCCTCTTGAGTTGTTCAGCGAGGTCTGCTGAGCAGCCGCGTGCAGCAGCCAGCTCCTCCTCCAGCGACCGGCTGCGCTGCCGCACCAGCTCAGACTCCTTGTATGCTGCTTCCAGCTCGCATTTTAGTTCTGGAATGCATGGGAGGAAAATTTAGGATATCTTTACACATAGGCCATAGCATAATGCTATTCGATCGATGTCTGTTCCTGTACATGGAAGATATTTGGGAAAATTTGGTTGGTAGTGTTTACTAACGCTATTAATTATGAGTTCTGTTAACATGATTTTTAGAATTATTGTCTCTGTCGGTTTGGACATTTTCCTAGCTTATCTGAGATGGGCTTAAGGCTTAACTGATCTGAATAATTTAGGGCATCTTTAGGTACATAAAATTGTAATCGAACGAAGTTTCTACAGGGAAGATATTTGAAAAAATTGGTCAGTGTTGTTTATTAATGCAATAGTTTCTATAAAAATGACCAGTAGAATTTTCGTCTGTTGCTCGGTTTGGGAGTTTGTTCTCGCTTATCTCAGATGGGGTAACTGATTTGATTGACGTGGTTACTATTGTAAGTTTGGGATAACATTTGGTGTTTGTTTTATTTCAATCAATCATTTCAATGATTTAAATCAGTGTTTTGGTTCAGTAACAAAAATTATAGGTATATGCCAATGTAATGCAACGCGTCTAGGTTAACATTTTTGCATTCGCACATTTTCGCGAATGAGTGTTAAGAGATTATGTTTCTCCAATCGAACCGACGATGGTCCCACTCTCATAAATTTATCTATTTCTACTCTCATAAAAAGTACTTCCAGAGAACATTACGTCTGCTTCAATTTCTCTTTGTTTTAAATACGATGTATGACGCATATACACAGCTGACGGTATGAAAAATATCCAAAAGAAATGACAGCTGAACACAACAAAACTCAGACTGATCTAATAATACGCGCGTTCTTTTCCTGGTAATTATACATTATTTTATTTTAAGCAATTGTTTTATTTTAGTTTAGTTGAGATTGTGCGATCTCAAATCTTAGAATATGAATTACATTATCTCAGAAACATAAGTCAGTGTCTCAAACGAAGTCTGAGATCGAAGAGATCATAAGATCGGTTTATTAATAAGGCTCTAAATGTTGATGACTATTCATGTGGAAAATATCGAAATGAATCTGCACAATGACCTAAAGCGATAGACCTAAAAGCATATTGAACTTCGGTACTTTGTCGCCAAAAAGGAAGAGGAAGACCTGTGCTATTTCTGACTGTCCGACATTGACCGAAACAAGTAAGAAAACATTTCACGTGGATTGTGAATTTTTAACAGACTTTAAAACAAGGTGGAGCTTCTCAATTCGACTGTTTTTTATCTCGATGTGTGTTAACTCATAATTTTTTACTGGGTATATCGATTTTGATGATCCTTTTTGTATTCGGAAGCTGGTGCTTATAATGTTGGTCCTATTTAAATTTGAGCGAAATCTGACGAGTATTTTTTGAGTTATTCCTAATAAAGCGTATTTAATTGACTTCGACTACGTTGATGATGTTTTCATTTTATTACTTGTTCGAAGACAGTTTCTTTGAAGCCGGCTTTTTTTGCATTTTTGTTGGAAAAGTTGTTCTATAATTCACTATTACTTATAATAGTAAAATACCTTGAACGGCTAATAAACAATATTCTGGTGGTATAGAAACCATTTAAGCAAGCTATTTGTTTGTTGGAAAAGCTGTCCTATAATTCACTACTCCGTGGGTAATTTAACTACCTCAATAGCTCAGTAGAACCTTGTATTGTTTTTAATTAGTAGGATTGGTTTTGATTAGGAATACTTATCTCTGATCCGGTAAACTTAAACTTTATTGAAGAAACGCTTCATGTAGTCTGAGCCTTACAACTAAATATAATTCAGAATGGTGTCATATGTCTGACAAATATGCAGGTTAAATTATCTGTGAACTGTAAATAGACCATGCTTTGTTACATAACATTGTTTTACGATTGTTGCGTGATGTGTCCAACGACATTCTTTCTGGCACGGTCACTGGGTCTTGGAAAATATTCAGCGATTTCAATATCTTACAGTTTTTGTGATACATTTTGTTTGAAAGAGGCAGTCCAGCTTCCGTTCTGGACAAGAAGGTACTGGTGTCTGTTCTTTGTTTGTCAGTTCTTTCCAGTCGAAGGTTTTGAGCCACACTGGCTATATTAGCATACTGAAAGATGTTCTTGTGTGATGCGAAAATTTCGCATCACATTTTTCGTTCCACCTTTTTCTTTTCGTCTTAAATATTTGTTTTCTTAGCAAACATTACAACCGAAATATTTTTCGCCTAGAACTTTCTACTAAGGTATGAAAGGATCGTAGCTATTTTACGACGTGCTAACTATAATTTCCGCTACAGCATAAAAAAAAACAAACGAGCTTAATGAATTCTTTTGTTCCTGAATTCAATCATTTTCAACCGGTGATTTAGTACCGAGAAGGCTATCGACGAGTCATTTTCCCGGAAACTCATTCATCACTTTCACTCCGGAGGAAGCTATAATGTGACACCTGATGTGTCGCATCACTCGCATCCGAGGAACGTTTACAGCGCTATTAACTGCATATTTTTTTTGAGCATCCTTGAACTAACAATCTGACGGGTTTCGCTTGGGATATGACTGATGTTTACAGTAGCACGCAGAAAATACAATAGGAAAAGTAGGACCAGTGTCACCAAGTACCTACCACATAGTTGCGGTAGATCTACTGTATTCAGTTTCGATCTACCCTCATACTTAATATATCGTCTACAGAGTACTTACACTACGTTGTCGTTTATTCAGTGACTTCAGTGTACGTCACTACAGCATGGAGCGTACGCGACGTCTCAGATATTGGACACCTGCCAGGGCAGAAGACTTTGTCCACAGTTCTTTGTTCGTTGCGGTTTACTGACATGAATTATGTTGTGACAAATCATTATCCTGTATTAAATATGATACAATATTTCTTTATTGGATCGTATCTACGTATTTGTTACACATACATTTGTACGTATATAGTGCGTTTATAATTCCGGACATGTCAAATTTTAATAAATATAAAAAAATTAGATAGAGCACTGGGCAACACTCTTGTCTAAAGTGGGATAATTCGGTGCAAAATATGACAAATACGACTATTGGAGATAAGAGAGTTGCCCCATATGATTATTAAGAGTTTATTAAAATTATTAGAGAAAAAAAATTCAGGTTTCAGATTTTTATGATCATGATCGCCAAATTTTAAAGATACCACTGTACCAGTGGTCTGGTCTCGTCTTAAATTTAAATTAAAAATCATTTATTCATAGGTATCACGTCTGACACTCTTTAATCAACCAGCTTTTCGGAAGCGTGCTTTGTCATGTAGGAGAAGAAAGGCCTTAAAGATACTCCTCAGTACATCTTTTAAAAATAAAAAATACATTGGTATACTTATTACAAAAAATTGGTTGTCTGTTAAGTCGGTTTATGGACGATATTTTTACGTGATAACGTCATAAAGAAACATTGATGAATTCACGTGTAGGTAAGGAAGTAAGTTGTGTGCTGCCGCTGTCTCTCTTCTACTCGGACGCACATGATCGAGAGGAAGAGAGATACATGCGGCACGAACCGAGCGCTTCGGCCGATCGTAGCCGATCGTGCCTCTCTATCGCTTGTTCCGCGCTTTCGCTGGCGGAACGTGACATGACGTCACGGAACGTGACAGTGAGTCATGCTTTTTCGTGCGTGCACCCGGCGTTCATCGTTTTAATAGACGTTATCACGTCAAAAATATCACTAACTTGAACGGAACTGGTTGCAGAGCTGGTCATTTCCATGCGTCTTTGTCATTTAAGTACTCATCTACAGGATAGTAACTCTCGTCTTTCAAACTTGATTTAGCAGAACAGCAATGGGACAGTGACACGTCGCGATCATGTTGTAATGTGTATTTTAAAAAGCTCCATTAATCCTGAGTGACTTAAGCTATATATTTTCATTGTGGTCAATAATATTTTTTACTTCACAAGTAAAAATATTTGAAGCCCAGCAAAGTGCGTACATGGGTCAACTAGTTGTTACTAAATGACGTAGATATGATTATTTCAACAAGGAATATTTTCAGCTTTGTCTCAAGAGCTTCCCTCAGTAACAGTAACGTTACAGCCGTAAAAAAACTCTTTGGAGTTTGGCCAACAATCAATCTTTGTCCAGATTCTGTTAGTACCATGGCTTTGTTGCGAGGGATTTGAAGCGTTCCTTCTTAGCATGCGATTTCCAAATGTGTCTATTGTTGTACGTGTAAAGAGGAAGTCTTGAATTCGCTCTACTAAATAAAACTTGCCTAAATAAAAAATATTATCTGTATTGTAAGTACGTAAGTAGTTACTTTTATCTGTGTTCTGTGGTTATTATAAACTACTTAATTGCTTAGATTGCATTGCGCATGCTCATGTGTTAAAACTTAAAAACTAACATGAGGAATTACACGTGGCTTATTTTGAACCCCCGACGCAAAAAGTGGGGGATTATACTCAATGATGTTGTATATCTTTGATTATACTCGTATGATCAAAAACGCAAAAAGTCAAACGCGCAAAATGACAAAAAGTAAAACGCTTCAGGCAAAATGTCAAATACGCATATTGCCAAACTCGTAAATTGACAAGGACGCAAATGGTCAAAAACGCATTAAAGTTTGGTGTTATAAGTTTGACGTTACCCTGTGTCTGTGTGTTTGTGGTATCGTACCTCATAAACGAAAAGCTGACATGATCGAGATGATTCTTATTCTTAGCTATGTTTAATGTAAACAAAATCTTCGGTTTTTTTTAATTGTAAAATTTATATTTATACCGATAATCAGACATTCGCATCCCTAGCTCGACCTTCATTTCGGCCAGTCAACGCACTCGGCGTATGAGCATGTTTGTTTTCTTTACTTTCTCCGAATTTTGGATTTAGTTCAGTTCAGATTGCGGATACCTAAAGAATTGGCAGTTTCGGCAGTTTCGAGTTAATTATCTCCCAATCTAATAGGATTCTACCTTGATCCCATCGATTAAAGGGGTAGATGATAGTGTAACTGGCATTGTCGTGTGGCCTATAACTGAGAAAAAAGCAGATCACTCATATAACGTGGTCAGAGCCGTCCGTAACCATTCAGGGTTACAAGACCCTGACCTGCCTGAGTGACCAGTGTATCAAAGATGTCAAACAAATCAAACCATAATAATTATTGTTGGTCTATGGCATTGTCGCGTGACCTGGTGGTCAAACAAGGCCACCTGATGGAGGGTTGTCACTGCCGTCCATGTACAATCAACATTAGCAATCAGCGACGCGTTTCTGAACGGCAACTATGAAACGAGTGACGTAGAATTCAACTGAAAGTACCAGGGCATCATAAGCGCCAAACAAACTAAAACGGGAACCTTCTAATCATACGCATCGCATCCGCTCTAGTGTGTGCAAACCGAGTAAGACAGCAACACTGAACACTCACGCGATATCTCAAGGTCCTTCGCCTCGATGTCCTTCCGGCAGGCGGCCACCAGGTCGCGCGCGCGGTCGGCCTCCCCGCAGCGGGTGTCCGCGAGCTCTGTCAGTGCTGCCACCTGCGACTGGAACTTGCCCTCGTTTGTTACTAGGGTTTTCCTGGAACGAACAAATATTTACTTAAATCCCATTGAACATTAAGGTATAATACATAGAGAAGACATCTCAAACAAAATGTGTGTCCCCGCCGGGAGGTTCTATTTTCAAAATTGAGCCCCTGTTCTCCTTTCAAAATCGAACGAATCCATTGGACATTGAAGCCGTGCGGCGCCAATTCATTGGAACATACATTGTGTTCGCGGTGTCTGTTCTATACGCTAGTAATAATACTTCAATGCCATTGAACTACTAACGTACAGAACCGACACCGCGAACGGCGCGAACACGATGTTTGCGAAATGAAGTGTAGCTATTTGGCTACAATTTTCAGTGGATTCAGTCGATTTTTAAAAGAGAACGGGGCTCGATTTTGAAAATACAACCTGCCGGCGCGACACAAATTTTATTAGCAATGTTGTTCTGGTACTTTAGTACATTATTATACCTACTTCAATGCTTAAACCTGAAATAATAACATTTGAATTCAATATCATTTCATCGTGTTGGTAGGTTTAGTTCAGTAACAACGAATTTTTTGGTTACGTATTCAAAGGGTGCCAACGGGATCCTATTCATAAGATTTCTCTGTCTGTCCGTCTGTCCGTCCATCTGTCACAGGCTCTTGTCTCTCGAACCCTAGATGGACACTTGGCATTTTCATAGGATATTATTAGAACACAGCTACATTAGAACATAGTTACAATTATTTTTAGAATGTTTGTCAGTGCATTTGTCCTCTCTGATCTCAGTAACGGCTTAGCTAATTTAGATGCTATAAAAATCGTTTAATAAATTTAAATAAAATATTAAATAACACCAGCAAGCAATATGTTACGTAATTTTAGGTTTTCACAAGTCACAACCCTATGAGCAGGATAACAGCAATAAAGGAAAAATACTTAGGTGAAGCTGAAGCCCGGCCTGGGATCCAAATAAAAGGTAATCGGTTCGACAGGTTAATAATAAGTAATTAATAATAATATCTACCGAGTAGTAGCTAGTATCTTCTATTAATTAAACCGTCAGTTAAAAGGAACGAACATAAAAAGGATGCTACGATCAATGATTTCAGAAGGAAGGAAAGGCCCGTCGGAAAAATTCACGATATATTTTTCAAATTAACAGTTGCTGTTGGTTTCATGCGAACAGAGTTTCACACAATATGTTATCCATATAAGAAAAAGCATCGCCATCATTGAATACAAAAGTACAAGAACAGACATCGCGAATAAAATTTGTGTTGCGCTGGGAAGTTTTGAAATCGAGCCCCCGTTCTCTTTTCAAAATCGATTGAATCCACTGAAAACTATACCAATTGGCTTTAGTTTATTGCGCAAACGTTTGGTTCGCGGTGTCGATGTCGGTGCTATACACTAGTAATAACAGTTCAATGATTGCCATCAATTAAAACTTGCACGAATTACGTGAATATAGCGTTGCCACATTGAAAATTAATTCTGTACTGAATCGTGTTGCTAGGGACCCTTGGGCGAATTTGAGTGGAAGGTTTTGAGCTGGTTTGCCCTTTAATATAAGTCAAAGGCCAGATAGATATATCCAGTCATTGTGACTTCCAGTTAATCCAATACGAACCTATTTAATAACGGATCGTTAAAATGTTTGCGCAAATTATTTATTTCATTTCGCGTTTCAAGTGGGTTATCTATTTCTAAATACTGTACGAACTACGAAACGAATTACACGAAACTAAATCTGTTTTTATAGTTAGTGTTAGTCTGGAAATCTTAATGTAAATAAAACTCGATTTATTTGGGGCTGAAAGGAATTTGCTGGTGTTTGGGTAATGGATTTTATTTTAGAACTAGTTAGTCTACCTTCTACCTATGCCTTAGTTTTAACACTCGGAAAAATGGGGTAGTTATACTTATGAACACACTACATCCGTCACCTTCATAGATTTTAAACCAGTAGATTCTTCCATTCATATGACAGAGCGAGATTGCCAGTTACAAAATCTACGTGAAAGACAGAGAAAATATATTATTTTTTGTCCCCGTCACCGTGGCCGATTACATTAAACATATACATTAGGGTGTCCCTTATATAGGTGAAAAAATTTTTTTTTCAGATATCGAAATGCATACCCCTTAATTCTTTTTAAACTACCTAAACTTAATCAAATATAAAATTTTATCTTTATATGTCAACATTAACCCGTGCCGACAGAGCCTTGAAGATTTTAAAAATCGTTGTGTTTAACTGTCTTTAACGCTTATCGTTGTGTATGTGTAATAAAATGAAATAAAATGTTTATATTGTATAAAAATAATAATAATCTAAGAGAAAGTTAGAAAATATGTATTTATTAATCAAAAGAACATCACCAATCAGCAAGGATATTTTCTTTTAAGGGTCTCTTTTTTACAATCTGGGTACAGATTTCTATGCGCTTGTACACAGCGCAGCAAAAATTGTTTTTGTTCTTCCTTTATAGTGACTAGACCATGGAAATCTTGCATAAGTTTTACAGCTCTTTCAGCTGTATCATTCACGGCCCTTAAAGAAAGAACCCTTCTTTTTGCCTGCAATTAGGTTACATCTTCTTCCCATGTAGAAACGGGTCTCTTCAAGAAGTTTGTATCAATGTTTAAACGCGCAAATAAATTTGTGCTCTTAACAGACACAAAAACATTTAATGATTTTCCTGCAACAAAAGACAAGATAGTATTATTATCAGTTTATTAAGAAGGATATAAGACATAAAAATATGTATTTTCATTTAAATTAAATAACTTAATACGGTTTTATCGCGTTTATTACATTTTTTTATCAGGTCAGTTCTAGATATAAAAATGTAATAAACGCGATAAAACAGTATTAAGTTATTTAATTTAAATGTGTAATAATCGCGAAAACATATGAAAACATTATGTATTTCCACTTACCATACAAATAATCAGACATATCTTCTTTTGATGGAATGAATAGTCAGGCGTTCTTCTTTAGAACTTCTTACGTCTATTCCGGGTAATAACTTCCCATCCCAGTGAACAGTCACCGTTTCAGGCAAATTATTCTGAAAATTAATTTTATAGCTTCCGCTCTATCTTTTCTACTCTATGTGCGAATGCGTTGAATAGATGATTTATTTATCGGGAACTCATCACAGCTGAGATCTAGGGTTTCAACGTTTCAACGTTTCAGGCCTGAAGTATATAGAAAGAGTCCCTTATGCTTAATTGACATCTATCCAAAGCGGCAACTAACTTAGGAGTGATGAAGTCTTTCCTTCCTCTTTTTGAAGTTGTTACAGAACGTACCATTTGAGATGTCGATGGTAAGGGTTCTTCAAGGTTTTCGTCAGAGCTGGTAGGTTGATTGGGATTTTCTTGCGTTTCGATAAAATCTGCTGTAGTTAAAGATGACGACAAACTTTCGGAACACATTTGCTCTTGTCTTTTTTTCTCTTCTTTTAATTTTCTCTGTCTTGTTCTTTCTTCTTTCTCGGCTAACTTTTTATCTACTCCCGCTAAACATCCTGGACGCCCTGGTTCTCTTTGTTTTTGCAAAAAGATTTTATCTTCTTCTATTTTTATCCATTCCAAAGCATTTGCGTGTGCTATATCGAATAAATTATCTAAATTGTTTTGAAAGTCCTCCTCACGGCGCTTGTAAACATCTTGCCTTTTTTTTTTGAATTTTTTTGTAACTCTCTCCAAGCACGGTGAAGATCCACAAGTTTTTTTACACAGTTAGGCACAGCTCTGGTAGGGATTCTAGCTTTTTCCCAGAATATAATACACTCTCGAACGGCAAGATTTGCGCTTTCATTAACAGTCAATTTAACTTCGCGAATGTTAAAAAAGAGGACTGCAAGAAAGTTCTTGCGGACGATTAGACGGTAACTTTGCTCCAGTTATTTGATGGTTCACGTCACCAACTAAGAAAATACTTTTTTTATTGCTTCTTAATTCCACTGCCATTTTTTTAACATTAAAACAATATGTTAATCACGAGAGTTACTGTAGACAAATGACAAATACGACGGGTGCGCGCCGCTAGTTCGGCGTTACTTGTATGAACATGTTTCGATGCAAGTCGGCACGGGTTATCGTTCTCCAAATGAGGTAAAAATGTATTTTCAAGTGTTTTAGGAACATATGAACAAAACTAAGACGTATGCGTTAAAAAATTAAAACTTTGAAAAATAAGGGACACCCTAATATACATATATGTATTGTTTGTCACAAATGCAAACAATGGTGATATGTGACAAACAATGAAGAGTGAGTTGGTTATTTGGAAGTTTAAAGTTTCAGTTTGTTTCTTAAGCAGAAAATCGTAGTAAGTTCAAGTACGATGGTGGGTGGGTAGCAATATTCTGGGCTGCTTGTTAAATTTTGTTACACTTCTTTTAAAATAACCTCAAAGAAACGTGAATTCTCTGTCTCATGTGCGGCCACGCAGTGGCTGAATCTATAGGTAATACAGCTATGGTCACCTTAGATTATATTAGGGAAATACTATGGGAAAACACTGATGTGGTCAAACGAGATCCTTAAATCACAATATTCGCGGATAAACAGAAGCTGGCCGGGTACCATGAGATTTGTAAATAAAGGTGTTTAATATTAAAATTGAAAGTTTACATAAGCATAAGTAATTATTATTACATAAAATAAGGGAAGCGATTTGTACCGCGCTCTTACTATCAATCTAGCTAAATAGCAAAAAACGGAAAGACATTTTCTATTTCAAGATACGTAAAGAAATGAAATGAAGCTCTTTGCATAGCGAAAGTAGGTATACTCTGTAGTTCTGTACCTATATTGCATCGGATAAATGTGAACACATATAAAAGTAGCCTAAGTTACTCTTTGTTACATCAGCTATCTGCCAGTAAAAGTCCCGTCAAAATCTGTCCAGCCATTTCAGAGATTAGCCGGAACAAACAGACAGACAGACAGACAGACAAAAATTGTGAAAAATGTTGATTTGGTATATGTACCGTGTATAGGTACATCCAAATGCACTTAGTAAAAAGTGGTTATTTTAATATTACAAACACTCCAATTTTATTTATTTGTTATAGATATAGATTATAGATTATAGATGTTATAGATAAGAGTGTTGCCAGTACCGGCGATAGGGTATGGCGCGGTTGGGCGACGGCCCAGGGCGCCGCGGAAAGGAAACGATACGGAGACGATAACGGAAACCTTACAGTTTTATCATGCCCGTCTGTCCGCAGCATAGTGTCGAGATACTTACAGTGCGCCCAACTTATCTGAAATGGCGAAAATTGGAACTAATGCCGCCCCATTCATAAGTTCTTTGTGTTCATTCTTGACATTTACTACGTCTCGAATTGCGTCTCAGTGATTGGTCCAATGTACAGACCTGTATACCTAGAGTATATGTCTGTGGTCCAATGCGTCCGACAGCGTCCTCCCTCAGTTCACAGATAAGTTGGTCGCACTGTATGTTCGGTTTACACGGATTAAGTAGTTGACTAAATTTTAACTAAAAAGTTACTAAATTGTCTGTTTACACGTATTAATTTACTTAAAATTTAGTTATAAGTAAGACATATCTTTGAATCTAAGACTAATTTTCGGCTTTTCCACTGCATTAGATATCAGCCAGAGAATAAGAATTATCTTACAATTTTATCATCGGAGGTAATATTACTATTTTAATTACAGTATGCGTTTATTTATATTTAGAGCACATAATATGAATAAAATTGGAACTGCAAAATTTGAGAACTCCGTCGCCGATACATTTTTATAAAATGTTTTGTTTCATAAAACTTGTAATTTCATCCCTTGATTTTATAATCGGTAATTTTAAAAAATCTCTATCTATATTGATAACAAAGTTTCTCTTTATGTATATGCCAAAAGTATTTAGTTACTTTACTATTTTTATATTTCACCATCTGTTTAAAAAACTTATAATACAATAAATAGAGTTTATAATACAAAATGTCATAGGCATTGTACTACAGTCTATAATTAAATCTACCCGAAAGCAATGAAAGCTATAACTACAGCGGATTGAAGAAAGAAAGAATTAAGCGAGAAAATCATAAATTATTCTAGTTCATTTAAATCGGGAACTCGTGGCTTCCAATTGAATGAAAACCAGATGATACTCGTATTCAAACGGCACTTCAGATTAAAATAGTAAGTACCTAAATTCTGCAATTGTAATAGCACAGCAGATGCAAGAGCTTACGAGTATTGCTTTTAGGGTTCCGTAATCAAAACCGTCAATAAATTGTGACAATGTTTTCCAAAAAATTGCCGTTTTCAAGTGACTAGAGTGAAGTTTTACACATCAAATGGATCAATTACACGGATGTATACAGCACAAGCACTAGGGTTGTGACTTTGACTTTACAGCACTATGCGTCCGCTCAGCTATGTCGACTGTGAAACAGAAGGCTCACTATAACGAACGCACTGAGAAACAGCGTTTTTGCGTAGCGTTGCTTCCTTATTTAGGCAAGTGTCGTAGCTGAATACAGCGATGTTTATTAAGTCTTTAACTTCAATTGAGTACGCATTCCTTTTGATTCAGTCTGGAGGCAATTGTCATAGGCCTTAATTAATCTTTTATTTCGTGGGAAGAACTTAAAAGTATAAAAGTCATTATTTAATAGGTTGACTCATACTGTAAATTATGCTTGCTTTAATGACTTCAATATATGACTAGGAAAATTATTGTTCTATAATATAAATTTTACTAAAACAATAACCGACTTCAGAGAAACAGTCTTCGAAAAATACGCATTATTAGGCATTACTCAAAAAAATCTCGTCAGATTTCGCTCTAAAAATGGCACTATGACAAGGACAGTAAAAAGTTATAAGATAACACACATAAAACAATGGAGTCGAATTGAGAACATCCTGTTTTTTTTGAAGTCGGTTAAAATACATAATTATAATCATGCGGTTTTAATAATAATTAAAAAGCCTTGCCTAATTTAAAATGTTTGATCTCTGCTAGTACTCGTAATACAGTTTTTATCATCCAGGCCGCCATTAGACATTAAAACTTTATTAATCTCACAAGAGCTGAACAGACAAGTATTAGTGGTCTATAATTAAGTGTAATATCTATAATAATATGATTTCTCTTTGTTAAACAATAGAATATTGAGGTAACAAACAAAAAAAACCGGACAAGTGCGTGTCAGGCCACGCGCAATGTAGGGCTCCGATGTAGTAAGTTTATCGACTGTTCTCTAACACAGCCGTGATAGCTTTTCCTGTAAATTCATCATATATCCTATTTTTGAGAATCTTTTCACTTTCTAACTCCAACCGTTTAGCCAGCAGGGGGTGGGGGGGGGGGGGGGGGGCGAGAGGATACTTGACTCTAACCAAAATTAGCATTTTAAAGCTAAATATTTCGTAACTGGACACCTAATTTCAAAAATAGTCTTAAAAGACCCATCATATTTTTGGAAGACCTTTTCAACGATACACCACACTAAAGGGTACGTGACGAATAAAAAATTCATCATCACGGTACCTGTATGGGAGGTACCCTGAAAAAAATGTTTTTCAATATTTCATGACGAAACTATAAGGGTTCCGATTTTACTTCGAAACCCTAAAAATATAACCTTTGAAGAACCACTGAAATATACCGGGTGTTTTTGACGTTGTGCACAAACTTTACCAAATGATTCTATAGCATTTACTAAACATATCTTATACAGGTACTAGTGCATTATAAAGCTTAGTTTTTAAGTTATTGGTAATTCCATTTAATATGGGTGTACATTGTAAAAGGGTCTTTATTTGTGCTATGTTGCCGCTTAGTACGGTCATAATCATTCAAACTATACTTGTTTCATTTTAAATGTCATGGCATTATTGGCTTGACTTGTCAATAAAGGCCCATTTAGACGGAGAGCTTCTCGTCCCGAAGAAGCCACGATCGAATTAATAAAAAAATCTTTCTTACATTTACACCTCTCGCTATTTGACGACAATTTCCTCGCAATGGAATATTGATTGTAAACTTAACTCCAATGACAAATTTCGCACTCAAAACGTTTTCAACCGTCTTGTATGATACTGATGTAGTAATCTTACGTACAATGTGTACCTAAATAGACGTAGGAAATTATCGCCTTGATCGATAAGTTACAAATGTCATATGAGATAATCGTAGGTGAGAATTTAGTTCTTTCCTGTATGTAAACATTTGATACGATAATGTTATGGCGATTATTACCAGTGATAGTAGTGTACGATAGATACTAGAAACTCTCCGTCTAAATGGGCCTTAAAGTAAACAAACATCATAAAACTTTTCGAACTAGTATTATTACCTATTTCGTTTCGTTAATGTCACTGGTCGCACAGACAGCAAAATCGATGAGAAATAATTGTTGACGTCTATAAAAGTTTACTAATGTCAAAGTTTCATATCAATCATAATGCGACGTTGCCAGCTTGCGTAAAGAGATTACACATTAGGCAATTTACGTTCAAGTATTTAGTTTGTATGAAAATGAAAAAAATGAGAAATGTTAACGAAAGATGAACAATTTAATGGTCTGAATAACAGGCTGAAGTTCGTGCACAACCTCAGGAACACGGTGAAATGTACTGAAGTACTAAACAGACATCGTGAAAAATTTGTCCCGCTCCGGGAGGTTCTATTTTTAACCGACTTCAAAAAAAAGAGGAGGTTCTCAATTCGACTGTTCGAACTTTGGACTGGGCGAACCGATTTTGATGATTCTTTTTTTAATCGAAAGCTGGTGGCTGTCATGTGGTCCCATATAAGTTTTATTGAGATCTGACAATGGCATCCATGATAAAACCATATAAGTCTTAAATTTGTATTAAATAAGCGCGACAAATGGACTAATAACTCAATATCACGCCAACCGATTTCGATGATTCTTTTTTTAATCGAAAGCGGGTGCTTGTCACGTAATCCCACATAAATTTGAACGAGATCTGACAAGTAGTTTTAGAGTAACTTTAAAGTCGGTTATTTTTTGTTAGTAAAATTTAGATTATCAAAATCGAGCGCCCGTTGGTGCTTGTCATGTGGTCCCACTTAAAGAGCGAGATCTGACAAGTAGTGTTTGAGTTATCCCTAATTTTGAAGTCAGTTATTTTATTTTATTTAGTCATGAATCATCTATACTAATATATAATGAGGAAAGATTTGATTTTTTGTTTGCATTGAATAGGCTCCGAAACTACTGAACCGATTTGAAAAATTCTTTCACTGTTAGGAAGCTACACTATCCCCGAGTAACATAGGCTATATTATATTTTCAAAAAAATTAGGGATCCTTAATAAAACTCAAATAATGTAACCCAAGGTGTAAAAAAATAAGAAAACCGAAGCAATGCGAGGGCGGTAATTAATAATTATTAACATCGCGCCCGCGCGCCCCTAGGCACGAGCCTAGTTGTCCTAAGGATAATCCGTGATTAACATCCGCCTTACTACGATATATTATTGGGTATGGCCGTTTCAGATACAGTATTAACTATTTATGTTAACACGTTAAATATTTAGTGTTAACAAAACATGATTTCTTCAACATTACACGTTACAGGAAGACTATTATGTAGCACTAGCACTTAGCAGAACGTAACAATATTATTTCTGTTCCCAAGAAACACTCGTTAGAGCATTTACACAAACGACCTTCACATTTATTTACTAGTAGACATTTTCCGCTCCGCTGATATTCTGTGAATGAAATTTTCAGCGCAATTGAAAACAAGCTTGTAAATTTTATATTATTAGTGTAATACGAACAATTGTTTATGGTGTATGTGCGGAAGAAATAACGATACGGGTTGATTTGATTAGGAGATACTAAATTCGTTCTGCTTTCAAATCTCGACAAAATTTTCACCTGTTTACCCCCTTTTTAACCGACTTCAAAAAAAGGAGGAGGTTCTCAATTTGACTGTATTTTTTTATGTGTGTTACCTCAGAACTTTGGACTGGGTGAACCGATTTTGATGATTCTTTTTTTAATCGAAAGCTGGTGCTTGTCATGTGGTCCTACATAAATTTGAACGAGATCTGATAAGTACTTTTTGACTAATATTGAAGTCGGTTATTTTTTGTTAGTAAAATTTAGATTATTGAGTCAGCGCGTTCGGTTGTTTGCTTTAGGTAGTTAAATGGTGGGTTTTAGTTGAAAAGAAAGTTCAGGCTAGAGATGGAATAAGAGTTTTCTTTTGTAATGTTTTTCTACTACTCTTTAAAATCTTTACATCGCACACAGATAATTTGTACGACCGAATATTGCTTCAAATTCTATTCGATTCAGAATAAGAAAAATAATGTCGTTCATTGCAGATTGTTACAAAATGTTACAATAATAATAACAAATAAACGCTTACACACTCAGAACCCCAAAGGCAGTGGGTTTTTACTTGTGTCGCAAGTGGCATGGGCGACACCTACATAATTATAACACATCCAGACCCGAGTACAAATATTTATCTGTCACATAAATATAATCTGCCCCGGCCGGGAATCGAACCACGTTCACGTTAAAGATGTTAAAAAAAAATAGGTCATGGTTAACAATATTCTACCCTATGGCAACATAATATAATTACTTTGATACATTCATACGTATCTATGTTACGGAAACTTTGAACATGATTTTGACCTCCATCGTTGGATTAAATCGAAATTTGGCATACTTATCAAGGACCGATGACAATTCTATGTAAAAAAAAAATAAAAAGAAAAAACGCAGAGCACTTAAGTTTCATTTCAAAAAATCAAACATGAAAATAAATAGTAGTTTAAAAAAACCACGCTTTTATAGAAAATCCAACTAAAAAATTTGTAAAAAAAAGCGTGGGGTCAGGGGTGCATGGTGTTAATGAGTAGAAGGATTATCATTTTGATAATATCTTAAAAAGCACCCCACGCTTTTGTTTAATAAAAAATCATTATTTTTTATCTAATATACAACATTATTCTTAGTATATACGAAACCTGAAAGTAGTTTGTTCAGAATCAGTGACTGAATCGATCGCAATAATTTTTACACCATGTTATATTTTGTCCTAAACATATTTAAAAAATGTTACAAGTTGGACACCAAATCAAAACATCGTTATTATCGGCCATCTTAAGTCTTGGTGGATAGTTTCAACTTTGTTGGGTTATAATAACAATCTTAATTTTGTTAACTTATGCATAAGCTGTTACTCGGTTGTCAATGTTAAGATTGTCAAGCCTGGCGTTTTGTTTCAAGCGTCTCTCATAATAAAATTATTGTGTCGTAAAAAATTTGGATAATGAGTTTTCAATACAGTAATGTGCATACACAGAAATGGTGCGAACATTAGCGGGGTGCGGTGATAATGTGTCCATGGCAGTGCGACGGTACGATGAACAATTTGGTGTAAGAGTGTGGTGGAACACAATGATGTTGTATGTATAGGGAGGTAGATATGCCGAGAGGGCGTTGAAATTAAGTCAGTCAAATCCAGTCAAGTGTAGGGATTTCATTGTAGACAGTTGATAGCTGCCTTTGAGTGAGGCTGTCTATAGTTGTCATAAAAATGCCGAGTTGTGTTTTGAGATTTTGCAAAAATCATTTCTCCAAATTGAATAATAATGATAGAGTTACATACCATAGGTAAATACATAAAACGTTATGTTAAATTTTGTTACTAATATAGAATATTTCTTTTAAAATTGATTAAAATAAATATTTTAATATGGCACATGCTATTCGTCATAGACTAATATGGCAGAAGTGAAATTAGGTAGTGAAGATATTTCGTAAATTGAACCAAATGAAATCTTTATATTATAATGATTGTTTTAGATTGAATTTAGAATGAATGTTTTAGATTGTTTGTAAAATAAAAACGTTAAATATCCTTTTTTATGTTTCATTATTTTAAATTTTCCTAGATTTCCAAGTGATGAGCTACTTATAAGTTATTGGGTAAGCATAGTTCAAAAATTTCACAGTGAAGCCAACTGGATGCCTACGCTATAAGAGTTATTTTATCAGTAATAAGTGTACACAATATTCTTTTCCTGCAATTTAATCTTTTTTAAATCTTCTAAAGCATGTTGGTTAAATAAATAGAACTATTTTCATGCCACTTCCTTATTACACGAGGGTTGGAGAAAGGATTCAAAATAAAAATAAATCTAACACATGTATTTTTTCAATTCAATTTTTAAATTATTTTAAAATAAACCTTACACTGTTGTAAACACACTGTGACCTAAATAGTCCAGTGCCGATAATTTTTGAAATGAAAAAAAATTATAGTAGAATGAAACCTATTGCAAAAGGAAGAGAATATAACGAAGATTATAGGAAAAATAAATTACGGGCGATCTGAGGTCGGGAAGGGGGGGAGAGGGGGGGTTTAATGGAAAAAATGGTTTATCTCGATTTCCGGAAAAGCTACAAGTCCTATTGAAAAAAGTTGAATAGCAAAGTTGTAGGTAATAAAAAGATCTACAACTTTTGTATTTACACTTTTTTACATAACCTCAAAATTTAGGTGAAAAATTCAAAAAACCACGTTTTTGGTTTTTTATTTTTATCTTTTACAAAAAAAAAATTGTTTCACAAAATTTGGTGAAAACTTACCTTTGTATGTCCTTGACATACTGTAATTTTTTTGATTCAAAAATATATTTTTTTTCACCTTATTTTGACCTTCTATCGAAAAAGCACCCTTGTTTTCAGTCGAAAAATCTCACGTCAAAAAATCAGATTTTTTTAAAAATTTGGTAGTCTTTTTGTTCGTTGGAATCTCTACTTTCTAATGGTATATAAAAAACTATACACTACCATGGTAAATGTTCTCAGAAAATGCAATGAAACGACAACTATTTTCGCATATTTTTTGCAATCTCATATGCAATCAATGGAATCCGAATTTTTTTTGCGAATTTTTTCTCCCCCCCTTCCCGACCTCAGATCACCCGTAATTTATTTTTCCTATAATCTTCGTTATATTCTCTTCCTTTTGCAATAGGTTTCATTCTACTATAATTTTCTTCCACTTTTTACCGTTTTTAGAGCTATCGGCATTGGACCAAAACGCGCACTAAGGTCACGCTTTTCAGCGCGTACAGTATCCATTTGTTTGACGTTCGGAAGCCTGTTGGTGAATCAAAAACCGTTAAATTCTCCCCCCTAAAAGTGCAACTAATGTAACTTTGTAATTTTTTCGAAAGTTTATCCCGAATAACTCGTAAAATGTACTGAATGTTCTAAACAAAGCCCAAATCGCGATTTTTTTATTCTTATAAAAGTGTCTTTTATGGACCAAATTTGTGTAATCCACACTAAAATAAAGGCGCCAGAGATATCGTAATCGCGCCATTTTTAATTATTATATAATTACATACTTTAAGTTATTTGTTTTTGCAATATAATTTCAAAATGTTAAATCACAATAATAATATTATGCCTAATCGGTACTATTTCTTTTATTCCCTTCTGCCTGACTATTCTATGTTATGCTTTGACAATTATGACATGTCATCGCGGATCGAAAACTAAACCTCGAAATGTATGGACATAACATATCTATGGTAAAATATCTTTGGGTGGAACACCATGCTTTCCGCCACACAACACTTAAGGGACTACGGGCGGTTCCAGCCCCCGACCGCCTTTTATCGAGGTCTGAATCGCATTCCAACGGTAAAAAATGGTTAAATTCATTATTGTAAATAATAGTAATTAATATTTTTAAACACACCAAGACGGTTGAAAATTAACCGCAGCGGGCGCGTTGCATTGACGCGTCAGACGCGTGCCGCACGCTCGGTGACAATGTTTACGCGGGGGACAACGGAGCAACTCAGCAAGCTTGTAATTTTTTGAGTTTTCAAGATACACCTTTGAAAATTTTTATTTAGATTGTTTAGACGAAAATATTTGACACGTGTATCGGTTTTTGTATAAAGAAAGAATAACGTTGTATACAATTCTCGTGTCACGGTGTTAGAAGTTGAACTCCTCCGAAGCGGCCCGACCGATTTACGTGAATCTAGCGTGCATATCGGATAGGGTAGAGAATCGGACAACATCTATTTTTCATCCCCCTAAATGTTAAGGGTGGTCCCACCCCTAAATTAATTTTAATTTTTTTATGATACAGCATACAAAAATAATAATATGAAAAAAGACTTTTGACAGAACGAAGTCTGTCGGGGCAGCTAGTATTTTTATAAAAGCGTGTTTTTTAGTTTTTTTTTTTTATTTATATAGTAGAGCACCGTAGAATTATCTACGTTTAAGTAATGAGACCTTGGCTATAATATAAGACAAAAATATTCGAGATGCCGTTCGTCTTGGCAGTGGCTACTGTAGTACTGTGTCACTAGCTCACTAGGTACCCTAGCTTAAATAATACAGTAAGTAATAACGTCCCAACTCAGAGTCACTAACGGTTACTTAAATCCTCTTTAGTAAATAATCACCATACAAATTCTGTACTAACCGTTAGCTCGTGCTATGTGACAAATCGTCATGTTTAAAAGATCTCTATATAAAAACGTAGGCAATTAAATTACCTAACTATAAGTATGGATTTGTATCTTTATGCTTATTTTTTTTACTGAAACAAGTATATATTTTAATACTTATAAATAAACATCATGATATTCAAGATATACGAGTATGTAGATGTTAATTAATTACAAAAGTAATGACGTAGTGCCACTATTCCCTCCTTGATAAATAAAAATTATCTTCGGCCATTGAAATATAATGTCATAGAACAAACATCTCGAACAAAATGTGTCCCCGGTCCCGGCGGGAGGTTCTATTTTCAAAATTGAGCCCCCGTTCTCCTTTCAAAATCGAACGAATCCATTGAAAATTGAAGCCGATCGGCGCCCATTTATTGGGACATACAAACATTGTGCTCGCGGTGTCGGTTCTATATGCTAGTAATAATACTTCAATGTCTTCGGCTAAAGCTTCCTGCCCACGTCCGATAATCGGTGACCGCTTTTTTGTAGGAGAAAAATAGAACGTACTGATAGCAATAGTCGGTCAAAAATTCGGTCAGAAATAATATGGAAGAAAAAATCGGCCCGATTATCGGTCCTACAAAAAGACTGACGTGGGCGGGAAGCGTAAGCCTTTTTGGTCTCGCCACTCTGTCCGCTCGAAGCTGTAGAGACCGCTAGGACTAACAGCAACTTTAATATCATTCGAAACATACATAGGAATACCCTCTTGCTTGAGTCAGGCGAATCGAATCAGCCGCCAAACGAATCGTCGTCTTCCGGCTGGGGCTTACGAGCCAGTCCTTTCTTTTTTTTCTTCCTTTTTGTCTTGGCCAACAATCATTGATGCGTTATTTTCGTGACACTGATGTGCATGGGCGACGAAACCCACTCAGAATCAGAAGGATTTTCTCGTTTATCAGCTATTTCTATCAAATGCGCTATCAAATAGTATAACATTAACTTGAGAGCTCCGAAAACTATATTTGCGGTACATAACACAAACCAGAGGTACAGCAGCGCTCTGCTTGACTGGTGCTGTACCTGCAGTTCTCATAAAAAGCTGGACGTCCATATATAATGTACCAGGCAGACATGAACGAGTAAGAATCATTGGTCTTCGACACGCAAGGGCGCAGCCATTGACGCACGAGCACCGCTTATAGACATGAATCATGATTTATTTGTAATTAGACGATGTTTTAACAAACGATTCATGCATATTTGGCGAGGATTACAGACGTACTACAATTATTAGAATCTTTATGTACACTTATAGGGTAATTTTTATTTAGACGTGCTCCTTCTCCTAGCACTTTTTAGACAGGTTTTATTTGGTAAACATTTTTGGCATTTCTTTTTGTTGAAATATTTTTATTGAAGAACTAAATGTAAAATAGTTTAAAAAATAATTAATAGTAAATAGAATTAGGTTGGTGTTAAATGATAAATTTTATCTTTAATTATTTTGTGTCTGCCTTATTTATAAATTACTTACAAATGAGGTTAAAAAGACAATGTAAGATTGTTTAATGGTGTTTTCAAATTCTTTGCTATTTTTTATGTTTTTCGTTATTATGTTTATGTTTATATTATTATTTATGTTTTATATTATTTTTATGTTTATAACATCTGATGGTAAGTGGTCACGGTCTCCAGACGACAATGGATTATCAGTAATACCAATGCAAAGGCATGACTGATGCCAGTCAGGCAAAAAAGAGAGAGAAGAAAGAGCGTAATCTTTCGAGCCCCTACACTTAAGCAATAGGGTGGTAGGCAACAACTGCTATCTATCAAGGAAGATTAGATTTACGGAGAGGAGACGTAATACCAGTAATAATTTAAATTTTACTAACAAAAATTAACCAACTTCAGACTGCTTGTCAGATCTCAATAAAATTTAAGTGGGACCACATGACAAGCACCAGCTTTCGATTAAAAAATGAATCATCAAAATCGGTTCACCCAGTGGAAAGTTCTGAGGTAACAAACATAAAAAAAAATACAGTCGAATTGAGAACCTCCTCCTTTTTTTGAAGTCGGTTAAAAAGAGTCTACCCGCACCGGACTCAATATTATTACTGTGTTTATAAAAATCTCTAATTCTCATGTAAGTGACTATGTGATATCAGAATAAAGTTTATTTAAACCTAACCTGGGTAATAAAGATGATCCTGGTGTTCTAATTCAAACATATTCTAATGTAAGTGTCACTGATACACGTATGAAAGTCATTTTTTATTCTACTCTCCTTTGATTTGTCATCGAAGAAAAGAAATGACGAAAGAAACTTTTTTAAATTTCTTAGAAGTACCTATTACAGAATAATATTTTAACCTAATTGGGATATCTATACAAATAAATAAAATTGGAGTGTCTTTTTGTAATATTAAAATAACCGCTTTTTACTAAGTGCATTTGGATTTATACACGGTACATACTACATATACCAAAACAACATTTTTTACAATTTTTATCTGTCTATCTGTCTGTCTGTTTGTTCCGGCTAATCTCTGAAATGGCTGGACCGATTTTGACGAGACTTTCACTGGCAGATAGCTGATGTAACAAGGAGTAAGTTAGGGTACTTTTATTTTTGAAAAAAAAAAAATAGTTTGTTAGGCGATACGAAGTTCGCCGAGTCAGCTAGTTGATAATAAAAATCCTTAAGCCAACCCGAGGGAGGCAGGTTTCTGTCGTCTCTTACGACACCCTGGTCTGCCGGCATGGAATTCGGCTCATTATTCTAGGTCGCCCCAATACCGTTTATATCACATAACAGAATATTGTATTTTTACACCAAAACAGCATGAATACATTGACCTTTAGCCTAAATAGTACCTACATAGTCTTACAGTCTACAGCAGCTATACCACAGTTTGTAATTGGCTCATCTGGGGTTACTTTATTTTATAATAATATTACGAAAACCTAAGAAATCAATATCAATTTATTTTATTTCTTTGTTTTGCGGCCCGCGACAGCATGACTAACACGTGTTTCTGGCCCATATTAAAAAAGGTTGATTACCACTGGTTTAGATTTATGTAAATAAAATATTCTCAAATAATTCGCATATAATACCTATACTACATACTTAGAATAATAATACTACATATTATAAAAGTTACGTATAATATTAATTAACTACAATTTGCTTAGTGACAGTCATTCGAGCCTCGAATATAATTGGATGAAACGTTTCGGACAAGGGCAGTCCCTTGTCAAGGTGATGGAATGTCGGTCAAACATCAGGAATTATGATGATATTTATTATGATTTATAGCAATTCAGACGAATCTTTACTAATGATTTATAATTAAAATTAAGTACTTATATCTATACTTATACTAATCTATACTAATTTATAAAGAAGAAAGATTTGATTTTTTGTTTGCATTGAATAGGCTCCGAAACTACTGAACCGATTTGAAAAATTTTTTCACTGTTAGGAAGCTACACTATCCCCGAGTAACATAGGCTATATTATATTTTCAAAAAAATTAGGGATCCTTAATAAAACTCCAATAAACCCAAGGTGTAAAAAAAATAAGAAAACCGAAGCAAAGCGAGGGCGGTTACTCGTATTAATATAAAGAAGAAAGATTTGATTGTTTGCATTGAATAGGCTTCGAAACTACTCAACCGATTTGAAAAATTCTTTCACTGTTGGGCAGCTACACTATCCCAGGGTGACATGGGCTATGTTATATTTAAAAAAAATTAGGGATCCTTAATAAAACTCCAATAATGTAACCCAAGGTGTAAAAAAAAGAAAACCAAAGCAATGCGAGGGCGGTTACTCGTGAGATAGATTTTTGTATACATACTAATATTATAAAAGTGATTTTTGCGTGAGGATGTATGGACTATGGGTGTTTGTTACCCTTTAGCCGTGGGCGCTTAATAAAAAAGGTATTTAACCTATAAAAACCCAACTCATCCGATGAGCTATACAAAGCAGATGTTCAATAATTACAAACATACATACATCTAAATTACGAAGCTCATTATTATTGTAATGAGCGTAATTTTCAAGATTGATACGATGATGTATCTCACCGTGATCCCATAACTAAATCGATGGCCTATTATTAAACGGCGGTGATTTACGTGCAAAAGGTAAAACAAGCCAAGTGCGAACTGATTATAATGAGCAGATAATGAGTAATAGTTGATCAATTAACTACGGAATCCTTCATTGCCCGTGGCCTGATGGCACTTGACCGGTTTTTCTAGAGATTGAGATTTGCCTTAGAATTTGCGAATCTGTCATTTTGCAAATCTGTCTTATTGCGAATCTGGCATTTTGCGAATCTGTCCATTTCCGTCACCTGACGAAATGCATTTCTGACAATTTGCGAATCTGTCGTTTTGCGTTTCTGCACTCAAGGCGTTTTAACACCTGCTAGATATGAATATATACCCTAGATATTTCTACGTCCACCCAGGGCCGACTAGTGGAGTCTCTCCTTTGTTAGAGATGATATAAATAACGTATTCAGGGTTCAAACCAAGCTTAACTGATAATAATCATAGATTGGTAACTATTTTAAGGTAGGGTTTTTGCGGCCTGTGACAATTTTATGTATGTGCGGCCCTACGATTTGCTTCTGGATCTTTTACGCTTCCCGCCCACGTCCGATAATTGGTGACCGATTTTTTGTAGGAGAAAAATAGAACGTACTGATAGCAATAGAGCAACGCACACGTCTTACAAAAAGTCGGTCAGAAATAATATGGCAGTAAAAATCGGCCCGTTTATCGGTCCTACAAAAAGACTGACGTGGGCGGGAAGCGTTAAAATCAAAATAAATAAAAAACAAAACTTCAATATAAAATAAAGCAACACGAGATTACAAGTGCTCATAAATTGATAATTTAGGAAGCGCGTCAATCAAATGTTTAATTTATAACACATAGTAATAGTAATAGAAATAATTACCTACTTTGAAGGCTGAAATAAAAAACCTATTAAATTTATACTATATTTTGTTGCATGTATTAATCATATTTTTTTAATGACTTAATTTATCTAAAAACAGTTTTGTACTCTACTCTGCTATACTTCTATTTGCATCATTATGGTTTTTTTTATTATATCCTCATCTATAAGTGCTTAGCTTAACCTTTAAAGTAAACAGGTGAGGTACTCTGCCCTATTAAAAAATTTAGGCAGCAGTCAGAATCGATGAGCTAAATATACTAACGTCAGAATACACGCGTAGATTCTGTGCATGAAAGTTATTAAATACATTCTATGCTGCTTAGTTTTTACACAGAAGTAATTGTAGGTACTTGTAATAAACTTTAACCTAATGATATATTGCAACGCATATGAAAGCACAAAGCCTTTGTTTACAAATAGTGGCAATGACCATAACCAAACAATAAACAACTTACTTGTCAGCCGCTTCGGTGTCAACGATCTCTACATCGCACTCTTCCTCTTCCACTTCTTCCTCAATCTCTTCTTCTATCTCTTCTATTTCTTCTACTTCTGCCTCTTCTTCTTCCTCGACAACCTCTTCTATTATTTCTTCTTCAGTCTCACTTTCACTCACGTCACTTCCACTCCCGTCTATACACTTAACATTACTCGTCGCTTCATCACCCGATTCCTGCTTATCACTAATTTCTATAAAACCACTGTCACTATTATCACTTGAGATCCTTTTTAAACCATCATCAAGATCTACGCATTCAATTTTAATCTGAATAGGTTCATTTTCTACTTCATTTACATTAATTACAGTTTTATTCTCTTCAGTTCTGGACACGACAAATCCGCCGAGCATTTCATCGTTATCCGGCAACGCATCTTCTAGATATTCAGCTTCTTCTTCTTCAGAAGTAAGCGATTCGAATGAAGAATCGACTTCTTCGTCGGTCTGCTGCTCACCGTCATCGAAAACAATATGCTTTCTGAACGTGACGCGTTTCTTTCCATTGTCTGACCTGTCGTCATCCGAACAACCCTCATTGTCTGAGCGCGGTGGCTTCAAGTTGGACTTTTTAGTAAATGCAGGTGATTCCAAACTCTCCGTGTCTAATCTGTCTACCCTATTGACCCTTTCCGCCGTGTTTCCATTCTCATCCTCATTCTGAAGTAATTTATGCAGCTCGCCTTTAAGATCATTTTTGTATGAGGCGATGGTTTTATCCTGAATCTTTTCATAAACCGGTTCCTTCGTTCGCTCGTTGGATTTACTATCCGCGGCTCCCATTTGTTTTTTTTCATTTATCCCGTCTATGGTGCAGTCGATGCTTCTTGCAATCTTGCGGAGCAGTGCCTCCGTGTGGCGTTTCTCGTCCAAATCGGGTTCGTTCGATACGTAGACGAGCGACACGTGTTGTTGTTTGGGCTCGGGCGGCTTGTTCGCGTATTTTTGCAGTACAAGAGCTTTTACAAAGTCGGCCGGATCGGCTGGCGCGTGCGCCGCGTCTCGTGTATTTTTGGCTGGTGTGGGTGGGACGTCATCGCGCGCGGGCTCACTCTCCCGCTCCGAGCGCTCGGCGGTCGAGTTGCTGCGCTTCAAATTCGGCATCTCTTTCTGGGGACTCACTCGGCAGGAGTCCGCGCGGGCTTTCCGACGGTTCTTCCTTCTCTTCCCCGCCATCATCTGAAGCAGCGCCCCGACGCCAGTCTTCTGGTTGTAATCTGTCTCGGGCAGCAGCAAGTTCACTACATCCTTCCGCAAGGTGCCAGATTTTTCGTTTTCGTTATTCTCGTGTCGCGGCGCGCGCGGTTCTACTGACGACGAGTTGCTGGTGACACCGCTCGGCTGTCTCCGCCCGGTTTCGGGCATCTTCGCGGCCTCGGCCTTCCCGCCTTTTTTCTTGAAAAAGTTAAACATGGCGGGTTGTCAAAGTCGTTCGGAAACCATGACTGCGCCGCCCGGCGTTTCTCGCTACACTGCCCCGTAAATAATCTGAAGTTTGAAGCGGAAATATTAAGTGCTTTGAATGTTCCCACTAAATCATAATATTTTTAAGACGTTTGCGATGTGTTACAATTGTTATGAACTAGATTCTATGTTATGCAAAAACATTTAACGAATCAACAGTAGCTGGAGGAGAAACTCGTTTACCTAATCTACAATACATTCAGTGAATAAAAACATGTCTGGAATACCAACACATTATTTATCTTACAATCTGTGTCAGAAATGCTGGGTGGTTTCACTTACAATAATTGCTATCATAAATATGTCCAGAGCATTTTGTTCACATCACATCAAATTATAGAAGATATGTACATGACCTAGTAGGTTACGTACGTCGTAACATCTAAGGTTTTAACAATAATATATGTTAAATACGCTGTGATAGCCTTGTGGTTGGAACGAAGGGAGTCAGGTTCGAATTCTGTGCGCAGCTCTTATTAAAATTAATTAAACTTGTTTTTATAACGAAACCATCTTGACTGAGAGTTTTCGTGTCGACAATGAATAAGTAGTTACTTGAGTTATCAATATTCTGTTCAATATGTGAAGTTAGCCAGCGTGCCTAGCCAGTGTGGTGAAAATACCACTCACTTACTGGGACCTAGTCCAATAGTGAGGGATTTTAAGTTGTGATGACGAAAGAAACTGATGAACTTTCAACAAAAAATAAACTTACGCCCCAACTCAGAGTCACTGACGGTTTTTAATCGCTCTTTAGTAAAGAATGACCATATAAATTGTGTACTAAGGAGTGATTTAATAACAATTAGTGACTCTGAGTTGGGGCGTTAGTATCAGAATTATTAGATACTGTTAGATATTTAGATGAAAGGAAACCGGCAATCAATAATCTACTATTTTTCAGAAATTGCAATATTTTTTACAGAACTGCATAATTGTAAACTAAATACCTACCTACATACCAACAGTTATTATAAGACTTACCTTGCCTTTCTTTAGATAAAAGATAAATAATATGAAAACACGAGAGATAAGTAGGTACATACCTATAATTATCTCCGACCTCAAATCAATATCTTTAATTTTCCTTCATTTAGTTATTTGTTTATCCAAGGCACACAAATGACGCAGATCTATTGAGTTGGTGTATTTCCACGAAAGCGTACGGTTCAACTAAAAATTGATCGCAGAATATCAAAGATACATCTCTGTATGCACCCTCGGATCTGGTATTCAATGACAAGACAAGTATATTGTCATTCTAACGAAGTGGCTGGTTGAATCTGGTTTGATAATCTCTTTGACATTTTAAAAAGTGCTACGTCAACGTAAAATGCCTTAGCCATAAGATGAGTACCCCTTTGATTGAGAGTGGAGAAGTTAAATATACCTATAGCATAGTAAGCAATGAGGTTCTTTGATGTAGAGGCTACGAACGATGACCGACTAATGACCACAAAAGACTAGTGTTAGCAAAAACTGCAATTATGTAGGGTTGAACACGTAAATTAATTTTATCTATACTAATATTATAAAGAGGAAAGATTTGATTGTTTGTTTGTATTTAATAGGCTCCAAAACTACTGAACCGATCTGAAAAATTCTTTCACTGTCGAGAAGCTAAACTATCCCCGGGTGACATAAGTTATATTATAATTTCAAAAAATTAGGGATCCTTAATAAAACTCCAATAATGTAACCCAAGGTGTAAAAAAAAAGAAAACTGAAGCAAAGCGAGGGCGGTCACTCGTCATTAATAATGTATTGTTGTCACTCTCGTTTTCAAACGCTTTTTTAGGCTGTTTGTACTCTCTTATCTTTAGGGTTAACATTTACTATCAGTTGGGATAGTAGTCAAGCATTAACTTATAAGATATAAAAAAATACTCATTGCTTTAGTACTGATGACAATAAATTTTGTTATAAGCACGACCTGATACACTCAACTTTGGCTCCAGCCGAAGGAACTCAGTTAAAGGAAAATAAAAGTAAATGCAGGAATTGTAATAAAATATATTTTTAAGGTTCAAATCCAAATTAAAAAGAACTCCCCACATAAAAAAAAAAATTAAAAATCTTCCACAGAAAATTCACCATAAAATGAGAATGTAGTCACGCATTATACCTACAATAAGTAAAATACCTATAACTTATGGTACAGATATTCAGCTACCCGACCCTATGCAATGTTAACCCAGTGTCAAAGTGCCAACCCTACGCATATCTCATGATGGAAAGGATTTCAAGATGCTTCTTATAGTTGTTTTCACTTTTCATCATTTCATAATAAAATACTTCATAAGACTATGTACACAGATTATTGTAAATTGAATCGAAAAGTACACGTTTATGTAACTAAATTAGGCAATATTTAGTATCCTTTTAATGTAAGCGCATTATAATTATGCGTATACGAAGCGCTTGTATAAGTATATGGCTTCTGTAAGTCGTAAGCACATAATTAACTAATGTTGGAGCCTAACTCACTTTTGGATTTTTGCTGCAATTTTTTGCTATAATTTACACTTATAACGATCCGCTCCGGCTTTGCACTGATAGTGCTAGATAATAAAAAAAAATCCGATGATCCAATCGCTACCAAACTTCTTTCATCAAAATCGGTCCAGCCGTCTTAGAATTCAAATTAAACAAACATTTATGACTGGTATGGTATACCCATAGATTACCCCCAATAGATACCGCATAAGTGAAATTTTCCTAGAGTTTGAACTCACAAAATTTGGCGGAAGGCGCGGGTTGCGGGGAACAAAACAATGCGCTGTAATTGGCTATTTCTTATTCATACTTGGACTTGACGAGTCAGTATTGGTCGACACTATTGTCGTCGACTTGCAAATGCACACATGTGTTGGCGCGCGTCAGTTGCCTTGTATGCGGTATCTATTGGAGGTAATCTATGGGTATACCACACTGCCTTGAGTCGCTGTCACTTTTATCATATCTATGTTATTTTTACCCGAATCTAAGTGTAGAAATTTCCATTTGACCCATTTTCTACCGTTTGAAATATTATACTGTAATGTGTTGGACAATAAATTTCTTTTAACTCTCCCTGTTCGTCAGTTTTATTATTTTCCAGCCGCGAGATGTAAATACTGCGAGAACAAAGATATTTTACCATAGATATGTTATGTCCATACATTTCGAGGTTTAGTTTTCGATCCGCGATGACATGTCATAATTGTCAAAGCATAACATAGAATAGTCAGGGAGAAGGGAATAAAACAAAGAGTACCGATTAGGCATAATATTATTATTGTGATTTAACATTTTGAAATTATATTGCAAAAACAAATAACTTAAAGTATGTAATTATATAATAATTAAAAATGGCGTGATTACGATATGCCATTAAAAACAAAACTTGTAAAAAAAACCAAGTCTCGCAACTCAGTTCTTCTACCGTAAAAAGTTGTGATATCCATGTAATACCAAGTCGGTTAATTTATTCAGTTCCTACTTAAGGGTCCTTCTGTCTTAAGTTATTACGTAATTAGCTAACCTAACAAGTAACAACATCTTATAGTGACCATATTATCAATATTAAAAATCTTTTATGTTTTAAATCGAATCGGTCGAAAATGGCCTGAATTGCTTCGAGAAAAGGATGGCCGTGCCGCTTTTTGCTCGACTTGGCGGGGGCACTGCCGTGCCCCCAGATCTCTGGCGCCTTTATTTAGCGTGGATTACACAAATTTGGCCCGTAAAAGACAATTTTATAAGAATAAAAAAATCGCGATTTGGGCTTTGCTTAGAACATTCAGTACATTTTACGAGTTATTCGGGATAAACTTTCGGAAAAATTACAAAGTTACATTAATTTAGGGTTGCCAACCTCAAATTTAAAAAACCAGGATTTGAAGTTGGAGAAAACAGGAGAACTGAGTTTGAAAACAGGACGCAGTAATAGAGTTGCAAATTGCGAGCCGTGAGGCCGCCTGTAACGTAAGAATTTTAAAAGAAGCGCGCTAATTTTAAATTTTAAAATCCCAAGAAGCTGCTTAAAAACTATCAGGACGTCCCAGGACACTACAAAAACTAGGACATGTCCTGGGAAAACAGGACGGTTGGCAACTCTACATTAATTGCACTTTTAGGGAGAATTTAACGGTTTTTGATTCACAAACAGATTTCCGAATGTCAAATGGATACTGTACGCGCTGAAAAGCGTGACCTTAGTGCGCGTTTAGGTCACAGTGTGTTTACAACAATGTAAAGTTTATTTTAAAATAATTTAAAAATTGAATTGAAAAAATACACTTGTTAGATTTATTTTTATTTTGAATCTTTTCTCCAACCCTCGTGTAATAAGGAAGTGGAATGAAAATAATTCTAGTTATCCGGGATTTAACCAACTAGCTTTAGAAGATTTAAAAAATATTAAATTGCAGGAAAAGAATATTGTGTACACTTATTGCTGATGAAATAACTGTTAAAGCGTAGGCATCCAGTTGGCTTCACTGTGAAATTTTTGAACTATGCTTACCCAACGACTTATAGCTCATCACTTGGAAATCTAGGAAAAATTAAAAATAATGAAAGATAAAAGGATATTTAACGTTTTTATTTTACAAACAATCTAAAACCTGATATCATGTCTTAGATTTCATTTGGTTCAATTTACGAAATAACTTCACTACCTATTATGCCTCCAATTAACTTCTGCCATATTAGTCTATGACGAATGCCATGTGCCATATTAAAATTTTTATTTTAATCAATTTTAAAAGAAATATTCTATATTAGTAATAAAATTAAACATAACGTTTTATGCATTTACCTATGGTATGTAACTCTATCATTATTATTCAATTTGGAGAAATGATTTTTGCAAAATCTCAAAACACAACTCTGCATTTTTATGACAACTATAGACAGCCTCACTCTAAGGCAGCTATCAACTGTCTACAATGAAATCGCTACACTTGACTAGATTCGACTGACTTAATTTCGACGCCCTCTCGGCATATCTACCTCCCTATACATACAACATTCAGTGCGCGAACAAAAAGATTCATAGCTTATTTATTAACTAATCATGTTTTATTCGACTTTCAAAGAGGAGAGGTAAGTTGCCACCGCTTGACAACTGTCAGGAAAATAATGTAGGAACTTAGAATTTTCCTCGTCGAATTTTCGTGGTATGTGTAAGATTACTCACGATTTTTGTATTTCATGGCCATTGCGTAATCACTAATCAAAATATGAAACCTTTTTGTAAAGGACTTTTTCGATTGTTTCGCGCTACCACAATTCATGTCTAACAATATCGAAATATTACGTCAACTTAAAATTACTCATGTCAATTGTGAACTCGAAAGTCTCCAATTTCTTAAACTGAGAGAAGTTAAATAGTAGTAGTTTTGTCAAGGCCGTCTTTAACCTACTGGAGGCCCTGGGCATATTAGGATAATGGGGCCCCTATGACTTTGTCAGAACACTATTTTGTTAGAATAAACAAAGAAATTAGATAAGCAAGCCTCTAGATTTATGCAAAATCTAATAAGCAAATTGGTATTGCAGTCAGTAACTTAGGTTCGATTTATTCGAATTAAAAAAAAAATTCAGTAATAAATATCGGTTATCGTTTAGTGATCTGGCATGAACTCGGGGGGGGCCCTATCGATCACGGGGCCCTGGGCACGTGCCCAGAGTGCCCAGTGGGAAAGAGGGGTCTGCAGTTTTGTCATCGATATTTCGATCAAAATGTAACTGGCCTGAAATCATGAGACGCGTGAGTGGTACTCGTTTCAGAATTCAGTTAAAATGTTTACCTACTGTTCTCGATTATAAAAACCGAGACGTAAGTGAAGTGATTCTGTTTCCTGTGAATCCTGAAAGCGCATGTATAGTGTGAAGCGTATAATTTATGGTTAATCCAGATCATGATCTTCTTGGGGGCTTTTCATCAAAAAGATTTAATACTTTTTACTTGGAAGAGTAATAACATCCAGCTACCCTTGCAAGCTTTCACATATTGTTTTTAAATATTTGTAGGATAGAACATACGAGTATAAAGATTTTTCAGGGATGAACGGGACGGCAGTTTTCGAAGATTTATTGTTAGTTTCACACGACATCATCAAACGGCTACATAGGTCGTATCACAATTATCGAAGCGGCCGAGATAAAACGCCTACTGTCATCTAGAGCTGTCAGGTCTGTCGTAGTAGAGTTGCTGTATGTATGACACATACAGCGATCATGCTCATTGAAGTATTATTACTAGCATATAGACCGATACCGCGAACATAATGTATGTCCCAATGAATTGGCGCCGATCGGCTTCAATTTTCAATGGATTCGTTCGATTTTGAAAGAAGAAGGGGGGCTCAGTTTTGAAAATAGAACCTCGCGGCGGAACACGCGTTTTGTTTGAGATGTCTGTTCTATGACATTTTACTTCAATAATCATGCTACAGTTTTGTTTACAATCGGTCGAAGGACGCTGCCTACTCGACAGTTCTCGACACTTGACTCCGTGCCAACGGCGCTAGTCAGGTCATTGGGGCCGATTACGTACGTACTAGATACTTTAGCTAATTCGACTTAAATCGGGTCATCATAATAATATGTATAGCGGTGAAGCCTGGCTAGATACCAGCTTCTAGCGTCAGTCAGCCGCTAAATGACTCGTCGTGTTCCGGCTGGGAACAGTTCTTTCTTCTTACCATGAGGTGAGCCTCTTTAATAATTGAGCTAATTACAAAAAAAGCGTTAGACGGAATACCGGATCTAAAGATACGTGCATGCACTATGGTTGCGGTGAATGGTGATGTTACCATCCCTAGCGAATTTTGATGGATCTCAGCGTTCTTGCGTTGTAATAAACAGTTACAAAATAGATACACACAGAAGGTTAACTTCTTACAAGCGCGCTGAAACAACGCACACATAGACGCCATTCAGAGGTACTGTTCAGAGATAAAATTGTGCTAGAATAGGTACCCTGTTTCGCGAGTCAATAAATTATTTTTATTAAATTCTGCAAACAATTTTTTCGTGACGCTAAATTCTACTTTTGTTTGAGTGACTCACATTGGTATCCCAACAGTATATTTAAATAGCCAAGAAAAGTGTAGACGACCTGATGGTAAGAGGTAGTAAGTTACATAAGTTACACCTTGTATTAGGCTCTGACCACGCGGGCGTCTACATTCATACAATTAATACGGCGGACGCGACGTACATATCTTGGCGCGTCTGAAGTTCTGAACATAGGCTCTCCGAACTTTAGCGCATGTAAGACAGTGATAGCGACACGAACACGACAACGTGTGACTGAGACAATACGCCGCGTACCGAGCATTGCCGAATTATGTTACCTACTGCGCAGCCTTCTGCGCGAAGTTCAGATGCGCCAAGATACGTCGGCCGTACTGTACGCACGCTATTGTTGTCGTTTGTTTGAAACTTGCTTGCATCTGGGTCAATTTCAACAAACACGAATTTTGCCTAATTACAGTGGCGAATTTAAATTTGCTGTTTCTGATAAATTTTTTTGGCTTAAATAATAGGTAAATATTAGTACTACTTAATCATATACTAGAGATCGAAAAATTTTTGTTAGTTCATGAGATATTTCCATTTGAAATTATCAAATGCCACCGAAATTATTAAAGGACCACCGGAATTAAAATCCGAGCCACCGAAATTGATTAAATTTAAACCTGCTGTTTCTAATACATTTTATTTGGCATAAATAATTTGTAAATAGTAGTAATAATTAGTCACATAGTAGAGATCGAAAAAAAAATTATTAGTTCCGGAGATATTTTGAAATTACACTATCAAATGCCACCAAAATTAGGACCACTGGAATTAGAATCTGATCCACCGAAATTGATTATGCCAATGAGAAATAATAAAGGCAAGATCATATCGCTCACTTAGTAATACAACGGCACATCTAAATTTGTCATATTTTACAGAAGCGAATTTCACAAATTATATAAAAATGTTTAAAATTAATTTATGGGTTCTTCTTACGTTTTTTACAGATTGTATGGGTTTGGTGACTAGTATAGACATTAATAAATATTTATCACTATGTAGATTATGCACTTTTAAACACGTATATCATATAAACTCAATTTCGCATTTTTTGCAGATGTGCCATTATATTACTAGGTGAGCGATATTTTAATACTTTAAAGATACATTTTGAAGAGTAGGAGTCTAGATGAACGGACTCCTTTAAGCGGTGATTAGACACGCTTGTGTTTCTGTGGCCTATTAGACCAGTGCCGATAGCTTCAAAAACGGTAAAAAGTGAAAAAAAATTATAGTAGGATGAAACCCATTGCAAAAGGAAGAGGATATAACAAAAATTAAAGGAAAAATAAATTACGGGCGATCTGAGGTTGGGAGGGGGGAGGGGGGGTTTAAGGGTAAAAAATGGTTTATCTCGATTTCCAGCAACACTACAAGTCCTATGGAAAAAGTTAAATGGCAAAGTCGTAGGTAATAAAAAGATCTACAACTTTTGTATTTACACTTTTTTACATAACCTCAAAATTTATGTGAAAAATTCAAATAACCAAGTTTTTGGTACCTAATTTTCAATCGAAAATTCTCACGTCAAAATATCTACTTTTTTAAAAAATCGGTGAGATTTTTGTTCGTTGTAATCTCTACTTTCTAATGGTATATAAAAAACTATAAACTACTAACTACTACTACTACTAACTATAAACTACTATGGTAAATGTTCTCCGAAAATGCAATGAAACGACAACTATTTTCGCATGTTTTTTGCAATCTTTATGTTTTATGGATTTGTAATTTTTTTTGTCTAACAAAATAACATGGAATCTTACGTTTTTCGATTAATTAAAGTGTAAATATTAATAAATAACTCAAAATTGTACACAATGATTGACAAAAAAAATTAAAAACTCGAATCCGAAATTTTTTTGCGAAAATAGTTGTCATTTCATTTTCACCAAATTTCGTGAAAAAAAAATTTTTTTGTAAAAGATAGAAATAAAAACCAAAAACTTGGTTATTTTAATTTTTCACATTAATTTTGAGGTAATGTATAAAAAGGGTAAATAAAAAAGCTGTAGATCTTTTTATTACTTACAACATTGCTATTTAACTTTTTTCTATAGGACTTGTAGTTTTGCCGGAAATTGAGATAAACTATTTTTTACCCTTGAACCCTCCCTCCCTCACCTCCCGACCTCAGATCGCCCGTAAATTATTTTTCCTTTAATTTTCGTTATATTCTCTTCCTTTTGCAATGAGTTTCATCCTACGATTATTTTTTTTCGTTTCAAAAATTATCGGCACTGGTCTATACACGTCCTTATGCGCTTTGGTTTGCCACCGGAGCCACCGAGATTAGGCCACCGGACTTAGAATTAGAGTCAAAACTTGAATTTAAAAAAAAACCGTTACTCACAGGTTAACTTTTATTTCACAATTATGGCTGAAAACCTTTAATGGAAGCCTCCAAAAAATTTCTTGATAATCTGCTTTGTACTTTTACTAATATACATGACATCGGAATTAGATGATTTTGTATTCCTGCGCCACCGCAGTGAGTACTTACGTGTTTGACAGGAAAATTACGCAGCAAGTCGGTTATCCTAACACGCAGTTTGCAAGAGCACAACTGAACGGTGCGGGGAGAGCCAGTAAGGTGTCTTCCAAATCGTGTTGTAACAAGTTATGAAGTATACAAAATGCGCCACCGGTATTGCTTTTTTTTGTAGGACATTTTTAAGAGATGTTTTAAGAGCTGTTGTACTATCTTAAATTGCTCCGTAAATATATATTAGTTGTGTTATCTAATGTATTTCTAAAAAACATTCCTTTTCAATTAAATTTATTTACCAAAAAAAATTTAATTAATAAAATATGTAAATAAATGGAGTTCGGACAGTACACCGGAATTAGATTTTAGGTCTTAGATATTTTTTTATTAAGAATCTATGTATTAAATACCTCTGAATACTTTACTATCGTGTAGATCACTATTTAAACTACCTACATAAAATTATGCATAATTGTAGTTTACCTCCACACATTAATTTTCAACCTCGCCGTCTCAAAAATGCACTTGGGAAATTCACCCATCTAGCGTAGTAAAATAAAATTGCCTGTATTTCATAATGCAGCTTGCCTGCAATCGTCAAATGAAACGAGGACAGTAGGCTAGTCATATATTACTCATAACATTAAAAGGTTGTCATAATAATATACAAACAAATAAATACAGCGAGATATAATCTGAATTTTACCAAGAAAAAAATAACCGACTTCAAAATAACTCAAAAACTTGTCCGATCTAGCTCAACCACCAGCTTTCGATTAAAAAAAGAATCATCAAAATCGGTTCACCCAGTCGAAAGTTCTGAGGTAAGAAACATAAAAAACATACAGTCGAATTGAATACCTCCTCTTTTTTTTAAGTTTGTTAAAAATTAAAAAGTAAGTAAGCTATTTTGACATCCAACACTGCACTTTAAATCAAGCCCTTGTCCTATAGCAAATGAGTGAATTGCAATAAGTATTAACTATTAAATTCGTTGTCATGTAAGCAGGAAGAAGTCGTTCTGTTTTGTCTGTCTTTCGTTTCGAATTCAGACACGCAGTTAATTTCATCGGTTGCACAAAACATCGGAAGCGCTCGCGAAGAACACGTCCACATCTCGTATTCATATATTCAACAAATCGTTTTCATATTTTTTCTGTGGCAGCTCGTGTTGGTTAATGTAACTTGATTAGGGTTGACGAACGCGAACGCAGGAGCTAATATTATAAATGTTAAATTTTGTATGTTTGTTTGTATGTATGTTGCTCTTTCACGCAAAAATTACTTAACGGATTTTCTTGAAATTTCGCAGGTAGACCATGCAGACTAGGTAGGTAGACCATGATCTCGAATAAGAAAGGATATTTAGCGGTCATAACGCTAATTTAAAATAAAGAACGTTAAAATACCATTTTTTTATAGATTGAAGGGTCAACGAAACCGTTGCATTTACAAATTGTATTTTTAATATTTTTATATTTCTATTTCTGTCAGCAATGTAAATTCAGCCGTAAACAAAATACGTAAAGTAACTTCAGTCGTATTTTTAAGCAGGGAATATAAAAAAATATATAAATATTACAAAGAAAAACGACTTCAAAAAGCATAATTTATGTAACGCCCCAACTCAGAGTCACTAACGGTTACTTAAATCGCTCCTTAGTAAAGAATTTGTATGAAGATTCTTTACTAAGTAGAGATTAAAGTAACCGTTAGTGACTCTGAGTTGGGACGTAAATCACCTATAGGTATATCCCTATATTATTTAAGGAGTTCCTTCTATCTCTTAAGGATTTCATCATCAGAAAAAAATAAAATGGGACCAATCTGGAAACTTACTCTTTGGAATAAAAAATATTCTTCCAAATCGGTCCAGTCGTATTTGAGTAATTGGGAAACATATATAAAAATATTTCGACAAATTAACAACCTCCTGCTTTTTTGAACTCTGTTAAAAAAGTGCCCATTATAACTTCTATACGAACTTGACAAAATCTAAATTAAATTGAGTTCTGATTTTTTTCCCAACCCTATCGTAAATTAACGTTATCAATACAATTTTTCACTTAATGACGTGTAATGAGCATAGCAAATGTGATCAGTTAATTAAAATCATTATTAAATTAGAACTAACATTGTAAAAGTCCATACCTAATATTTTGTTAGCTACGCTATAATACGGGCCTGAATACTAGGGTGCCATGAATACTAGGCCATGCCGGCATACTAGGGTGTCAAAAGAGGCGATAGAAGCCGGCGAGTGGTAAGGCACAGTTCGTTTGTCAGTTACGTAAAAAAACAAAAGCTCCTAGTAGCCGATGTTTAGCTACGGAAAGTACGGAACCTATGGCAACATAAAAATGAGAAAATAAGATCTCTTCATTCCATAACCTTGGGGACATTAAAACAATCCTGAAAGTTTTTAGGGTTCCGTAGTCAAATAGGAATCCTTATACATTAATTGTGTCCGACCGCCCGTCCGTCCATTCGTCCGTCTTAGCGCAGCGAACCCTACTATTATAAATTGTAATTGGGGATTTGAATAAACCCACTATAGTCGAATCCTTAATTCGACGGACTAAACACACAAATGACAAATGATGTGTTGCTATGTGGTTCTTGAAAAAAAATAGTAAGGGGTAAGAGTCGATATTTTAGTATCGACGCATGATCGACGCTCGATCCACCGTAAAAAAGCGGTGAAAGAACGCTCTGTGTCGCGTGCAGTGAAAAACAAAGAGTGTGTTACGTTGTACTTCTTATGTAAATAAACATTTGATCAAAGCCATTCATCACCTTCTACGAATTATTTAGTGAATTTAACTATTACATATAATTTAACTATTACAGCTAGGTGAGCTTGGCGGACACAACAAGTTAACCAGAGATAGTCAATAGATATTTTTTGACTTTTTTGTTTTTTTTTTATACTTCTTTTGGCGCGTTTGGAAAAAAATATGTGAATAAAATTTTTACGATGCGCGCGTACACCAATGAACAATGAAGTTAGCTGATTTATATATTTATTTATAATTAATAGGACACCCAACCCAACACAGATAACACACATTTAATGTGATTCCTTTTACAAACAAAGAGTTGTGGCATACGGGATGAAATCTTTAGCTATTTTTGTTCTGTTACGCCAAAGAAATATAACTCTTACGTGCATACATACCTACACACACACTTTTTTTTTTGTTTATTGAATTACTATGTAATATTGTACAGCCTTATTGAAGTAGTCAACAAGTTGTTTAATTACATAATTCTTTTCAATTGTTACGTTCAATTCTAGTTATAATTTCGTATGTGCATAATAATCCGTAGCGAAGCACTAGTTTCAGACATTAATGATGTTTGAGGTGTTGTTTGCCGAAAGTTGTCGATACTTATTCATTGCAACTGGCCATATGCACATGACATTGTTTGAACACTGAATCTCGATGGGAACAAAAAAGTTTTCGACTGGGCAACACATCGGACTTTTGGCGTTGCTGATTTACCTTAAGATTTGTCTGCTATTAAAAAAATACAAAACTGTTCGTATTAATTAATGCATTAGAAGCAAATCTGTTCTTGTGATTATCTTTGTTTTTGTTTCTTAACTTTGTTTTACCCAAAAAGATGACGCAAAATGTTGTAATTTTTCATTATTAGTTAAATATTACACATTAAACATACATAGTTAGTTATAATTGTTCATAACAACCAGAAGATTCGACTAATGACGTATTTAAGGTTACTAACATCAAAACAATGGCATCGATTGTCTATAATTGCTCAATAATTTCACTATCAATAACGTCACGGTGCGGTGGTAGTACTACGTTATATGAACGAAAAGTGTGTGACGGTGAAAAAATAGATTGAATTTGGCACGCGCAGATACTTTGGTGCGTATTAAATGAAGTGACGGTGTTGATGGATTGATGAGGGGCGGGATTGATTTGCGTGGATAAAACACGCTTGTTTTTTCAAAACAGTGATGATCTGATATGAACGATAAATTGATATAGGAAGCCGTTCAGTTACATTTTGTTTATTTTACAATTTATACAAATAAATAATAAATTTAAATATAACCACATAAATATAAATAACTTGGTTGATAGAATTTAGTTATAATATTAAATTTAATAACGATTGAAATAGGTGAGCGACGAAGCGGACGTGGATTTTGTGGAGTCAATGATATCAATGGAGGCCGTCAATCAAGTCTGCAGTCTTAACAATATTTCCCACTTCCTCGACTTCATATGAGAACATCGCTGCATTACCTCGACTCTTGTAAAGAATCAGATTTTGCCTCAAAGACGTTATAGAACAATGTAAAAATGCATAATGCTTTTCAAAAATATAATTCGTTTGAGAAAAATTGTACAGCAAAAAAATTTACATGATTATGATTATTTTGGTCCTAAAAATAACCAAAATTTATAATAAATAGTGCTAGGTTCGTAATAATATAGGCTAATAATATATCTATCTATACAAATAAATATAATTGGAGTGTCTGTTTGTAATATTAAAATAACCGCATTTTACTAAGTGCATTTTGATGTACATACGGTACATATACCAAAACAACATTTTTAACAATTTTGGTCTGTCTGTCTGTCTGTTTGTTCCGGCTAATCTCTGAAATGGCTGGTCCGATTTTGACGGGACTTTCACTGGCAGATAGCTGTTACATAACAAGGAGTAACTTAGGCTACTTTAATTTTAGAAAAAAAAAATTGTTAGGCGGCACGAAGTTCGTCAGGTCAGCTATTAATTGATAAAACTTGGCAGCCGCGCAGTTGAGAAAATTGTTATTACCCACGCAACGAATAATAAATTAAATAGTTTATCGACAATTCTGAGTAATACCGACATCACTAATCAGCGGACTTTCCTTGTGCATGTATTTTCAGCGCAAGGACCAGAGTCATGTGCTGTTTATTTTTATTTATTGTGTTGTATTGTGGCACGCTTGGGGAATAATTTTGCACAATCCCAAAGGGAAATGGTGGTGTCGTGGAAGTTAAGTTTAAGTATGCGAACGAATCTAACAAGATTGCACACAAATTTAAGGTACCTGTCCTTTTTGGATGATTTTTTCTCGTCTATCATTTTGCATTAAAAATGAAGTAAAATCTTGTAAAAATATGTTTTTCTGCTTTGATCTGTTTGCGCAAGTACTAAATCCATGACTAAATCTGCATCAGAAAATAAACAATATTCGAATCAAATCATTCACACGTCTTCTATTTTCAAAACGCTATTTCAATGACTTTTTAAATAGATAGGAACACAATTTTACAACGTAAAATAATTATTACTTAATGACGAAAGGAAATGAAATTATCTTTCCTAACTATATTTGTAGATTTCCTACAGTTCATAACATTAAAATCAGCCAATTTGCCAATAGCAATGAAAGGCCGAATAACGCCCCAACTCAGAGTCACTAACGGTTACATAATTTGTATGGTGCTTCTTTGCTAAGGAGCGATTAAAGCAACCGTTAGTGATTCTAAGTTGGGGCGTAAATGACACAAAGCCGAGACACCTAAATACGATTTCAAATCGTTTTTGTCCCACGTGAAATGTATGAACTTTCGCCATCTATTCTAGTTATATAATTCACACCCTTAGAATGAGAGTGACCTAACTCAAAAATTGGAATTTGTGGGAAATGAGCAAGAAAGTTTTCAAAAAAGTATATATCGATGAATAGAGCGATCAATGAAAGTGACCGATTATTAGGTTGTCCTTTTCTTACTCATAATTCGAGCTCTTTTTCATCACAGGGTTTTAGGGTACGCATTTTAAGGTAAGTTTATAGCAAAAACAGAAATTACAGGAATTTTGAGTTAGGTCACTTTCATTCTAAGGGTGCGATATGTCTGTGATTTCAATGTTATTCGTAAAACACCCATCAGTTATCACGGCAGCCATTTTGATTACATTTTTGTGATTGACGTCACATCCGGTTCGTTCTATTTCACTGGCACCGACAAGATCGTTAATTTAATTTGAGGATGATTGACGCTTTGTTTCAATAAAATCTACTATAGTCTCTTTAGATATGTAAGTATAAGGTCGTAAGATATAACATCTGGCTAGCTATTACCATCATTCTATTGCTATGTTTATGCTATCGTATTTTTGTATTAGTCTGTACCTAATAATAATTTTATTTTCGTATATTTTCTATGATCCTCGTATAGTTACCACAACATAATGAAGAAATGAAATTATACAATAGGGGGTACAGTCGGTACAGATATACTTTTGGGGGTTAGTTTGTTGTCTATACTAATATTATAAAGAGGAAAGATTTGATTGTTTGTTTGCATTGAATAGGCTCCGAAACTACTAAACACAAGTTGGGAAGCTACACTATCCCCGGGTGACATAGGCTATAATTTTCGATCACTAGATTATATATCGATGACTATAATATTATATTTAAAAAAAATTGGGATCCTTCATAAAACTCCAATAATGTAACCCAAGGTTAAAAAAAATAAGAAAACCAAATTAAAGCGAGGGCGGTTTATAATATAACAATATACCTATATTAACAAGAAGAAAAAATCTCACTGGTCTGGGAGTTTCGTGTTGCTTCTTCTTTCGGAATCACTTACGGAAGGGATTTTGTTAGACTTTTTAAGAAATTATTTACTTTATTTTCTAAATATGTACGTATCTAAAGACTAACACTGTTTAACCAGTAGAAGATTCAAAGACGAGTTACAAAATTTTCAAGGCTAGTTTGAAATACGAGGTCGAGTGGTTCAAATGAGTCTAAACTGGATTTGCTAAAAGGATTTGGCGGTATTCCAAGCTAAAACGTATGATGGAGCGATTCTGAGTCGATCGATTCATGAGTCCATTTGCTCATCTGCTTGTATACGTAATCAAATTGGTTACAATAATCATTATTATTACTGTAGCCTAGTTGGTAGCGACCCTGCCTGCGAAGCGAGGGGTCCCGTGTTCGATTCCCGGCCGGGGCAGATATTTATGTGGCAGATAAATATTTGTACTCGGGTCATGGGTGTTACTGTGATGTGTTATGTGTAGTCCATGCCACCCGCGACACAGGTAATAACCTACTGCGGGGGTATGAGTGTGTTAGCGTTTATTATTATTATTTATTATTATTATTATTATTGTGGAGTAATATAATGTTCGCTGAGAAATTCTACTGAAATATTATTAACTAGCGATCGGATGCGACCGATTGTTGAACACATATTTATATTAGTTAATGAAGAAATTTATTCTTATGGAGATCAAGTTTCGAAGAGGTATACTTCGGCCGCTGTATCTTGGCGCGTCTGAACTTCGCGCAGAAGGCTGCGCAGTAACATAATTCGCCAATACTCGATACGCGGTGTATTGTGTCTCAGTCATACGTTAACATGTTCGTGTTGCCATCTCTGTCTTACATGCGCTAAAGTTCGCAAAGCCTATGTTCAGACGCGCCAAGATACAGCGGCCGTACTGTATTTGAAAACGGATCACGTGACACTGGAAAGCAATACGCTGGGTGATTTAACTGGAAGTTGTTTTTTATGAACAGCGAAAAATGAGCGACGAAATTCCTGATGGTACGTAATATGGTCAACTCGGCCCGTGATGTAAAGTAATTCATGACAAAAAATAACCGACTTCAAAATTAGGGATAACTCAAAAACTACTCGTCAGATCTCGCTCAAATTTAAGTGGGAACATATGAGAAGCATCAGCTTTAGATTGAAAAAAGAATCATCAAAATCGGCTCTCTCAGTCGAAAGTTCTGAGGTAACAAACATAAAAAAATACAGTCGAATTGAATACTTACCTCCTCCTTTTTTGAAGTCGATTAAAAAATTAATTTCCCGTGATTTTCTTCTATGGATATTTAGAAACAATCTTACTGTTAATAAAAATAAAAACAAGTTAATAGTTTAAAAATTAATACACGGTTTTAGTGTCAATGTACTAGTGCAAACCAAAAATTGTAACTGCTGTCAACCCTTACGGAGTTCCCTCGTCCCGTCTGTTTATCACAAAAATACATTGTCATTAAAACTAAAGCAAAAAAAAAGCAACAACCCATAATCGTCCCACTGCTGGGCTCGGGGTCTCCTCTCACAATGTGAGGGTACAGGCCAAAGTCTACCACGCTGGCCAAGTGCGGATTGGTAGACTTCACACACCTTTGACAACTTTATGGAGAACTCTCCGGTGTGCAGGTTTCCTCACGATGTTTTCCTTCACCGAAGCAAGTGATAATTAACTTGTAATACGCACATAATATTTGAAAATTAGAGGCGCGTGCCTGGATTTGAACTCGAGTCCCTGCGTTCGGGAGTCCAACGTTCTAACCGCTAGGCTATCACTGAACTACAACTAAAGAAAAAACTAAAGCAATATGTGAAATTTCAACTCCTTAGGATAAGACGAAGTAGGTCCGGAAATATCTTACGACCGTGTAACTACGGTCTAATGATGATATAATTATAAAATAATGACCAGTAGTCCCTGTAGTCCTGTTGGTACTACTTTGCTAATGTTATGTGATATGGACACTTTGCGAATAGGACATTCTGCGACTGTGTTCCGTGTGCGAATTGGATGATCGGACATTATGCGTATGGGACATTTTGCGCCTAAACCCTAATTAGGCTTGCAAGATTAGACCCAAAAAAATAGGGTAAGCTAAATAAATGTAATAAAACCGTTTATTAATATAATACATAATAACATCAACAGATCCGTTACAACATTTTTGTTTAAAATTACGAATACTAGGGAACTGTTTAGTCCATCTTCTTATTACTCCAATCCGTAGTTCGTATTTTTATTATAGAGGACGGACGGATGAGACATCAAACGTTTGGACCAATTAGATTGTTGGGAATGGATTTATTCCTGTTCATAGTTCCAAATAAATCGATCGTGAACGGATGTCCCGTTGTGAATGAGTTAGTTTTAAGAATAGGACAAGGTGTAGTTTAACGGAATATTCAGAGAGAACGGCTTTAGATTCGTTAGTAGATCCAACTAATATTATAAATGTGAAAGATTGTTTTTGAAGGTTTAAATAAATAAACGCTACACACGCCCCACACTAGATGCCATGAATAATATACAAAGCCCCACACTAGATGCCATGTATAATATACAAAGCCCCACACTAGATGCCATGAATAATATACAAAGACAAGAACACACACACACACACTCAGACCGAGAACAGAAATTCAAATTTCAAACTCATCATTCAAATTTCTTCCTCGCTGGGAATCGAACTCAGGACCCTTCGAACGACGCCATGCGGCCATGGTAACCGGCCACGCGGGTCATCTAATTTTTATTTTTGTATGGATCTTTGTTACCTACTGTTTTATTCAAAAACTACTAATTTATTTTTCTAATTATCTTTAAGCCTCAGAGCCCATGACTGCCAGACCTCCGTTGTTATATAAAAGCTGAAAGTGTCTCAGTACACCAGGTTAATATGGTTAATTTTCTTAACATTTTTTCGAAATTACTACCTACCTACTACTATGATAAATATAGTCGTGATATGAATAATTACATTTGCAATGGATTGTTCTTCTTGAAGTCTAAAAAATTCAATTTCGAAATCTATTGACGCAACAACCGATACATCATTTAATATTTTAATCGAATCCAATTAAATCGAACGTCACAAAAATATTGTAGCATATCACTAGCTAACCACAAAAATCTCTATAATAAAAGTCTTATCGAAATTCACCTTAAATTACCATAGACCTATATGTATATTAGTCTATGTAAATTACCAATCATAGATCACCTGATCGCAGGTATCTTAGCAAGTTATTTAGACATCTTGAGATTAAAATGTAAATTGCCTAACTGTACAAACAGGTACTATCAGGCCTCGGAACGTTTGAGGTCAAAAGTAATTTTTAATTTTAAACAGGATTGTTTAGACTGGGTCAGTATGCTATAATAAGTTATTTTTATTGATATTAGTAAAACAAATATCACAAAAGTTTTTAATCTGCCTGAACAGCAACAGAAGCAAAATAGGTTATCTTAAATACTGGCAGTGTTTAATGTAGAAATAGTCTAATTAAAAAAAGAATTTGCCCCCACGTATTCATAGGTATTAAGTATTCTGTGCCCACGTTCAGTTTGAAAGTAGACGATGACTCCAGAGGTGTAGCTAGCCCTAAGAAGGCCCCATATCAATATACCAACCAACTGTAGCGGTCGTAGGCCGCTGGCGAGCTTTTTTTTGGAGAGGTAGTGGGGGCCACTGGTAGTAAGGTAGTCACTGGTACTTTCTTTGGCAAGACATGAAGCTTGAATTCTACACTAGAGGTGAAATTATTTAGGAACTAATAGATGCTACGTCTGCTACGGTCTCGAATAGGTGCTATGACGTCACAGGGATCGGCCAATACGTGTTAACTTTAAAAGTAAAGTTTTCCAAAACTTTTCCAGTAATTTATAAGTTTTGATAATTATACACTAGAAAGTAAACACGTCGTAACCCGCAAAGATCAAATTGCTAATCAGAGCCGAAAAACTTTTTGATTTCTCGAAAAAAAAAAAACATAACTTCTCTACTAAACAGAGAAAAATTCATAACTTCTCCATTTAATAGAGAAATTGTTTTCGAGTTTAAAAAGTTTTTCGGCTCTGGTGTAAAAATTGATATTTGCGGGCTACTGCGTGCTTGCTTTCTCGCGTTGATATAAATTTAAAGTCTCGACTGCGTCCACTCTTAACTCTGTCGGTTTTCATTTATTTATGTCTTCGCATAAGAGTGCATCGATCTTCGATTAACCTTAGAGCACTGAAAAGGTACCTACTACTACAGAATATACTAAGTACTTACGCCCCAACTCAGAGTCACTAACAGTTACTTTACTCGCTCCTTAGTAAAGAATCATCATACAAATTCTGTACTAAGGAGCGATTTAAGTACCCGTTAGTGACTCTGAGTTGGGGCGTTTGTGTTCTAAATTCTATGATCTTCGTACGAATTGGAAGTATTTTGCCGTGTGTGCGAAATCATTTAACGTTATTGGGTACATTATAATCCAAATATTTACGGAACGGCTGCAATGCCTGCAATATGCCAAATGTTTATAAAATTTACGTGTTTATGGACTAAAATATACTTTGTGATTCAAAAGAACTAAACAATTTTGTTTATTGAGCTCTGGTTAAAGATTTACAGGTTATTTCTCTTTTGTTTGTTATATGAGTATCTAAAGTTTACTGACATTTTTTTAACATACATTGAAATACTGTAAAGCAATAATATTGACATGCATAAGTGTTTCTTTATAGAACAAGATATACCTATACATGATAACTATATGCAGTGGCGTAGCTAGCCCTTCCGGGGCCCCGTATCAAAATTTTGCCGGGGGCCCCCTCTCGACTCGAGGGTAAAGATCTTTCTCAAAAGAAATAAAAAACCTAGCGTGAATTAAAACAAATATAATTTGCTTACATCGATTAATGAACCACATACAATCAATACTCTAAAATTTTAATCTGGGGGCAGCTCTGTTTCGTTTCGGGAGATCCGAACGCGAGCGCGGACTCAGTAGCTGATGTGATACGACAGGGCATCATGGTCATTATCAACGACATGGTCATCCGCGTGCACGCTTATAGATCTATCCACCTCAGGGCTTAATACAAAGTTTAACGCTGCCTCCTGGTCAGCAAAGAGGAAAATGACTAAAAGGAAGGCAATTTAAATTTCATCGGCAGAACTGGTTAGCGAATGGACGATTACCCCTCTGGTAGTCGAGAATTATGGTTGCTAGCTCAAGCTGCTGAGGGTAACTTCTGTCGGTCGTCTCTTCCACAACTGCGTAAATCGGATGACTCCGTGGTCCATACGGCAAAGGGGAATGTAAACTTCTTGGCATCCATTTTGCCGCCAACTCAACTCTTGATGATAGAGGGATCGCCTCCGCCTAAAAACTTGTTAGAGCTTGATACCAAAAAGTTGAGAGGACCAGACGGTATTCATCACGCAGTGGTGTTAAAGATGTGTGCTCCCGAGTTGATTCCAGCCCCGGATCTAAGGGGAGGGGCAAACCGGGGCACCCGCCCCGGGCGGCAATTCAGGGGCGCAAAAATCATAATATAGTATGATTTAAAATAAAAAAACTTGCTGCACAAAGCGCCTAGCATACGGAAGCCTGATTGGGAGAATAAATAAATTTATTAAAAAAGAGTTCTTATTGTCCCATTCCCGAAAAATGCCAACTATTATTTATTTCTGAGTTTTTTTATCTTATCTCTATCACTATTAAGTTTCTGCCCCGGTTCGAAAAAATTGTAGATCCGGGGCTGGTTGATTCCCCGTCTTAACGTGCTTATTCTTATTCTATCTTATGCCACATGATACGTCTTCGTGGAAGGTTACCCTTTTTCATTCCATCCACATAATGGGCGATCTCAGTGACCTGGCTAACTACAGGCCTATAGCGATAAGCCTATAGCTTCCCTGCTTGCAATGGAGCGCGAGATGATTAACATGCAGCTCCTGGGATATCTGGAAGATCATCAGCTGATCTGTGATCGACAATACGGTTTTTGCGACGGTCGTTCAGCTGGTGATCATCAAATTTATCTTACGCACCTGTAGGCATCGTCAGGACATTGATCGCAACGGGGAAGCACTGGCAGTCAGCCTAGATTTCGCTAAAGCCTGTAACCAGGACTGGCACAGGGAGGTCTGACGAAGTTAACATCTTACGGTCGCTGTGAGAGGTTATGCAGTTGGGTAGTCAGCTTTCTATCTGAGCGACATATAAAGGATGTAGTGGATGGTTGTTGCTCAGATATGAAACCTATAAAATGCTGGTATTTCCCAAGGGTCTGTGGTATCTCCTACACTGTTCATTCTGCATATTAATAACATGGCATGAGTGGCAACTGTCACTATGCAGATGACAGCACAGGGGATGCCTTACTACACAGCCCACCTTAATTCCTCTCAGTTGCAAAACTTGCAAGTGGCGGATAGCAGGCTTAAAATTGTGTCTGGAGTCGAGAACTCTCTGGAGCAAGTCTCGGAATAGGGTTGACTTAATTTAGTCGAGTTCAACCCCACAAAGACACAAGTTGGCGCGTTTACCACTAAGAAAACCCCATTTTTCATAGTGCCTCAATTCCAGGGTACCGCGCTCATCACTAAAAGTGTTGTAAGAGTATAATTCTGAGAGTTGACATCTCGAGTGATGTGTAGTATCAGCTTCATTTGAAAGCCAAGGCTAAGTTGGCTTCCAAAAAGCTTGATGTTCTAAACCGGGCTAAGGAGTACTTCACTGCGAGCGAGGCACCCCGCTCATGCTTTACAAAGCTCATGGTCGAATTGAAGTTTTATCCACACCAATGAAACTCGTGGAGAACTTCTACGGTCCGATTCTTCCAATCATTTTTACCACGCACGTGCTAACTGTAGAATGAGCTGAGCTACGTGTAGAATGAGCTTCCTCCTGAGGTATTCCCGGAGCGCTGTGTCATGGGGTTGCCGCCGGCATGTCCGCGCAGCACTCAATTCCGGAGAGCATAATGAGTCGTGTAGAACTTAATTTTTTTGTACATTAAATATTTTGTTTAAATTTTGATTAGGGCATTTAAATTAGAAGTTTTTCTTATTATTATCTGTACTGCCTGCTTGTCTTCAATTCGTCGAGTTTCCAGATTTAGAATCATGGCCTCTTAAAGATAAATTGCATGAGGCTAAAGTAATTAATGCATTAATACGATGGAAGATGGTCCAGAAAGTAATTTTATTGTTGATTTCACTTTTCAATGAAGTATCGATGCTTTCCGGAACATTTTTCGAATCATAATAATTAATTTCCGGATCATTTCACGAATTTTTTCTAAGGCGCATTGGGGGCCCCCTCAGCCCCGGGGCCCCGTATAATTGATACGGCTGATACGGCGGTAGCTACGCCCCTGACTATATGTATATCTCAAATAATTATTATGGTAATGAGATACATTAATCTCCAAGTAGACATACGGAGAGAGCTCCTATAAAACCTACGTGATGGAATCTGCAGTAGATAACAATAGGAGTCATCAGTATAGGCTAAGAAAGCTATACCGTACGTATAGTTGCTTATCTTCTAAATTATGATTATTATACTTAAACTTTATTTTCCAGTATTTCGTTTTAATGAAGAACCTTCAACTCCAGTACAGAGCTGGCGTTAGGGGGCAGGGGGGGTGAGGTGGGGCGACGACCTAAAAATTTAATTTGGAGGGGCACCACACTTAGGGTGAGAAGCAAAAAAAGGAAAAATAAATTTTCTTAATAAACGTTCCCATTGGTTCAATAAAAAAAATTTCGAGCAAAAAAGCTCGATTTTTATTTTCTTATGTAGGCGCCACAATATTCTTGCGTAGGGCATCAGTGTCTCTAACGCCGGCACTGCTCCAGTAGGTACTTCAGCAGTCTATGACCGCAGGTAATGTTCAGATTGTTTTCACTCCATTGCTGTCTCTACGGCCTAACTTTTTTCAAGCATCTCCAATTTATTGTCAACCATTGTTCTGCAGTCATTTTCACGACGATTCTTGTGTTAATGAAGCACTTATATGAACTACTTAATAAGGATAGAGATTGTGAAACTATCCTGTAGAGCATCTTTGTACTTTGGGGCTAATGATGACTGTAACTACATATTTGAAGTCGCTTACAAAGTCCATGTTTACTCTACTCGACATCATTTAAGTTTTAAATTATTTAAGTAAAAAAAGGTTAAGTTAAAGTAAATTAATAATAAAATAATTCATTTGCTTTTGCTAAAAGTGATAAATAAAAAAATCGCAAACGTCTTAAAAACAAAAAGAAAACATGAAATTATTACCATTATTTACCGGTTTCACACATCACAAAAAAACGTCCCAAAAATTACATAGAAAATAAATCACAATCACGCGCGAAACTTTGTTTGTAAACAGACGCGAGCAAATTTGACAGTTACGCCGCCATATTGTCAATTACGCGCCAAATTCTATGAATTGATTTTTTTTATTGGATTGTCGCATCGATGCAACGAAACTACTTTCTTTCGGTTAATGAAAGTTTTATTTTTAAATCGTCGCGAGGAGTGCGCGCGTCCGTCGGCCATCGAGAGACTGGTCGACTCGCGTTACGGTTTGTAAATAGAAAATTATTTGCGCTGCGTTCGTCGAGTTATATGTTACGTTTTGCATTTCGGACCCGGTTTAAATGGCATGTGATTCAATTGGTGGTTCTTGAACCTACCAGGTTTTTTTATTGTTTTACGCATACTTGAAAGTTCTATAACTGAAGGCGACTCATACCAACTCGTTCTGCCTTAAGCTGAAACTGAATCGTTACTAACCCGTTGCTTATTTATTGGTGCATGATTCATGAATAATAACTTGACGAATCTAGTTCTGAGTAGCTTGATTGCTAATCTGACATAAACTGTGATTTCTACTCGTAGCGACTACATTACAGTGGTAAAATAACTGGTCTTTACTCTTTGTTAATCGTATCAGAAAGTTTTCACCGGCTGAAGAAAACGTTATGAGAAAATCGGCATGATTGATACTATCGTTCTGTATCGTTATTTTTGTCGACTCTGTAGCCGAGTTGGTAGCGATCCTGCTTGCGAAGCGAGGGGTCCCGGGTTTGATTCCCGGCCGGGGCCGATATTTATGTGACAGATAAATATTTGTACTCGGGTCATATGTGTTATTGTGATGTGTTATATGTTTCGTCTATGCCACCCGCGACACCTTGTGGGGGTGTGAGTACTGAGTATGTAAGCGTTTATTATTTTATGTGTGATGTCCATTGGTGATATCTACTATTCTTGGCCAGATTATGTCCAATATGGTTTTAAAATCCTTTGTTAAAGGCAATGATTGATTAACAAGAGAATTCCTTCTCTCTTTTTCACAGCAAAATAACGTTTGTTTCTCTTGAATACATTAATTTTTTATGTGCACATAAACATAAATAAATAAAGAGAGAGGTTTTAAGGGTTCCGAAGAAAAATAGTAACTCTAGTTTCATAATGTCTGTCCGTCCGTCTGTCCGAAGCAAAACGCCTGGATCCTTAGTGCTAAAAGCTGTAATTTGGCATGAATGTACATATTCATTAAAACTCCAAAATTGTAGACTAAAATATTGAAAAATATATTTTTTCAGGCTACTTCCCCTACAGGTAACATGGGGATGATTTTTTTTCATCGCGTACCCTACAGTGTGGGATGTGGTTGAAAAGACCTTTCAAAAATATTGTGGGTCTGCTAAAACCGTTTTGCAATTATTTAGGGGCCCATTTGTGAAATATTCGGCTTTAAAGTGCCAGTTTTGCTTAGAGTCAAGTATCCCTCCCCCTGCCAGCTATACGTTTGGAGATGGACTAGTGAAAAAATCACTAAAATAGGATAAAGGTATGATGAATTTACAAGGAAAACTATCACGGCTAGGTTAGCTTCGTATTAGTTGAGTAATATTCGATAAACTTACCACTTCGGAACCATACACTGCGCGTGGCCTGACACGCACTTAGCCGATTTTTTTTTATTCTAACAGAATTCAACTCATCTATAAATTTCTGACTCGTTGGGAATCGTACTATGAACCCTTCGAGCGGTGCGGTCCATCATTTTCACCATAACGGAAAGCTGTGTTACACTGTTAAAACTGTGCACTGTTAAAACAAACTGTGTTACACTGTGAAAGTGTGTTTTACACTGTGTTGTGTTACATTGTCATGAAAATATCAAGTATATATTTAATAGTTTCTTACACATAAAATATTTAAATGTTGGCACTTCGAACTTGTTTTCATTCATTTATTTTTCCTCAGTCCAGTAACATGTTACAAAATGTAAAATGTACTATTTACAACATGTAAAATGTAGGATAATATAATTGGCTGAGAGTGACACATGGCCCATTTTTAAATCATTTACAATTTAGCACAAAAGTATTGCGTTATAGTCGAGTTTACAAATGAAAAAATCTGGCAATGAAAAGTGTATTAATAATGTGACTAGACAGATTTAAAGTGATAATCTGTTTGTGTCAACACACGAGTAGTTTTTCGTCACATGATGTTTCTTTCCTTTGTGGAATGAGCTAGTAAAATTTTATCAAAAAACAGACTTCAAGGAAATAGCTTACGTTACGACAAGGATGCTATAGGCCCTGGTGATGATGATAAAGTTATATTTACTTTATTACGGACCTAATTTGACTTAATATGCAAGGAATTCCATACTCCATTTTTCTAAATGGCGACTCCTATTTGGGAAACAAACCGTGTCTTTTTATCGATAATTGTATAATAATTTAAAAATATGGCCGACAAAAATATAAAAGCATTTTAAGATGAATAAATAATCATTTATTACCAAAACACATTTCTGTTTACCATTTTTTTATTAACTTGTTTAAATTAATTTTCAATAAGAAGTAGTGTTATTATGATCAAAACTGTTTTATACGCGATTACATGTATGTATGTACGTATCAGATAAGATGAATAAATAATCATTTATTACCAAAACACATTTCTGTTTACCATTTTTTTATTAACTTGTTTAAATTAATTTTCAATAAGAAGTAGTGTTATTATGATCAAAACTGTTTTATACGCGATTACATGTATGTATGTACGTATCAGATAAGATGAATAAATAATCATTTATTACCAAAACACATTTCTGTTTACCATTTTTTTATTAACTTGTTTAAATTAATTTTCAATAAGAAGTAGTGTTATTATGATCAAAACTGTTTTATACGCGATTACATGTATGTATGTACGTATCAGATAAGATGAATAAATAATCATTTATTACCAAAACACATTTCTGTTTAACAATTTTTTATTTACTTGTTTAAATTAATTTTCAATAAGAAGTAGTGTTATTATGATCAAAACTGTTACACACGATTGTAAACCGTAATTATCAGAGCGAATACTTAACATATTGTTATATTGAATAGGAATATTTCTTATTTTTCAAAACCCGCTCCTGGAGGAATCCTGTGATTTTATCGTGGGTTTCAGTATTTAAGTTACTAAATATAAGTACTTCAATATAAATTCACCGTTTTTTAAATTTTCTTCTGCAACAGTTACAAATACGATACCTATGCAACAGTTACAAATAAGGTAAAACATACATAATTTCCGTATGCGAAGCTGCGGGCAACAGCTAGTTATGATCAAAACTGTTACACGCGTTTGTAGTACGTAATTACGTATCAGAGCGAATACTTGACATATTGTTATCGTCAATGGTTGAGTGTAAGCTAAATATCGTATCGTAAGGATTAACATGATTTTATATACCTAATGTAATTACCTATTTAGCTGTATTTATCTATCGATCTAAGCTCCTGTCCATCGTTTTGATTAATATAAATTATTTGACTTCTGATTAGGTATTATTTATTTGAAATTAGTTAATTTCAATTTTTTGTTTTATTTAAATCCGTTCAATGAAATCTCTCACTATTTTTCACAGGTAGTAATTTCCTACACTACCTCCTTTTGTTCTATAATCTCAGTACCTACCTGTCTATACCTATACAGTATAATCACAGTAAAGGGATGTATTATATATATATTTATACTATGCTATAACATCATAATATGGACTTTGTCCGAAATAAAGATTTATTATTATTATTATTATTATTATTATAATAGTAACAACTCATATTTAAGCTACAACACAATGAAAAGCTTAATTTAATTTAATAATTTCTAGGTGGAAAATTTGATATGTGACGTCACACTAGCTAGGGACAGGCTAGGGGCGTCAGATTAGGGGAGGTTTCACAAAGGTGACAAGCTGTGACAAGGAGGGGGGAGGGGTCAAAAAGTCATGAAATTAGTGTGACGTAATTTATGGATGGCCCCATAATTACAAAATAACTATCGTGAGTACCCGTATTAAAGTACAGTCTTTTCTATTAATTGTAACATAACTTTATAGCAAAAATTTGATTTTTATGGGTTAATCATAATTATTATCTGTGAGTCATTTGCAGTGATAGGAATACTTATTTTTGTATTTCTGATAAAAGGTGACAGCGATAGCGACTACTTAAACTTTTGACTTGAGTACCTAATTTAATTTTTGAATGAATAGGTTTAAATATTTTTGATATAAATATATTTTTTTTGTATAAAAGACGTGTAACGCAAAAAAAAAAAATTACCTATGTTTTTTTTTTTAATTTTACGAGATGAAAATAGTATAAGAATCAGGGTTATAAACTGTCCGTCCACCAAACCACAAAATTAGTTCAGTAACTTGTGAGTGTGCAATAAAAATCCATTATAAAAAAAGAACAGCTGTCATGGCTGTCACGGTTGGCAGATGTGAAACATCGAAATGCGTCGCCACGATCACCAAGTCTAAAATCAGGTTTACCTCTCGCGTAAAGATGTTTCACATCAACATAAATAAATTATTGAACAAGACATAATAAATTATTGACCACAATTAATAAATTATTGAACACAACATAAATAAATTATTGACCAAGAATATTTTAGTTACATGCGACAAGGACAAAATCTAAAGTATTTGTGGTCGTCCAGATTATCGTTATCTCGCGATAGTACAACGAATGACTTTAGGAATCAAAAATTTAGTAATTTAAGTTCTACTCAATACTTTAAACATGTCGGGTACAAGGAGGGGCGAAGAGGTCAGTACTTTTTATTTTTTGGCGCAAAAGAAAACTAGTCACTTGTTCGTAGATAATATTTAAAAGATTTATAGATATTAGAAAATATTATGTGCGTATTAGAAGTTAGTTATCACTTGTTTCGGTGAAGGAAAACATCGTGGGGAAACCTGCACACCGGAGAGATCTCCATAAAGTTCTCAAAGGTGTGTGAAGTCTACCAATCCGCACTTGGTCAGCGTGGTAGACTATGGCCTGTATCCCTCACGTTGTGAGAGGAGACCCCGAGCCCAGCAGTGGGACGATTATGGGTTGTTGCTTTGCTTTTATTTAAAAGAAAGCCAGAACCTCGGTAATTTTAGGTTGCCTTTTTAGAGAGTGAGCAGGAATATGGGAATCGAATTGGGACGGCTAGTATTCAATACTGATCCCAATCCCATAACAGTACGCTTGTGTGTGATTTTAATATTATTATTGGTACATCTTTCCGTGAAGGTTCGCTACCTCTGTTCCTTCCTACTTTTTGTAGGACAGATAATCGGGCCGATTTTTCCTGCCATATTATTTCTGACTGACTTTTTGTAGGACGTGTGCGTTGCTCTATTGCTATCAGTACGTTCTATTTTTCTCCTACAAAAAATCGGTCATCGATTTTCGGACGTGGGCGGGAAGCGTCAATGTTAGGTGAGGAGTCAAAAATTTAACTAAAGTAAAACAAATATCTATCTTTCTATCTATCTAACAGCCTTTCAAAGTCCACTGCTGGACGTAGGCCTCACCTGATTGGCGCCACTCCGACCAGTCCTGGGCCTTTGAATCCAGTGGCCTCAAAACAAATGTATTTAGAGGCTTTCGAGAAACGTTTGGCCATTATTCCTCAGTATGCTTTTAAATAAGCCTCAGTTATGAGAAGACCTTGTAACAGCCTCTTAATAGGTTAACTGTCTATAGTCTTGGCTTGCGTGTCCCCCGAGTCCTCTTATTTTTTTAAACACGTGCCTAAAGTTTCAGATTATGATAATGTTTTTCACCAGGGCATAGTCGACGTCGTGGACTGAGTACATCCTTTTACAGCGGGGTCTTCACCACTCGAGTCCCCCATCCTAACCTTAAACTAAATATAAAACACAAAAAATTTCGTTTGATTTGAAAGGCAATAATGCGAAGATGATTTCAGACCACTAAAACAATGCATAAGTCACATTCGATCCATTCATGAAGTCAATTTGCCACTTTTCCCATACATTTTTTTTTGCGTAGTTTAATTTATGATTTTTATCACCAGGGCGCAGTCGAGGTGGTGGACAACGACGACAGCAACGTGCACGTTATTGATGATGGCGACGGTGGTGTGAACGTGGTGGACGACCCGAGTGGCGGTGGAGTGGCTCGAGACGGCAGCAGGTCTGGGGGGAATGACGATGGTGCGGTGAAATGACGAGGTGAGCAAGAGTGTGTAGCCTCTTTAGACAAGTCACAAGACCCTTTACAACCAAAAATGACATGCGGTGCGGAAAAACGAGCACGTGATTTTTGTCAGTGCCATGTCATTCCCATACATTTTGAAGGTAGCGTTTGGCGTGAGTTTGAGTTCGTGCGTTTTCAGAAAAGGGTCTTGTCCGGGGCAGGATGGTTGGTTTGTTCATTGTGGAAGAGAATACTGGTCGTATGATTGTGGGTTTGCAGGAGATTTGTATCTAATGGACAGCGGGGTGTGGGATTTTCGTAACCAGTGATTATATGATACTTATTGATTTGATAGATGTTGCGTAGGGGTATAAAAACGTATCTTTGAAATCGAAGAAACTAAGCATGTGAATTACCTTATATCTATACTATAGTTCAAAATTTAACGACGGGAAAGTCGCCTGAAGGTAAGTGATCATCGTCGCCCATGTACAACAGTAACCTATCATCACCGATGCGTTGCTGACCAAGTATGAAAAGAACAAAAGAAAGAAACAACTGAACGGAAAGATAATTATAATTAATAATAATATTTATAATGAATACGCGAAGCCATACCACTTAGCTTGCCGGCTACTGTCGCCTTTTGCGACGCCCTGATGGTATCGACAGGATTGAGATAATATTCTAGACCGAATATTCTAGACCGCCCAATACGACAAGGAAGGGTTATGCAGCTTAAAGACAATTAATGCATTTGAAAACAAACTTACGTTTATAGCATGGAGAATCTCTCCTCCATGATTTTTATAGCTTACATATTTTAATAATATTTTTTTTTTGTCCATAGGTACTACATCGAGGATCTTCTGTATAGATAGCTAATAAATTATTACCTTTTTAATATGGTCTTTTATTCATAATAGTGTTACTGTTTTTCGCAGTGGCGTAGCTAGCCCTACGGAGGCCCCATATCAATATTTATTGTGGGGCCTCCTCAACGTCAGCTGTCAAATATAAAAGGAGTGCTACCTGTAGCGGTCGTAGGCCGCTGGCGAGCTTTTTTTGGGAGTGTTAGTGGGGGCCCCTATACGCTGGGGGGCCTATAATTGATACGGCTGTACCTACGCCCCTGTGTTTTTGAGTATCTGCGATACAGAACACGTAGTGAGATACATATGCTAGTTTGTAGCATACAAGCATGCGCAATACAGTCCGCTGCCTGAGCGGTTGGAAGGGGGAAAATGGTCACAACATACATATCAACTCGGAAAGGAATCGTCACCGTATCGCCTTTCGCCTCGCCGCGCCGTCAACCAGGTGTCAACCTAGTGTAAAAAGCGGATCAGCAGCTCCAGTACGTCGACTCAGCTACGGCTAGGCGACGACGCGCTGACAGCTCACCGACCGAATGAGTTTCTCCCTTTTCATCGTTATTTTTTGTTTGAAATCTAAGATATATAAAATACCCGCGCGCACGACTGGAATTTGACTTGTGAATGACAGCACGTTTGGTATTGTGAGGCGATTACGATACGATTCAGCGGGCCTATTATGAACTTTAAGGAAATCTTACAAGTTCTATGTTATATTAGTATGCGTTGCAATAGGGAGTTTCATACAAAGAATAGTGGACGGCTCGAGTTGATACGGTTACGATCCCTTTCTGAGTTGATGTTGATATGTGTTCTATGACCTAATCTCTGAGCGTGTGTGCTTGTGTTTGTCATTGAATATTTATGCAAGTGTGCTAAACTAGCGTGCTAGTTTCTAGCATGCTTATTTGAGTCAAAATGACGAGCAAACAACGGTCGTTCCAAACTTGGCTGCGCACATAAAGAAATTATCTTCTGGGTTCTGTTGTTCTATTTGTAATCTGTGCTGATAACACAGCGTGTGCGCAGGCAGGATTATGAAAGATTACGATAATTCTATTTTATAAAATAAATAAAACGTAGTGCTAGCTGTACTTTGGTATGGATCAGGGGCATAGCTACCACCGTATCAGCCGTATCAATTATATGGGGCCCCCAGCGTATAGGGGCCCCCACTAACACACCAAAAAAGCTCGTCAGCGGCCTACTACCGCTACAGTTGGCACTCCTTTTATATTTGAAAGCTAACGTGACGGGGGCCCTACAACAAATATTGATATGGGGCCTCCTTAGGGCTAGCTACGCCACTGGTATGGATGTACATATTTATTGCGTTAACAAAATGGTACAATACGAGGGTACCTCCTCTACAGGTAAAGCCCTACAACTCGATGGTGTGGGGTGTCGTTGAAAAGATCTTTCAAAACTTGGTCTCCAACGATCATTTTTCGATTTAGGGATCCGTTTGCGAAACTTTGAGGTTTTGAAGTGCTAATTTTGGTTATAATGAAGAGTCCCAACACTGCCAGCTCAATGGTAGGTGTTGGAGATGTGAAAAGAATAATAGCAGTAGTATAAAATTATAGGTATGATGAATTAAAAAGGAAAACTATCACGACTCGATTAGCTGAGTAATAGTCGATGAACTTAAAACTAACCTTATACCTTTCGAGATTTGGATAGTAGTACTTCAATGGCCTAAGAAAACAATAACAAAGGATTACTTCTAAGGTGTAAATAGGTTTTGAAATTTTGTATGAAAAAGCCCACAGAGTCCCTTAATCCAGAAAAGTTCAATGGTAGCGAAGCCGCACGTAAAACTTATATTCAGGTATGAATGAAACGTGGATACGACAGTCGATAATTTGTTAAGTTAAATGTGACGCCATAACCTTAGTACCTTGATAATTAAGTCCACTGTTGTTCTTTGTAAATGACTTCAAGAAAGGAGGAGGGATTTACTTCGACTGTATTTTTTATGTTTGTTACTTCAGAACTTTTAACTGGGTAAACCGATTTTAATTATTCTTTTTTTAATCGAAAGCTGGTGCTTGACATGTAGTCCCACTTAAATTTGAGCGCGATCTGACAAGCAGTTTTTGAGTTATACCTAATTTTGAAGTCGGTTATTTTTTCTCAAGAATTATTCTACAATTAAGTAAGCTTATACCATCGGTGTATAAGTGTTCTAGTAATTGGAGTTATCGTTATCAATCAGAGATAGGCACGAACACTGAGGCCCAGTTCTTTGTAAACCACAAGCAAATCGTGTTGTAAAATATGTCTTTCGGTCATGAATGGGTGCGTAATATTTATTATTTAATTTCTGTGTCTTCATTGGACAACACGAAAACGACATATTTGTATGTATTGTGTACACACATGGAAGCTTTCGTATGTATACAATATACATACATAATATAACTGTGGTCACGTCACAAGTGGGAGCAGACCACTCTTTCCCACTGGGCACTCTGGGCATGTGCCCAGAGCCCCGTGATCGATAGGGGCTCCCTAGTTCCTGTCAGATCACTAAACGATAACCAATATTTATTACCGAAATACTTTTTAATACGAATAGATCGAACTTAAATTACTGACTACAATACCAATTAGTTTATTAGGTTTTGTATAAATTTAGAGGCTTGCTTATCTACTTTCTTTGTTTATTCTTACAAGTGTTCTGACAAAGTCATAGGGGCCCCATTATCCTAATATGCCCAGGGCCTCCAGTAGCTTAAAAACGGCCTTGAGTGGGAGCCTTGCTACGGACGATCGTCGTTGTTGTCTAATGAGAATGAGACAGTGTGGAATACAATTTAATGGAAATATGAGGTATATTTCCACTGCTGTCGTTGCCGGTATGAAAACATTTAATAAAGGCAGTGTGGCAGCACTGGTGGAATTATAAAACAGTGTCATTATCGTATCGTCCAATGAAGAAGGGGCCAAATACAGGCAGTTTATTTATTCACTAGCAAATCTAGCAAGCAAGCGCTAAGGGAATTTTATTATGGAAATAAGACAACTGAAATGATCTTTATGCCATGTTCTGTGGAAATTCGAATTACATTGTTCCCAAATGAATGATTCATTTCGTATATACCTAATATCCATCCACCTATCTATCCATCCCGCCATCCATTCATCAGCCTTTCGCTTACAGTAAGAACTGTCAAATTATTTTTCAGGATGGTGGTAGTGGAGTACATGTAGTCGACGGAGATGGGAGCCATGTGCACGTAGTGGACGGAGATGGAAGTGGGGTACACGTAGTCGACGGAGATGGGAGTGGAGTACATGTTGTCGACGGAGATGGGAGTGGAGTACATGTAGTCGACGGAGATGGGAGTGGAGTACATGTAGTTGACGGAGATGGGAGTGGAGTGCATGTAGTCGACGGAGATGGGAGTGGAGTTCACGTAGTTGATGGAGATGGCAGCCATGTGAATGTAGTCGACGGAGATGGGAGTGGAGTACACGTAGTTGACGGAGATGGAAGTGAAGTGCATGTGGTTGGTTGAAATTACTTATTAGGTTCTTCTTAAGTTGGTGTTTATATAAAAATATGTAAATGTTTCAATACATTAAGCAGTAAAATGCAGTACAGTACTCGTAATGATAACACAATAATACATTACGATATACATATAAAAACAGAAGGCTCATAGGTTTCCAAAAATAATTTTCTTTTGTGTTTGAAATGCAAAACAATTATTAAAATAAATAAGTGTTACGTCAGGAATTATTGTTTTTTTTTATATAAAAAATACCTCACAAGATGCTCCTTAACATGCGATTTGGAAATTACCGCGATTTTGTTACAGAAATAAGGAAACTTAAAAGCATAAAAATATAAATCTTCTTTATACCCCTATCCCGAGAGGATTGAAGTATCCTGTAAATTGTTATTAGAGACTCTAATTTTTCACTTAGCTTCACAAAGCCAATAAAATTACTTTTCAAATGATATACCACATTCTATAATTTTATTGCATGAAAATTGTTAAAATTATTTTAAACAATCCCAGTTTAGGTGATTCCAGTTTAAAGCTCGCAAGTGTAGTTACAAACTCGTATGTGTTCATAATTTGTTAAATATAATATTAATTGTGATGTTTGATACTAATAAATCAGTCAGTTTATTATAATTGTGAGACATGAGTTATGATTATGATGTCATCTCGCACACGGTATTAGGTACGTATGGTTATGTATTACGGTCAAATATTGTAGAATTAATTAAGTTAAATAGCGTATTTTTGACAGCTACCAAAATGGTACGTCAATTGACTTAATCAAGAATCGTTATGTCAAAAAGAAAAACCTTTAATAGTTTTATTAATTCTTATATTAAATAAATATTAAATAGCCTGCGTATTTTGTAATCGAGTTATTTTCAGCGACATGGTATTGTACTTGGTATCGATACAACAGGTGAGGACAAAGAGTTTAAATGCAAGTCATAACAACTACGCACTGTATGAAAAAACACCTGTCTCATTGGAAGTCATCCAAGCTTTGTTAGTATAAAATCGCTTACCAATAACCAAAAAACTCCGATAAATCCATGCAGTCGACGTGTTTTCTCCGCTCCACAGAAGGCTCGTCAACGATCCCGGAATCCAAATCTTCTTCAGAACTGGACACACTATCAGAGTCCGATTCACGACCACTCATTGCACGCGCGATTCCAATCCGACCGTTATTATGACGTTCAAATGTTTTTAAATTTGGAATTTCACTTTCTATTCACTTTTTTATTATTTTATGAAATTTTTGCTGGCTTAAAATTTATTACAGGAATGTTTTTTTTTCAAATGAAAATTGGCGCGTTTAAATTGACAACTGTCACTTATTTTTTTTTATTACTGCAAAGGTTTAGGAACTAGGAAGCGAATAATCGATCGATTCGACCCGAATAGATTTGGGTCATTATAAATAAAGTGTTCACCGTCTGCACTCTAGTGTTGGCGGGCGGTACCGTACTGGTGCAAATGTCATACTGAGAGCCACGGTGCCAGAGAGTGAGATAATGGTTATAGAATGTTTTGATCGCGTATTGTGTTACATTAACTCGAAAGTGAACGAACTAAGTAGGGCAGGTTTAAAACACTTGGCAGAAATTACGATGTCTGTCGTGAGAGGGGACGGCCAGCTGAGCTTTGACTAAATTATTTTCCTAGTGACACGAATTTATAATTGAAAAAAACATCAGCACAATATAAACAGACAATGAAAACACAGCAAAAACAGAGTAGTTGTTGGCATGGAAATCTGGAATTGTTTATAAAAAAATATCTAAGTATTTGTTGCATAGACTATATTTCACATTTGAAAAGTTACCTAACGGAATTTGTTGGATGATTCATTCAATACGTTACAGTACTCATTCTTACCGAATCAACATGGTTGAAAATTGGATTTTTAGAAAAGTCATAAAAATTAGGACTACTCAAAATACCACATCTACTTGAGCAGGAAGAACATCAAAACATCATAGTATTAAAGAAAACTTAAAATTCAAGAAGCATTCAAGAACACTGTAATAATAAAACAAAAATAATGTACATAAACAATAGCAGAAGTCTCGATAAGGGTTTCACAAAATCACAACTGCTCATTTTGAGCAGCAGGGCGTTTACGATTGGTTTTTGAACTAAGTAGGTACCTACTTAGATATTATTAAATCAATTTTTGAATTTTAACTTTAATAACGTGTCGGTCACTATGCCAAGGTTTTATTTTACAATGACCAAAAAAATGGAATGAAGTGCGTCATTTCAAATGATAGAAAAGTGTAGAGGAAGAAAGGTGTTAGTTCACAGGAAATTCTAAAAAGTCGAAAATTTTCAGAAGTAAAAGCTTATCAATAGATTGCTGTCTCTATAAAATAATGAAACGTAGAAGCGATTTCGCCAGCAGTCACTCATCCAATGCCTGACCTGTTCGATAATGCTAAATTATTCTGATCACTTACGGCTTAAAAAACCCACAGAATTGTTACACGTCCACATAATACGACTACGTAAAAAATAATGTTAATGAATTTTAATTGTTTCATTAGTTTAACTTAAGCACAATCACTATGCGATTTCGTTTTTGTAAAATTGTTTGTTTGATATTTTTTGGCAATTATAGTCCACTTATAATTTTATTTAACTTTAACTCTAGTTTAACCGAACCGTTACTTATACTTGCGGATGGGAAACTGTAGTTCATGGATGTTGACTGGGAAGAACAGAAAAATAATGGAGTCGCATAAGTATACTATTTACATAAGAAAGCAATTTTAATTTTATAAAGGTTGTTAATGTATAAGCTTGTATGATGTAAATGCATTAATTGATTTTCAAGTCTGAATGTAATGTTTTCAACTTATTGTAAAATCTTTACCTTGCTCTGATATAATTTCATTAATTTATTCGTGCATTAAACCGACTAAAAATTTTCAGTTTGGATGATTGGAGGATTGGGAATAGTGCAATACGTTACGATTTACTGATTCCCCGACCGGTTTTAAATTCTGGTCCTGCACCTGTCATATAAGGGATAGTTCTACGATATCATTTAACCGTCGTGATATTTCTGGCTTTCTCGGCAACATTTCTTTCATAATTGTTATTTAATTTTATGTTATTGTTGTAGTAGTAATCTAGTTAAAATCAAAGGTCATACAAAACAAGAAAACAGACAGCTAATAATAATGAAGGAGACTCCATCGACTTTACTGTTCCTGTACAGTCTATTCTTGCGCGGGTTCTAATGGGCGTACAAAAGCAGGATGATCACAGAGTAATGGATTTTCATTTATTTGTTTTTATTATCATCGTTCTACTTAAATAAACGTTTATTTAAACATGTCTCTTTTCTAAGTGACACTTCCACATAAAGCCATTTCCGACAGCTTTCTATTGTATCTGTATTGTAGCTTTCTATTGTATTGTATTGTATCATCACGTCATCAGCTTCTATATTACGTACCTACTGCCTGTCCGCGGCTTTGCCTACGTTTTGCGGGATAATAAGTACCCTATATCTTATTCTAGATAATGGTCTATCTGTTTGCTAAATTTCTTGAAAATCTGTTCAGTAGTTTTTGTTTGAAAGAGTAACAAACATCCATAAATTCTCACAAACCTTCACGTTTATAATATTAGTGGGATCACGTAGAATATGTACTACGTTACGTTACGCTTATTAGGTAATAAGGTGCAGCCCCGGATCTAAGGGGGGGGGGGGGGCAGAGCAAGGCACCCCTCGGGTTGCAGTTTCAGGTGACGCCAAAATCATAATATAGTACGATAAAAATAAAAAACGCTGGAGGGAGAGGCGCCTATTTAGTTTCTGCCCTGGTTCGAAAAAATCGTAGATCCGGATTTGTGGATATCATTCGAACTATCCCTTGGCCATTGGCATTCGTACTCCAAGCACCAGCACATTCAATGACTAGGTGTGCTGATCCGTCGGAGCCTGTATGTGGCACGGTCTAGATAATCTGCAGTCTGCAATATATCTGTATTAGGTTCTAGCCAATGCACAATGCTCTCATCATCGCCTATAACTTTGCTATAGCTGGTCTCTTCACGCGGTCACAATGTGAGAGATACCGGCTATAGTCCATCATGCTGGCCAAGTGCTGATTGGTACAGTTCACACATCAGAACTTTTGGATGTGCGATGCTTCCCTTCACCGAAGCAATTAAAATTAATATATTAAAATTTATTTTTAAAACTAGCGCTGTGCCCGCGGCTAGCATGTCTACCTGTGTGATAAATTTCATGAAAATTCTTTCAGTAGTTTTCTATACATATAGTATGATTTGCAGATAACTTTGTTACTTTAGAGGTGCGTGCCGGATTCGAACTCAGTATCTTTGAAGGAGACAAACGTAATATGTAATTATTATAGGATTACTAGCTGACCGGGCAAACGTGGTTCTGCCAAAAATTTTTTAGGGGTAGGGGGATGAAAAGTAGATGTCCGATTCTCAACCCTAGCCGATATGCACGCAAAGATTTTCGAAAATCGGTCGAGCTGTTTCGGAGGAGTTCAACTTCTAACACCGTGACACGAGAATTTTATGTAATTATAAGATCTACTGCTCGCCCTTAAAACAGATATAGAAAAAAAATGCACATTCGCGCTCTGCCAGCTCGCCCAATGCCGCGTCGCTAGCACAACGACCGTCTTGCTTTCAACGCATTTAAAAATATCTCTGTTCTATTGTCTTTTTGTATAGAAAACTGTGGTTCGAAAAAATGTAGGGCCGGAACCAAAATGGATAAACCTGACCTTGGTAATGTTGTGAACAGAAAAGTTTAAAATTCTTTTCGTCTCACGGAATTTTGGAATGAATATTGGATCGTATCGTATAGTTTTTGTTTTTTATTTCACTTTGGTAAGTTCGTTTAACTTCCTATCTATGTCAGGCTGAGAAGGACTTTTTTATCATCTCTAGGTTCTAACCACACACATGCATAATTGCATACCATGCACATCTGGAGCATTACTTAGTTAGTAATAGGTACCTCGTAGTGAAAGAGAATAGTTCATAATAACGCCCTAGAATAGTACAAAAGTGCAGTGGAATACTGGTATCTAACTTTCCGAGTCCTGAATGACAGGTACATAAATGCTGCAATTAATCGTGATATTTAAGTGTTTTTAGTTGGTGGACAGTTTATTGCATGGTCCTGTGATTGCATACTCCTGGACTATGATCATTTCTTGGGCAAAAAGCAAAAACAGACTTGGACTACAATTAATGGCGTCATAGCCGCGTGATTCAACGCAATATCGCAATATGTGCTGAGAGTGCTGGGTCGTAGTAAATCATATTTAGAGCTCGGGCCAAGACGATAATTATTGTGGTTGTGCAATTAGCAGATCGAAAATTAGGTAATCTGGGTAATTAGAACTAGTAATAACGCAGAATGAAGATATCACGCGTGATTGCCTTTACTCGCTCAGTGAAGAATTGGTTAGACGGTTTCTATGAATTCCATAGATCGTGAGTGAGGAAGCATAATCCGAATTAGAATTTCCGATGATAACATATAACCGTCATTTAAATGTCTACGAAGGAAATCGAATTTGGGCCTCCTCATCATAGACCAATTACGAGAGCAGACTAATTTAATTTTATAGGAGTAGGTACTAACAATAGTGCGTTTTACGACGTACCTACTATTACAGAAGTGACAGCAAAGCAAACTCTTGATTTTATGTACTTTATTATACCAGGAGACAGCGTGGCGTTGGAACCATTTCAACTTCGATTAGAAGTCATACGAACACAATTAATTATCTACACCGTATAATACGGGGAGTTTCCTCGTGGCCAAAGTAAAATGCCAAAGTAATTTGGCCACGAGGAAAGATCGAAGTTTCAGATTAAGTACAGATATTTTATAGGAATGGTTCCATCGAGCCGAGAATCTTGTCTCGCTTCTATTACGCCTACGTCGAGTCTAAGATTTCTGTCAAGTTTCTAAGTACTATTTGATCTATTTTGTGCTGCAGATTCTATTTATTTATGCATTTGCACGGGCATTGTATGAAAAAAGTAAAAAAGTCCTCCGAGTATGAATCAGTGTGAACGCACGCAATATGCTTTTGTTTTTATGGAAATAGCGATGCTGAACGAGCTGATGATCCACCTGATGGTAAGTGGCCATAGTCGCTTATGGACATTAGCAACACCAGACATCACTGATGCGTTGCCAGCCACGAGAGAGAAAAAAAAGAAAGAAAGAACTGGCTCTCAAGCCCCCAGCCGGAACACGACGAGTCGTTTGGCGGCTGACTCATGAATAATGAACTATTAAAATAAATACTATGCGTTCACTTCAAGTTTGCCCTTACCTCCCGTCCCGCTCCTCGTACCGTTCATTTAGTACGGATAGCAACGCTACCCGCATATTTTTGTGGTCCCGTGCGTTTTCCGAGTTTGTTGTTGATTTTGATGTTATTTTCGTTAAATTATTATTCTGTTGATTTATTTTACGTTCGTTGATTTGTGTCGCTACAATGACTAAAAGAGAAACTGTCTTACACAGTGGCAAACATAATTTGTTATACTATAATGTAATGAAATTATTTGATTACTTTTTTGTCTACAGTACCTACCGTTCCATCCATCCATCCATCCATCAGCCCTCCTACCGTTAGCTGTGACATAATAACGGTCTACGAGGGCAAACTTGAAATGAACGCGTAGTAATACTTAAGCCCAATGCATATGTAACGGGTTTTTTTCCCGTACGGAACGGGGACGGGACGGGGCATTCCCCGTCGCCGACGGGATTTTCAGAGGTCGATGCATACGTAACGTGTTTTTCCGGTACGGAACGGGGACGGGACGGGCCATCCCCCCTTGCCGACGGGATTTTTAACTCAGACCTAACGTGCTAGTGTTGTGAATAAAGAAAGTTGAATTTTTCTTTTGAAGAATTAGCTTTAATTGCTATTGCATTAGCTACGGCCGTCAAGAGAAAAAGGAGATTTTCTACACATCCTACATGGCATAAACGAGAATAAGAAAAAGAGTACCACACTCTCTACAAAGAACTTTTGGACGATGAGACTCAATTTTATAAATAATTCCGTATGACAAAAGAATGTTTTTCTTTAAGAAGCGGGTCTATCGTCTCCTTGCCGGCAACGCGTTGGTGACACCCCCGGTGTTGCTAATGTGCTAATGGGCGGCAGTGATCACTTACCATCAGGTGACCCATCTGCTCGTTTGTCTGCTCAAAGCATAAAAAACATAAACGTTTACGTACGTACGCGCGTGAGAAGTTATACTTCTTTGGCATAAAAAAAGCAAATTAAAAAAAAAAACAATAAAAAAGAACCATTAAAAAAAATAATAAAAAAACAACATTAAAAAACAATATTAAAAAAATAACGCGCCTAAAAAAGTATAACTTCAAAAAATATAGTCCTTCAAAATGTTTTATATTTTTTCTGCTGGTAAAATATTTATAAATTATAATATTGAAATAACATGTTTAATTATAATTTCTCCAAAATTATTTGTATGTAATGAAAACTGATGTATTTATAATGATTATTTTTTGTACAAGGCGATTAGCTTAAACAGTAGGTAATAATATAGGTATAATAATAATACACGCGCATCACTACTTTCTCCCCGTCGTGGACGGGGTGACTATGCATACGCAACGGAAGCGAAACCCCGTCCCGTACGGAACGTGGCACGTACGTGACGGGGTTTTGAAAACATCGTCGGCGACGATGTTTTTGAAAACCCCGTCCCGTTCCGTACGGGACGGGGTTTCACTTCCGCTGCGTATGCACTATCGCATACATTTTCTATGAAACGATGTTTGCCCCGTCCCGTCCCCGGCCCGTACGGGGAAAAAACCCGTTACGTATGCATTGGGCTTTATATAATCCCTCCCAGGGACCCTACCACTAGCACACTGCTACGGACGGATGGTAGCCAAGTACCTACGAAACGCCTTCCCTCAAGGTTGCTTACTTAAAAGATATTAGGAATTATCATAATCACTAGCTGTTACCCGCGACTTCGTATGCTTAAAATAGTTGTTGACATAAAACCCTTCTCTATGGAACATTAATGGGGACAGACTTAACTAAACTATTAGGGTTCCATTTTGACCACGGAACCCCAAAAACCCACCAACACAGAGTACTTATTAAAAAACTTATGTTTTCCCACCAAAATCAATCTTAAGACCCAGGATCTATTTCACAGGCCACACAAAATAACAATGACTTGTATAGCCCATCTACGCGTCTCCAAAAATAAAATTTCGCCTCGCTTTCCTTCGGTTTTCATATTTTTTTACTCCTTTACATTATAGGAGTTTTATTAAGGATCCCTATTTTTTTGAAAATATAATAATTATAACCTGTGTCACCCGAGGATAGTATAGCTTCCCAACAGTAAAATAATTGTTCAAATCGGTTCAGTAGTTTCGGGAGCCCACGGAACACAGACTTGTGTCTGTGTTCCGTGCGGGAGCCTATTCAATGCAAACAAAAAATCAAATCTTTCCTCTTTCTAAAATTAATGTAGATAAAGAATATATTTTTATATCCGGTTCCTTTCATGCAATCTCCAGCAATACGTCATTCGCGTGTAACTTTTAGTACAACGCCATCTAGTGAATAAATATTGAAAAATAATTCATATTGGGCATAATAAAACGTTGTACGTGTTATATCGTTACAACCACAGACCTGTATACCTAGAGTATACAGGTTACAACAGAAGACATATTAATAGTATTGTATCTAATTTTCCTGTTTGCTACAGTGGCGCCATCTTATTTAACAAAGTTTGACGGACATTTTTTCACAATAGTTATTGCTCTTTGTCCATGTGATTACTTCCCAGAATTTGATCCTTGGTAGAAACACAATTCCTTGCCAGGAATATTAATTTTTTAAAATCAATGCAGTTTTAGTTTTCATCAAAATCGGCCCCGGGGCGACCATTTTTCGCTATTCCTCATAGTTTCAAATTTGGCCATCCATTCCCACTTGAAAAATTCATCCTGTATACATATATGTTAATAGTTTAATATGTAGTAAAACACAAAATACATTCCACAATTATTTATTTCTTCATCATTTTCAGCCGATTCTGAATCAATTTTAACCTTTCCCGGTTAGAAAGGATTTTGGGTCCACGTCCAGTCCGCTCGTTAGTACAGTTTTTTTGGCCCTTAATTCCCTCTTTTCCTTTCTTTGACCCACTCAACTCAGAGACATCTCTCTCCTCCCCCTCAAACCTAATCCGATCCTTTAATCTCTTCTTGCTAATAATCGTCACTAACGATACATCTTCACTCAATTTTCCACACCAATGACAAGTTTCTTTAACATTCGGCTTATTAAATCTCATTATACCGTAATACTCGATATGCTTCGGCCTTTCTCTGTAGTATAGGCACGTATCACACATATTAACTTCTGCTTCGCCGTTGCATTTTTCTTCGTGAGCTGTCAAATACATCTTTTTGTTGAAGCCTTTACCACAAGCAGAGCAATGCATTCTGTAGCATGTCTTTGCGTGCATTTTTTCATCAGATACCTTTTCGTTGCAAGGAGTACAGGTTTTGACTTTTGACGTTCCTGTTGCGTGGGGGACAGAATGCTTGGAGTATGTTTTAGACAGGTCCAAGTGTACTGCTTCATGGACTATTACTTCAAACCTAAAATGAAGTAATTGAAGATTAATGAATGTTGGGAACAGTCGCCCTTAATAGGGTGTAAGTATGAGATTTCATCAGAGATGTGTGTGAATTTTTAGCCATATTGCAGCGGCTTGGAATACTGATCGTATTCCCATGCCGGCATACTAGGACTTCGTAAAAGGCGACAGAACGGTCTGCTTGGTGGTATAGCTTCAGATCAGGATAACATTATCCATACAAATAAATAAAATTGGAGTGTCTGTTTGTAATATTAAAATAACCGCTTTTTACTAAGTCTATTTGGATGTATACATGGTACATATACTAAAACAACATTTTTTACAATTTTTGTCTGTCTGTCTGTTTGTTCCGGCTAATCTTTGAAATGGCTGGACCGATTTTGACCGGAATTTCACTGGCAGATAGCTGATATAACAAGGAGTAACTTAGGCTTTTTATTTTAGAAAAAGAAATAGTTTGTTAGGAGACACGAAGTTTGCCGGGTCAGCTAGTTATTAATATTGTTACTGGTATTTCCGTGAAGCCTGTCTGGACAGCTACCACCCTCTGACTTGAGTCAGCCGCCAAACTACTCGTCGTGTTCCGGCTGGGGGCTAGAGAGCCAGTACTTTCTTTCTTCATCTCTCTATCTTGGCCTGCAACGCATCAATGATGTCTTTGGTATTACTAATGTCCATGGGTTACGATGGCCATTTACCATCAGGTGGATCGTCAGTTCGTTTGTCAGCTAGTACATAAAAACCATGATTTCTTCTCTTTTCTTTTTTGGTCGACAATATATCTGTGGTGTCCTTGGTGTTACTTATATGCATGGGTGACGGTAACCATAAAAAATCGATTATGAATTTATATATCTACCTTTCATTTTATGAGGAAATATGTAGGAAGCTGAGGTTATGTCTTCCTACTGTTTAGTGAACAAGCAGTATCAATCATACTCCAAATTCACAATTAAAACTGTTTTGATACACTACAGCTGTTTTCAGCATCACAACTTCTACTTTTATTTGTGAAATTAATTGTGACTCACCTGTTAGGAAATCTCTTGAAACATCGCTTACAATAAAATATCCCTGGCTTCATAAGATCATCAAAATGTACACTATCATGCTCGTATTCAGTCTTAGCCTCTTTTATTACAGGTGCCAAAATTACTATAGGGTCATCATCCAAATCTGAGAAATCTGATGCGGAATCAGCATCACTTTTAAAATTATTTACCTCACTTTTAGCTACATTATTATATGTAGAAGTTTTGATATTTAATTTACTTTTAAGGCTAGCTTCATCACTTTGCGTTACATGTTTTCGCTCTATAGAAGGTCTGATACGCGCTACAGGCTTATTTTCATCTTTACATGCGTCCTCCGTTACATCTACTATATTATTGCTTTTAAAGCCATCAGAATGCCACGGTGGTACAAACTTCTCTACATCAACTTTGCAATTTATCATGAAGTTTTGTAAAAGATTTTCTGTTTTATTATCCTTAGCCATTTCTTTCTCTTTCTTTATCAAACTTGTCAATGGCTCATCATCCTCATTTAGTTCTTCATTAATATCCTCAACTTCAAACCTAAATCTATCTGTGATCTTCGTTTTACAATCATCCTTTTGAGAGAGTTTTCGACTGGCAATAGTTTTGTGTTTCACAGCCATGTGTTCGTTTATTTCCTCTTCAGATATGCAGTACAAGCCACACTCAGCACAATAATGTGGTAACATTTTAAGAAGGGGTATTATTATATGTTTGGCATTGTGAATTAGATAATCATACCTGAAAAACAAGAAGCACAATATCTATTAAACTTAAAAAATTTCTTAGTAAGTATAATACTAAACACCCAGTCACCCTGCAGGATGATTGCTAGTATCGAATAAAATAGTAAACATACCTATTTTTGAAACTATTCTCACAAAATTCACAGTCATGCACACTGTAACTTTTTAGTTCTTTTATGGACTGGACTTTGTTGTGATCAGAAGAAATATATTTGAGCGGCAAGTCATCTATCTCATCGTCACTCTCTCCTAATTTGTTGTGAGTTCTCTTCATTATGCTGAAAAATACAGATAACATACTGTAAACTTATTACTATTTCCTAACTACTGAGGATAGGGTATAACAATGGTTTATTAATTACTCTTTATTGTAAACATAAACAATGAATAAAATGGGAAGCCAATTGTATAAAACTTAGAAAGACATGTAAATAAAATCAGTTTCAAACTTATTTATTTCTAGGATAAGTTTTATCTTGAAAAGCATCAAAATTGTTGAAAAATAATTTAAGTAGTGATAGAACTTGGCCTGCATAGGATTTGCATTGTAATATGTATTCAATAGTGAGATATTGTAGCCAGTGCAGGCGTTAGAGCCACTGACGCCCTAGGCAAGAATATTGTGGCGCCCACATAAGAAAATAAAAATTGACCTTTTTTTTTGCTTGAAAAAATTTTTACTGAACCAATGGGAACATTTGTTAAGAATTAAGTTAGTATTAGTTTACTTTGCAACAATCCGCGGATAACATGTATGATGGTATATACTTTAAGACATGCGTGGCACCTCCCTCCCTCCCACAACGGAAACATGCACTACAATAATTAAAAGTATATACCAACATACATACCAGCACCAACACGTGTTTCGCCCCGAAACGGAGCATCATCAGGGTAAGTTGACTCTACGATGGTTAGTCGCAAAGTGAACATCGTTCACTGAGCGTGGCGTATTTATACCCTACTCGCCCACTGTCATTAGATAACCAGTGGGCGAGTAGGGTATAAATACGCCACGCTCAGTGAACGATGTTCACTTTGCGACTAACCATCGTAGAGTCAACTTACCCTGATGATGCTCCGTTTCGGGGCGAAACACGTGTTGGTGCTGGTATGTATGTTGGTATATACTTTTAATTATTGTAGTGCATGTTTCCGTTGTGGGAGGGAGGGAGGTGCCACGCATGTCTTAAAGTATATACCATCATACATGTTATCCGCGGATTGTTGCAAAGTAAACTAATACTAACTTAATAACAATGGATTTCCGCAAAATAACGCCTGATACTATTAACTATATTTGTTAAGAATATTATTTTTCTTTTTTTTTGCTCCTCACAACCAAATGTGGTGCTCTTCCAAATTTGGCACCGTAGGCCGTCACCCCACCGCGCCCCCCCCTAACGCTGGCTCTGATTGTAGCACTAAATGTTTGCACCAAAACTTGCAATAGCTGTAATCTATGTTTACATACAGTAAAAGTGGAGCACAACAGAAGTAGACTAGGGCAAGTATTCAGTAGTGTATGTACACAGCTGCTGTAATATTCTAACAAAAAACTTAGTTCCATCTTCTTAGAACTATCTTTCCTTCCTTCCTCCTCTATTATTTCTTTGCTGTCTACTCATCAGTGCAATCTATAGTTTACTAATATAGTATACAGTAATCTCCAAAGTTATTGCCCGGGCTGAAGTTATGTGCGAGTCAATAAGCAGAATGTAAAATAATGTATCAGCAAAGGAGCATTAATGGACAAGGCATTGACTGGGTCAACAGCTGTGCCAACTTCAGTCCGGCCAATAAGTTTGGAGATTACTGTATACTATATTAGTGAACTATAGATTGCACTGATGAGTAGACAGCAAAGAAATAATAGAGGATAGATAGAGGATAGAGATAATATTGATGTCCATGAACAATAGTGATCAACTGATTGGTTCCCTTTACGTCGAGTCCCACTACGTCGAGCCGAGAATCTTGTTTCGCTTCTATTACCCCTACGTCGAGTCTAAGATTTCTGTCTCGTTTCTATTCCCTCAACGTCGAGTTTCATATTTTGAAGTACAGTCAGGTTCAAATGCAGTAGGACGCAGGTGCGCTTATTGTTAATATTATTACTAAATGGTTTATTGTTATAATTACACATTACTTAATGGTTTATTCCCTTAAAACATTTAAAAACAATAAGCCAGATGCGCTTATTACCATCAGGTGGCTTGGCTGGTGGTTGGAATGCTTCTTATATTAAAAAAAAAAAAAACTTTTTCGTTTCAGGCGCTAATTTGATTTACAGTTCGGCCGCTGTATCTTGGCGCGTCTGAACTTCGCGCAGAAGGCTGCGCAGTAACATAATTCACCAATACTCGATACGCGGTGTATTGTGTCTCAGTCATACGTTAGCATGTTCGTGTTGCCATCTCTGTCTTACTGGCGCTAAAGTTCGCAAAGCCTATGTTCAGACGCGCCAAGATACAGCGGCCGAACTGTACATTTATTCTAAATAGAAATTAACGATGATTAGCACAGAATATTTACTTTTACTATAGACTATTTTCAGTACTCTCATTTTGCCATGTAAGCCTTCGGTCAAGAGCATTAATTCGAAAACTGGAATATGACTGGCAGTAGAAACCTCAAGGAAATGCAAAAAACATTTTCTTTTCCATGACGTATACGCTGTTCCAATAAACTTACCTACTTATAATACTTCAATAAATATTTAACTTGTGATGTCCACACAGTGAGATTAAAAATAAGGAATTCAACAATAATTTACATATTAATTCTTATTCTTAATGTAATTAGATATAACTTATTCATAATAAATTAATGGCATTTTTCACGCTTGCGCTTACAATTTTCCAACATTTACATTTTAAATGGAGTAGTGACACTGACACTTGATCTAATAATTCTATTAAGACAGTTGACACTCATGACTCACTGTCAATAGTGTCAATGTCCTTACACAGATTAAATAAAATCGAATCCAGAATTCAACGGACCAACTTGAAAAATAGAGTATTAACCCTTTTACCGCCATAGCCAGATTGATTCGACAAATGTTTTCGGGCCCATTCCACAAGAATCGCATATATTCGACAAAATACCAGTGCTCGTTTATTCTGCTTTTTTATTTTATTAAGTTGCGTTCTATTATAAAGATGTACACATTAGGTAAATAGTTAACATTTACAATCTAATACACTTTAATCTCATATTCAGAAGTCTTAAAAATAATGTCTGAATTTAAATGGATTACCTACTTACGTTTTTCTCGGAAAATTGTATTGATGTCCAACGCCGGTGTCGGAAAAAATCCGACAGGTAAGGGTCCCGCCCATAATATGCTAAGTTTTACCGATACAAAAATGAACATAAATCAAAATATTTCTCTTTATATTAACTCATTTACCATAAAACAACAGATAGCATTTGGTAATATAATATTTTTTCCAATAAATTGTGTGTATTTCAATAATTTTGTTTGAAAATAAATAAATTATGTAGTGAAATGTCCACGATCGAATGTGATAGTTCACATCACTAGCCTAAATCTTTAGAAACGAACGTTGTTACTTGTTCGTACGCCCAGCGCCAGAGTCGGATAAAGACGATTCGCTTTTGACGCGTTTATGACGATAAACGTGTGCCGGTTTCTGGAATATTCCTTTAATGATGTGCGTGCAGAAGTGTTAACGTGCATGTTATCGATGAATATTATGTGTAGGTATTGAAATTCATAATTTATTAGTACTGAAATATGACTTCTACTGAAGAATTACGAATTGTAGAAGGTGATGAAGACGAAGAATTAAAATCAGATGAAGAGTTTAGCATCGATGAAGAGGTATTGTTTGTTTGTTGTATTGTTTTATTTCACTTTCGAGTTATTAGAATAATGCGAACGTTTATACGACGATATATATATGACGATTTTTTTATGGTGACTTGGTATCTGTAGTAGATATTTCCTAGGTAGGAAATTAGTATCTATGTTCGTTGTTAATTAGCTCTGATTGTTCAGCGTGCGAGAAAAGTTAAGAAGTTGAGAATGAATAAATCGTTCCAGATGTTTATAGATTTTTTTTAATGAAATAGCCGGCAAAAGAGCTGACGAACCACCTGATGGTAAGTGGCTATCATCGCCCATGGACATCAGCAATACCAAAGGCATCACTGATGCATTGCCGGCCAAGAAAGAAAGAAGATAAAGAAAGAAAGAGTAAATTTTTCTGGCTTACCAAAAATACCTAATAATATTTTTGTAATTGTTAAGTACTTATTAATCGACCGATAGATCAAAGGTTCACAAATGCAAGTATTGGTATTATTACAGAATATCGACATCAAAAAACTAGAGTATTGCACATCCCTATTTGTTGTAGGTATTTAAATTACGATTCACTATGCCAGGCACTGCCGGCGCTGGGGGCACGAAAACTGTTAGAGGGTGAATTCGCGTTTTTGAATTATTTTGGTGTTTTTTTTTTAAAGTATGTGGAAATGCGTGCAAAACCATGAAAAAAATTAGCACATAAAATTTCCTTTCTAAGCCTACAAAAGTCTCAAAATTCTTTAGGTTAATCAAAAGTTATTGGGTCGTAATTTTTTTTATAAGAAATGGTAATGATATTGAGCAGCCTGGTAATGACTATTTAACTTATACTATTTAACGGTAATGATTTTTTGTTAATGGGAATGACAAAATTTAATGTTATTCAAAAAATTTTTAAAGCCGTGTGTATTATAGTTATGTCTATATGTTGCATATGAAGATAAAAAATGTCAAGCTAAAACCACTAATTAGAGTATTATTGGTAACGAGATTGGCAGTAATAAATTACGCAATTCTAAATATGAATTATTAGTTCATGGAAATAAAATTACCTCTGGTAAAGGGGGGGCATATGAATTTGAAATTTTGTGGGGAATGTCTGTTAAAATTATAATTAATATAAAAGATGTGATAGTCCCTTAGCTAGGTTAGTAAATAAATGTGTAAATCTAGATACTTTCCCAGATCTAACGAAGTACAGAAAGATCATACTGATTTTTAAATCTGGGGACAAAACAGGCCTTAATAATTACAGACCTATTTCTATTTTACCTACGGTCTTTGAAAATAATTAAGTTAAATTAAACGCTGAAGCACTTCACCGCTTGTAATTTACTCCACCCACTACGGTTTTACCGAAAGCCGTAATACAACAAATGCAGGTGCTAGGCTTCTCAAACTTATCTTTGAGACCTGGGATATTTCACAAAATCCCATAAAGGGTATTCTGTGACCTGTCTAAGACGTTTGATTGTGTTGAACACTAAACATTACTACATATGCTACTACTACAGCATCATTAACAATTAACTTAACTTGATTGTGTCGTACTTGACGAGTAGAATCCAATGTGTTAGTATAAATGATAACAAGTGATCGAGATTTCAATCTGTGATGGGTGTACCACAGGGGTCGTTTCTGGGCCCCTTCCTTTTTCTAGTATACTTAAATGATCTGCCGTATTAAATTAAGAAATATGCAGACATTATCATAGTTGCTGATGTCACTTCTCTTATATTTAAGACGAATAGAAATAAAATAAATGGCGATGTAAAAGTTCTCAGGTTTGTTTGTCACACCGGTTTACTACAAATAATTTACTGATAAATGCTAAAAAACTAAGTATATTGAATGTTTGCTACCAAATGGAATAATACGAGACAGTCCCCTTTAACACGTACTGCAGTACCAAGCGCGTCACTTCACTCTGCGACCAGTAAAAAAAGTCCGGTTTATATTTGTGAAATTATAACTATGGAAAAATCCACGGTTTTCTTGGGTGTCACCTTAGATTCTAAACTACAATGGGGCAATCATAATTATATCGGCTTAGTCAGTTTATGCCATTAGTTTATTTTGCACACTTTCATAGCCTCATGTCCTATGGTATATTAATATTATTGATGTGGGGTGCAGAGGCTGACATTGATGCGATATTTGTTTTGCAGAAAAGGGCAATTAGGACCATCTATAAATTAAAATTACGCCACTACCTGCGGGAGAGATTTAAAGAAATAAGCATATTAACAGTAACATCTCAATTTATTTACAATTATATTTTATTCATAAATAAAGAAACAACGGCGGTTGGTTTAAGCAAAATAGTGATATGCAAAATCATCAAACTTGAAACAGACATACTTTTGGTTACGGATTCTTTTTACCTACGTAGAATACAAAGTTCTTTTGAGGGGCTCTATGTACGTTTTTACATTAAATTACCTAAGTACATGATTTGCTTATTCAAATGTATAAGAGATCTCTGAAATCCCAGGCAGTAGGCAAAGGATATTATAGTATAAATGAATATATTATTGACAAAGATGCATGTAAATTAGTAATGCATCCAGTTCCGCGTCAGTTAGAACATCTTGTGTAATAATTTCATTATTTAAAAAGATGTGCTGTGGAGTTTCTTTACGGATTTTCTTCTCCATGACAAAGCACCGTTCCGAAATGCTGTTAGATTTAAAAAATGACGTTCATAAGTGTATCAGTCAACATGAATAAAAGATTATTTCATCTTATTTCATTACATTTTTTGGAACGAAGTTCCTTATCGCGCGTTGCGAAAGGGGGCTAGGCGGAAAATTTGGTAACGAAAAGTTGTAACGACACTTTTTGCCATCATTAGTCGTTACAACTCGTGCGGCGTCGTTACATGTCGTGCGACGTGCGCATGTTTCTCTGTCTCACTCTCTCTCTCTTATAGAAAGCAAACCAGATATTTTCGTTTCTTGCAGTAAGTACTAGGATAGCAAAAACATGCAGCAAGTGTGCCAAAACAAATCTGGGGTATTAAATTTCTCATCGGCTTTGTTCACCTAGCTTGCTACTAACGAGGACACTTTAATTTATTTTTCTTTTCAGAGAATTTTCTTCAGAAACTTTTCTTTATTTTCTTTTCTTCTTATCTCTTTCTTTGTTCTCCTCTTCGTACAATGCACAATCTCCTCTGATTTCGGTTTATCTCCTCCGTCTAGCAATTTTTTGTTTCTCTTATCGGTTTTTGCCTTTATTTGCATTAAATTTTCGTTTTTAATTTATTTTACTAAAAAGATATTGCACAATTAAAAAGTTTTGTAGATTCTTTACCAACAACTTGTAGCTCAAATTTAATTTACAACACACATATCAAGAATTTATCGTTGAAAAAGAAATTGCTAGGTCTCATTACTCAATCAAAATTGATTTCAAAATCTCCAATCGTCATTACCATTCACACAAAATCATTCCCATTTACAAAAAAACAAATGGGAATGATGCATATGGTAATGATATTTTTTTCTTTTTTGCTTAAAATTCATTTTGATAATCATTAATTTATGAACTCTTTGTGCCAGTGAAAATCATGTTCCTATTACACATACGTGTGGAGTATTAAAATTAATGTATAATTTATATTTACCTTTTAAGTCCAGTAAATGGCGATGATTCAAAATCGGGACAAAGTACTGAACGTCGTTGTTTTTCATGAATAAAAGTTTTTTCTCCATGCAGCAGTATATGTGTAAGGCAGGTTTTTCAAAAAATATTTTGGAATATCAATATCAGCAATTTCCCTATAAATGGTAATGATGTTTTGGGTGTGTTATTCAATTTTTTTATATAAATTACTTCAAATAATGTAATGAAATATGTGGGCGCTTATGTAAAAATATGTATACAAGCAGTTTCTAAAATAAAAAATTATAAAAGTAGTAAATTAAATTTTTTATCAATCGGAACATCTTTTTTGTGACTTTGGCGAATTCACCCTAGAGAAGGCGGTGGTGTAAAGGTTAAATAATGAAGAAAATGAAGTCAACCAAAAATATTACATAACTTTTCATAATATCGATCGATAGGAAGAGCAAGTAAATGCCTATGAACCACTGACAATATTAAAGTGCATTTGAGTTGTTTGTCTGTCTGTTACGTCCGCGTCATCCGTCTTCGTACAGGCTCTATGAAGATTGTTATCCAGATGACTATAATATCCTTGACGATAGATTATCTGTGTCAAATCGTATGCATAATCTGCGGCATAGGTCGATCACTTGTACCCCATTTAGACGCGCGCGCGAGCCACGAGACAATCCGCGAGACGCGCGCATACGCGCGCGTGTGAACAGGGCGCTCGCGGACCAGACCGCGGCAAGTCTCGCGCTCGCAGGGCTCGCGTCGGGCATAGATTAAACACTATATACCCGAAATAGATAGGCAACTCTGTGTTTGATGATGGCGAATAGTTCATTGAAGTGCATACAAGATGGCGCTAATTAGTTATCATTCCTTTCGCTAGATGGCAGTATAATCACGTACAATAATAATATAGTAATAAAAACCTAACCTAACTATAATCCAGACCAGATCATTAATTTCAAAGCATACAATTTAGCCAAAAAGCAAAAAAAAAACAAAACAAAGTCAAAAAAAGCACTACCTAGGATCGGTTATAGAGGTTTGTAACTTTGTACTAGGATTTGATCTCCGGCCCCCTTGTTCGGGAATCTTATTTCTTAACCGCTAGGCTACCACTGCTCTGATTATAGTTGTGTAAAACAGAATACTGTACAAACATGCAAAATTTTTACTATTAGCTTTTTTAAATCATATTTAGTGAATTTTACATTAACATAATAATGTATTTTTGAAAGCAAAAATAGTCTCAAATTTTTATATGCTTGTTATGATGTAAATTTGTACATTTTGTATATTGGTTTTGAGATTTCAACCAAAGATTAGTAATTTTATTATTAAAAGCGCTCCATCTAGCAGGATTTTGAAGTAACAATCAGTGAATTCGTTTATGATGTGCATGAGAGATGGCGCGAAGTTTTATTAATTTTTGATAGACACCGTTCAAGGAAAGTTTCATCCCCCTGGCGTCGGGAGCGGTTTTCTAGGCGCGCGCCAAAGGGGCTCGCGCGAGCGCTCGCGCGGTGTTCATACGCGCGTAGGGGGCGTGGCTTACGGACGCGCCACGAGACGGTCCGCGACACGCGCGTGTAAATGAGCGGTTGGGGTTTTTCGTTCCTTTCCTAATTTCTTTCATCTCTGTCAGTGTCAGTACTGTCACTTATCATATCAGTCACTTGCTGTGGTCACTTGTATCAACAAATTGTTCAAACGTTACGATTTAATTTTTTTTTGTGTTATCTTATTTTTATCGGATCTAACGAAGCAGCTTGAGCCTTGAAACAAATATGGTAATTACATACAAAACACATATTACTTGACTATTTGCAATTTTTATGAATTTATCTTAAAATTTAAATGGCTGACTTTCACCCGTTACATCTTAGAAATGATGTTATTTGTTACTCTATCAATTCTTGCACTTGTTTATTATACCTTCAATTTTAGGATTTGAAGACATTTGCAGAAAATGATTTTGATCCTAAACAATGGATTAACAGAGCTTGGAATACAAGTGGCACCCACGAAAAAGAGGTTTGTATCACTATTTTAATATAATATGTATAAACATAATTCTTGACGAAAAATAACCGACTTCAAAATAACTGAAATACTACTTGTCAGATCTAGCTCAAAATTAAGTGAGACTGCATGACAAGTACCAGCTTTCGATTAAAAAAAGAATCATGAAAATCGGTTCACCCAGTCGAAAGTTCTGAGATTACAAACATAAAAAAAATACAATCGAATTGAATACCTCCTTCTTTTTTAAAGTCGGTTAAAAACAAAGTGCCCTGCTGTGTCTGTCTATCTGTCTGTCTGTTCGTGATGTACTCAAAAACTACTGAACGGATTTCAAGCGGTTTTCACCAATGTCTGCCAGTGTGTATTATGTCGCTTTTAAGCACACTTTAACCATTTATACTTCAAAAAAAAAAATGGTCACATATGATACATTAACTAGAAAGTTATTTAATTGGATACAGTATTAATCCTTATCAATTTAAATACTTTAGTCAAAACATGTAGGCATAATATAATATAATGTGCAAAGCCGGGCGGATTGCTAGATAATACTATAAGATATTCATTCTTGTTTCTATTTTGACTTGCAAAATATTGCATAAAATCATCTTACGATAGATCTTAGACCTCCGCAACATATTCAATGAAAAATTGTGTGAACAAACTAACAGCAAAGGGTAAATTTTATACTGAATATATGTTACCATGGGATGATTTGATTTAATAATAATAATCATGTTTTTTACATCTAGGTTTTCGTGGCAAACACAGTTGCAAGGCTGCAACTGTACATGAAACAGCTTAGTAACTCCTTGGATGAGACCACTACTCAGGTAAAACATTTTGTGATCTCCCACTATTTTACTGCATGTTTACAAATGCCCCTATAACCCAACACTCTATTATGTTGTGCTGAAGAAGATTTCTGGTAGAGAAATTGAGAATATGAGTTGCATATTCTCCAACGGCACAACATATTTATACCATGCTGGGGCAAAGGGCTTCCTTTTGGTTTTCCTATTTTCATGTTCTAAATGTTTCTTTGTCCGAACACTTATGTGGCATATTATTATGCAATGTTTTTCAACACCTCGTTACAAGTATATCAAGGCTAGAAAGCAAACACGTAGTAACCCGCAAAGATCAAATTGTTCATCACAGCCGATAAACTCTTTGATTTTTCGAAACAAAATCACAAATTCTCTACAAAACAGATTCATAACTTCTCTACCTAATAGAGAAGTTATGAATTTTTTTTAAGAAATCAAAAAGTTTTGCAGCTCTGATGAACAATTTGATATTTGCGGGTTACTATGTGTTTGCTTTCTAGCATCGATATTATTTATTATAGCAAGGTTTTCTTTGTATTGCCTTGTTTGTTAAGGTTGTTTAGTAATATCACCATATGTAATAACATTTAAAGGTTACCCTGAACCGTAAAAAATATTGTTTGTACATTATTAAAAGCATAATCTGTGGAGACATTCAGACTGGAGTAGCTTACCTGCATCCGCATTCTCTCCCATCATCCATCCATCCATCAGCCCTTTGAGGTAAACTGCTGGACATAGGCCTCCCCTAATCTACGCCACTCAGACCGGTCCTGAGCCTTCTGAATCCAGCAGATACTCGCTGTCTTCTTCAGGTCGTCGGTCCACCTGGTGGGGGGGCATCCATACATACATATATATAACTACCCTATAACTTCTTCAAGAAAAGTGTGAATAGGCTTTTACTAAGTTAGAGCTCACCTTCATAGACCACATTCCCACTTACCATCAAGTGGGATTGCTGTCAAGCATTAACTTATTTTAAAGCTAAAAAAATAATAATATTGAAACTTGCAGATAGTAACATCCGTACCCCGCATTTTGCAAGATGCGTCTACGCTGCAGATGGAGAGTTCATTGTTGCAGCAGAAGCTGTTTGCCTTGGAGCAGCAGGTTCACGGAGTGCAGCAGGAAACTGGCCACTCTATAGAGAGTCTGCAGAGGATAGACCAGCTCAAGAGCAGACTAGAGGTGATTGTTATTTATTTATTTATTTATTTATTTAAACTTTATTGACCACAAAATCACAGTACAATTAGTTAGCTTAATGCTTAAATGCATTCTCTACCAGCTAACTACTAGGCCAAACAGATATGCACGATTAATTAAAACCATCAAAAGAATTACGTATAATACATGATCCAACAATGCAGAGGTCTTACGCCTCAACTCAGAGTTACTAATGGTTACTTTAATCACTCCTTAGTAAAGAATCACAATACAAATTCTGTACTAAGGAGCGATTTAAGTAACCGTTAGTGACTCTGAGTTGGGGCATTAGTTTGCAGTGGCGTAGCTAGCCCTTCCGGGGCCCCGTATCAAAATTTTGCCGGGGGCCCCTCTCGACTCGAGGGTAAAGGTCTTTCTCAAAAGAAATAATAAAGCTAGCGCGAATTAAAACAAATATAATATACTAACATCGATTAATAAGCCACATACAATCAATACTCTAAAATTTTAATCTGGGGGCAGCTCTGTTTCGTTTCGGGAGATCCGAACGCGAGCGCAGACTCAGTTAAGCCGATGTGATACGACAGGGCATCATGGTAATTGTCAACGACATGGTCATCCGCGTGCACGCTTATAGACCTATCCACTTCAGGGCTTAATACAAAGTTTAACGCTGCCTCCTGGTCAGCAAAGAAGCAAATGATTAAAAGGAAGGCAATTTAATGTTCATCGGCAGAACTGGTTAGCGAATGCACGATTACCCCTCTGGTAGTCGAGAATTCTGGTCGCTAGCTCAAGCTGCTGAGGGTAACTTCTGTCGGTCGTCTCTTCCACAACTGCGTAAATCGGACGACTCCGTGGTCCATACGGCAAAGGGGAAAGCCGAACTTCTTGGCATCCTTTTTCCTGCCAACTCAACTCTTGATGATAGAGGGATCGCCTGCGCCTAAAAACCTGTAAGAGCTTGATACCAAGAAGTTGAGAGGACCAGACGGTATTCACGCAGTGGTGTTAAAAATGTATGCTCACGAGTTGCTTTTAGCCCCGGATCTAGGGAGGGGGAGGGGCAAACCGGGGCACCCACCCTGGGCGGCAATTCAGGGGGCGCCATAATCATAATATAGTATGATTAAAAATAAAAAACTTCCTGCACAAATCGCCTAGCATAATACGGAAGCTTGGTTGGTAGAATATATAAATTTATTAAAAAAGAGTTCTTATTGTCACATTCACGAAAAATGCCAACTATTATTTATTTGTGAGTTTTTTTTAATCTTATCTCTATCACTGAAGTTTCTGCCCCGGTTAGTAAAATCGTAGATCCGGGGCTGGTTGATTCCCCGTCTTAACGTTCTTATTCTCGCTATCTTATGCCACATGATACGTCTTCGTGGAAGGTTACCCTTTTTCATTCCATCCACATAATGAGCGATCTCAGTGACCTGGCTAACTACAGGCCTATAGCGATAAGTCTATAGCCTCCCTGCTTGCAACGGTAATGGAGCGCTAGATTAACATGCAGCTCCTAGGATATCTGGAAGATCATCAGCTGATCTGTAATCGACAATACGGTTTTTCCAATGGTCGTTCAGCTGGTGATCATCAAATTTATCTTACGCACCTGAAGGCATCGTCAGGCTATTGATCGCAACGGGGAAGCACTGGCAGTCAGCCTAGATTTCGCTAAGGCCTGTGACCAGAACTCTCACGAAGTTAACATCTTACGGTCACTGTCAGAGGTTATGCAGTTGGCTAGTCAGCTTTCTATCTGAGCGACATATCAGGGATGTAGTACCTAGATGGTTGTTGCTCAGATATGAAACCTATAAAATGCTGGTGTTCCCCAAGGGTCGGAGATACATACCTCCTACGCTATTCATTCTGCATATCAATGACATGGCATGAGTGGCAACTGTTGCTATGCAGATGACAGCACAGGGGATGGCTACTACACAGCCCCCCTTAAGTGGCGGATAGCAGGCTTAGACTTGTGTCTGAAGTCAAGAACTCTCTGGAGCAAGTCTCGGAATAGGGTTGACTTAATTTAGTCGAGTTCAACCCCACGAAGACACAAGTTGCCGCGTTTACCACTAAGAAAACCCCATTTTTCATAGTGCCTCAATTTCAGTGTACCGCGCTCAGCATCACTAAAAGTGTTGTAAGAGTATGATTCTGGGAGTTGTGTGTTCTGTTGATTTGAAAGCCAAGGTTAAGTTGGCTTCCAAAAAGCTTGATTTTCTAAACCGAGCTAAGGAGTACTTCACTGTGAGTGGAGGCACCTGCTCATGCTTTATAAAGCTCATGGCCGAATTGAAATTTCATCCACACCAATGAGATTCGTGGAGAACTTCTACGGTCCGATTCTCCCGATCATTTTTACCACGTAACTGTAGAATGAGCTGTGCTACGTGTCGAATGAGCTTCCTCCTGAAGTATTCCCGGAGCGCTGTGTCATGGGGTTGCCGCCGGCATGTCCGCGCAGCACTCAGTTCCGGAGAACATCATGAGTCGTGTAGAACGTAATTTTTTTGTACATTAAATATTTTGTTTAAATTTTGATTAGGGCATTTTAATAACTGATTAGAAGTTTTTCGATTATTATCTGTACTGCCTGTTTGTCTTCAATTCGTCGAGTTTCCAGATTTAGAATCATGGCCTCTTAAAAATAAATTGCATGATGCTACAGTAATTAATGCATTAATACGATGAAAGATCTAGAAAGTAATTTTATTGTTCATTTCACTTTTCAATGAAGTATCGATGCTTTCCGGAACATTTTTCGAATCATAATAATTAATTTCCGGATCATTTCACGAATTTTTTCTAGGGCGCATTGGGGGCCCCCTCAGCCCCGGGGCCCCGTATAATTGATACGGCTGATACGGCGGTAGCTACGCCCCTGTTAGTTTGCTATACACACATAATTCCACTTACAGGTAGTGAGTGTAGTGACATAATGCATGCTAAAACTGTGTAAGGGTATAGCTTCACTTATCTGTAATTTCTGTGCATGATGAATGTGACGGTTACATGGTTTTTTAATGTAACTTGCCATGATGTCAGTGGCATAGGCATCACTAATGCATTGCAAAAACGAAGAGAAAAATAGATATGGCTCTCAATGAGTCAATTGATGCAAGCAAGAGATGGCTAGCTGGATTAGGATGAGTCATTTAGTAGCTGCATGTTTCATGTAAAGATAATAATATCAAATGCTTAATAATAATATTATTACAATCCTTATGTGAACCATAATTATGTGAGCCTTACCACCAAGGAGACAAGCTTCTGCCTGCTGTCTGTTTAGTTTATTTTTAGGGTTCCGTAGCCAAATGGCAAAAAACGGAACCCTTATAGATTCGTCATGTCTGTCTGTCTGTCTGTCCGTCCGTATGTCACAGCCACTTTTTTCCGAAAGTATAAGAACTATACTGTTGAAACTTGGTAAGTAGATGTATTCTGTGAACCGCATTAAGATTTTCACATAAAAATAGAAAAAAACAGTAAATTTTGGGGGCTCCCCATACTTAGAACTGAAACTCAAAAATTTTTTTTTCATCAAACCCATACGTGTGGGGTATCTATGGATAGGTCTTTAAAAATGATATTGAGGTTTTTAATATCATTTTTTTCTAAACTGAATAGTTTGCGCGAGAGACACTTCCAAAGTGGTAAAATGTGTGTCCCCCCCCCCTGTAACTTCTAAAATAAGAGAATGAAAAAACTAAAAAAAATATATGATGTACTTTACCATGCAAACTTCCACTTGAAATTGGTTTGAACGAGATCTAGTAAGTAGTTTTTTTTTAATACGTCATAAATCGTAAACCGCAATTTATCTCAATCAAAGTTACAACGAACTACAAGAACATTTATATTATGTTACGTGTTGCTACGGAACCCTGCATGGGCGAGTCCGACTCGCACTTGGCCGCTTTTTTTTTTATTTACATAAAAAAGGTAGTTCAAAAAGAAAACTTCATTATTTTTAGGGTTCCGTAGCCGAATGGCAAAAAACGGAACCCTTATAGATTCGTCATGTCTGTCTGTCTGTCTGTCTGTCTGTCTGTCTGTCTGTCTGTCTGTCTGTCCGTCTGTCCGTCCGTATGTCACAGCCACTTTTTTCCGAAACTATAAGAGCTATACTGTTGAAACTTGGTGAGTAGATGTATTCTGTGAACCGCATTAAGATTTTCACACAAAAATAGAAAAAAAATATTAAATTTTGGGGGTTCCCCATACTTAGAACTGAAACTCAAAAATGTTTTTTTCATCAAACCCATACGTGTGGGGTATCTATGGATAGGTCTTCAAAAATGATATTGAGGTTTCTAATATCATTTTTTTCTAAACTGAATAGTTTGCGCGAGAGACACTTCCAAAGTGGTAAAATGTGTGTCCCCCCCCTGTAACTTCTAAAATAAGAGAATGATAAAACTAAAAAAAATATATGATGTACATTACCATGAAAACTTCCAACGAAAATTGGTTTGAATGATATTTAGTGAGTAGTTTTTTTTTAATACGTCATAAATCGTAAACCGCAAAAAACATTGATCAAAGTTACAACGAACTACAAGAACTTTTATATTATGTTACTTGCTGCTACGGAACCCTTCATGAGCGAGTCCGACTCGCACTTGGCCGCTTTTTATATTTCTATATTGTGGCCACTTACCATCAGGTGGAGCGTCAGCTCGTATGCCAGCTATTTCCATAAAAAGTCGTAGAAGCTTTTGACATAAAAATCACTTGCAGAACGCAGCATCAGCTCTCCGTGAAGCAGACAAGTGGGCTGCGTTAGTGACGTCACTGGAAGAAATGCTGGACAGCGGGGTGCCCACACAGCCTGACAAGCTAGCTGAACTAGCGGAACAGGTCACCGCTATGACCGCCAGCCTTGAGGTATGTTACTTTATTTACCAGCAGACAAATAGATGAGTCACCGCAATTGGTACATACACCCCAACTCAGAGTCTACTAAAGGTTACTTAAATCTCTGCTTAGTAAAGAATTTGTATGGTAATTCTTTACTAAGGAGCGATTAAAGTAACCGTTAGTGGCTATGAGTTGGGGCGTTAGTATACTTACTATTGTATGTGACATAGCCACATTAAATGTTAAATGAAGTTGCCAACTTCTAGTCAATTAAAAGCTAACTTTGACTGACAGGCTGAGCATTTGAATTAATGGTTGTAGAAACATCAAACGCTGTTCAAGGTCTCCTTATGTGGAAGTGCACTAAGAAAATATTTTTAAATTAATTAAAAAAGATAAAATTGGGATAAAAGTTGCATCTAGGTCTAAATCTTCTTAATTGTATGATAAATCATAGGAGTGTCCACTTATGAGGAAATTGTGGTCAATTTTAATTTTAGCATCCTTACTAATATTATGATTAGAGTGATGTAGTGTGCGTCGTAATATTGCCAGGATGTATTGTTTTACTCTCACAAAAAAAGAGTTTTAATGACTGGGATGGTCGGTGATTAAATAGAATAATTATTGTAACCATTTGGAAGTGAGTGAAGGATATTAATACCTATTAGATCAGACAGAATATTTACATAGAAAAATAACAAAAGAAGAATAATAAAAAAGTGCTCGTTGATTCAAATAAATAATAATAAGAAAATTAAAAATCCTCGAAGTGACGTCTTGGACGGCTGGAGTTTTGCCACGAGTCTTTGGCATGCGTGAACAAGAGTTGTAGGGCAAAACTTAGCTAATAGGTGATCCTTTGATTATTTGACTGCAGAAATTTATTTTCTAATCAGATAATTTAGTAAATGTACCATGTCTGAGTTTGTAACAATGTATTTGATAGCCAATATCTAAAAATATTTTTAACCGACTTCAAAAAAAAGGAGGAGGTTCTCAATTCGACTGTATTTTTTTTTTATGTTTGTTACCTCAGAACTTTGGACTGGGCGAACCGATTTTGATGATTGTTTTTTTAATCGAAAGCTGGTGGCTGTCATGTGGTCCCACATAAATTTTATTGAGATCTGACACATAAGTCGTAAATTTGTGTTAAGATGTGCGCGACAAATTGACGAATAACTCAATATCACGCCAACCGATTTCGATGATTCTTTTTTTAATCGAAAGCAGGTGCTTGTCATGTGGTCCCACATAAATTTGAACGAGATCTGAAAAGTAGTTTTTGAGACTTTGAAGTCGGTTATTTTTTGTTAGTAAAATTTAGATTATAAATACTAAAGTGTCCATATAAATCTTATTTAAGTAATTATACACAACCTAATATAAGTTAATTCAGTGATATTTGACTTATTGTGTGATATAAGCTTGGTTAAGATGTGATATAGGCTTGTTTATGTTGTGATAGAAATTGAATCTGTAAATAAAAGGCTAAAATTTAATCAACAAAGGTAACTTTCTTTTTTAACTATGAAGAAATAGTGTATCATTATAATTGCATTGCACAAGTGGCTTTAGTTTATATTTAGGGAATTTATACTTAAAAAATTAAAAGTATCACATAAAACTAAAATTAATCAGACTATTCAAAATTATAGAACGAAAGAAATAACTAGAATCGATAACATTTTGGCAATGAACATGGTACCAATTTTTTACAAAATGGGCATTCTATCCACTCTGCCATTTTTCAATTAATCTTGTTCAAATGTATTTCGACCAGTAGTCACTTGCAGAGAAAAGTAACCTATCTGTTTATAAATATACGAACAGCAAACGTTTCCGTTGCCTGTTGCGTTATAAACAGATGGGTTACTTTTTTCTGCAGGTGACTGTACCACAGATATTCGAGTCCTTGTCAACTCTTGGAGTGATATTAATAGGCTGTTAGTGTGTGGGGTGCAAAAACCTTTCCCTTTTTTAGATTGCACTCTCTTGCCTGTTTTCTTTTTCTTTCCCTTAGGAATCTGCGAATGCTTTTGAATAGCCTGGCTGTGATTCTTCTGTATCGTGTGATTTTTTAGTTACCGATTGTGGTTAATGGTTGATCCATTTCGAAGATTTTAGACTTGCCAGTTTGTATGTAACTACATGCTGTGCCGTCCGGGTGCTTTTAAGTATTTACTGTGTATATTGTTGGCCGCTGATGTCCATGGCCAACTGTGACCAACTTGGAAGTGGCCTTTAGGATTATTGGATACTCGCTCTGCTTCGGTTATCTTATTCTTTTACACCTTGGGCTACATTATTGGAATTTTATTAAGGATCCCTAATTTTTTTGAAAATATAATATACCTAGCCTATGTTACCCGGGGATAGTGTAGCTTCCCGACAGTAAAGGAATTTTTCAAATCGGTTGGTGGCGCGTGAGCGTGTAAATAGCTACACGGCCGCGTACTTGCGTACAATTGAAATTATTTATTTAACCTATAGATAATGGCTGAAGATCAGCTAAAGCTCAACTGGATCCACTCACCCTGCTCCGTCCTGATATGAATTCCACGCAGTCCGAGGTAGAAGATGAGGCGGTGACGCTGTAGCCGGCCGGCGCGATGATGGATGGATAATCCGTCGAAATTTGTGGTGCTTCTCCAGATCACGTACTTTACTAGTATATATGTAATTGAAGGGTGCACCCTATACTTGAGAAACTTATTGATTCACCAATTAATCATGAATTTAATTTTCATTCTATCCACTCTGCCATTTTTCAATTAATCTTGTTCAAATGTATTTCGACCAGTAGTTACTTGCAGAGAAAAGTAACCTATCTGTTTATAAATATACGAACAGCAAACGTTTCCGTTGCCTGTTGCGTTATAAACAGATGGGTTACTTTTCTCTGCAGGTGACTGTACCACAGATATTCGAGTCCTTGTCAACTCTTGGTGTGATATTAATAGGCTGTTAGTGTGTGGGGTGCAAAAACCTTTCCCTTTTTTAGATTGCACTCTCTTGCCTGTTTTCTTTTTCTTTCCCTTAGGAATCTGCGAATGCTTTTGAATAGCCTGGCTGTGATTCTTCTGTATCGTGTGATTTTTTAGTTACCGATTGTGGTTAATGGTTGATCCATTTCGAAGATTTTAGACTTGCCAGTTTGTATGTAACTACATGCTGCGCCGTCCGGGTGCTTTTAAGTATTTACTGTGTATATTGATGGCCGCTGATGTCCATGGCCAACTGTGACCAACTTTGAAGTGGCCTTTAGGATTATTGGATACGAGTAACCGCCCTCGCTTTGCTTTGGTTATCTTATTTTTTTACACTTGGGGTTACATTATTAAAATTTTATTAAGGATCCCTAATTTTAATGATATAGCCTATGTTACCCGGGGATAGTGTAGCTTCCCGACAGTAAAGGAATTTTTCAAATCGGTTCAGTAGTATTGGATCCTATTCAATGCAAACAAACAATCAAATCTTTGCTCTTTTTAATATTAGTATAGATAATTTAGTTTTCTAGTACCACAAAGTACGTGTTATTAGGAATATTAGGTAATTTTCGCCACAGACAACATATATTTTCATCGCTGCTGGAATCGATTTTTAAATGTTTTCTCTTGTGTTTTGGCATGGTATTTGGATTGACACTCAGAGCTTCTTTTTTTTTCTGCGCTCTTTCCTAAGTTTTCTTTATTTCTCTTCGTTTTTTTATGGGTAAATGATTGGTCTGTTTCCTTTTTACTGCTTTCTTTGGTTCAATACGAGTTGTTGAGTTCCAAACCTGAGCTCCCTGTTTTTCCCTCTTTGTAAATGGTAATGGAATTTGGGGTATAGGTAAACTTTCTATTAGGAGTTTTGAAGGAGTTTCCTTTTCACTGATTGTAACTTGTAATGCCATATTTTTTACTGCTGATTCGCAATATTTGATTGGGGTCATAATCTGTGGTGGTGGCGGTGCTTCTCTATCAGCTATATTCTCTTCAGCATCAGTGTCACTATCTCGAAAGATAGCATCGCCTGGATTAATTATACTAGGAGAGTCACCTAAAGTGATTGTCCTCGGTGAGTGTTGGGTATCTGACAAAATTTCTTCATTTACAGTGTTTTCAACATCATATGAAGGCCCTGCTGTTTGCTTATCATGTACCGAACCATTATCTTTTGAAACGCTATCTGCGATTGCAACATCGGAATCGGGTATGGCTTGCGGGTCAAGTGGATATATTCCACTACCTCGGAAACCTATGGCATTTAAAGGGGTTGCTGCTCGAAGCCAAGCTCTGCCAATCAACTGGCCACAGTTATATCGAGTTATTTTCTTTTGAGGATTAATACGAATGAAATTATTTGTTTCTATGTTAAAAAAAGTTTTGAATGGCTTGTAAACCGCACGATCTAACGACTGCAAAACTGATGTTGTATGGCTTGGTAAACATAACAGAACAAAGTCGTTTTCTGCAGCCGTTTGAAGCATGTCTATGTCACTTGAATCAGATGAGTGTCCGTCCAAAATAAGTAAAACTTTTCCCTCTGGTTTGTTAGGTACAAAATGCTCTGATAACCATTTATGGAATAATTCTGTATTTATATATGCTGATTTTTTATTCATATAAATCTTAGAACCCGGCGGTAATCCTTCTTCAATGTCTGATTTTTTGTTAACACCTTTAATGATAACAACAGGAGGAAGAAAGTTGCCAACAGCATTACAACAGCCGACGACTGTCATGGTTTCTCCCTTCTCGCATGATGTCACTGAGTGAATAGCACGTTTACCCTTTGTAGCTATAACTTTGCCGGGCTTATTATTAAGCTGGACTCCCGTTTTCAGTAAGCACCTTCATAAGAATTTCGTAGAAGCGATTCACTTCTTCACGCTTTAAGCTTTGGGTTCTAGCTATTGAGAAACCTTTAGCAGTTCTAATACTCAATTCAGGATTTCGTTCTACGAAGCTTTGTAACCAAGGGTAGCCGGCCATTTCCGTATCTTTGTTAAAATTGTGCCGGATTTGTAGTTTTTCTGCAAAACGGTACGCAAGAATCCGTATGGATTTCCTATCTGGTGGAAATCCAGCAGCTTCTAGCTTCTGGATGTGAGTTACTAGGTGTTTTTCGTTTTCGAAACCCAGAATAGGATGTTTTCTCAGAAAAAAATGGATATAAAATTATTTTGGCACTACTTTTCTCCTTTGGTTACATCCGCCTTGATTTCGGTTTTTCACAGATAATCTATCGCGTCTTTCAAATGTGTAAAATTAACTTAAGGTAATTTACGAATTTAAAATTTTAAACTATATCTATACCAAAGAGCATTGAATCTATAGTCCATTTTTTTGGTCGAGTCTAAAGTAGTAAACAAATATGGCCGACTTCTAATGTCAAATGCCATAGACAATATTCACGATTGAATAAGGTTTAGAACTATTGAATTAAAATCGATTAACTGTTAACGAATACGATTAATTAAACCGAATTATATTAATATAGCATTATACTTTAAAAATGGGTAAATTTAAATTAAATCTTTCATATTTCATAAATAAATGATACAAGATATTGAAAAAAAAAATCATTGTGGAAATGACTATGTGAATTGATAACATACCTTGGAAGTCCAGTAAAAGTAGAGATGTTAATAAAAATTAGATAAAATTTATTTTTCTTGCTTTACTTTTGGCAAATGCGGTAACTATTTCCTTTAAATATATTTAATATTTTCTCGGCGATTTATTACTCTATGGATACTGTTGCTAAACCTGCAAGTCTCTCTTGAGTCATTGATGAGCGCAGGTACGTCTTAATAAGTTTTAATTTAGAAAACTGCGCTCTCCAGTGGCTACAGACACAGGAAGAGTAAGGAACACCCTTATTGCGGTTATTAAATTAGGCACGCAATCTCCAAGGCCATTTTCGCATATGTAGTTTAAAACTTGTAGTGGTGTAGTGTTTTTACTTTTTAGGTATTTTTCTTGCAATTGCTTGCAATTAGCCACATATGTCATATGTAGCTCCGTTGCATCAATATCTTTAGCGTCATTATGGGTAAGCGATTCTTCCAACTTCACAGTAGTGTAGCGTGGGGGGGGGGGGGTGTCATGGCCCCGGGCGGTACATGAAGAGAGGGGCGGCAAGCCACTCGATTTTTAAATAAAAAAAGGATTAAAATTAATTATTTTATATTTTTTTATGTAAATTAGGTTATGAAAAAAACAAGAAAAGTGCATTTTTAATTAATAAAAAATATTTTAAATAATATGGGGGTGGCAAAGTTCATTGGTTGCGCCGTCAAATTTAAGGTCGGCCCCGGGCGGCGGGAGCCCACGCTACGTCTCTGCAACTTTGTATAATGTACGAGAACCGCTTTGTAACAGCCTGTCCAGATGAGGCGTTTTACGCGCGAACGGACTCGCGCGCTTCTCTTTTGTGTTACGTTCAGATGTCGCGTTTTACGCGCGTACCTACGCGCCAGTTTTTTGGAAGGGACTAGTTATAAACATGAAGGTAGACAAAGCAGTTGTATTGTGGCTTGCATACCGTCGATGGAAACGTCGTAAACAAAGACAAAATCGACAATTTAACGTGGCATCCTACTCTACATGACAGAATGACGCATAGTATGTTTATAACATTATAAACAAAGCTCAGAGAACACAGTGAAAAGTTTTTTGACTACTTTCGGATGTCAATAACATCTTTAGATTATTATACAAGAAGTCTTCCCAGTTCCTACGAATAATCCGGAGATTCCATAACCTATATGCCTACTCTTTTTAGGGTTCCGTAGCCGAATGGCAAAAAACGGAACCCTTATGGATTCGTCATGTCTGTCTGTCTGTCTGTCCGTCCGTATGTCACAGCCACTTTTTTCCGAAACTATAAGAGCTATACTGTTGAAACTTGGTGAGTAGATGTATTCTGTGAACCGCATTAAGATTTTCACGCAAAAATAGAAAAAAAGCAATAAATTTTGGGGGTTCCCCATACTTAGAACTGAAACTCAAAAATGTTTTTTTCATCAAACCCATACGTGTGGGGTATCTATGGATAGGTCTTCAAAAATGATATTGAGGTTTCTAATATAATTTTTTTCTAAACTGAATAGTTTGCGCGAGAGACACTTCCAAAGTGGTAAAATGTGTGTCCCCCCCCTGTAACTTCTAAAGTAAGAGAATGATAAAACTAAAAAAAATATATGATGTACATTACCATGAAAACTTCCAACGAAAATTGGTTTAAATGAGATCTAGTAAGTAGTTTTTTTTTAATACGTCATAAATCGTAAACCGCAAAAAACATTGATCAAAGTTACAACGAACTACAAGAACTTTTATATTATGTTACTTGCTGCTACGGAACCCTTCATGAGCGAGTCCGACTCGCACTTGGCCGCTTTTTATTTCAACTTCGTCGATAAAAAGTTCAGTATCAAAATTATCACGCTCCATTTTGAACGAAATTCGACCAGTCGCCGCTGCGGATACGCGCGTAATGGCGCTCGAGTATCTCAACTCGCGCGTCGCTCGCGCGCTTTACGCGCGAGTCGAGAGTCCGGCGTGTTGCACGCGTTTTACGCGCGAGTGAGGAAACGCGCGAGAGCATCTGGACGGGATGTATGTAGCTCTAGTATCTCGGTTACGCGCGAGTGACTACGCGCGAGTCCGCTCGCGCGTAAAACGCCTCATTTGGACGGGCTTATTTTGTATCTCGTTAATATTGAATAATAAACCAAAATTATTGTTTATATTACTTATTTGCTTAAATCTTTCTTTGATTGAACTGATAGCGGTGTCCAGCACGGCAAAATAGAAATTTATTTTAAAATTGTAGATTTCCTCGCGTATCAACTGCGCAATTTCTTCGTATGCTCTCAAACACATTTTCGAATGGGTCTTGTTGTAGCCTACGGCTGGCCAATCTTTTTAGATTCTTATGTCTGCTGCGCAATCTTTCCCACAACCTATCGATCCCATTTATAGTATATGTATATCCATCCTTCTTGGGATGGTGGTGTACGGATACACCCAATAAATTCCATATTAAAAAAAATTGCCATTTCTCTTAAAAATGTTATATGTTATGTTGACTCTTTGATATTCGTTAAAAACGGTTTTCCTCTTCGTAGATCACCTGTGTCGCTGTTTAGGCAGTCAAATAGACTGTCCATTTTTGTTACAAGATTTGCCGTTATTATTGCTTCAGATGGTAATTCACCTGCGAATTGACAATAGATATTTTAACACACAACAAAGAAGTATGTCTGTGCATGATGGCAAGAAGTGAGTAACTTGCTAAGTCAGCCCATGAGAATATGATTCAAGATTTTGTTAAGAAAACTTAATTTGTCCAATTTATTTAATTACCTTTTGATGTTTCGGCATACATGCCAGCTGCAACTGTATGGCTTAGCACTTGAACTGGAAGCTTTACTTTCATCTTCTGCCTCGAGTTGGGATTAAGATAGTCTTCTCTGAGACACGGTGCAAAGACAAAGTTCTGATTGTCACTATTGTCCAATTCATGGAACTGGACAATGTGGCTCCACCTAGCTATACCTGTAACGCAATAGATTATTATTTATCTCTGTACACTCAGTATTGTAATAATGTTTGAAAACTTTTTCTATCACAATATTTTCTTTCATTGCTAAAGCAAGTGACATTTAAATGGTTATTAAAACACACAAATTTCCGAAAAGTCAAATGCGTGCCCTGAGAGATTTGAACCCTGGACCCAAAGTATTGCCGCTACTAATACGAGTATACAGCTATCACCGATTCAAATCAAATAATCAATTGTTTCGAATTATGTATGATGACAGTGTCAAATTGTTTTTACCTGTTCCAATCGAGGATGTATTTTGGTTTGGTATTGAATTGGATATTTTAAGAATAAATTCCTAAAACGTTTTATTAAATTATACATTATTAAATTACATTAAATAAATAAATGTGGTGTATCAAAAAGTGTCATCACTTCTTGACCTTTATATTCAAAAAAATATGACCGACTGGATGTTGGTCCTAGAATACTTATAGCTCTTTTATTCACCCCGTCCATATCTACGTACCTGAGATTATTAAACATTTACATGAATAAGCATCATAAGTAAAATATACATATACACATTATACACTACTATGCAAAATGTTTGAAAATAATGTCTTCATTAGCAATTCACTGCAGTTGTTTCACCACACTTGCGGCGGATGAGAAAGATGTCATTTGAGCACCTGCCTCCGATATATTTCTTGTCCAGTATTCCCCAAATGTCATCTTGATCGGTTTCGATTGTATCCGATGGGCTAGGTTGAACGTCTGGGCTTGAAAGAGAATCCGCGTTATAACAATGTTTTAATTCGTCTATAACCCACATTTCCGCACTAACAGCATTGGAGTCTTTAGTAAATCCCTTTTTTTTAAACCGTGGGTCCAGAAAAGTGGCTTTGGCTGCTGTCCTGTTTTGTTTACAAACTGCCAAGCGTTTCTCTATCACGTTAAGAAGATTTCGTTGCAACTGAACACCCAGTTCTGTAGTTGGGCGTTTATTCTTCATGTTACTTTGTAGTTCTTGAACTATTGGTATGATGCAGGACAATGTGGTCTATGACTCTCCTGATACTATGGTAGTTATTTTTTCGAAGGGCATTAAAAGCATTACAACATACTCTATTAAAAGCCACTCATTGGAGTTTAGATTACTCGGAGGCGAATCCAGAAGTGGTAATGTGGCCGAAAGAGGCACTTTCAGTTTTAATAAACTCTCTTTAAGAGATCAATAAGCTCGCTTATTAGCTGGAGCAGTGATTGTATATCATCCGCACCACATATGACATCATCACAATATGTACTCAATTTCATAGCTTGAGCAGCAAGAGGAAACTCTTCACCATATCTATGAGCCAGCTCTATGAGGCAACGTGTAGCCAAGAATCTGGATGCTTTTAACCCATAGGTAACCGTCTGGAGCTGCAAACAGCTGATGGGCTCCTGTGGATCATCACGCCATAAAATATTCTGGAGGCACCTTTGATGTGAATTAATATAAACACAACGAAACATTTTTTGAATGTCACAAGTAAGTGTGTAAAGGAAAGTTCTCCAGAGAAGCAGAACATCAAAGAGCTCACTCTGAACCACTGGACCGTTCAACCAACATAACGTCATTTAATGCGACACCAGATTTCGACTTCATGCTACCATCAAATACTACACGGAACTGTGTTGTTAAACTTTCCTCATTTAAAATGGCATGATGGCCAAAAAAATAAGCTGTACCTTTAGGCAAGTCATAAATACCTATGTCCACCTGTTTTGCAAGTCCCAATGCTATGTACTCCTCAATGAATTTTTTATATTTCTCTAAGTAAAATGGGTTTCGTTTAAATCTTTTCTCCAGCGATAAGAATCTTTGAAGAGCCACTGAAAAGGAATCTCCAATCTGCAACTCGGCCATTGTAGTAGTTTAAGGCATGTCAATATAAAACCTGTCATTTATGAGCTTAACTGAATCCTGATAATTCTTTTCTGTTCTTTGAAACTCTTTGTCGGGCTCGGTTGCAGACTGAGGCACCCTCTCAGTGAGCCAAAATTGTTCCATCAAATCTTCTAATTTATTATTATCACAAATGGCTTGATTTGTTACAACATCTGCATTATTATGAGGAATGTGAGTGCTAATACTTCCACCAATAGTGTAACCAAACAAAGTATTCTGTAACATTAACCCACTATGAATTTTGATTTGCCCCTCAATTAATATGTTAAAATAAATGTCAGCACTTAAAAGCATAGATATTTCTGCTGGTACATTAAATTCATCATCAGACAACTGAATATGCTTAGAAACATTTAAGCCTGAAATATCAAAATGATGTTGAGGTAAATTTGATGTAATGGAACTTACAACATGACATTTTATTTTTAATTCAACATTGTTCACTGGAGTGTATATTGATATATTGACATATTTTTCGATATTATTCTTATTATTACCTATTCCAAGAATATAGATATTAGTATTCTTAAGTTTTAAATGTAACTTTTTAAGGAGGGATGCCGTTATGAAGCTAACTTGGCTGCCCGAGTCAAGCAAGGCTCCAACATAATATACAGAGCCACGCTGATCTATTAACTTTACCTTGATACTTGGCATTAATGTATTTATTGTTGAATTACTATACTCTGTTTATTTTAACAAACGAGTACTGAGTATGTCTCACGCACATTTCCGATATTGACAGAATGAGATGGGTCATGGTCAGGGCGGGGCCAACGCCTTTGTTCTTGTTTTGAAATTGTTAAGGCCCGTTCATATTGAACACTTCTAAAATTTACTGTAGCGAAGATAAAATTATTATTTTATGATTTTTTTGCATACTTAGTATGTTCATGATATTTCCATAAATAAATAACAAAAAAACAATATTGTAATAGTATATTTATAGCAGAAGGGGTATTCTACGGTGTTGGTTAATCAATTCTTGTAATATTAAAAACTATCGTCATCACTTCCTTCTAATGAACTTTCTGCAGATACGTCAATAATAAACTGCTCCAACATATTTTCTACTTGATTGTCGACTCCGTACATTTTTGTTTCGATCTTGGTTATCACATGATTGACACATGACGACCATTTTTGTCTATCCACTTTAGCTAGTCCTGTAACAAAAGGGTTCGAACTTCATTAATTTTATAACTTTTGTTATTTGCTGCCACGTAGCCATTCACTTGAGCCCAAACAAGTTCAATTGGGTTGAGCTCACATGATACGGCGGCAAACGTATGAGGCGACGATTTGTGGACTTAGCCATCTCATCTATAACAAATTTTTCAAAGCGATCTTTGTTTTGCTTAACCAAATCCAAAAGTTGCAACTTTAACATTTATTTGTTACAAGCAATATTTTTCGACTGTAGCCATTCAATAATGTCTTGTTTGCGAGATGAAGTTGTAGGTGATTTTTCCAGTTTTCGAGAATGATACGATGCATTATCTAAAACAATAACTGCATTCTCATCCAATTTAGGTAAAATATTTTGAAACCAATTTTCAAACACTGTGGCGTCCATATCTTGGTGATAGTCACCGGTTTTCTTTGATTCAAAATATTTCAATCCTTCTACAAATCCATTAACACTGCCGATATGTACAATAATGAGCCGCTTGCCTTTTCCTGCAATAATAATAATAAAGCATCCGTCAGTGAAATATCGTGTATTTTTTTACAGGATTTATATATTTATAAGAAATATATATATAAAAATACAAAATTAAACGGATTAGTGGGGGACTGTGAGTGTGATCGTTATTATTATTTAAACACAATACATTACCTGACGGATTTTTAATCCTGTTGACAGTCCATCTAAAAATGCAGATCTCGATGTAGTCACTGTATTGTCAACCCAGACTTCTGATTTTGTATGACCGGCATTTAACCACGTCTCATCTAAATAATATATAGTAGTTCCATTTTGTCTGGCTGCCTTTATTTCGTCTAAATATTTTCGTCGCCATAAAACTATATCCGGCCTTTCTACTAAAATACTGTTTCTACCTTTTTTATTATAGGAAAACCCCAATTTTTTTAGAGCTTTGTACAATGTTGATCTTGACATAGACGGGAAATCAGGATCTTCGTTTACGATGTTCAGGATTTTATCTAATATAGGCATTTCATTTTCAAAATAAAATTTGTGTACCACATTTCGTAGAGCGCTTTTCGTAAAACCATCAAATTTATTAATAATACTTAAGCGATTTCTTTTCTTTTTCGGTGATTTAGGTGGTTCACCTGATTTCAACTCTTGAATAACCTAAAAAAAACGAAACACATCTAATAATATCTGTAATAATATATAACGTAATTAATTATCCTCAGCGGCAAGATGGAGATAACTTTGTACAGTAAAGATGCAAACCCTGTTAACCTTATTATTAGTTTATGACCTCTTTGCTTTATACATATATCTAAATGGCCACTTTTAATTGTCCAGAAAATATATTTATAAAACGAGTTGTCAATGTGACATTAATTTATCTATTTATTAAAACAAATAATTTATAATGTTTACATTATTTTCAAAATGCCAAAATTAGGTAAGCAAAAAAATGTTTACCTTGTTCACTGTAGAGACATGAATTCCTGTTGAACTTGCTATTGTCTTAGCAATTTCATTATGTGAACTATTATAATCAGACTCTTGAAATGATTTAAACAAATTGTATATAATTTGTTTTTCTGTAGATTGCAAAGGGCGCTTAGCACGCTTAACTACAGGAGACAAGTCCGACATGACTCACGCACAAACAATATCGTCTGGATCACTCACTAAAACACGTGCGACGCGCAGGTAGTCGATGACTCAACTGCAACTGAATGTACAGATAACTACAGCGTTTGTGTGAAACGGACTTTATGTTGATTACGTGGACCAATAGAAACGCAGTCAAAATTTTCGGTACTCGTTTGTTAAAATAAACAGAGTATAGTATGCAGTGATACTGCAGGCTGCGTGCCCCGAACATTGTCTTTGCACAGAAGCGTATTATGCCCCTGCTTAGATTTGCAATTATTGCATCTGAACGAAAACTTACACTTAACACATGGTACACAATCTTTCCATATCCACAAATTTAATACGGTCTTCTATAGGAGCCATTTTAAATTTAGGACATGAATGCAATGGATGCGCCATGCTTTTACAAAATCGTCACTTTTACAAAAATAACAAGAATTATTAAATTTAGTAGCAACATTGGTTACCTTATGAGTAGTACTCTTTATATTGTCAGAGCTACTTTGTTTTACTCAGGTCTTTGAGCGCTATAGCACGCCTCTCTAAAAATGAAATAAATTCCTCCATTGTTGGAAGAGCATTTATATCCCTATCTAGTTGATAAGCACGGTTAGAATATGGATCTAACTTTTTAATAAAAAAAGATATGAGCAGCATATCCCACGTATCGACGGGTTGCTCTAAAGTTTTTGAGTGCATAAAGCTGTTGCTGTATTTCTGATATGAAAGACCTTATAGAGGCCGCAGTGCCCTTCTGTATCACTAGCAAAAGTAATATATTAATATGATTGATAATCAACCTGCACTTGTTGTCAAAACGTTTTCTCAAGAGCACAAGTGCCTCCTTATAGGAACTGTTTACAAGAGGTAGGTTAATAATAACCGCCAAAGCATCATCAGCTAAAAACTTCCGCAAGTAAAATAACTTTTGGACATCTGAAAGTACCTTGTTCCAATCAATGACAGCAGTAAATAGTTCAATAAATGGTGTAAATTTAGTAAAGTCTTTGTCATTGAATATGGGAACGTCAATATTAGGTAATTTCGATGTCGATACATTAGTACTTGCTGAACCTCGCTAGTATTTAAAGCTTTTAAAGCGGAGTTTAACTTTGATACTACATATTATGAAATATTTATCCTCCAATATAGCTACGTTTTCGGGATCTTTCTCGTCGAGCGATAATATATCTAGTTGTGTTTTCTCATAATCTGTAAACGTCGTAATGAGTTTTTCTAAACGCTCTTGTATCATTTCGATAGACGTGGAAGCCAAATTAATCGGATCACTAATAAAATTTTCAATTCTGGTTACAGTACCTTTTAACTGCCCGCGGGCGAGACGCAACTTTTTTTATACCTCTTCCGTAGCCGGCATAGTGAAGCACAAACACCGCACACAAACCCTGAAACACTATCGCCGAAATGCACTTAGTTGTTTGTTTACAAACTGGCCGACTCAACTCGATGCACAGACTCGATGACACGAAGATGACTCGAAGTGTCGTTATGAAAAGTTGACAACTGTTTTGACGTTGACGTTCTGTGTCACGTTCGTTCCCGCTCAATACAGAAGTGAAGGATTGATGGTCGTACTGATGCCAATATGGAGGACGAAATAATTATGCAATTTCATGCGAATAATTTGCGAATGAAATTATCAAAAATCTTGTGAAAATCATGAATTTTCTTCCTTTTCTGCCTTTTTCGTTTGGAAATATTGATTCTCAATGGCCAGAGTCAACAATCTTCACGGGGGCGGGCAATCGAAACGGCATTGACCGCGTGCCCGGCAAACTCCGCACCAACTTTACCGGCAGATATCACGTTATATACGTGCAAAAAGGTCGGAACAATACTTCGTTGCACTTCGAAGGACCACTATACTCATGTATAAATAAAAATCATGCGTATTGAAAGCGAACTGTATTTTATTGATATTTATTATGGGCACTGATACAGCAAGACACATTTATTACGATTTGGTTCTAGACAGGTAGAAGCGGAAGTGACAAGATGACAACTGTCAATCAATAATATCAATCTATGGGTGCAGCCACAGAACCAAAATGTTGCCAATGGCAAACAGATTATTAATATAAAGTTAATATTACCAATTAACTTATATTATGTTTAAATTTATTCTTAAACAACAGGTATATTTATTTGTGGCAATTTAGTTGGCATTGTTGGGATAGTTTTTTGTTCTTTTTCTAAATTCAATAAAGCCTATATATATTGATCCTCTGCGGAATCATCACCTGCAGATGGATCCAACGAACCTATTTCCATGTAGAGTGACTCATATTTTTCAAATGTGCACCTCAGTCTTTTCTCTGCAAGAACAATCGCAGGCCTTTCTAAATACTGAAGTGCTTGTATATCTGGATATTTGTTATACAACTTAATGAGATTACCTTTAATGGCGTTTTTTTTTGCTTTTTTGGTGTTTTTTTTACAAGCCACGCAATAGCTCGGCATTTTTCCTTCTCGGCCATTTTACGTAAATAGCTGAAATAACATTAGACACTATGCAACTAAGTGGAATTCGACTAAACAAATTTTATCGTTTTAAATCTACTTTAATACACTGCATACTACTAAATACTTAACAAACAACGAAAGTAAAATCGTTCGCGTTATAAACAACTCAAAATGACGGAAAATGTCTGTGAAGCGCAAAATGCTTCTGTATCGACAGGTGACATATATCGATGCGCGCGCAAGCGTCATCAATGGCGTCGCGGGTTAATAGTGAATTCTTCCGGCGATGTTGAATGTTGGCAGCAGTGTGTCGAGTAGATAATAAGTCAGCTGTAGAAGTTTAATAATGGCGTCTACGCAGAAAATGTTGATTATTTTTATGATCGATGATGAAGTCAAAATGAAATATGATGAGATTCTTGGGGGCTTCTTTCCTAAATACGCACCCACTGTAAATCCGTTGTAAATAATTGTAGTTCGGAGATGCACGGCGTAATGGCAGCGCCCACACAGCACCGACAAAGTGAACGCCGTTCAGCAATTGGTGTGGAATCTCTTGTAGGTACTTCGTTTGGCGTTTATCCTTGAAGATGCAGCACTCGGCACGTAGAATCCCAGCTCGCTTAGGCATAACGATGCCACAATGGCACTTCAGTGCCGCACACGCCACCAATCTCAATCGGCCGAATGTACAACTTCAGTCTTTAATTGATACACTGCGCAAACTTTAGCACTAATTGGCGTGTTTGACTTTTTGCGTTTTTGACCTTAAGAGTATAATCCTAATTGTCCCCACGGGGCCCTTGAATGACTGAAGGACCATGAAAGAGTTTGTAGTGGACTGCTTTAATTAAATTAAACTCTGAGAGGCGATTCACACACATTTATTGCTTAGAATCAAGAAAAACGGGAGAAGATTACAAATGTCACGGTTGCCACCATACCAAACATTAAAATTAGCATATCCGCTAAACTACAGATTATTATACACTAACACAGATTTTCGTAACTAAATGTTAGACGATCTAACAGTGGGCCTACCATATGTCAAAAATGACCTTAGTAAAAGTGTCATCGTTTTCGAGATTTTGACCTTTTTTTGAAATTTCGAAAATTTCGGCACCTTTACCCTATTTTTTTCTGCTGAGTCCACAAATGAGCAGATATTTTGATAATTTTCTTTTCTTAGAGCTCTCAAATAGTTGCTTTATAATTATCAGTAAGTAATTTTGTTGAAATTATTAGGGAACATTGAGAAAATAGCGTCTACATTGGATATTTTTGTTTTTGATTTTCTTCGACCCAACTTTTATGCGAGGTGTTTGAAAAAAAATGTACTGGGCAAGTATCGCCCAGAATTGTAAAAACTTGTCTGTTAAATGCAAATTTTAAAAAGGTACAATACAGGCTACTTTGATAGAGAAAATTTTCAAGTAAAAGCCATTTCCGTGGCAGAGGGCTCTGAATTTGAATCAAAAGATTTTATATTGTTTACTGTTATGGGCTGAACTTCTTAAAAGGTTTTTGCTTAATATTACGTTCCGTTGAATTAATGCTCTAATAAATATTTAAAATAATGATTATTTTCCGATATTTCAACCTTTTAAAGAAATTTCAAATTACTTTAGAATTACTTGAAAAATGTATTTATAATTTAAAATATTGTTTCTTTAAAAAATAATGCTATTATTTACTGTTTTTAATACTATATGATCAGGAAGTCTTGTAAATTATTTAGTCATTCCACATTCAGTCATTTATTTAGTCATTAGTTCAGTTACTAATTCATCCATTCTACCATTCATTCAGTCATTAACTCATCCATTCTACCATTCATTCATTCATCATATTTATTAAAAGAAATTCTTACTGCCTTTAACTCTTCATTTGTCCATCAAGTATGAATTGTCTTTCGCCTACGCGTTTCTACTACACTTAGTATTTCATCTGAACTAGAAGGCGGTTCTTCTGAAAGATTCTGTGCTTTGCGTTTTCTGACTTTATCATCTTAAAGTCCATCGATCTTTGAGTTTATAACCTTTTCATCACTACTTTCACTTGACGAATCGCCCGACTTTGAATTCAACTTCTTGATTGCTATAATTTGGTTTTCTTCGTTATCGTTACTTTCAGCATTCTGCAAAGGACTTTTCTCAGAATATGTCTTCTGTTTGTGATTATGTATGTGTGGATCACCTTTGTGTTGATCATCTTGAAACTGCCCCTTAACATTTCTCCCTATTCCATATTCCATTTGCCTGAAATACTCCATTCTGATCATGAAATTTAGAAAAGTCTTGTGCTGTATGGGAGATTTCTGTCTCAGTTCACACAATTTGTTTTCTACTAGATCTTCGCAAGGCTGTTGTTCTTGAATTATAATTTTTGCCTTTTCTACATTTTCATCTGAATCTTTCAAATAATTTTTTTCTTCCATCTCTTCACCAGCTTGGTCATTTTATTACATTCTCTCATTTTCTTCTTTTTCTAGCAGGAATTGAACATTTTGACTTATATTCATCACATCTGTTGATTCCTGTTGTTTTGTCTGTTTTATAAAATAATTTTCTTGTGTTGCTCTATCAATTTCATTTGATTGTACCTCAGCGTGAGTAATTGTATTATTGGAATCATCTGATCTATTATCTAGCTCAATAGATTTCGATGTTACAGTTTCGGTTTTTTATTTATACAGCGTCGTTCTTAGTATATACGAAACCTGAAAGTAGTTTGTTCAGAATCAGTAACTGAATCTTACATCATTTGAATTTTACACCATGTTATATTTTGTCTTAAAATGATTTAAAAAATGTTACAAGTTGGACACCAATGCAAAACATCGTTATGACCGGCCATCTAAAGTCTTGGTGGATAGTTTCAACTTTGTTGGTTATAATAACAACAAAATAAGATTTCACATAAACGTATGGAATGTGAGAACTATTACTTACAATCTTAATTACATAATTTTGTTAACTTATACAGTACTATTATGTCTTTTGTGCTTATACATGAACTCAGTTATGTTACTCGGTTGTCAATGTTAAGATTGTCAAGCCTGTCGTTTTGCTTGCGCCTCTCATAAATTATCGTGGCGTAAAAAATTTGGATAATAACTAATTATACAGTAGAGAGATAAGAGTGTCGTGGAACACCATTCTTTGTGCATAAGGCAAAATGGGGGACACTTTGAACAACTATTGAGTTATGTGTGACTTGTGTAAATGATTAAAATGATTAAATTCATTATTTATTTTATTTTTTATTTAAAATTTCATGTACACGTATAAACTTAAATGAAATCGAAATTTAAAACAATAGTACATAGGCACTGCTTATTTCAAAATTATTATAATTAATGGTTGTTAATATTTTTAAACACGCCTTAACGGTTGACAGTTAACCGCGGCGGGCGCGTTACATTGACGCGGCCTGCACGCTCGGTGACCATGTTTATGCGGGGACAATGGAGCAATTCAGCAAGCATGTAACTTTTTGAGTTTTCAAGATACACCTTTGAAATTTTTTATGGAGATTGTTTAGACGCAAATATTCGACGTGTGTGTCGGTTTTTGTAAATACAAAGAATAATGTTGTAGATAGGGTCGTTTCGCCTGTTCGCGTCCATTTAGTGCAGTTGGCAAGTTTGACGGCGATAATAAAAATGTCCCAGCACTAATTTCTATGAAAATTTTGTGTAATGTATTCATTATACATTCTATTTTAAGATTAACTTTCAGTTTTATTAGAAACATCTTGTGTTTTCTTTTTAAATAGATAAACTTCAGAATTAGGCGTTTTACCAACTTTGTGTCCACAAAATCCAAATTGCGTCTACCCGTGGACCATTTAGCGTCCAGCAGCTTAGAAAAGCAATATAGGGGTGATATTTTTAATAATTTGTAAAGAAAGATTGTATTTTAATAATTTCTTTATTTAAGAATATAAATATTAAAAAATCAACATTATTATCATTAAAAAAAGCACTTAAAAAAATTAAAAAAAATCTTCTCAACATTGGTTGTATCGATTTATTATTCTCTCGAATTTCATTTAACGCTTTCTTTAAATCTTCCGACTCATTAGGGTTCCGTAGCCGAATGGCAAAAAACGGAACCCTTATGGATTCGTCATGTCTGTCTGTCTGTCTGTCTGTCTGTCTGTCTGTCCGTCCGTATGTCACAGCCACTTTTTTCCGAAACTATAAGAGCTATAACCATTGAAACTTGGTAGGTAGATGTATTCTGTGAACCGCATTAAGATTTTCACACAAAAATAGAAAAAAAGCAATAAATTTTGGGGGTTCCCCATACTTAGAACTGAAACTCAAAAATGTTTTTTTCATCAAACTCATACGTGTGGGGTATCTATGGATAGGTCTTCAAAAATGATATTGAGGTTTCTAATATCATTTTTTTCTAAACTGAATAGTTTGCGCGAGAGACACTTCCAAAGTGGTAAAATGTGTGTCCCCCCCCCCCCTGTAACTTCTAAAATAAGGGAATGATAAAACTAAAAAAAATATATGATGTACATTACTAAGCAAACTTCCAACGAAAATTGGTTTGAATGAGATTTAGTAAGTAGTTTTTTTTAATACGTCATAAATCGTAAACCGCAAAAAACATTGATCAAAGTTACAACGAGCTACAAGAACTTTTATATTATGTTACTTGCTGCTACGGAACCCTTCATGGGCGAGTCCGACTCGCATTTGGCCGCTTTTTTTTGTTATATTTCAGTAAATTACGCATGAAATTAGTGACAAGATTTTCGCAAAACATACAAGCATTCTTCCAAACCCACTTCCTTTTCTTATTTATAATAGGTCCATCGCCTCTGGTTGTTCAGCTTGCTTGTTTTCCAAATCTGAACTCGAATCTTCCGAATCAGTCTCAGCCTAAAAAGAAGAAGAACATATTGCACATAAACTCTAAATTGCAAAAAATCTAAGAGCAGCGAAACCTAAGTTTAAGATAAACACACAAATAAAGCACTTTTAATCCATCTGTTCAAGGCTTAAACTAGGTTGACCCGCACTACCTATGAGTTTTGTTCGTAACATAGCTATAAATCTATGGCATCTTGATCAATTTTACATTTAAAACTTTTGTCTCGATGATTTCGAACCTGAAAAAAATATATGAAGAGCACAAGGAAAGAACGATCAAAGTAACTTAACGTGAATTGTCATAAAAATCATTTTTTAACTTCAAATACTTGTATTAAATTAATACGTGTGAATATAAAAATACTATATTAGACAAGGATGACTACTGATATATTTGTGATATTGTGTTATATGTATATCAAAATAAAACAGTAGGTATTCATTATATTTATTATTTTTGCATTGTCATTGGAAGCAAAGCAATATGTTAAATTTCAACTCCTTAGGATGAGAGGAAGTAGTTCTAATTTAGATGTCATATGTACATACACTGCAATTTGCAAATTAAATAAAAGCTTTTAAGAATAGACCCAAATCAATTTATTTCATAGATTGCCGCCTGAACCGCGGCCATTCTAAACAATTCCCGGGAAGTATATTTCCTAGGAAATTTATAAACCTTCGTAGGATTCTAAACGAGAGATAAATTGTATTATTTTACGCCACATTTTCGGAAATTTATCAATTTGCGATGTCTCATGGTAAATTTATAAACTAACGGATATCTGTTCGTAAGATTCTAAACGGTTCGACCAATCACAGAAGAGCTTTTAATTTTACGCTTCTTTAAAATACGGCAAATAACTCACTGCTCTCTGATTGGTCGATGTTGCGTCTGCGGAAAAATCGAAAACATTTCGTCGGAAATTGTCATTCGTCGAAACAACTTCTATCGAGCACACGAATTTGTCAAAACGTTTACGTTAGTGACAGAAACGAATCGCTGCATAACCGACTCCACGTAGTCTTGTTTGCCCTACCCCTAGAGTGTAATGTAAACCCGCGTAAGCGAGGAGGGGCGAGGCGGCCCGCGAGCTAAGAGCAGGTGGTTTTAATGCTCGCCGCAACAGCTGAGGCTGACCGGCAGAGCCGGCCAACAAGCCGAAGCTTCACAAGGATCAATTTATTTTAAGCAACCTAGTATCTTAAATTAAAGGAAGACCAAGAAAAATATGAGTTAGTTGAAAATTTATGTAGACTACCACCCTGTATGTAGATTAATGATAGCCTTGAACATATTGTTTTAGGCAACCCATTCGTGATACTTTTTTTACATATAAATGAAATAAAAAAAATATCCGGTAAGCAGATGGGTGCAGAAACGCCTTACATTAATAGCTTAGCCTAAAACACATACGTAAACAGACAAAATTCCTTAATACTATTCTTACTTACACTTACACTACATTACGTAGAGTACATTACTTATGAACGATTCTATTATACATATATCTCGCTTATCGATCAGAACGATCAGATCTTGTCTCAACTTTCTCAGTAACATGCCTGACGTAAGCAGATCATCTGCCCGAGTTTTTCTTTTGAATCGCATTTTTTAGCAGATTGTGAACGTCGTGTACCTAAGTTGTAAGTACCTAAGTAGTATTTTGTGAAGCAACCATGCCTTTAACTTGAGCCCAAATAAGTTCAATGTGGTTGAGCTCGCAATGATATGATGGTAGTCTTATGACACGACGTGTAATGGACCATATAGTCTTATAATTTTTGGTTCAGGCCTTAGGCAAATATTTTATACATAAATAATAATATTCAGGTACTGGTGGATGCTCCAGATTACGATAAGAAGAGAGTTCAGCTGGAGACATTGTACAACCGGCTGGAGGCCGCAATCAGTCCGCCGTTGATTGAAGCGCTGACACAAATGGACGCCGGTGAGTATCTAGATTTATACAGTAGATCGGTGTTTCCGTTGATTGGTAAAAACAAAGTTGAAGTAAGGGGTTCCATCCATAATTTTGTGCAGTGCCGGCATTAAAGCCACTGACGCCCTAGGTAAGAATATGGTAACATAAGAATATAACAATCGAGATTTTTTTGCAAATTTTTTTACTGAACCAATGGGAACGTTTATTAAGAATTTTATTTTTCCTCACCCACCTCGTATTATCGCGACCTAATATTATAAATGCAAAAGTTTGTGAGGATGAATGGTTGTTTGTTTCCCTTTCACGCGAGAATTACTGAATTTGTCTAAAATCCGACCTTTTGCGAGTCTGACGAAGTGCGAACAGTCGATTATTATAGCTCAAAGTGATTTGGGCACTCTTTCTGCTTGTCAAGGTATAAAATCACCTCGGCGTTGTCTGTCCATCGTTTCTGTTTATATCGTTGTGTGGACTAATTCTATTTGTCCCCCAGAGCGCACCTCTCCTTACGTGTTGGTGTTACGGGGCATGTCTCGCGGTGTGTCAGCATGTCGTTGCTGGCGGCGTGCGGCAGCGGCGCGTGCTGCACCGGCCTGGCGACGACATGCTGCTGCCGCGCCGCCGTTCACACCACACCACCATCAACAGGTGACTAAAACCAACTTCTGTAGATTGGCCAGCCGTCCAAAGATGATACAGAGGAGCCGAGAGAGCTTTAGCTAAGCGCCAAAGAACCCGACGAGTACTTAAAAGTTTTAGCAATAATTCTTAGTGGAGGGACGTTCATTTTTAGATGTTAGAAAAATTCTCTAACTCAGTTCTTTATTTTTCATGTTTGGGTTTAGCGTAATATTATCTTTTTTATTTATTCATTACGAAGATTAAAACATTTGGTGTTTTGATTGTAGGCGCAAAGGATATTGTTAAATCCGTGACACAGCTAATCCTATTACAGGGGAACAGGTAAATATATGTATATCGTTTATCAATTGATTTCAATATATATTCAAACAGTTGGAATGGCTGACGAATGTGCTGCAAGCAGACACGCCTTTAGCCGAGCTAGTTGCGCTTTACACCGACTTATTACATTCCTTCGATCCTACGCCCACTAAAGTAAGTACATATTTTAAATTTTATTGTAGATATAGTGTCTGATGATAAAGAATTGGGCACCTTAATACATATGCTTACTAACAAGTTTTATGGCCACAGACATGTATGTATTAGTTGTGGCAATACTGCACAAAAAGTCAATGTTAAAAATACGAGGTGAAGATCAATAGGTGATCTGAAGAATACTATTGGTTGGATTCTGCAAAACTTCGAATATGTAACTTGAAGTTATCGCTGTTACCGAAACCCAAAGATTTCATCAATTCACCTTATGTGTTGATGTTGTGCGAATATGCATGTTTAGTATATCTGTAATTTTATTATTATTTTTAGAAGAGTACCGTAAAACGAGGTGAATAAGCATGAAATCAAACTTCAAAATGATATTTCCCTGTTATTGTACAAAATTAGCACCAATAGCTGTTTCTTATTTTATCCGCCTATTTAAATTTTGTAAAATTGCTAAAGAATCACTATAAATATCCTTATTCATACTGTAACAGGGATGTCCTGAAACGAACATGGGAAGGCATATTTAAAAACAAACGAATTTTGTCTTAAACAAAAATAATATATGTATTTATTCAAAATCAGTACAGCACTTGGTTGGTATCAATAAGTAAAAAATAAAACTTTAACATTTTTCGATCAAATAAATCCCTAAAGCTTAATAGGTAATCAGCTCTTATAAATATAACATGTTTCTATTTATAAACTATGCAACATATTTATATCAGTAAATTAAATACAATTCAAACATCAGAAACATACGTACATATCTTATAAAATAAATCTTAAACAATCTTTTAAAAAAGGAAGAAAACAACAAATAATACCTGTCCAAACAGTCCAACTTAAAAATAAACAATATTTTAATATATCTATACTAATATATAAAGAGGAAATATTTGATTTTTTGTTTGCATTGAATTGGCTCCGAAACTACTGAACCGATTTCAAAAATTCTTTCACTGTTGGGAAGTTACACTATCCCCGAGTAACATAGGCTATATTATATTTTCAAAAAAATTAGGGATCCTTAATAAAACTCCAATAAGGTGTAAAAAATAAGAAAACCGAAGCAAAGCGAGGGCGGTTACTCGTATGTTATATTTATCAAAATGAGTATCCATAATATTCTAATTTATGTCATTCATGAGATCACGTAGTATTTCTTCATCTTTGGAATAGTAATTTGTATCCCTTGCCGTAATTTTGCGATTAGGTTTATCAGTCAAAGCAATTTTTTAAATATTTTTTAAATTCATTTTTATCTTTTCTTTGGCTTCAAATTTTTTAACAGATTTTATTATCATATTGTTTTCTGTAGGCACATTATTCACTTCTTTATTATCAATCATATCACTTATTTCTTGCAAACAAAAAGTTTGGGCAATTGATCAATTTGATAAGATAATCGATTTCTAAATTTTCTACATCATTTGAATTAAATATATTTTCTTGTTTTCTAGTTTTTTTATACTTCTTCATATCATAAGGTTTTTTAAAGATCTCTTTATCATTAGATGCAGTTTTTTTGCTTCCTTATATCACATTTAGTTTTTTCAAACTTTGCATTTTCTTTTCCTTTTTTCTGAGATTTGTTTTGCTGTTATATATTTCTTCACCCTGCCTTCATTTTCCTTATTAAAACCTTGTGTTTCTGTAGACTGAGCTCGGTAGTTTGGCGGAACTTCGTGAATATCTTCTAAATCAAATTCTTTCTCACTCTCAATTTCGGATTCTTCCTGACCAGTATCAATAGAAACGCTTGGACCAGGGTTTACAGCTATTTTTTTCGTTTAAGGTTTTGACATTGCCATTATCATATCGCATTTCTTTTAACATATCAATAACAGTTTTGTCAATAGCATCCTTTCGAAAATTCTCCGCATCAAGCATAATACTTCCTGGTAATCTTTCTAGAACTTTATTTTTATTTAAGGGACTTATGCCAGTTTTCATAAATTCTGCTAATATATTAGACACGGCTTAAAGTTCTATGCGAGTATTCAATTTCTTAAGTAAATTGGGAAAAATACTCTTAGGAATAGTAGCCAACGTACGGCCGTCTGTTTTCTTCCATAAATATAAAATATTTCTCCAGGCTTCTTTAGTGGGTCTAAAAAATGCAATATCTAATGGTTGCGTAAGGTGGGTTGAATTTGAAGGCAGGAAAATGAGATGCATGTCTTTTTCCTTGCATTCTCTAATCAAATGTAAAGATAAATGCGAAGAAACATTGCCTCCAATTACCAATTACCTTTCTTCCATCCTTGCCCTTAAAATACGGCAATGCGATAGTACGCACCCAGTCTTCAAAGGTGTTACTGTCAAACCACCCAGACGATGTACAATTGTATCGACACCCCTTCGGCCCTAGCTCTACCCAAGATTCATATAAATTTTTGGCTTTATATACTATATAGCAAGGAAGAAGTACACCATCTGTGGAAGCTGCCATCATCAACGATGTAGAGGCCTTATAAGTAAGGTTTTTTATATGATTCATGACCCTGTCGGGGTAATTAGCACCTCTTTTTGTCAACACCTTTCTTCTCCCAGGATCTCCCAGTTTCGTCATAATTAATTATGTTACATAATGGGACTCCTTCTATTGATTCTTCTAGATTACAAAAATACTGTTCTATATCTCTACGAGAAACTGCCGCCCGTGATCGTTTAATGTTCTGACTTATTCTCAAGGAAACTTTATCTCGGTTTCCTTTTAAAAAGCTTTCAACATTCAGGACCTGGTAGGTCCTTAAACTTTTTGACATTAAGACCAAGTCTATCTAAATAACCTTTAACTAACATCCGCAAATCATAGGTATCTAAGGGATATCCCCACTCTGAGCAATTATTTATATTCGTAATAATATATGCTTCTTCTTCCGCTGTTAATACGGTTTGACCACCCTGTTTTTTCATGTACCTGGTATTGTGCCTATGTAAAACCGATTTCGAGATATTATGTTTTACACTAATTTCTGCTAATGACCAGTTGGAGGTTTCGTATTCACGAAGCGCTGCGCGTATAGCTTCTTCATCATATTTTTTGTATTTTCTCATCCGTGGATTATACACCGTGTAATATATATAACTCACATGGAGAAAGTAATCGGTTATGAATCTGTAACTGAATCGATATCACGCATTTTTAATTGTATTTTATAGCTTAATAATTTATTATTTAAGAAATGAGTTATACTAATTTCGAACGAAAAGTGTGAACATTCTACCCAGCGGTGCACGCACACATGAGAGCGAACGAGCGCTACGTATACAAGGTCGGTGCGCGCGTGTGTGCGGTACACCCCGACGTCCCAACGAAAACAGCTGACTATAGCGATCGAGCGATCATTACATAAAATATGTAGTAGGTAATGGTACAAAGATTAAATACTAAACAAATTATGATTCCCTCTTTCCATTACATTTTTCAGGCTTTGTACTGTAGACTGTGAACAATTTTGAACTCATTGTTTAATCAATTAAACTCACATAAAAAAACAAAAGAATTAAACAATGTCAGTAATAAGTTTAAGTTTATTTAATACCTACTACAGTGTAAGTGACACTGTAGTAGGTATTTCACTACATTAAATGCATAAATGACGTACACCCTTAAACACCCCAATTAGAATACCTATTCAGTTTTAATCATAATACATACCTACACTGAAATATTTTTATTAGCTTAATAATTGTTTATTCAAGAAAGTTGTTCTCGTAGAGGGATAAGAATGTTTATAATATTCTACGCAAGCATGAGAGTGCGGCGCGGCGCGCAGCGATAACAGCTGATGGACGAAAACGAATTAGACATTGTTAAACACAACATGTTACCTGAGTACTCATTTCATTTAATTGGTAGGTGTGTTATATCACTTACTGAAGGTAAAGATTCAAAGATTTTATTGAACATAAATAAACATTGTTATGCCTAAAATAATAGTTAATCGTACTAAGATAAATTGTTTCATAAACAAATTATGATTCCCTCTTTCAATCACTTTTTACAGGCTTTGGACTGTCGACTTTGAATCATTTTGATTAATACAATGTCAATCGTTTTGGCATTAAAATGATAAGATATTTATTGAAATATTTATTGTTTAGAAGTAGATATGTAGATAACAAAATTTTAAGTAAATTAATAGGTGTAAACGGACAATTTAGTACTTAAAATTTTATACGCAAGTAAACAAGTGATTAAGAAATTTGTCTATGGGCGGGGCTTATCACTTAACACGTTTGAGCAGGCATTTTTTAATTAAAATTAGTAAAATGCATAAGTTTGTTAAGTAGGTTGTGAAGAATTGTATGAACTAAAGAGCTTTACTAAATTATTACGTTTGGACGCGCACTAAAAATTATTCACTTAAAATTTAGTTAACTACCTACATCATACGTTTAAATCGGATTTAAGTAATAATACAACAAAATAAAAAAGACTGCGTGTTTAAAAGCTGTGAATTATAAAAATATTTACAAATATTAAACAACCAATTAAATTTTGTTAGTGTAGGTAACTTACAAGTCTGATAATAATTGGTTTCTTCCCTCCTCATCCTCCTATACTCCCATCAACTCCTACGGCGTCGTCTTTTAATGACATTTTCAAAATGTCCACCACCTTGTTCGATACACAAATATGCACGTTTTTGTAATTGTCGTTTAAGTTTATTTAATACATACTACAGTGTCACTTTTCACTACGTCAAATGCAGTTATTATTCTATTTTTAGATCCTGACTGCTAATGGAATGTTTGAAATAAACACGTCCCCACAGAAAATAAATCTAGTGCGGTCAAATCAGCTGATCTAGGAAATCATTGATACGTCCGGCGCGTGCGGCGTGACTGTTTAATTTTTAATTTACTAAATCGTAGATCATAAAAGCCGCCGGTGGCCGGGCCGTGACCGACACCCTCGTTACGTCTCGCTTCCTCCCGACTGTTTTTAAATATGCGGAAGAGAGAAAACGTAAGGAAGTGTGCGAACTTTCTTTATAATATTTTTTTGATCTATTGCGTTTGTAGTGAATTTCTTTTACGTCGTACAACTCGTACATTTGATAGTGTGCGTGTTTGTGGCTGTGGCTAAATCTAATAATGCTTGAAAGGACCCTATTGCATTGACTTAAGTTTCCTTTTTGTTTGTTTCGACTGTTTAAAGAATTGGGTGACATCATTTACTTAATTTTAATTTCTTTTAGGAAAAAAAAATTACCTACATTAAAAATACGTGGAATCGATTCAGTTGCCGATTTTAAGCCATATACCTTCCTATGTTACATATATTTAAGTGACACCCTGTATGTACGAGGCATAATTATCTGGAATGAAATAAGTTTTCAGTGTGTTTTCGAAAATGTAGGTATATGGTATTTAGTTTGATTATAATGATATTTTAGAAAGTGACAAGTGACCCTGTCCCTTTTTAAACTTTACTATTCCAATTAAACCCTTAAATGTCCCTATATAATATAATTGCGTTCCTATTGAAACTCAAGGCGTTCCTATTCACCCCTGTACTGTATCTTTTAACCTTGTAATAAAATCAAAAAATTTAGGTTTCAGTTATTCTAGCATTTAACTAAAAATACATTATATTAAGGCTTACCTTTTTGTAGGCCGCTTCAGTTATAAATAAGTATCAATTTAAAATCACTTCAAACCACAGAACACCACAAGTTTTTTTTTAAATATGGGCAAACTTTTGGGAGCGATAAACACAACAGTTTTAAGATCACTTTTTTAAATGTTCGTTAAGATAATTTGTTGCAAACTTCACTCTGGTTTGGTGTCATTCAAAAGATTTAATATTCTGCTACACGACAAAACTATTCCTACCAATTGGTAAGTTATTAAAATTGTAAAAATCGCATGCCAATTTCATTACTGATTTTGTCCCTATTCACCCTACGATTCCTATTCACCCCGTTTTACGGTATTTAATATTATCATTTTAAATATCATTTTGAGATCTGGATGCTTGAGTATTCTGTTATTTTGTTCTCCATTTTTGCTCCAAAACGGTGACTACACCGCTGACCTATACTTGGAAAGCCGTTAACCTTTTCATCTTAAGCGGTGATTTTCTCTTAACATCACATACATAGATATGTTGTAATGACGTTATATATGGGCAGGTTGTGACAGCTAAATTTAAGCTCTGCCAAAGCGCAGAGGAGGGTGTCAACTTACTGCTGGATGTGCGCGCAGAGATAGATGAATTCGTGCGGGGCGTCAGGAGCGTTGTGGACGCGCCGAAAACTAGCAAAGGTAAATTACAATCTCAAATATAATCCTACTGCTTCTAGTTTGTGTTTAATTTATTTGCACTTAGTGTTTTAAGCAGTCTAACCAGCATCATACAGCGGTCCTCGCTGAATGTGACCTTTTTCCGTTCCATCGGCAGCATGGCACTGCATTTAATTTTTAATAATTGTATTTAGATTTAAGCATACTGTTGTATCTGTTACAGTGCCATGTGAGTGAAATAAATGTTTTCTTTCAAATGTTTCTTTCATCAGTTTTACGGCGATAAAACAGCAATTTCCTATTTAATCCCCTGTTACTAATCGCAAGACTGGATAAGCTTGTGTTCAGTTCGAAATATCATTTATAACCGTAATAGATTGTAATTAGTATCAAATTACCGGAGTAAGTGATATTTTCAATAGGCTTTCCCTCTCAGAAACAGTTCCTCCCACTACGCTGCGGGAATTTGGACGCGCGGCATACGCACCTCTCCGGGCATTGCTTCCAGAATACACTGAGCTGCAGACGCAACTGTTTCTGGCGCACTTGCAACACGCGCAGTTGCAGCAGGTACTACGTGTTTAAGCTCTAGCCTCTATTCCTGCCATGTTAAGTTACTTTATGGCACCCAGCCGAAGAACTTGACTATCGTACTTTGCAAATTTCTAACTTCGTTATCTATGCACATTGCGTGGTTTGGGTTATTTGCTTCGACGATTTGGACGTGTAAATGCTGATCACCGCTTTCATACCAGATACGTTATAGGTCTGTATTAACTAGACAACCTGACATTTCATGAATAACTTGAAGACCAACAATCTTGACCCTGATCGCACGTCGTTTTCAGTTGCAACTAAATATGGTGTATGATAATATCGTCAGGTTTCGTAACAAAGCACCTGAAATAATCCTGAAGGTCTATATGTCTGAACTCTTACTGCTTGACGAGGAAATCAGCGGTCCCGCGGTCTACTAGCGATCCGTCAGTTTTCCTATCTACATGAGGATTAAAACATTAATGTTCAGGAAGGTCTACTGGAGTACTCACGGGTTGTGCTCTCCATAACGGAGCGTTGCGAAGGCTGGTGCACTGCAGCTTACGAAAAGGCTAAGACTATCGCCGGAGAAGCCGCTTACACTTACTACGCTCCTGCAGCCGAGGTAAATATACTTTGGGGAAGGTTTCCCCCAATTTTGATGTGCCAGATAAGGGCTGTTCCTGAGGACAGTTTATGACAGTTACACTTGAATCTGCCACTCTCAGTTCTTTCTCTACGTCTATTTTTGACCTGCACTTGTTCTTTATTACCGGTAACTGCTGAAAAGCCTGTTTCGCACAAGTACGATTTGCATATACTAATAGAACATTTTATGCTGCAGTGCCGACAGCACGATATTCCTGAAAAACTGTGCTCCAAAATTCAAACAGTTTGTCCTTGTCATATTGAAGCTATAGGTTGGAGTCACAGGATAATTATATTAACTGTTCTTCTTCTGTTGAAAATGTCGATGGTGTGGTCGACTGGAAAGCATTCCAAACCCAGTCATATTGATCCATATTATCTAGAAATTACATTTCAAACGCTTTTTCTTGTGACATACCTTGCAAAGCGGGGAAAGAGTCAAATACTTGATCTTCTAATTTTCTCTTCCATAAGAGCAACTTCTTCTGAAATCCAGTAATTTTATCTGCCAATTGTAGAATGTTATTGTTTCCCTGCAGACTTAGTATTAAGATCATTTAATATGTTAAATACGTCGCAGAGCTATGCCAAAGTTATTATAAACTCTGCATTGATAAAGTTTTGCACATCATTGTAGATAGGTGTAAAACTCATTTCGTAATTCATTTGGGAAGCCCTGTTCTAGCATATTGTAGCTGATAATTAATACGTCGTGGATATTCGTATTGATTCATTTTAAAATTGACAAATTCATTTAATACAAAACGTGAGGCAATGCCAGGCATTCATAGCGGCTATCCTGTCGCTGATATCGACGCACACGCGGCGCATAGAGTCCGCGTTCAACGAGTCGGAGGCGCGGGCAAGCGGCGGAGGAGGTGTGCTTAGCGAGACGTTCCCCGCCGCGCTGGTGCTGCAGGACGCCGCTAGTGCACTGCTGCCGGTGATGCAGCGGCTGGCCACTGTCGCCCACGATGCTCCAGGTATGTTTTTAATAGGAGAGACAGGCATATAAGGCCACCTACGGCCCATCTGGAGTCACCTTCGCCTATGGACACGTGCAGTTTCAAGGTGTCGTTCTGTTTGTTTTGTTAAAGTACGCCGTAAGGTTGTAAGTGTCACACTGCAACACTCGTTGGAAAAGTGAAAAAGCTCGAGAAATGGATCCCGCATGAATTGAGTGAAACACACCAACAAACACGCATTGAGTGCTGCGTTACATTACCCAACCGTCACAATAACGAGGGAATTTTGAATCGTATCGTTACTTGTGATGAAAAATAGATCCTATATGATAATCACGAACGCTTATCACAGTGGTTGAACCCAAGGCAACCGGCCAAATTATTTCCCAAGCGAAAGTTAACCCTGAAAAAGCTACTAGTAAATGTTTGGTGGTCTAATGCTGGTGTAATACACTACAGTTTCCTAAGATCTGGCCAGACGATTCCGGCAGAGAATTGTTCCTGCCCACTGCTACTTCAGGACAACGTTAGACGCCATACTTTACGACAGACGGTCGCTAAATTAGATGAGCTGTGACTGGAATGTCTCTGACATCCACCATACTCCCCAAACCTTGTTCTAACAGGTTACCATTTTTTTCGTAATTTGGACAACAAAAGCAAAAGATAGCAATTTGTTTATAGAAACCCCTCTACACCCCCTGGATGACATGGCGTCTCTGCTTCTGGAGGATAAGCCTCTCAGTGCGGGCGAGGAGGCGGCCTGGGGAGCTGGAGCCCGTCACGCCGTTGAACAACTCCGCACACTCTCACGGAACATACTTCGTGCCCCACCCCATCGCCATCTCGGTATGTCTGACGGGTAAATTTACCGATTTATAAAAATATCACAAACATGCGTTGCGTCATTCACATATTGCACGAGAATCGTCAGTGGTTTTTAATATCTTGATTTTTCTCGGTTCTCTGTAATTCCCATACATCCGTCTCTTTCGTGGCACCACCGGTGGTACGCGCCGCCGGATAAAACAATCTAGTGGGGACTACCGTGGGTACGAACCGCCCGATGAGACAATCTAGTGCGGGCCACCGGTGGCGCGCGCCGCCCAATGGGACAATCTAGTGCGGGCCACCGGTGGTCCGCGCCGCCCGATGAGTCAGTCTAGCGTGGGCCACCGGTGGCCCGCGCCGGAGTGAACGTGTTAATCGACTGATTACCTAGTCCCTATAAAACAAAATGTTCACTATGATTGCTAAAGTTTAGAAGATAATTGCAGTACACAGATAATCTATTAAAATATCACTGCCCGTGTCGGAAAGCACGTTCACTTTATATCCACTTAACGTAATCTCGCCAGCGCCATGTTGATGATGATGATAATTGTTCTTTCCTCTAATGGCTAAATTGGTTACACTTATTATAAAACACTCCATCCCCTTATTCCTGTTAGGGCACTCTGCCGACTTGTGTTCCCATTCTCTACAGTTGTAACATTGATGTACTTAAGGCTGACACCTCCGGTTTCATATTCAGTTTGACGGTTTCATATATTTTTAGCTTATCTTTCAAATCTGCGTAAGTGTTCACGCCATGTAAAATTATTTTGTTCATCTCGCTGTCCTTTATTCCGTCTCCTACCCCTACATACTTAATAGCGATATAGTCTGGTAATTTCCCTCGTTTACCCATCTCCTTCATTGCTAACGTTTAGTCGATGCAGCTTTCTTCTGATAATTTCTTGCTATTTTCTACCTTCTTTTAGCTTCTACTGGGAATTAATAACCGCACATGCACGCGTGCACACACAAACACAATGGACGAACTGTATGCGTGAATATATTTGTTGTTAACCGATGTATATACGTTGCAGACACGATTCCTCAGCTAAATGTGTGGTGCAACAACGACGCCCTATCTACAGATCTACCGGACTTCGCCCTCTCGCCTCAGGAATACATTACTGAGGTAATTAATATGACCTAACGTGGATTAAAGATATTATGCGACTTCAATTGTGTAACTTATAGAACTAGGGCATAGGAGGCATAGGACATACTGTAAGAAATTGTAATGATTAAGCTTTGTATCGTGTTTTACTCGTATACAGTTCAGTTTTTGTTGGGTTCTGAGTTGGCCGTCTACGCGTCGCACACTTCTTTCGAAGTAATAAAATAATAATAATAATATGTTTAAAACTAAACGTTGTATTTTAATGCTTTCCTCTGAGTCAAGTAAGAGTCGACTCGACGTCAAGTTTATTTGCTTTGCGAAGACCTTTATGGGTTGTAGAGATGACTATCATGTTATTTTTTTATGTGTATATGACTTGTAAAATAAATGTAACGTAAATTATTTCCGTCATCTCTGTATCATGATACATGGTGCATGAACATACAAAAGTTGAATATTATACATGCCTATATTTTATTAATTTTATTTTTGAAATATAAGCGTTTAATTATTCGTTGTCGTGTAACCAGATCGGACAGTATTTGATGACCTTGCCTCAACATCTGGAAATGCATCTGTCAGAGAAGCAGGCGCCGTGGCATTTCCTCAATGATGTATGTATATTTTTTTACCTAAATATGTGCGTGTGTACAGGCAAATATACATATCGCGTCACATGAATAGGACCAGCATATTTTTCTATGTTATTTAAGACATGAAATAAAATATACAGGATGTTACAAAAGTACCCGTAAAGCCGAAAGGAGGTTAAATGGGGCCTTGTAACGAGTCCATTCACAACAATATTTAAGAACCGTAGTAACGCTGTATAATATACCCCAAAAAATAAAAAAAAATATTATTATTTTCACTGATGTGCAAACCTTATTTCAGTAAAATTAAGGAGTAAACTACGCAGAATGTACCTACATTTCTACCTAATTCGCGGAACGACAAAAATTTTAATAGATCGTCGCTGTTCAGTTGGTCTACCATAGATAAATCGTTGCCGATACAGTTCGCGAGCACGATTTAAATTGCTATCTTCATGACCTACGCATAACATCATATCGTAATATTCCGAGTTAGAAAGCATCGTTATTTTGCAAAAAATGTTGGGAAAAAACTCGAAACAGTTGTAGGATATCGAAGATTTGAAACTGACAACATATATTTTTTTCCAACTTGATTTTTTTTTGGAGCCATTACTTGAGTATAATGACATCCTTGTATTGAGGTAGCAAACATTTATAAATGAAAAATAGAAAAACTGTTAAAGTAGACAATTATTAGGTAAAATAGGTACGTAGGCCTTTCTGTTAAATAATCTGGTTCCCTGACATGACAGCTTATTAGGGTTGACAAAATATTTGGCTTTGATAATCTATACTAATATATAAAGAGGAAAGATTTGATTTTTTGTTTGCATTGAATAGGCTCCGAAACTACTGAACCGATTTGAAAAATTCTTTCACTGTTGGGAAGCTACACTATCCCCGAGTAACATAGGCTATATTATATTTTCAAAAAAATTAGGGATCCTTAATAAAACTCCAATAATATAACCCAAGATGTAAAAAAATAAGAAAACCGAAGCAAAGCGAGGGCAGTTACTCGTTAATTATATTTTTATGGGATATTTTGTAACACGTTGTATATGAATGGTACGTATGGAACATCTTTAGGCGTGTGAAGTTTAACTATAAACAATTGAACTTCTTAAACGCCCGGCGTGACCGCGAGCGACGCTTAACGTACGCAATATGACGCGTCACTTGAATACGACCATTAAATAAAACACAAAAAAATGAATAATATTTATTAAAAAAAATATAGATTAATAATTTAGGCTATTCCCTTATTTTGAATTAAATCAAAAATCTGAGATGGAATTGAATCATAAAGACTTCTTATGTATTTAATCGGTAGTTTGCTCCAACACTTTTTTATACCCTATTCTTTACATACATATTTTAAATACATATTTATTTTATCTCATGTCTTAAATAACATAGAAAAATATGCTAGTCCTCTTCATGTGATGCGGTGTGAATATTTAGTCCATCTTTTTGACGAATCCTATTTGGTAAACAATTTACACTGACTTTATATCAATTTAAAAATTAGGCAGACACGAAATAAAAATAGTTTAAAGTTGAATAATCACTTAAGGCCACGTTACTTATTCAGGTTATCATTAATAAGTTTTTTTCATTGAAAGTTGATAAAATTCTTTACCAAATAAGTTACCGTCGTCAGTGGAAATCAGTACCACGTAAACGTTAATAACAATAAAGAAACTTTAAGGTGTGCATACGCAGGTTTGCACGCATACGTGTGAAGTGTATGCCGAGAAGATTCTCAACATCCGGAACATGGACGCACTCGGCACCAAACGTTGTCTCACGGATATTGGTAAGAAAATAAATACACACAAATACACACAGGTTTTCCAAATTGGGCTCGTAAATTGATCAATTTTAAAACGCTTTATCGTTTGTCCTCAGTGTACCTGTCCAGTGTAGTTGAAGACCTGGGTAGCAGCATAACTCCAGCGCTAAAGAACTTAGAGAAATCCTTGCGCGCCGCAATCACTCCTACACAAAATGAATAAAATATATGTATAATATTAGACTTTTGTTTTTTATTCAACCCACCTAGAGTAAAACATAAAAAAACTGTAAAACATAAAGCCAATAATAGATTATCCCAAACCTTTAACAAAAAATATAATAGTTAAAGACGCAACACAAGAAAAGTCAATCAACAAAACTACACAATAAAAAAAAACAATTATAAAAAAATAAAACAGGATATTAAATAAACTAATCAATGAGACTTGTAATTATCTTATATTCTACATTGTGTTTAAACGAGGTCTTAAATTGTAGTTGCAGACGCATGAGTTTTGTATTTGTCAGCTCAGCTAATCTTTTTTAAAATATCTGGTCTACTTTTTACATAGGAATAGAGCTCATGACACGATTTGTTAATGTTTGTTTTTGTAATCAAAATATCTTTAAATCTACTGTGTTCTTTCTGTGTTCTGCACCTGGGATGGGGATATAATGGACCCTCTGGTTCATATTTGCATAGCAGAAAAATGGGAACTAATTCTGGCAAATGGTCTAAATTAAGAAGATGAAGAAAACATTGCCTCAGCTACAGAAAAGGATTTTTCCGATGTCCGACAGACATGACAGGATTTAAAATTAAAACGCTTAGGACAAGTCCGCACAGACAGGCGACTTGCTTAGCGCCTAAAGTCTAGCGAGCCACCTGGCGAGTAGCTTAGTAAAACGAACGTTCTAGAATTTTCGCAACCGGTCGCACTGCCAGCTTGGAGTCTAGCATAGCACGTATTGAAGTAAACAAACGTGTGTTTTTTGTTAGACGACTGTTGTGTTGTACACTTTTACGAACCGTGGTGATGTTCTCCGCCGATCTTGCGTTCCTTGAACGTCAACATCAGTGATGTTGGCTGATTGTTTACCGAACCCGTCATCTCAAACTTGGCCACCAAACTGAAGAGTAGACTGTGAAGGGCCACTACGTCTACCGTAAAATGGGCGCAATGCAACGTTTTCACTGACGAACACTCATTTTGATAATGAAGTTTTATCATTTGAGCGTGATGTTCGGTTGAGTAACTTACCATGGTAATTTGGCATTAGTGACTGAATAATAAACAAAAGATTAGACTGATGTCACCACCAAAACAAAACAAAATAGCCGCCATGGGCCGCCAAAATCTACCTGCGCCAATTGAAAAACCCTTATGAGTTTTTTAACTCCACCATAAGTGCCTTTCATCTTATAGTCTCCATCATATCTGTGTCCACGACAATTATTGGCGATGATGACGACTTTCTTCTTCGTGGATTTCGGTGGACAGTTGGACAGAAGAGTGAGTGAATGATGATTCTGGTATTTCGCCTTTGTTTTTTCTCGTTGTTCCAAACATGGTTAAATCTTTTTCGACTAATTTCTTCGCTAATGGGATGCTGGTGAACCAATCGTTCATAGGTATATTACGGCGGGATCCGTACAATAACTTGGAGAGTTCCATGGCATAGTGCTCAGGCACTGACGTATTTGGAGGCGGAATGTCTGACCCATGTAAACAATTGCCTTCAACATGTAAGCAGTCTTCGAATCACACGTCATCAATATTTTAATCCCGTCAGTCTTGTCAGACTTAGAAGGGATGTACATTTTAAAGGCACAGCGTCCTCGAAACGCCAACAGTTGTTCGTCAATAGTGCAGCAATCAGTTCAGTAATATTCTTCGCACATTTTTACGATGTAATCAAAAACTTCACGAATCGGGGCCAAGCGATCAGTGGCGCGACGTTCATCTTGAGTGTCTTTATCGTCAAATCTCAGACAATTTATTAAAAATTCAAAACGTGAACGTGACGTATCTCTGTTAAGGATCTCCCTAGTAAACTTATCAAAGATCTCATTGGTGTTCTTGTCATTCATTTTGAAAACTCCTGCTAAGTAAAGAAGTCCAATCAAAGCCTTGACGAAGATACATTACTCTCTTCACTATCTTCATCCTCGTGATAACCTTTATATTTCTTACACTGAATTCCAAATTCCACATTTGTATGACGAACAACCTTTATGTTTCTTACACTGCATTCCAAATTCCACATTTGTATGATGAACAATTTCGTCAGTATTTCGACATTGTAAACCAATTCAACTCAATATATTCGGGGCTATTAAATTCGTCTTTATAGAAAATGGATTTGCTACCTTTTTGAAAACAAACTTCAGTCATGTCCCATAATGGGTTAGATTTTTAGGATTCCGAAGTAAAATCGGAACCCTTATAGTTTTGTCATGTCCGTCAATCTGTCCGTATTTCTGTCAGTCCGTCTGTCCGTCTGTCTGTCAAGTAAAGCGCCGAGACCCTTAGTGCTAGAAAACTTACAGTTTGGCATGGATATGAATATATTTAACCCCCGGAGCCAAAATTAATAAAAAAAAGATCAACATTGCGAAACGATTTATTTATTACAAAAAATAAATAAGCTAAGAATGATTTTTAACAAGCTTTAACAAGAATCCAAGTCATAAACAATCAGCCGCTAATTTACTTAATTTACGACACAATTATTTATCGTTTATAATTACGTATGACACACACCGAACAAGTACCTATTGCTACGAGAGCCGACAAGCAAATAAAATTAGGGCTTGTCAAGTGACGCCACTTCTCGTTCAATAATTTTAAAATGATCCTTATACGGCCACTCTTGAACGTGCACCGTCCCGGGGCACCGCTTCGTCTTCGACGCTGTATTCCTCGCATAGCTCGTTTCCGATGAGGGTCCCGTTTCCAAATCGTCAGTTGTCAAGTTCGCAGAGCGTGCAGACGAAGGCCCAGCTTCCAAATTATCTGCCTCGGTTTCAGAATCAGTGTCTGTCGAACACAAAAAAAAAATTAATATCAAAACGCAGTGCCAAATTTGCCTATCTTTCATCCTGCATCATTCTAGACTTCCTGTAAAAATCAAAAAAAAAAAAATCAAAATCTTTTTTATTCATATAGGTATCACTGATACACTTATGCACGTCATTTTTTAATCTACCAGTTTTTCGGAAAGGTGCTTTGTCATAGAGGAGAAGAAAAACCGAAAGAAACTCCTCGCACATCTTTTAAAATCATGAAAAGTTACATAATATCTTCTAACCTACGCGGAACTGGATGCGGCACTAGCTTCCAGGCGTCTTTGTCATTAATATATTCATTTATGCTATAGTATCCTTTGCCTAGTAGCTGAGATTTAACATATCTCTTAAACATTTGGATAGGTAAATCACGTATTGACTTGGGTAATTTATTGAAAAAACGTACACCGAGCCCCATATAAGAGCGTTGTACCCTACTTAAGCGAAAAGATGACGTCACCAAATTATGTCTGTTTCTAGTTAGATGATTATGCGTATCACTATTCTGCTTGAACATACCTAAGTTGTTTTTTACAAATATAATATTGGTGTAAATAAATTGAGAGGCTACTGTTAATATGCCTATATCTTTAAATTTCTCACGCAGAGAATCACGTGATTTCAATTTATAAATGGCTCTGATTGCCCTTTTCTGCAAAACAAATATAGAACCAATGTTAGCCGCTGAACCCCACATCAATATACCATAGGACATGAGGCTATGAAAGTATGCAAAATAAACAAGTTTCGCAGTTTCTACATCGGTAAACTGTCTTATCTTTCTAATCGCATAAACTGACCTACTTAGCTTACTCGCGAGAGCCGTTATATGGGTGCCCCATTGTAGTTTAGAATCTAAGGTGACACCCAAGAAAACTGTGGATTTTTCCATAGTTAGAATTTCATTATTTAATTTCAGGCTTTTACTAATATTCCGTACATTAGGTAGTGTAAATTCAACACACTTAGTTTTTTTAGCATTAAGTAGCAAATTGTTTGTTGTAAACCAGTGTGATAAACGAGATAGAGCACTGTTTACGTCGTCAAAATTCATTTTATTTCTATTCGTCTTAAATATAAGGGAAGTGTCATCAGCAAACAGGACAATCTCTGCATGTTTCTTAATATAATACGGCAGATCATTTATGTATACTAGAAAAAGGAAGGGGCCCAAAATCGAGCCCTGAGGTACACCCATAACAGATTGAGATCCCGATGACTTGGTATCATTTATGCTAACACATTGGATTCTACCCTTTAAGTACGACGCAATCAAGTTAAGTGAGTTATTCTTGATACCGTAGTGGCTGAGCTTAAGTAGAAGTGTTTCGTGTTCAACACAGTCAAATGCTTTAGACAGGTCACAGAATACCCCTATGGCATTTTGTGAATTCTCCCAGGCCTCAAAGATGTGTTTGAGAAGCCTAGCACCAGCATCTGTTGTACTACGGCCTTTGGTAAAGCCGTATTGATCAGGGTGGAGTAAATTACAAGTGTTGAAGTGCATCAGCATTTGATTTAATATAATTTTTTCGAATACTTTACTAAGAGTTGGTAAAATAGAAATAGGTCTGAAATTATTAACGTCTGTTTTATCCCCAGATTTAAAAATCGGTATAATCTTACTATACTTCATAAGATTTGGGAAAGTACCTAAATCTACACATTTATTGAATAACCTAGCTAAATAAGGGGCTATCACATCTATTATATTATTTATAACTTTGACAGACATTCCCCACAAATCACCCGTATTTTTAATGTGCAATGCTTGAAAAGTTCGAACTATTTCCAATGAGGAAGTATATTTAAATTGAAACGAAACACTACATTCATCAACGGTATCTTTTAAAATAGAATGTGCTGCTGCCGGGGATGAAGTCAGCGATTTAGTCAACCTAACCGGAATATTTTGAAAGAAATTTTCAAATGCATTAGCCACCTCTTTATCAGAGGTTATTTTATTTTCATTAACTAATAATTCATATTTAGAATCGCGTAAATTATTACTACCAATCTCATGTACATTATCTGACATTACCAATTAACTTCCTGACTAAACCACGCATTTTGAATTTCATACATCACCTTCATCACACATCATCTCAACCATACACAGCTAGCTAAATGTGTGTGTAACTCTCGGGACACCACTTTCCCTTCCACGGCAACATGTATTGAGCCGCTGCTTGTGTGGTTTTACCACGGGCTCCACTGAGTAATTTCAGTTCATATCGGTCGCTTCCAAGTACCTTCGTAACCCGATATGGACCTCTCATGCCCGAGTCGAGTTTGCCCAAAAATTGTGAATATTTTATGACAAATACTAAGTCATCGGCTTGAAATACTCCTGGAGGGTGTTGTTGCTGGTAGACATGCGCGTCTTGTTTTTCTTGGTTTTTCCTTAGCAGTGATGTGCTCTACTCTCTAGTAGTGTGCTCTAGTTCTGCAAATTTCTGTAAACCGAGCTGTACCGGAGATTGTATAATCCTGAGATAGCGGGACAGAAGTGAACCACTCTCTGAAGTTAACTAAACTAAGATAGTTTGGGCAATATACTGAGACGCTACTTCAGGCCCTAAAATACTTAATAACTAATAAGCTACATAGATCGACATCGCCAGGTAGTGTGAATTTATAACTTGTCGTTCGTGGACCGGATGATCGGTGAAGACAGAGCTCAAATCACATCAAGGTGCCGGGCTACGGCCTCGCTTCCCCGTCTGTTCCGGGGTGTCAGGGAGTTTTGCTACCTAGCTCCACTCTCCATTCAGTGTTATCTTTTGTGTCATAGGTTATATTATTAGGAATAATTACTTCTGGGTTTCCAAACTGTAATTTTAACGTGGCTATTACCACTGCCGGGGTAGTGGCGGTGATAATGAGTGCTGAAACAGCCTCCTTCGCGGGTCCACGTAAACATCTTCTTAGTCGCTAAATGTTTTCCTTCTCCCTAAAGTGGCATAACGTGGTAGACTCCTTGTATGACTGTTTAAACGCCAACCATTCCATCGGATCCCCGTAGAACATGGAGAGGTCTCTGGGCGTGCTCATACAGCTAAGCAGGTGAGCATTGTTGTTTGCGGACGTAGAAGCGCTGACCAGTTCCTTCATAGCGCTCACCAGCTGCTGCATTGGGCCATCAGTGCCGTCAGGATCCGGCGGCGGTAGACGCAAAGAGGCTTTAGTGAATCCATTGGTGTCGTCTCTTTGTGTCTCGAGATGCTGCTGGCTCTGCTTCAGCCACTTCTTGACGTCCTCTCTGCTTTTCTCGTCACTCCTTGACGGGGCTGGACTGTACTGTTGATCATCTAGTGCTGCTATATCTGCAGCCACCCACCCGTTTGTCAATCAATTCCATTTCAATACGAGCCTTTTCTTGGGCCGCTTCCAGTTCCAACCTCTTTCATGCTGTGACCGAAGACGTGGACGACGATTTAATTGAATGATGGTCCACGGATTTTCTTTGCACTTCACTTTTCACTTTTTCATCACTTTCACAAACTTGCGCTTTACTTTTTGTTCCTTGCAGCGACTTAATTCCACTCGATTGTTCTATTAAAACTTGTAGCTCGAGCGATACTTGTAGTTTGAGGTAGTCTCAGAGAAAGAACAGGATGACGTTTCATATAAGATCGAAGCCAACCATCCCCAGCCATTTCATGCTCAGTTCAAGAAGAAGGATTTTTTTATTATATTCTACAGCCAACCTATAGGCAAAAGTTCTGGCTTTCTTAGCTCTTAGGCCAAAGTTAGCAGCAGCGCAGTTTAAAAGATAGTCACAGAGTACCTTCTCCTCTGAAGCTGTAAAACCAGTCTTTTCGGGATATCCAACCGTTGGAGCAGTCGCCGTTTCGTTAGCTTCATAAGCAGTTTTGTTTTTAAATATACCTATAGAGGGAGGTACGGTTCAGGTTCTAACTCGTAGCCGCGTCACGGAGACTTTTCTTTCGCAAAGTTACCTCTTCCGCTGCGAGATCGTAAATTTCGCGACTCGCCATACTTCTGTCAGTTTTTCTTTTATAATCAGTAGGCATGCTGAAACAAAATAAACAAATTAAATCAACAAAAAAAAAATCCCTCATCAAAATAAAGGCATCGTAAAAAAAAAACGTTAAAAACTTACTTTTCACGATTTTTGTCACACGGCACGCAGATCCCCACAATCGCGCGACTTACGCCACCGATGCGAAGTGACACGTCTGCGGGCGGAGGGAAGTGGTTGAAAAGCGACGTTGCCAACTCGCTAACGGCTTTAAGTTCCGAGAAATCAGTACTGTTTCAAATCACCTTTGTATCAAAACCCCTCGGTCTCCCTTACAGTGTATGATTAAAATACTTTTTTTGACATAAGATCCTAGGCTGCATTGGTCACAACTCTCATGAGGTGAACAGGTGAATGATACTCTTAGAGAAGAAGATCTTGACGGTAACAGAGAATATCTTAAAAGTTCTCCAATCAACTGTGATTCACTATGTAGTTGGTAAATTCAAATTCAAATTCAAATTCTTTATTTGCATGAACATGGGTAGTAAGTACATAAAAGATTACATTACATTTTTAAGTCCGCCAAGTTCCACCTGTTGAGGTATGCAAATATAAAAATAAATAATTTAGTTTATCATACCGTAACAATTGCATCATTATATAATATAATAAAATCTCATCATTACAATCTAAAGAATATAATGTTATTGAAACTATTTTATATTAATTATCATAATTTATCATTATTATCATAATTTGGTAATAGTGCAAGTATGAAGATATCAGTTTCCTCCTAATCCAATTGTTCATGCGCACAGTATGTAATATTACCTTAGTTGCGGCCATCCATGTTTTATGAACTCGATAGTTAGATATTACTAGGATGTAAAACATTGTGGAAGTAACTAGTAGTTGATTTTGCTTCATGAGACCTACTACATCTTGTCAGATGATTCAAGCAACGTCTATAGTAGAGGGGCTGCTGAGGGGCAACGCCGCTCGTGACTAAGAAGTCCAATTCTAGACAGACACTTTCGGCCACACTTGTGACACGCGTACTTAGAGTCTACCGGAGCAGAGCTTCCTTCGCGATTGTGTCTGATCGTTCGTTTCCGAGCTAGATTTTGAAACCAGGCCTTGTCGTGGGTTTTACGCCCGTCGGAGATAGATTTTCTCCACTTATCGCAATCGGAAGCAAGATCCTGCCATGTATTGCACTTAATGTCAAAAGAAATCATGTCGCGTTTTGCGCAGTCCTTGAAGCGCAACTTTGGCTGTACTACTTTTCGCTTTGCAACTTGACTAGACAAGATTTTCCTGGGTAAACGAGTACTATTCATTCGATGCACATGCCCTAGTCATTGCAAACGTTTCTCCTTAAGGAGCGCGGTAATGCTAGAAGCTGCGCAATCTCTAATACTCTCTCGTTAGTCATACTGTCATTCCATGAAAATTTCAGGATGCTCTTAAGGCAACGCATGTGGAAGATGTTTTGCCGTCGTTCCTGTTTAGCATACGACGCAGATCTCGGCTCCGTACAAGATTGTGCTTAAGGCGCAAGTTTCGTAAACTATTATCTTGGTCTTTATTGTAAGATGTTTATTATTCCACACTCTGTACGTAGTCTTCCAAACATCGTGGCCGCCTTTCCGATGCGAATGTCGATCTCACCATCAAGAAAGAGATGTTACAGTCGACGATGTTACAGCTTGTTACAGTCGACCCTAAATAACAGAACTTGCTAACCACTTCCAAAACGAGTACCTTCCAGCAAAATGTTCGGCTGTAGCGAGCAATCCTGCGTAAGAATTACGGTCTTTTTTACATTAAATGACAAGGAAAACAGGGAAAAAGCGTAAGAAAATTTATCCTGGATATGCTGGAGGTCTTCTGGGGTCTTCGCTACAAAGGCTGCATCGTCGGCAAAGAGCAGGCTGTCTATGAATAAGTCCTCGCGGTTGCGATGGGACCTCAAGTGCGCTTTATTTAGCATCTTTCCGTCAGCTTTTGTATGTAGGTGGACTCCCTGTTGTTGGTTGCCGAAGGCGACTAAGCAGCAGGGAGAAGAATATGCCGAACAACGTAGGCACTAGGACGCAGCCTTGACGAACTCCTCTGCGCATATCAAATCCCTCAGACGTTTGGCCTTCAAAGACAACTGCAGCTTTCATCCCCTCGTGAAAAGATTTTATTAGCTTCAGCAGCTTTTGAGGACATCCAATTTTCTCAAGGGCCGTATAGAGAGACGAGACCTTCTCTGCTCACTGTATCGAAGGCTTTGTTCAAGTCAGCGAACATAACTACTAGGAGCGTGTTTTGCTCTTCTCTTGAAGCTTCTCTTGAAGCTGCCGTAGGGTGGAAATCATGTCAGTAGTGTCAACGCTGGGAGTAATACCCGCATTGAGCCTCAGGATATACGCGTTCGGCAAGACGTTGCAGCTTTGTCAAAATAACCCTTGCAAATAGCTTCTCGACGATGCTGAGAAGGGAAATACCGCGATAAGAGTTGCAGTCACCGTAACGGTGACGAAAACTGTCGCGTTGGTTTTGTAAAAACGAAAACAAAAATATATGAGCGTTTCTGGTTCCCAGCTATGTCGGCCTATGTTAAAAAAAAACTTGTCTAACTGTTTAGTTTGCATCATGGGACAAGGTCATCATGGTCTTAAACAAAGTTTTCTACATCCGATCAAAAAAATTGCAGTACCCTTTCATACAATACATCTTGATTGTACTGGACCTTTCACCCAGTCTCATGAAGGTTAGTAAAAACTTAAAAAAAGAATTACTCAATATATTGCTATAGTGCGCGCGGAAGCGCTAGTCACCGCCTGAGGTATGTGGGGGGTGAGACGGGGGAGGTCGCGATTGACAAGACGCAGTCAGACGCACACGAGAGTGAAGTACACATAAAATCTCAGGATAACATGTTAGAATTAATGTAATGGGTAATTATAATATTAAGTTAATATTAGTCTACTTTGCAACAATCCACGGTTAATATCACGGAACACAGACACAAGTGGAAATGGTACAAGTGTTGATTAGTATGGGAACCGTGCTAGCCAAATAAACACAAGGAAATCCATAATCGTATTATTTACAACTAAGAAACTCACATTTTAATTGGTTGTTATTTGTCAACTACGAATAGTCTAAGAAACTCGCTGTTTATAGTTGAAAATGCACCTTAATCTTTGGATTTAATTCTTATTTTTCCATGTCTTATTCAGTGACCTTAGTACCTTTATCAATTATGATCATAATACTTTTCAAGTTTATCTATCCACCGCTAGATGGCAGTATTCTGCGTTACAAGTAATATATACTTAACTTCTTTACTAATAAGGTTGACAAAACAATATCATACAATGTCAATCTTATAGAAAATAATTAAATAATTCCATCTACTGAACGCTAGATGTCGTGACTGGAGTCTACAATAGATTGAATAGCAACCTTACAAGTATTTCGGTAAGTTACATTTTTGGTTAACAACATCATACTGTGTTTGGTTTAGGCTTAAAGATGTGCGTTGTGCTTTTTGCCGCGTTATCGATATTTATATTGAAACTGGTACTGTCCGAGTGTCCGACATCATAAGATGTAGATCCGTCATATTGGTACTTAAACTTCTTGTTTTTGTACTGTCTATGTGAACACTTGATCATTATTTTGAAAGCTTATATCTCAAACACACGGATCTAATAAAAGACGGACGTGATCCCAACAACAAATTCAGTGAAGCACCCATAGTAATACCAACTCTCTATTCGTACAGTACACACACCCACACATTGACACCATACTGCGTCAATCGCGAATCAAAAATTACGCACACATGGAAAGCTGGCGGCCATTGCTATGCTTCACTATCGATTAGACGAGGCATTACGAGGCGTAGACGTGACCGTAGCAATTTTTATCAATGTTAGCTATCTAAACAGTCACAAAATACCAAGCCTAGGCATTTTAGCAACGAAAATAAATATAATTTAATATGTCGATAAGTGAAATTTCAATGAAGCTAAACGTAGCTACAAAAACATTGCTGATATGAACTGGGATGCATTTCAACCTTAACATTATACAAATAAGGTAAATTTATTTTCTTGGAATTACATTTCTTAGACATGCTGTGCCAGTCACGCGCATGCGCTTATATTCCTCGTCAGGATCCTAGATTATGTACCAATGATTTCAAATAAAAAAATTCATTCATATTAATTTTATACATTTTTATGATACAACACAATACTTTATTGCACACCAAATAGCAGAACTGTACATACATAATTATGACACATATCCCTAAAATAAAAAAAGAATATTATTATTATAATAAATTGTAATATTCATATTATGAAATACTTTTAACTAAAAATAAAATTACAAAACTGCCGATATTCATATATTTGTACCCCATCCCTGCCCGAGTAGCAGAAAATGTTCTAGAAAACAATAGCCGAGTAGCAATATTATCTAAAACATAAAACGAACCTTATTGCCAAGTGACTGAGTAGCTTTTTGATCATAAATTATATTATTTCCTTTATTTATGTGTTTCGAATTTGAATTATTACGAAATAAATTAAAAACTAGGCTTATTTGTGGTATAAAACACGGCCATTAAATAAATTCATTGCTCGCTATTATTCCTGCCCTCCAAAATTGTACAGTAAGGCATATTTACGTAATTTAAGACAAATTTTATTTTACGTAATGCACAACCGACGCAGCTCAGTGACAGTTGAGTTATGCCGGCAAGTATGCGGAGCTCCTCTTAATGTTAGTCGCTGTGCCACGCCCACATCGCACTTCCACTGGTGTCTGTGTTCCGTGGTTAATATGTATGATGGTATATATTGTACTTTAAGACAAGCGTGGTACCTCCCTCCTTCCCACAATGGAAACATGCACTACAATAATTTAATAATTAAAAGTATATACCAACATATGTACATACCAGCACCAACACGTGTTATGCCCCGAAACGGAGCATCATCAGGGTAAGTTGACTATACGATGGTTAGTCGCAAAGTAAACATCTTTCACTGAGCGTGGCGTATTTATATCCAACTCGCCCACTGGTTATCTAATGATGTTGTTGATAATTATTAGTGATTCAGAATCGGGTCTGACGTAATCTGGTGATTTACTGTTGAAAATCCTCAGGAAAGAGGATGGACGTACCTGATAAAATTGTTCATTCGACTAAAGTTTAAATTTTCTTAAAATATTCTGTAGCATGCTTTTGGTTTTCATCACATATATCATAGTCAGACCTGGATCCATTTAACAATATGTTTGTATCTTTACATCAGTTTCATAGAAAACTACATAAATATTCAATCATATTTATAATCTCTTGCTTATGCAATGTACAGTTTATGAAATTATAATCAATCGTTATTTGTTAAACTGTCTGAATATAACATCTTGTGTCTTTTCTTATTATGTGAATTATTACACCTGAATGTTGGAAAAACTTTTTCTCATTTGAGCGAGGGGTATGTCAGACATCTTCTAGTTTTATTACACTCCCTTATGGTAATTGAACTTAGTTCATCGTCATAAGAATGAAAGTTACTTAAACAAATTTGACAATCTTTAAAAATCTTGATTTATAATTTTCTTAACACATACCCCGTCACATATCTATTTGAGCTCTACTTTTAACATTATTTAGCATTACTGGTAGTCAATTATAACACAAAAGTCACACTACACTAGTCACAACGCAAGGCGAGGGACGACTTCCTGGCAGCTGGCACTTGGCAGTGGCAGTGCGACCTAATCTGAGTAGAACCGGTATTTAGTCTCGCTTGACCTTTACACATCCTTTTCTAACATGCTCTTACTACGAACAGCATTGTCTAAAGATACACTCTTGGAATAACGTGAAATCAGGAGTTTTGTTCCTTACTATCGAGTTATTTAAACTTTCAAGGGTCATATACAAACACCTTCTTAATTATCTTACTTAGGGCTAAGCCTTAAGTTTAATTTATTCGGTAGCACGATAAGAACCGGTTTGTGTAGGCAACTGGCTCAGAAGCCAAATGTTCTTCTTTTGCTTCCATCACAATATTAAATATTTGTAGCTGATACTTAAGTTGTAGTCTTTCTGGCAGCGTTTGAGTATTCAACAGCATACAGCGGTCTCTGTTTTAGCAGCAGAAGAAAGCAGTATTTGTTTCCTTAATGTGTCCCTTTGTGTAGATTTTCCTTGCCTTCTTCTTTGTTCTGTTTCCAACAATGAGACACAGGTCGCCTTTTCTTAGGAGAATTTATAAAAAGCAAAGCAAAAGCAAAGTAACAACCCATAATTGTCCCACTGCTGGGCTCGGGGTCTCCTCTCACAATGTGAGGGGTACAGGCCATAGTCTACCACGCTGGCCAAGTGCGGATCGGTAGACTTCACACACCTTTGAGAACTTTATGGAGAACTCTCCGGTGTGCAGGTTTCCTCACGATGTTTTCCTTCACCGAAGTAAGTGATAATTAACTTCTAATACGCACATAATATTTGAAAATTAGAGGTGCGTGCCAGGATTTGAACTCGGGCCCCTCTGTTTGAGAGACCAATGTTCTAACCGCTAGGCTACCACTGCTTTATATCTACTATCTATACTAGGAGAATTTATATCGTCGTATAATTGTTCAACCACGCCGTCATTATCTCTTGGTGAATGCTCTTCGATTGTTACATTTGGGATCTCCAAGATTTGCATTGTTACCCTAACAAGAATTCCATATGTAATGAAATGAAAATGAAAAAATGAAAAATGAAACTTTATTTCTTTATCACTACAAACAGCAAAAAATACAATACAACAATATCATACAATCGAAGTATTGTCATACAATCGAAGTAGTGTATTGAGACAGTTGACTGACCGATTCTGTAACTAAAGAGTTACAGAATCGGTCAGTCAACTGTCTCAAAAATTTTAGAAGAAGTATGTGACGCTTTATGGAAACATTCAAAGCCAAAAGTTTTGCGTGAACCTGATCAACATGAATGGAAGGAAATTGCCAGAGCATTTAAAAAAGATTACAATTTGACCACAGCTGTGGAGCAATCGTAGGTAAACATGTTACCATTCAATGTCCACCGAACTCCGGTTCAAACCTTTTCAAATTTTAAGAAAACAATATCTATAGTTTAACTAGCTGTAGTTGTTTTTCTAACTCTTCACGAGGCATATCAGGTGTTGTGCTTGCAGAGCCTAGTCATATTGTTTTTTGTTCATCTTTAATATTCTTCTTTTCTTTCCAAAATGCTCCAAATTTAGTTTTCGTTTTTGTGCCCTTTTTCTCTACAGGGTCAACATTTTTCCTCTAGGGCTTTTGCCAGTAAAAGCCGCTTGGACTGTGGATGGTCCTGATTTGGTGTTAAATGAAACTGCTGCCGCTAGACACCAACCTTGGTACCCTCCTTACAAAGTAAAATTAGTTCGTTTGCTGCCGATAAATTTTCCTATAAAACTGTTAAAGCATTTGACAGTGTTAGTATCGACATTTTCAATCGAACTGCATGATTTTGCTGCAATGCACTGGACGACAATATGACGAAGAGCATGGCTTTGGATTCCTCCATAAATTTTCGTCTCCAGCAACCAGCGGTAATGGCACCAAGAAAGTCATAAATATACTGAAATCGTCTTGTTGTTCCTCCATTTCCTGATTATATCGGTTTTGGTTGGAAGCACCATCAAATCCCCACTTGGATATTAGGTTCAAATCTTTATTTTGAACATTTTGAGGAAGACTTTCGAGGATCCTCTTTATTGTGACATCGAGTAATGCTTGAGGCGTAATCCTCGCTGATGAATCAGTTACAGTCTCTAATTGCTTCGGAGGATAACATTTTTGTTTGGCTTATTACACTTCGTAGTAAGATGGGAAAATGTATTTTGCACCTTCCCGAGTGGTTGTCTCTCTTAGAACATTACTGTTAAAACTTGGTCATTACGGAATAAAAAATAAGGCCCTTAGCTTGATCGCATCTTATTTGAGTGATAGAATACAAAAAGTCAGCATAAATGATATTAAGTCATCGGGGTCACCGGCGGTGATGGGTGTACCACAGGGCTCGATCTTGGGTCCTTTTCTTTTCCTGGTATACATAAATGATTTACCTCATTATGTAAAAAACCAAGCGGATATTGTACTATTTGCTGATGATACATCATTAATATTTAAGTGTGATAGGAATAAAGAAAATTTCGACGACGTAAATAGTACTCTTTCGTATGTCTCGCGTTGGTTCACTATTAACAATTTACTGTTAAATGCAAAAAAAACTAAATGTATAGAGTTTATACTTCCTAATGTCAAAAAAGTCAATAAACTTATTAAACTTAATAATGAAACATTGAATATGGAGGAATCTACAGTATTTTTAGGGGTGACCTTAGATAATAAACTTCAATGGGACCCACATATAACAAATCTCGCGACTAAACTCGGTAGGGCTGCTTATGCTGTTAGAAAAATAAGGCAGTATACTGACGTCGAAACTGCTAGGATGGTTTATTTTGCATATTTTCACAGTATTATGTCTTATGCCATCTTGCTGTGGGGCAAGGCAGCTAGTATAGAACAAATTTTCATACTGCAAAAAAGAGCTATTAGGGCTATTTATAAACTTAGGTCTCGAGAAACTTTGCGTGAAAAGTTCAAAGAAATAGGTATACTTACAGTAGCTTCACAGTATATTTATAGTAATGTGGTTTTTATACGGAATAATATAAGCGCGTATAAACAAAATTGTGAAATAAATAATCGCCAAACCAGAAGAATGCACCAATTAGTAACGCCATTTTACCGTCTTTCTAAAGTGCAGCGATCTTTTATGGGGCTTGGTGTACAGTTCTATAATAAAATCCCGAAGTTAATACGTGATTTGCCAGTAGAATTGTTTAAGAAACATGTAAAATCTCAACTTTTAGGCAAAGGTTATTATACTGTAGATGAGTACTTAAGTGACAAAGACGCATGGAAATGACCTGCTCTGCAACCAGTTCCGTACAAGCTAGTAATATATATATATTTTTTTTGTAATAAATATATCAATGTATTTTTATTTTTAAAAGATGTGCTGAGGAGTTTCTTTACGGCTTTTCTTCTCCTCCATGACAAAGCACCTTTGCGAAAAGCTGGTAGATTAAAAAAAATGACGTGCATAAGTGTATCAATGATACCTATATGAATAAATGATTTTGAATTTGAATTTGAATTTGAATTTTGAGTGATGTACCTATTGCTACTTGGACAGTTTTAATGAAAGGAGCAACCCTAGCGCTTTTTCTGCTGTAATCATTATAGTTTTAACTGTTTTTTTAAGACTTTCCTTAATTTTTGTAGCTGCTTCTGGATTTTTCAGCATATATTCGATAACATGTGCCATATCCTCACGACCTTCTTCTTTGAAAGGTATGGCAGCTGAATATGCCACTTCATTTGGATCTTTGTTTTGATAATCATCAGACCTTCTCCTCTTTTGTTTGCGTCCTAGATCTTCCAATGCTTTTATAGGTCTTTTTGTCATTCTGCCACTAGACGATGTCGACGGTTTTTTACAGATTAAATGTGCACTAGGCCCCTGGTGTTCTTCTTCATTTTATTGTGGCCAGATGAAACAAGAGTATCCGGCAGTAGTTCAGTTTCTTACATTTTGTAAAAAAATATCTAGTTTGATATCGTGTTAGTTTATCGATATAGCTCCATCCCTATCAGTTTCCCCGACTCTGGTATAACATTGTACGTGTGTAAACGTCATATTTTTATAAAATAATGCATACATAATGTAAAAAAGACGTTCGTTCAAGTTTTCACAGAAGCTGTCATCGAGAAAATAAAGAAATGGAAATAGTATAATATTCTTTATTTATTACCTCATATCTTCCAAACCACTGGACCCATTTATATAGGGTGTCCCAGCGCCAAGTGACCGCCCGGCGTCTATTGATTATTTGGACAAAACTATTAACAAAAAACTAATAAAGTACAGGTCTAATCGGTTTGGTTTTTTTTATTAGCTTTTTAATTTTTTCGGAAAAAAAACCTGACTTGCTACACTATTTTCGTGGGCTGTCGTTAATTGCTTTTCACCTTGTAATAGTGATTCTGGCATATATGGTCGATAACCACATCCTTCTGACATATGCATACTGTCCCTGAAACCCCTGTCTAAAATGAACACATCATCATTTCTGAAGTAAGATCTTAAAGCAGAGCCCTCGCGAAACACCAGAAACAATCAACAATATGTCCATCACATGCAACTATCATGAAAGGTTTTATCAAGTTTCTATACTTATGCAAAGAATAACTTTGCTTTTGAAACATATAGTTTGAGCTCTTATGTAAATATACTCGTATGTAAGTGCCGTCACAAATGACAATAGCATTGCTCCCATTTCCATATAGCCCCGTAGGTATCAACAAATTATGTTGCAATAAGTCATCCCTACTTAAATGATTAATTCCTAGATATCTAGTTAAAATCATTCGTACTTTATTTAATAAGCCTTCAAGCGTTCTACGAGGAACTTGAATTAAAGTCGAAATTCTACCATCAGAATCTCCAGTTCTCATTTTTAACAGAAATGTTGCTAACGCTAACTCCCCTCTTCGCATTTCTGTTAATCGAGGGATTTCATTATATATGTAAAGAATAGAATTTTTCTTTAGTTATTCCCATCCAATATTCAAATATTATATCATCCATTTCTTCAACATTTTCAAAGTACAATTTGGGAATAAATGTATTAACACAAGAAAATACATGTTGTATCATATGGGCTGAAAATGTTGCAATGCTATTATCTGATTCGTATAATGTCTCCCATATATTACCCATCAAATGTTTCCTACAAATACAATCAAGTTTAGGCATATAATATCTATGGGTATTTATAATTATTGCACGTAATTTGTCCGAAATACTATGCAGTGTTGTGCTGACGCAGTCTGGAAACACACAGCGTTTATTGGAATTTGCAGCTCTCCTGTAATAAGGAATTATTTTGCATATTCATAGGACGATCTGCGCTACCTTCCTCTTCAACTTCAACGAATTGGCTGTGGTGGTGTAATGGGTTGGTCCATTGTGCCTTCTTCTTCTACTGAAACTGGTTGCACCCGTGATTCATCAACTGAGTTCCTACGGCAGGCTTCTCTTTGTGTGCGTAACCAACATGCATGGCACACTGTCGGAAGCTGATACCTGTAAAATGTTACAATTGCATTAAATCATACCTAACAATAATATAATGAGTTACCTATGCATACTAAACGGTAAAACTATGGATCTAAGGTACCCGCGTTCGCGGTTGGGAGGGAGGGGGATGGGAGGGGGTGTTAACAGGAATCCCCCAGTTGCAATTTATATGTCCAGGAAAGGTATAGTTTTCAATTTCGATTTATGATTTTTTTGTAAAATCATAGGAAAAAACCTTGGGCATTTCTTTAGTATCAGTGGGAGAGGGGTGGAGTTGGGGGAGGGGAGGGGATGAGGTTAGGACCCCCCTTAAAGATACTAAGTGAGGAAACATAGTTTTTGAGTTTTTTTTTATTATTATTTTGAGGTTAAATCTATGAAAACCGCTCAATATTTGTCTTAAGTCTACATTAATGTCAGGTTGTGGAGGAAGAAGTAAAATTTCGACCTCCGTATGGGGAGATACTACACCACTACTATTAATGATTAAACGAACTTACCTGTAAGTGAAGTTCTATCATAATTATACGAAGAGTTTCGTCCGAAGATATTAGTAACTAGAATTTATTTTACACAATGTAGTAACGCAGTAAGTGTTACCACTCATCACTTGTTTGGAGAAAAAAGTAGCCAAATATGGCAACCCTTTTTTTTTTTTTAATGGCTCCCGCGCCTCTCGTGCCAACCCCGAATCGGCAGCTCCTTCATTTAGTTCAAAGCTTCTAACAGAACATTATGATATTTCCGAATGGGTTTGGGCGGGTGGGAGTACGTTACTAATATCTTCGGACGAAACTCTTCGTATAATTATGATAGAACTTCACTTACAGGTAAGTTCGTTTAATCATTAATTATACTCGAGTTTCGTCCTCGATATTAGTAACTAGAATTTATTTTACACAATGTAGATGTTGAGAGTTATATGAGGAAATATCAAAATTAATATGAACACCGTTTTACAAAATAATAAAAGGTTTATTATTTAAACAACATAATCAGTAACATCCTTGAGAGGTACATTAAGTATTATCTAAATAGGTACCTATCATCACACTTGATTTGATCGACAGATAGTTCTAGCTAGAACCGTGTTATCATTATCTATGTTAACAATAGTTCTGTTGTAGAATTTGGCGAATGTAGTGGAATTGCCACTCCATCCGGCAGATTTTCTAATCGTATCGAGGCTTACACCTGACTTATAGGCTAAAGAAGTCGCAGCATGTCTTGTGCTATGCGACGAGAAAATGGAAGTGTCGATTCCACTATTTTTCAAAGTTAGTTTAATCCAGCGACTGAGCGTTGGAGCTTTTATAGAATTGTGGGGTTTTTTAAGCCCTATAAAAAGTAAATCAGATTTGCGCAAATCTCTTGTTCTATTTATGTACGCCATTAATGTTTTGGCTGGACATATTTGAGGTCGTTCTTCAAAGAATGGTAAATAAAGAGTTGGTTGATTAATATCTGCTCTAGAGGTTTTTATAAGTTCCGAGATTTTAATTATTATTTGATCTGACAGAAACATTATATTATTTATATTGATCTTAGAAAGCGTTTGAGCTCTATGAGCTGTCACAAGCGCAACCAAGGTCGTACATTTCATGGAAAGTTGGTCTAATGGCAATAAGTCATTTGGAAAAAAGGATTCCAAATAATTAAGAACTTTTGCCACATCCCATGTGATATTATAGCGTGGCATCGGAGGTCTAAGTCTAAACACACCTTTACAAAATCTTTTGATACGGTCATCATCAGATATTGGCCCTAATATAAGTGCGAGGGCTGACCGGTAACTGTTTATGGTACCGTATTGGCTACCAGAATTAAAGCAATCGGTAAGAAAATCAACAATTATCGGAACTGATGTGTTATATGAATCAACTTTATTTTTTATGCAAAATTTATACCAGCGTCTAAAGCACACATCATATTGTTTCAATGTACTCTCTGATAAGGACGCTAACATGATATTTACAGCGGAAAGGGGGACGCAGCGCTGCAGCAGCGCCGTGCTGATAAGACTCCTGCAACCAGGGTAACGCTGGACTTGATGTTCCGGTTGCTGGAATTAGATATTATAATATGGTTAGGATTTAATCTTATTATTTTTGATACTACAAGGTTCATAAATACAGGGTACCATGGTTGTGTAGGCCAGTCTGGAACAACCATTATACCTTCAGCCTTTTCTGAAATTATTTTTCTTAAGGCCTTAAGAATTATAGCCACCGGAGGGAAGGCGTAAAAGAAAAAACAGGACCATTCAATGGTAAATGCATCGTATGCGTATGCGTCAGGGTCCCTGTTCCAAGACACATATACGTCACATTTTTTGTTAATACGGCTCGCAAATAAATCGATATTGGGATTTCCAAATATTTTAGTTAACTTTTGATATCCATCTAATGAAATTTCCCATTCTATATCTGGGTGAGAACGTCTAGATTCTATATCCGCGGTGACGTTATCAGAGGATTTTATGTAAGATGCTACGACAAATATTTTGCGAGACTCACACCACTGCCATAAGTCTTTTGTAACTTTCGTCAGATGGGGGTACTGAATACCACCCATCCTGTTTATGTAAGATACCGCCGTGGTGTTGTCTACCCTTAAAAGTATTTGACAGTCATAGCAGTTCTTGGCAAATATTTTAAGAGCAAAAAAGGCTGCCAGCAGCTCGAGCTGGTTAATGTGTAAAGAACATTCTGTTTCAGACCACCTGCCACTAGCTGTCTGATCACCGCAGGCCGCTCCCCACCCCGTAGTTGAAGCGTCAGAAAAGATTTCAATTGAAAAATAATCTTCTTTTATTCGATGGCTTGGATTGCGTAAAGCATTGAGCCACCAATTGAAATCGGCAAGAAGAGTGTCAGGAATATTCATAAATCTATTGTAATCATCATGGCCAAGAAGATTTAGATATTTAACCCGTTCCATTTGTTTAGTATACAGCCAGCCGTATTCAACGGCTGGGCAAGCGGATACTAATAACCCTACTAGCTGCGCGAATTTTCTGATTTTACAACGTTTTACTTGCTTAAAATGTTCTATTTCGCGTACGATTCGATTTCTTTTTTCGGTTGGCAGGCTTACTGTCCATTTGTAAGAATCTATTATAAAACCGAGATACTTGCATGAATGGGATGGAACACGATTACTTTTTTGTTCATTTATAATAAATCCAAGAGCCTTTAATAATCGTTCAGTAGTTCTTATGTTATTTAAACATTCCTGACGAGAATTGCCTATCAAAAAAAGATCGTCGAGATAAATTGATGAAACCAATCCACAAGAACGTAATAATTTGATTACTGGTTTCATCAATTTGGTGAAGATAAACGGAGCTGTACAGATCCCGAAAGGGAGGACATTAAATTGATATAGCTTGGAATCTAGACTAAACCTAAGGTATTTTCTAGAACTGGGATGAACTTTTATCAAAAAAATATGCATCTTTCAAATCTAAGGTCGCCATAAAACAATGTTTTGAGACTAATTTTAAGGCCGTTCTTAGGTCTTCTAACTTAAAATGCTGTGTAGGTATAAACTTATTAAGCTCTTTTAAGTTGAGAATAAATCTCATGCTCCCACTGGGCTTAGGTACCAAGAAAACTTTAGATACGAATTGATCTGAACATAGTTCACATTCTGAGATTGCGCTTCAGGGAAGTTATATTTTTCCTCAGTGTCAGTTGATACAGTAGTGGGATAACTAGATTGGTAAACTGGTGACTTAAAGGTTAATTGGTATCCGTTTACCCACGATAAAACAGTTTCGTCTTGTGTGATCAATGACCACTGTTCGTGAAAATCTGCAAGGCGGCCAGCATAACGTACCGGGTCTAGCGGCGGCGAGTCGACTTCTGCCGATGTGATGACTTGTGCGACGAGGTTGCGCGCCGACTGGCTGGTGCTGCAGGTTGTGTCTTCTGTGTCGGAGCCTTCAGCTGGCTGCGAGCTGAGGGTCCCGCCTTCCAGTTTAAAGTCTTCGGTTTTTGCTTCTGTTTCTGTACATCCTTCATGTCAGTGCCAGATTTACAAACGGCTTTAGCTGTTTTTAAAGTTTCTGGTAAATCCACACCGAAGAGATATTTATCTATCTTGGTAGTCGATAATTGTTCTCGGAAATCCTTCTTTAGCGAGTACAGAGCAAAATTTCTACGAGACAACGATTCACTGTGCTGTATGTCGCAAAGTATACGTCCAATCTCCATTAGTTGCTTCGAAAGGTTGTTGTTCTCCTTGTTCCTTAATTGAGATGTCAGCATACGACCTATGCCAGCGATGGCTGCTGAAAGCTGTTTTTGTCTATATTCAATGGCTTTGTCTCTTTTTACAACGGTTTCTCCTGATGCTGCTTTTATTTCGGCGTTAAGCATTGGAGCAGCAATCTTTGTGCAGTTAGAAGGCACTAAAAACTTCTGTATTAACTCTTGCCTTACTTGCTTTTCTAAACCTGTTGTGGCTATATGTTCAAATCTACTGGCCACCTCCTTGTTAATTTCGTCACCGAATTCTTGAGCTACTGATGGATCAGCGCCCAATATATCTAGTAATTCAGATTGACCAGTACCATCTTCATTTGATTCGCCCGTTTCCTCAGTACAGGGAATCGAGGGCGCTGGGTAATTAATTGGTGGTATTACGTTAGACGGACCAGCGATCTGCTCGGTGGCTCTGGCGTTGCTGGGTGGGGCAACAGCAGGTGGCGGTGGTGGCGCATCGGGCAGTACGTCTTCGTGTGCGGGTGCGGCTGCATCACGGTCTGCAAGCACGAGAGTATATCTATGTATATACATGTAAGCACTATGCCAAGGCAAGATAGATCATGTGGCGAAACAGTCCCACAGACTGATCTGAGTACATGATATCTTTGTTAAATGCGGCGGAATGGTCCATATACCACCCTGAGTGCATTATTTTTGTACATATGTATATGCCGATAATTACCATGTGGCGAAACAGTCCCGCAGACTGATCTGAATACATGGGTTTCTTTATAATGCGGCGAAATAGCCCTATAGGCTACCCTGAATGCATTATTATTTTTTGTACAAAATTATGAGGGTAGTTTTAAATACTAACCATTTTGGTTATCCGGAATTATCTGCTGGCGCTGCGAAGATGACGACGAGGAACCCGATGTGGAACCTGAGGATGATGACGAGGAGGATGATTCCGAACCAGGTCGTTTACGACGTGCTATGTTCACATATCTTTCGAGTTCCTTCAGGCGTTTTGAAAGGAATTTAATGCTTTCCTCGTTTCTCCGTTTCGGCATGTTGAAACACTCACGTTGCACCGTCGAAAAACACGAACTTTTGATTCAAGTGGAGTGGTTGAGCACTAAAATGCGAATGAAGGAGCTGCCGATTCGGGGTTGGCACGAGAGGCGCGGGAGCCATTAAAAAAAAAAGGGTTGCCATATTTGGCTACTTTTTTCTCCAAACAAGTGATGAGTGGTAACACTTACTGCGTTACTACATTGTGTAAAATAAATTCTAGTTACTAATATCGAGGACGAAACTCGAGTATAACTATTATTTTACAAGAAAAATGTTAAAAATCATTATAATTATAAAATTACATTATATGCACTTTTAGGGAGAATTTACGGGTTTTTGATTCAAAAACAGGCTTCCAAACGTCTTCGGTGCTGCGGGAAGTGCAGCCCCTCCGCCCTTGCGTAACAAGCTGCAGGCACTCCATTGACTAAGTCGGTTTTGTAACCATTTCGACCTACATCTGGAAATTTAAAAAATCCAAAAGAAACACAAGAGAGCACATCCACATAACAAGATTAACGGAATGACTGAATACAACATTGACAGCTATTATTTAGGTCCATGTTGACAGCCCATTAAGTTTTGTGCTACTTTCCATTTCACTCGTTTTTGACAAGTACCCTCTAATTCTAGACCAAAATTGACGAGAACTGTTTTCAGTAATACACAATTTTTGTTGAACTAATTTTTGGCGTAATTAATTCAAAATGCCTCTCCTAGATTTAAAAATGGTTATAAACGATCATACTAAGCACTGACTACGTCTCTCAATTCACATCAATATCAAAATCAGGTACCTTAGATCCTATAGCCAACCCTACTAAACTGGTTAGTACATTATGGTTATATGTACAGATGAAAAAAGAAAGAATTAAAATTAAATTAGAATTAAAAAAGAAAGTTATTGCAGGCATTTGTTAATAATACAAGTTATAAGTTTAGTAATCCATATAACACTAAAAATATTTTTGTTGGAGATGTTGCACTTTTTGTACATATTATTATTATGTTAATCAATTTATTTTTTATGTTCATTTTATTTATGAGCCGTATATTAACTGCTTGTGTAAATGTTTTATCTGCGTTTTTTATAACATTATATGCAGTAACTGAAGGATAATTAAGCTTACCCCTATCAACGAATACAAATGTTGTGTATGTGTGTACAAATGGTCCAAGTCTTCGGAGCAGCACAATAATAATTTTTTTTTCGCAATATATGCAAGAAATGCGATTTAGAATCTTTTTGACAATATATCCAGTTATATAAAATGATATATTCTCTCAGTACGGGCTTAAAGTTTTAGATTCTAAATTATAGTTTCATCCAGCTCAAAATCATTTTCTTCTGGAGTTTCGATTACAGATTTAGACTTGCTATATTCAAAAACGTGAGATGTCTGAATATGACAAGTGTCGACAATACAATTAGCATTTATAAATGGATAAATTGAATTTCTATACAACATTATCCTTAAAATATAACGGAATCCCAATGGATTCGGGTTATTGCGTGTTTGTCCGCGAGCTCTAATACATGAAAAAAAACCTCAGTAATATCCTGCGAGCATTTAAACGCGAGAAAGTATTTCAAGGGATCGTTCTGCAGTTGAAATAAATTCTTACATAATAAAGCTATGCTACTGCAGTTCATTATAAATGCAAATGCAAAAGTTTTTCTAGGGTGGGTTATTCAATTTAACTATTTCCTTGTTGTGCCAATATCCAATAAAACTGTAATGTAAATTGTAATTTTCTCACTGATTATCGACAACAGTACAACACCACATTTTATGCAACACAAAAAAAAACGACGAGTACGACACAAATCTTCACAAATCCCCGATGATCGTAATCGCCACTTATACCAGTGTCGATAATTTTTGAAACCAAAAAAAAAAATAGTAGGATGAAACCTATTGCAAAAGAAAGATAATATAATGAAAATGAAAGGAAAAATAATGTACGGGCGATCTGAGGTCGGGAAGTGGGGGGAAGGGAACCCCCCTTCCCCCCACTTCCCACTTAAAGGTAAAAAACGGCTTATCTCAATTTCCAGCAAAACTACAAGTCCTATGGAAAAAAGTTAAATAGCAATGTTGTAGGTAATAAAAAGATCTACAACTTTTGTATTTACACTTTTTTACATAACCTCAAAATTTATGTGAAAAGTTCAAATATCCAAGTTTTTGGTTTTTTATTTTTATGCTTTTTACCCTTAAACCGCCCCTCCCACCACTTCCCGACTTCAGATCACCCGTGAATTATTTTTCCTTTCATTTTTGTCATATTTTCTTCCTTTTGCAATGGGTTTCATTCTACTGTATATTTTTTTTTCACTTTTTACCGTTTTAAAGGTATCGGTACTAGTCTAACTCTGAAAAATTGCATGAAATTTTTGGCGCAGTGTTGCAAACTACCACACAATTACGGTAACTATAATATTCATCTTAGATGTTTTTATGTCATTATAAAAAAAACATAATTGAATGCATCGAATGATATGTCCTGGGAGTATAAAGGGAGTATAATTGAAAGGTTTCCTTGTCACACACAAGCTGTGGAGAGAGCCATAAAACTGTTTACTGATGCAAGTTCGGCTGTTTGTGGAACTGCAGCACGCGATCGATACATCCGTGCAAGAACAAAATCTAGACAAGAAATGCCAACATTTAACACAAAATCTCAGTTTTTCTCTGACGTTCAACGTACCCCGTGAGTAGATGATATGGCTGAAGGCTGAAACGATAAAAACGTGTTTTAATCTTTTAATTCTTTGTTATTTAATTCAAATAATAAAGATAAAATGGATAAATACATTTATTTTATTTAATTAAATATTTTGAAAATATCAGTCCCGTTCCATATTACAAGTCTTCTGCGCCACCTGAAGATGACGTGTAAAAAAACTAAATTTTATGTTTTTCAGCAGCTATTTATCCATAGCAACGTTTGGTAATACAGGGTTAATAATATGTGATTTTTTTTTTGCCGCGTTTCACTCCACCCTAGCGTACACCCTTTGCAAGACTCAACCATATTTTTAGTGTCTTTGGTCATATTTTGGCCACCATACCTTACTCCTTAATCTTGACTTCATCGCCACTACGCCAGGTCCTTCATGTGCAGCAGACAAAACACGAGTCCTTAATGATTTTGGAATCACTATCCTCGTACCTCGAAGAAAAATGTTTCCACAAAAACAAAGTTCGTTAGAAAATATTTTGTACGTTTTTATATTGTCATCTCAATTATTATATACAATCTGTCACATATATATATGTAACATAAGAAAGTACATGGCTCAAAATCGGCAGCTGAATCGATTCCACGTATTTTTAATGTAGGTATTTTTTTTTCCCTAAAAGAAATTAAAATTAAGTAAATGATGTCACCCAATTCTTTAAACAGTCGAAACAAACAAAAATGAAACTTAAGTCAATGCAATAGGGTCCTTTCAAGCATTATTATACTGAGCCACAGCCACAAACGCACACTGCCAAACGTACGTAGTTGTACGACGTAAAAGAAATTCACTACAAACGCAATAGATCAAAAAATATTATAAAGAAAGTTCGCACACTTCCATACGTTTTCTCTCTTCCGCATATTTAAAAACAGTCGGGAGGAAGCGAGACGTAACGACGGTGTCATTCCCAGCCGGCGGCTTTTGTGATCTACGATTTAGTAAATTAAAAAGTCAGTCACACCGCACGCGCCGGCCGTATAAGTGATTGGATAAATTAGGTTTCCTAGGTCAGCTGATTTGACCCAACTAGACTTTTTTCTGTGGGGACGTGTTTATTTCAAACATTCCATTAGATTTGACGTAGTGAAAAGTGACACTAGTATTAAATAAACATAAACGACAATTACCAAAACGTGCATTAATGTGTATCAAACAAGGTGGTGGACATTTTGAAAATGTCATTAAAATACGACGAGGATGAGGATGAGGGAAGAAACCAATTATTATCAGACCTGTAAGTTACCTACACTAACTAAATTTAATTGGTTGTTTAATATTTGTAAATATTTTTATAATTCACAGCTTTTAAACATGCAGTCTTTTTTATTTTGTTGTATTATTACACATACATTACAAACTTATGCATTTTACTAAATTTTAATTAAAAAATGCCTGCGCAAACGTGTTAAGTGATAAGCCCCGCCCATAGAAAAATTTCATAATCACTTGTTTACTTGCGTACAAAATTTTAAGTACTAAATTGTCCGTTTACACCTATTAGTTTACTTAAAATTTAGTTATCTACATATCTACTTCTAAACAATCAATATTTCAATAAATAGGTATCTTATCATTTTAATGCCAAAACGATTAACATTGTATTAATTAAAATGATTCAAAGTCGACAGTCCAAAACCTGTAAAAAGTGATTGAAACAGGGCTCAGCTACTATTTTAGGCATATGTAGGTAATAATGTTTATGTTCAATAAAATCTTTGAATCGTTACCTAATTGGATGAGTTCAGTAAGTGATACGAGTATAACACACCTACCAATTAAATGAAATGAGTAGTCAGGTAACAAACATGTTGTGTTTAACAATATCTAATGTACAATGTCTAATTCGTTTTCGTCTATCAGCTGTTATAGCCGCGCGCGCGCCGGCCCCCGCGGCCCGCGTTGTGGCCTGTGACGTGGGTCTCACTCTCGTGTGTGCGTGAGTCTGTATGCTTGCTTAGAATATTATGAACATTCTTATCCCTCTACGAGAACAACTAATTCCTTGAATAAACAATTATTAAGCTAATAAAAAATATTTCAGTGTATGTATTATGATTAAAACTGAATAGGTATTCTAATTGGGGTGTTTAGGGGTGTACGTCATTTATGCATTTAATGTAGTGAAAGTGAGACTGTAGTAGGTATTAAATAAACTTAAACTTATTACTGACATTGATTAATTTTTTTGTTCTTTAATGTGAGGTTTAATCAATGAGTTCAAAATTATTCACAGTCTACAGTACAAAGCCTGAAAAATGTAATGGAAAGAGAGAATCATAATTTGTTTAGTATTTAATCTTCTTACCATTACTTACTACATACATATTTTATGTAATGATCGCTCGATCGCTAATATCAGCTGTTTTTGTCGGGACGTCGGGGTGTACCGCACACACGCGCGCACCGACCTTGTATACGTAGCGCTCGTTCGCTCTCATGTGTGCGTGCGCCGCTGGGTAGAATGTTCACACTTTTCGTTCGAAATGAGTATAACTAATTTCTTAAATAAAAAATTATTAAGCTATAAAACACAATTAAAAATACGTGGAATCAATTCAGTTGCCGATTTTGAGCAAGATACTTTCTCAAAGTGAGTAAATTATGTTATACGTTGTATATACGAGGGCGGTCCCATAATGAATTGGCCTAACTATGAACTAATGAAGGAAATGAAACGAAACCAATTTTATTTTCCAATATAATTACCATGAATACTAATACACTTCTGACATCTGTGAATCTACATCTCTAAACCTACATAAAAATAATCACAATTTTTATCCTCAAAATGACCAAAGACGGCCGCCTGCAACTCTTCATCGCTTGAAAATTTTCTTTCTCTTAAGTCCCGCTTTAAATTTGGAAATAAATAATAGTCGGACGGGGCCATGTCTGGACTGTAAGGTGCCTGTGCCCTATGAATATTATTATTTTATCAATTATTATTAAACTACTACTTCGAAATGACTGCCTTTGGCGTTAATACAGGCTAAGGCTCTAAATGACGAGTCAAAGCTCGTTATTTGCACTTCGAAAGGTTCGCTCCTATTTCTGTAGCAACAGCATCAATCCTCTGTTTCAATTGTTCTCACGTAGCTATTGGCACAGTATACACTTTTTGTTTCATGTAGCCCCAAAAATAATAATTAAGAGACATTAAATCAGGAGACCGAGAGAGAGGTGGTCCAGTAGCATGGTCCTCCAAGGTCTCAATTGAAACAGAGGATTGATGCTGCTGCTACAGAAATAGGAGCAAACCTTTCGAAGTGCAAATAACGAGCTTTGACTCGTCATTTAGAGCCTTAGCCTGTATTAACGCCAAAGGCAGTCATTTCGAAGTAGTAGTTTAATAATAATTGATAAAATAATAATATTCATAGGGCATATTTCCAACTTTTTAGCGAAATTAAATAAAAAAGGGTAATTAAAAAAAAAATCAGTTAATGTTTTTAAAAAATATGTTCTATTTAATTTTGGGTAGATTTTATATCTCGAATAGATAAACTATGATAACAACTGGTAAATGAAAAAAACAGAATGAAAATAAATGTAAAAACAAAAAAAATATGTCAAAAATAGTGCAGCAAGTCAGGCTTTTTTCCAAAACAATTAAAAAGCTAATAAAAAAAAGAACCAAACCGATTAGACCTGTACTTTATTGGTTCAAAACTATCAACAGTTTTGTCCAAATAATCCATAGGCGCCGGGCGGTCACTTGGCCCTGGGACACCCTGTACACGCCATCCAATCTTTCTTTTATTTGGGCAGGGGATAAACCTTCTTCAAACAAAAACTTTATGACACTTCGATACTCAGTTTTCGACATTTTGAAAAAATACGCGACTCTCGTTATTCAAATGCCTGCTAAACTAAGACTAAAGCGGCCTCGAGACGATCAAACGGTTTGATTCAAACCTTACGTGTTTGATGAAACCGCTTTATGCAGGTTTGAAGGTTCATCAAACGGGACTGCACATTTTGGTTCTGTACGCCGCTGTAATCAGTGATGTGACGTAAATAATAAATTGGTATTTAAATGCCCTCGAAGAAGGATCGTAATTTCCTAGCGTTTATTACATTAATCTGCTGCATTTTTGTGATCGCTAAACACCTTTTTATGTTTATTGTAGTAATGTTTTGATTTTACCTTGCACAATTCAGGCGCTTCTTGATGTAATGATAATAGCAACAAAGTAAATTCACGGTTAGAATTTTTTTTTATGGAAATACCCGGCAAACGAGTTGATGATCCACCTGATGGTAAGTGGCTATCGTCACCCATGGACATCAGCAATGACGCTCCGGCAACGCCGTGCTTTCAATGTCTTCGTTTCTCTCTTCTTCGTCCGACATCTTCGTCGCATACATCCTCACACTACAAAATCCAGTGCAAACTGAGCCATGTTTGGTCAAACGCGTTGGAAGACGGTCAAACGAAGCGTCAAACAAACGTCAAACAAAACAAAAATATGTATTTTCATCAAACAAGCTTCAAACACGTAGATGTTTGACAAACCCTCAAACTAGCTGTGTAAACGATCAAAATGGTTTGAGTCAAACTAAAATCTACGTGTTTGAATCAAACCGTTTGACCGTCTCGGGGGCTCTTAAGTGTTTCATGTCGATGCGTGTTTCTTACATTAAGTGCACGATAACCGTACTATTTAATGCAACACAACATGTAGCGACATGTCGCGTAGAACTATATCAGGTCAGTTCATTATGGGACCGACCTAATATATATTATTATAGACACCTTCTTTTACTTTTTGTAATTCTGGGTCCTGTTTCGAGTGATTTTTAATGTCTGCTAATGATACCGCTACAGGTCTAGTTAGCGATGGGCCGAGTAATACTTTTTACAACTCGAGTTACTCGAGCAAAATTAACCGTTTACTCGAGTAAAAACTCGAGTAAACTCGAGTAACCGAACCGACGCGACAGCGAGGTCAGCGAGTAGCCGACGCGAGTGAGTAATGAGTTGACTGAGTAAAATCGTCGCAACGCGAAGCGCGTCGGCGGCAACTCGACGAAGTCGACGAACTCGACGATTAACACCGACCGAGTTGAACCGCGTCGCCGCGTCGACTCGCGGTCGTCGCTGAGTTGAGTCGGCCGAGTTTACTCGAGTACGTTATATCATTACTCGAGTTACTCGACCAAAGGGTTTACTCGAGTTACTCGAGTAAATTTCGTCGAGTTGCCCATCGCTAGGTCTAGTAAGTTCCACCACATCATGCACATAATCTCAATTACGTGTGTCTAGTCCAAAGCTATTCATACACAACCTAGACAAAGAGTCAGCTATATTATTTTTGCCCGGCAAGTAGACCACTTTATACTTGTAAGATTGTAGCCTAAGGGCTTGTTTCACAATCTTCAAGTAGAGTCCTGAATAAGCTATTCGCCGGTTAAAGTGACGTTAAAGTGTCATTTTACATACACGAAATGTCAACTTAACCAACGAATAGCTTACTTCGGACTTACTTGAAGATTGTGAAACAAGCCCTAAGGGCCTCTTTCCCTATCGTCAAGTAAAGTCATAAGTAGTTACTTGCTAAATAACGTTAATCGGCAAGTAAAAGTCACAATTAACTTTTATCAGTTTCACAATATAAAATGTAATTCCGAGTAACAACTTGGCGGTTAGTTGAATGATTTGTCATAATGCGTCCCAGCATTCGGTCAGTTTGTGTTCGCCAGATGTCAAACACGTGTCAAATCGGTTAAGTGCCAGTCCGTCCGTCATTACTACTTACGTTTTACCTGAAATTAAAACGTTTATTAAACATACTTACCTTATTCGACCTAATTATGAGAGAGTGGCATCCGGTTCCGTACGTACTAGTCACTTACATCCGGTCCGCCCGCGCCATCTATACCTCACTTTTCGTAATTTTCTACTTCCGCTTCCGTTGATTTGCGACACCAGCGCCATCACAGGCAGGTTTAGCTATGGATAAACTTTTCACATCATTGCGTCTCTATAACACCAGGCAGCTTTTAAAAGCTTAGGTCGAATAAGGTAAGTATGTTTAATAAACGTTTTAATTTCAGGTAAAACGTAAGTATTAAACAGTACTGTACCGTTATTCGACCTAATTATGAGAGACGTGTTTATTATCGCCTGGTGGCGCTGGAACAAGCCAATGTGATTAATTTCGTAATAAGGTATGACAATGTGAATGTTTGTAACTGTAAAACATAAGATCTGTAATAATAGTATTAATTATATCATAACAGAAGTATATTATTTATTATTTGTTAGAAAGAATTGTAATTATATTTCCAACACAAATATTCACACAACTGTGAATGACCAATAGATGATAAAATGATTACTTAAAGCAATCTGTTTTCTTGAATAATAATATCGTAGTCCCATAAGGTGATTCAGATCCAATGATATGTTACAATTTGAAAAAACATTTTAAAATTCATGAGGTACAAATTTCGAGGACTGAGAGAACTGGGCCTGTCTGGGTATCCAAGATGACGCGACAATAATATATCTTAAGTGTTAGTTGACTTCCAGTTACTCTTAGCCAAAGGTCGTATGTCTTTGTAATATGTCAAAAAGCTGTACAACCCAGTTTTTAGACGCTACAACTAATGTAACGTGGCTCTTGAACACTCAAGCTCGTGGAATCGAACCTCGTTCTTCTCCATTATAAGCGGGGATACTGGCCTTTATACTATCAAAGACTTACTGCAGTAGCTTCATGTAGAAGCTTCTTTACTCAGCCTCCTATAGTGGCACGGCTAGCCTCTCGGTTCACCGGTCAAGGCTAAAAATAGCTAAAGCTGTATCTGTATAAAGCTGGATCTGTAAGCAGATCTTTCGTTTAACCGAGTAAACAGGACAGTAATGCTTAAGCTAATAAAATGCTAATTAAATAAATAATTGCTAGTGTAAACCATTAATTTTCATGCCCAGTATTGTCAAGAGTCAGTATCAGTCTTTGATACAAATAGTACACCTATAATATAGCGTTCAGAAGATGTACTTACAATTAAAGTTAAATCGTGTACGTACGTACCATCCCGAACATAAGAGCAAAATTGTGGTAGTACACTTACCAAAATTGTATAGATTGACCCTATCGGAGGCCCTTGTTACGTAGATAACAATTTAAGGTAATGTACTCCAAACGGGCAGTTTAGTCATTTTGGGTTTTGTCAAAGCAATATTCTTCAGGACTTACCTTACAAGTACTTACGAGAACCCAGTTTGTGAAGGTGGTTGATTCCAACAGCTATGCCGACCAATATGATGCTTAGGTACTATTCTGTCGACGTGAAGCTGTAATGGCCGCTAGGGTCAACAGCAACTGTTTATTCAAGGAAAAGAAAATTATATTATACAATAATCCAGTTTTCTGATGCAGGTCATGCCTTACCTGTCAAGATCGGAAACTTCTGGGTCATACATGTTGATCTTGTTCTCCTTTGCATAAGCAATCCATATTTTTCAGAATGACGATAGGTGTTCAAAGTCGACTTACGCCACCCTAAGGTAAATAATGGTTTTTGTTGGGAAAACCAATTTGTTAGGTACCAATTCCAGCCCCACATACCCAGCCCTCAAGCATCATCTCCGTTGTTTTGGGCGAGTTCATGTGAGCTAAAACCCGCGGGGTCAGGTGTGGTGGTGGAAACACACATGTTGCGGGAAATACCATTTCGCAATTTTATTAACGGGTCGTGGAACACCGCCGATTTACCCGTTCGAACGAGACTATATGCGACTATATGTACGAGATTGTAATCCTTTTGACACGACATGCACAACACAGTTCAAATATACAACGTGTTCGGTGTGACCCATTAGGAAATAGAAATGAACAAAAAATTTGTTGCCCAAGGTGCTACTCCGGCGGAGCTTTCTTGTGTGACAAATGATTGGCATGACAGTTGAACTCACCTGCGGTATGATGAATGCTATAATTATATATATATCAGATATCAAATAGGCCCAATATCCAAATCCAATATCAAATATCCAAAGATCGAAGTACTCCTGCAATGAGAGCGGTTAGGGCAACCGGTTTCGTATCTCCTTCTTTCCAGAGGTAAAAGACCAGGAGCCAAGTGCGGTTGTCACTTGTAAATGCAGCTGACCGTGATCTCGTAAAATGTTTAACATTGCAATCGTTTCTTTATGGTTGTAGTGTAAGTCCCTCTGCGTTGCTTAAAGAACTCCGTCTGCAGTTCTCTGGCCACCAACTTTGATCTGAGTGCATCTGTGCTGATAAGGGAAAGGTTGTCGATTTGCTTAGTTGTGATTGATAATGAAGGTGACCTCTCGAAATCACGAAGGTCGTGAAGTTCATCATACCGATGATCTTATGCAGGTTCAAAAATCTCGCTAACATGATGCCTGATCTTCTATTCTGGTGGTTAGTCTATCTGGTGAACATTTTAGAATGTTCCAGAGGTATTTTACGCCTGGGAATTCCAGGGTGACTTGCGGTGTGAGGAAAGACTTCCCCGAGTTTATTATCCAGTGTAGGAATTATAGGCTCTGCATGTTCAACTATTAAGGTTGGGTTTTAACTTACCAAGAGGAAGTCGTCCAGACAGATGAAGATCCGAACACCTTGACTACTCGGGTATTGCCCGATCCAGCTTGACAGGGGGTCGTAGGCTTTCAGAGTCAAGCTGAGCCCGAAGGGTGACTTGCCAGCCTCCAGTAGTGTGTTTGCGTGAATCAATCGCAAGAAGCGTCTGTGGACTTTCGCTACAAGAAAGTAAGCTTGGTGGTGATCTATTTTAGCCAACTAGTCGAAGGGCTGTAGAAGGTCCGATATTCGTATAACGTACATAACGTTTATTAATTTTAATTACCCCCTGTGGAATCACATCGCGTTTGGCCCGCAAGAATATGGTTGATAATAATTATGAAGGTAAGGGAGGATTTTTCCACCTTGAGTACACCTTGTTGTACGTCTTATTAATAACTTAGATGCTTTCTCCGATTGTGGTGTCTGATGACACAAATATGACCAATACAGTGATGGTCTCGCCATGAACGGGATTCGATGACCTCTTATACTCTTAAGGATGTAGGGCGGTGCCCCCATCGACTCCCAGTGGTGATGATATAAGCGAAACTGACCAGCGCGAAAAGGTTGACTCGGTGAGTCAACAGGTACCTCTTTTCAACACGATCTCTCTTATCCCGGCGGGATGTGGGAGAGGGTGCTCTTGCGGTTTTCTGTGAGGCGGGTTGTCCCCGGCCTCCTGTTTGCTTATTATCTCGTGCTCGAACGAGATCCGAGTGTTATTTTCGTAACTGTGGGCCGCTCTTAACTTGGGCGTTTTAACTGGGCTTAACGTTTGGTCGACCGAAGGGTTGCTGATTGAGCTTCTTGGAGGAAGTCCCCCGGATCGTTCTGCGGCGCAGAGTTTCAATCCTTGATAGGTGGCCAAAAGACCCTGTTTACTCCTCCAGCTCTATCTAGTATTGCGATGAAATGATCTGGGTGAAATATTATTGAGCAAGACGGCGCGGTGGTATTTTTCCTAGTGCGCTTTTATGGTAAGGGTCTTTGACGGCAGCTAAGATATCCTATCTTCTGTACTGAGCAGTTCAGCTTGGTGATCGCAAATTAAGTGTACTGTGTCATTAGCCACCTTTAAAGTATTCACCTTGCGAACAAAGAATCACTGATTTTTGCGTCAACATTGACCCTCTCGTCTGCTTAGGCGCAGATCTGCGCATCCTCCGTAGAATGTTTTGGCACAGATATGTGCCCACACTACCCTCGTATATATGTATAAAATGGATCAATCCAATACCTGTTAAAAGTGTATAATGGATTAATCAATTTTATACACTTTCAAGAGGTACGGTAGAATATAAAATCAAGTAAAATGTAACGAGAGTAGTTTTGCCCAAACAGACGAGATAATCAATATAATGCACAGCCCAGATGAGGAAGTTGTTTATTCTCTTTGAAGAGTTTCACGTTGTTTTAGCAGGGCATAAAATCTGTTTCAAGCGTTCTCCATGTTGGTAATGAACTTTGAATTATCAGAACACTTTCATTTCATCGTTAAGATTGAACTTGGTAAGCCCAGGCGAGTGCAGGTACTGCTTCTGCATCTCAGAATTACGTACGTTGCCTCCATCAGTTTGGTCAAAGTATTGTAAATTTTTTAAATTGTTGGAGCACATCTTCCTATGCATATGTAATTGTAGGTTCCATCACCCTAGTGTACATGTTTAAGTACAAATCTGGCTGCTTGACCACGCAGTCTTTAACGGTTGTCCATTGTTACCGACCTCACATCCTCTTCGTACCGTTTGACACTTATTTCAGGGTTTAATTCATCAATTGAAGCATTAGGTCAGTTGAAAGTTCCCTGGCTATAAGTGATTTTGAAATACACCGATAGCGTGAATAAGTTAATTAACTTACGAAAACAATGAAGCTTCTAGTCCTCACTAGACGTCGAACTCGATTTGGAAGCGGAGCTGCGTGTAGACTCCGAGCTCGAGAAGCTTTCTTTTCTTAGCCGGTGCTTGTTTGGTCGGGTAATCTCGCTCCTTGATGACGTCAGCACACGAAGCACGTGCAGGCGGACTGGTTTTATCCATCCCTGAAACTCAGAGAAACGTCGAAATGGACATCGAAAATCCATTAAGACGTTCAAAATATTTAAAACAACTGTAATGTTTCATTACTGTGAAAGGAAAGAATTTATTACTCACCTTTGTAATTCTATTAAACACCGAACGGGAGCCCCGTTTAAAAACACTTACTAATTAAGCAAATAATGTAAGTAGAACGTAGCTGTAAGTACGACTAGCAACAGCGAGTCGGCCCAGTGCTCAGAGTTGAGCAAGCTTGTGACCGTCTCTGGCGGGAACAGAACAGCCAATGATGTGAAAAGTTTATCCATAGCTAAACCTGCCTGTGATGGCGCTGGTGTCGCAAATCAACGGAAGCGGAAGTAGAAAATTACGAAAAGTGAGGTATAGATGGCGCGGGCGGACCGGATGTAAGTGACTAGTACGTACGGAATCGGATGCCACTCCCTCATAATTAGGTCGAATAACGGTACAGTACTGTTTAATACAAAGGTTTTATATAAGTTTAATTATTATTAAAATTCGCAGGTAGTTTTTAATGTTTTTGTTTAGACCGACATTAAATTAGTAAAACATGGATATAATTAAGAGAGAAAGAAGTGCTAACTTACTCTGTAACAAAGATATATTTTAATATCCATTGTTTAAAAAAAAAACATAAGTAATAAACAAGCGGAATCTAGCAAAAAAAACATTTTCATCAAAATCGGTAAAATAATCAACACGGATATTAAATAGACTAATTCTTGGTGTTTTTCGTGAAAATTTTTCGAAATCGTCTGTTTGATTATCGATAAATGAAATAAGTAAATGTTTAATAATTTATTGTCAAATAAATATATACTTATAAGGTTAGCTATAATAGTTTTTTTACTTCACTGCACATACCGTTACTCGACTTACTCGTCAATTAGACAAACTAATCGGCAGATGATGTTAGAAGTAAGTTACTGGCTTCTTTATTTGACGGGTAGCGCTATTCATTGATTATGAAATGCGTATGCATAGTTACTCGTCGCTTTAATCGGCAATTAGCCTACTCGGGACTTTACTTGATGGTGGTGAAAGAGGCCCTTAGTATCCATCTTTCAACTCTCGCACATGGGTTTGACTTTGGCCCAAATATTATTTCTAATGGTTTATGATCAGTAACGAGATCAAATTGCTTTCCATAAAGAAACATGAAAATGTTCAACAGCCCACACAAGTGCCACAGCTTCCTTCTCCGTTTGACAATATCGGCGTTCACAATCAGATAAGGTTTTATTACCAAATGCAATTATACGAGATACCCCTACATTATTAATTTGAATCAAAACGGCCCCTAATGCTACAGGGCTCGCATCTGCAAAAACAACAGTTTTATCTCTCACGTCATAATAACCTAATTTTGGCAACTTTCCTAGTGTAATTAAAAAAAAATTTAAACGCATTATCCTGATCTACTCCCCGCAACTCTGTTATATTAGAGTTTCTGCCTTTATGACGAAGTACTTGTTTCAAGGGCTCGGTTATAGTGGCCATGTTAGGAATCCATTTACCTACATAATTGATAAATCCCATAAAACTCTGTAATTCTGAAACAGTAGTTGGGGCTCAAAGTTCTTTAATGGCTGTTATATATTTGTCTAATGGCTTAACCCCATCTTTGGATAAGTCATGGCCTAAAAGCTGATCTTTTTATATGCCAAATAAACATTTATCTTCCCGTAAAAGTATGTTATTTGTTTTTAAAACTTGTAATACTCTCTGAAGTCTTTGATCGTGTTCAAATTTGTCTTTTCCAAAAATAAGGATATCGACTATAAAATTTATAACCCCTTCACACTCCAATAGTAACCGTTCGAGAGTTTTCTGAAAAATTTCAATTGCACATGTTATACCAAACATCAATCGTTTGTATCTGTAAAGTCCTTTGGTTTAATTGCATGTTGTGATATGCCTGGAATCTGGATGAAGCTCCAATTGATAAAATGCATCTTTAATGTCTAATTTATAAAAAACTTTTGCTTCCTTAATTTTAGGTAATATCATCATTGTTGTAAGATCATAATAAGAGATAATAAGAGGTTGTAAGATCATCATTCAGTGAACCATCAATGAAAAATAATTTCTATGCTTGATATTGCTCCAAAACTCTTGATATAGCTGCTTGTACTGACAGCCACCTTGTTTGACAAGGTCGTAATAATTTATGCATCTTTAAATTGCAATATAATTGAAAATCTTTAATAAGCTCTGCTGATCTTTTGGGACTACAAGTGAAATAATTATACATATATTTCTCGTTCAACTTCTTCAACAAACCGAGGTATTTTGCTGCAAGCATAACACGCACTTGAATGAAACGAGTGACTTATACATTTCATAATAAATAAATGTTCTACGTCAAAAGCTGACAGTAAAGTCATTACTGAATGAATACGTCCCATCATAACACTTGCACATCAGATGCAAAACCTATAAGATTTTGACGAAATGGAATTCCATATTGTTCAAAAAAGTCCTCAATGCTTTTGTGTTTTACTGTCTAAACTTAGTCACTACGGCGTGAAAAACAAGGCCCTTAACTTGCTCGCTTCTTATTTGAATAATAGGATACAAAGGGTTAATATAAACGATGAAAAGTCATCAGGGTCATCTACTGTTATGGGTGTACCGCAAGGCTCGATCTTAGGCCCTTTTCTTTTCCTTGTGTATATAAATGATTTACCATATTATGTAAATAACCATGCGAACATTGTGCTGTTTGCAGATGATACATCATTAATATTTAAGACTGATAGGAATAAAAATAATTTTGACGATGTTAATAGTGCTCTGTCGCATGTCTCACATTGGTTCACTATAAATAATTTACTTTTAAATGCAAAGAAAACCAAATGCTTAGAATTCGTGCTACCAAATGTAAAAAAAGTCCATAAATCTCTTAAATTAAATAATGAAACATTAAATATAGAAGAATCCAGTCTTTTTAGGGGTAACCTTAGATAGTAAACTGCAATGGGGCCCGCACGTAGCATCTCTCACAACTAAACTCGCTAGGGCTGCTTATGCTGTTAGAAAAATAAGACAACTCACTGACGTCGACACTGCTAGGCTTGTTTATTTTGCATATTTCCATAGTGTTATGTCTTATGGCATTTTGCTGTGGGGCAAAGCAGCCGATATAGAACAAATTTTTGTACTACAGAAAAGAGCCATTAGAGCTATTTATAAACTAAAATCAAGGGAGTCCTTGCGTGTCAAATTTAAAGAAATAGGTATACTTATAGTAGCTTCCCAATATATTTATAGTAATTTAGTCTTTATAAGGAATAAAATAACTGCATATAAACAAAATTGTGACTTATCAAATCGGCAAACAAGAAGGATGCATCAATTGGCTACATCTTCGTACCGTCTTGCTAAAGTGCAGCGTTCTTTTATGGGACTCGGTGTAAAATTCTATAATAAAGTCCCAAAGCAAATACGTGACCTGCCGGTGGAATCTTTTAAGAAACGTGTAAAAATTCAACTAGTAGGCAAGGGTTATTATAACATAGATGATTATTTAAATGATAAAGATGCTTGGAAATGACCAGCTAGGCAACCAGTTCTGCTCAGGTTAGAGAATACCTATTTTGTAATAAATATAAGTCTTATTTTTAAAAGATGTGCTGAGGAGTTTCTTTACGGCTTTTCTTCTCCTCCATGACAAAGCACCTTTGCGAAAAGCTGGTAAATTAAAAAAATGACGTGCATAAGTGTATCAGTGATACCTACATGAATAAAAGATTATTTCATTTCATTTCATTGTGTAACGTAGTAGCATATGCAACCACAACTGGGATAAGTCCGAAAAAAAATCTCCTACGTGATTTTTTTTGACATATCTGACGACTAAACAAAGATGTTTGATAGTACTCCTATCCGTGGCCTCGTCAATTATTTATCAATGAGAACTTAACCTGTCTCAAATCTTCGCAGAGTATTGAAGCTTTCTTGTCCGATTACATTATTTACGATTGCCTGAATTCTGAAACAAGCCCGGCTTCAATTTGCCCGCGATCACTTAGATTAGGGTATAGAGCAATGGAGCCGAGTCTTGTGGTTGGACGAAACCGCAATGTGTCTGCATGGTAGCGACCGTCGAGGAAGAGTTTACAGAATATTGAGAGGGAAGAAAATAAAATTGGAAATAAAATTTTAATATCTTTACATTTTATTCTATTCGTTTAGATGTCCTCAATTTCAACCAGTTGCACTAATTCCTAAAATTGAAGTAGGAAATACAAAATAAAATTATTTTCTTTACTAGCATAATTTTATTGCGTGAAAATTGTTAAAAATGTTAAAAAAAATCCCAGTTTAGGTGATTCCAGTTTAAAGCTCGCAAGTGAGAATCATCGGAGTTGGACATCGTAACTTATTATAACTTTTTTTCGCCTACCCACGGCAACGAGAACAGTTGTGCTTGCTATCACTCGCGTGAATAAAATCAATTTTAAAGTGCAAAGTGTGCATAAATAACTAACGACACAACAAAATACAATAACAAACGCTAATTAACAGTGCAGACAAGTGTAAATCTTGATTTGTGCATTTATAATCAGTTCTTTAGTAAATATAAGTTTGTCCGCGCCGCTACCGACATATTCGCGCACCAGTTTGACAATTCAAAATCGTGTCTTTACTCATAATAAAACATTGCTGTATACCAAATACAATTATGGCTGGAACTTGTGAAACATGCAAACTTATTATATCAGTGACCCAGAAACGAATCAAGTGTACCCATTGTGCGCAAACGTATCACTCAGACTGCGTCGGATTTAACACCGAGGCATCAAGATCTCATTGGAAGTGCCCTGCTTGTATCGCAAGTCTTCGTAAAGGTGGTGACAACAGCAATACACCAGTGCGTGCAACGACAAAATTAGTAACCGGCGCCGGCGCAAAAAATTCTGGAGCGGTCTCGCAGCCCGTCCCGCTGGAGCAGCGAACCACATCATCCGTGACAACACCGTCAAATCAAGTCGTCGACAGCACTCCACCCATTGTTGAACAAAATATAATATCGCAGATTGACGGTATGCTGGACTTAAAATTTGATACACTCAAAACCCAAATGATCCAAGAACTAAAGAACTCATTAATTGCCGAATTGAGTAAAGAAATCACCCTTATCAATACGAAATGTAACCAAATCGAAGAATCGTATCAGAAGCTGACCGAGGAACATAACAATTTGAAGAAGGATTTTACCAATTTACAAAATAAAATACTAGATAATGAAATGAAGGTGGCGGACCTAGTGGCGCAGAACAATAGACAACAGCAAAGGGCGAGATTGTCTAATATTGAGATCGTAGGTCTCCCTGAGACTTCTAACGAGTCACCCGTCGCACTTGTGATCAAGATCGCCAACCACGCTGGTGTCCAGCTTCAATCGGCACAGATCAAATCAGCCCACCGAGTTCAGCCAATGCGGAAAGTTGTTGGTCGACCGAAACCATTAGTTGTATCACTCGAATCGCAGATGTTAAAAGACCAAATCATCTCTGGTATACGGAAGGCTAAAGGTATTAGTACGGGAGACTTAAACTTAGAGGGTCCTAATCGAAGATTCTTTGTCAATGAGCACCTCACCATCAAGAACAAACAATTGTTAAGTGCTGTTAAATCCCAAGCTAAAGATAAATCTTATAAATTTGTCTGGGTTAGAAATTGTATTATTTTTTTAAGGAAAAACGAAGAGTCTCCCGCGCTAATCATATCATCGGACAAGGACTTAAAAAAAATAACCTAGCCCTAAGCAGTTCTTTAATGGGTTCTACCTTTATTTGTCATAGATTTGTGTCTATAATTTTTGTTAAACACTTAAATTTTACGTTAAACTTGCACTTATACTTACACTCACATGTCACACACCTTATAACACCGTTTTTCACACTAAACTTCACACATTTACACACTACTACATTACTGGTATTTTGTAAACATTGCTACATAATTGAAAATCTCATGTATCATTCATTTGAAAACGAATATTTTCATTATAATTCTTATAATATATTGTTTATTAGTCCATTAAATATTGTATCCGACTGCAATAGTAATTTAACAATACTACAGTACATTTTCTACTATTCTATTATTTTATTATTAAATCTAAGCTTTCACTTATATACCTATATATATGTGTCTATATTGTTGTTATCACGAACGGCTGAACTATGGCTAAGCTAAGTTTATTTTATCAAAACGTGCGTGGCTTGCGCACAAAAACACTACAGTTAAGGCAGAGCATACTTACGTGTAATTACGATGTCATACTGATTACCGAAACATGGTTGATGGATGGTCTTTATGGAGGTGAATTGTGTGATGACCGATACGATGTTTTCAGATGCGATCGCAATGAGAGTACGTCATACAAAAAATACGGTGGCGGTGTTATGTTGTGTACCAAACGTGCACTGCATGCCCGGGAGCGACAGGACTGGTCGTGCGCTGGTGTCGAGTGCGTCTGGGTCACGGTAACAGCGGCCGCGCTGGGCGCTCGCGACAAGCGCAGCCTACATATATGTGTAGTATATACACCGTGTAATATATATAACTCACATGGAGAAAGTAATCGGTTATGAATCTGTAACTGAATCGATATCACGCATTTTTAATTGTATTTTATAGCTTAATAATTTATTATTTAAGAAATGAGTTATACTAATTTCGAACGAAAAGTGTGAACATTCTACCCAGCGGTGCACGCACACATGAGAGCGAACGAGCGCTACGTATAAATATATTGTATATTATATATGTATAAATAATTATGTTTCATAAACAAATTATGATTCCCTCTTTCCATCACACTTTACAGGCTTTGGACTGTCGACTTTGAATAATTTTGTTTAAATACAATTTCAATCGTTTTGGCATTAAAATTATAAGATATTTATTGAATTATTTATCGTTTAGAGGTATAATAGAACAAAACTAAACAAAGACGGCGTGTTTAAAAGCTGTGAATCATAAAAATATTTACTAACATTAAACAACCAATTAAATTTAGTTAATGTAGGTATTACTTACAGTTCTGATAACTGGTTTCTTCTCTCCTGATCCTTCTGTACTCCTACCCATCAGCGTAGCCAGCCATGGGCTCAGGGTGGGGCAGCAGTCTAAAATAATATTATGTACCTAACTTTTTGTTTTAATCGCATTTTTTTGTGTCGATTGACGACAGCTGTCGAGTGTAAACTTTCCTACAGATATTAAATATTGTAGTTAGTAGCTAGATAATTAAGTTTTTTAAGTTTGATTAGGTACCTTACAGGCTTACAGGTCAGAGCCAGGGTGGGGCACGGTGGGGCGCTAGCTACGCCCATGCTCCTACCAACTCCTGCGGCGTCGTCTTTTAATGACATTTTCAAAATGTCCACCACCTTACTCGATACACAATAATGCACGTTTGTGCAATTGTCGTTTAAGTTTATTTAATACGACAGTGTCACTTTTCACTATGTCAAATGCAGCTATTATTCTATTTTTTAGATCCTCAGCGCTGGTGGAATCTTTAAAATAAACTAAAGACTTAACACGTCCCCACAAAAAAAAATCTAGGGGCGTCAAATCAGGTGACCTTGGTGGCCACTGAACCGGTCCGCCGCGACCGATCCATCGCTCCCCATATTCAGCGTCAAGATGCTGCCTGACAGTCCACGTGAAATGCGCTGGGGCACCGTCGTGTTGATAGAACACCTCTCGTAAATTTACAAGAGGTACGTCTTCTAGCAGTGCCGGCAAAGTTTCTCTCAAAAACACTAAATATGACTGACCTGTTAATCTCTCTAGGAATACGGGCCCAAGTACGTGTGTACCGATAATGCCCGCCCAGACGTTAACGGAGAACCGGTGCTGGAAAGAATCCACTCTACATGCGTGAGGATTTTCGTGCCTCCACAAATGCGTATTATGTTGATTGAACATCCCCACTCGTGAAAAGGTACTTTCATCCGTCCAAATAATGTTTCGCTGCCAATTGTCTAGTAACCACCGGCTGAACTCCAACCGTGATTCATAATCACGAGGAATCAATTCTTGACAGCGTCTCAAGTGGAATGGATGCTCGCCGTCACCATGAAGCGTTCGCCACACGTACATATGACTGACGTTAAAATGTGGGGCGGCTTCACGAGTACTGGTATGGGGATTCGCATCGAAATATTCCAGTATTTCGCTTTGAAGACGAGTAGGTATTCGCACATTGTTTCCTCTGTCGATCGCAGTATTCGGTCGAAATGTTCCGTGGTCTCGGAGCCGTTGAGTAGCGGCTAGCATAGTCCTACGGTCTACACTGGTACCAAACCTAGCATTATAAGTTCTGCACGCTAATGCCACGTTGTCACCACACTGTGCCAAAGTTCTTACCATTTCAGTATAATCAATGTTAGTATACGGAAAAGCCATTGTACGAACAGTTACGATAAGTCGTTAACTAAAAACACGAATAGAATAGGTACTATCGAGTATCGGCGCAGCGCAGCGCGGTGTGCGGCGTAACGTACTGAACTGACTGATTTAAATTCAATTTCAAATTTTTTTGTTTACTTAGATCATAAGCCGGTGTGTGGGAATTGAGTGACAAGGCTGGGGAAACACCTTCATTTATGTCTCGCTCCAATTATTGTTTTCGTATATGCATAATAGAGCAAGCGTGTTACTATTTCGCACGCTTAATAAAAAAAAGATGTAACTCAAAATTTGTGAATTTGGAAATTTAGTAACTGGAGTTTAATTATTTAAGTACGAACTTTTTTTGCATCAATTTTTTTAAAGTATAATAGATATTAGGACACTATTTTCAACTATTTTTGAAATCACGGTACCTTGAACATACAATATCAACAGTTAAAATAATGGAAAGCATAGTAATTATTTTTCAGTCTTGAATCAAACACAAGTCGGAAAAAGTCCAAAACTTTAACAGCTGATTCGTTCAAGTTGTTATTTTTGAGTTACATCTTTATATTCCTGTGATCTAAGTCATAATCGCCGATCGTGCGGCGGCGGCCGGGCCGTATCGCCGGCCGTGAGTGACATTTTCGTTACGTCTCGCTTTCTCCGGACTGTTTTTAAATATGCGGAAGAGAGAGAACGTAAGGAAGAATTCGAACTGTCTTTATAATATTTTTTTGATCTATTGCGTTTGTAGTGTGTCGTTTACGTCGTACAACTCGTACATTTGATAGTGTGCGTGTTTGTGGCTGTGGCTAAGTCTAATAATGCTTGAAAGGACCCTATTGCCTTGACTTAAGTTTCATTTTTGTTTGTTTCGACTGTTTAAAGAATTGGGTGACATCATTTACTTAATTTTAATTTCTTTTAGGAAAAAAAAATTACCTACATTAGAAATACGTGGAATCGATTCAGTTGCCGATTTTAAGCCATATACCTTCCTATGTTACATACATTTGAGTTACATATTGTATACCACCCGATAACAATCAGGTATTGCGTATTACGAGATTGGCCGCTCACTTAACTAACATAGTCTCATCGCATCCCAACGATCACTTCATATTAGCGGGCGATTTTAACATTTCACATATTTCGTGGTCATCCTCGGGACCCAAGAGTAATAAAACCGTCAGCACGGACTTACAATTAGCAGCAGATAGCTTATTAGAAGCATGTAGTCTGTCAGGATTAAGTCAGTTTAATTTTCATACTAATATATGTAATAATACCCTAGATTTAGTATTCAGCGATACTCCAATTAACGTATCCAGATCTAGTGTCTCCTTAGTCCCCGAGGACGTTTATCATCCATGCTTAGAATTAATTGCTTCTGATTTAATGTTACCCTATTCTAAATTAAAACCAACAATGAAATATATCTTTTATAAAGCTGACTACTCAAAAATTAATAATTGTCTTTTTAGCATTGACTGGAACACACTGTTACAAGGAAACTCGATTGACGAAATTACACAAATATTTTACACTGTGCTATACAAAGTTATAGATGAACATGTTCCGAAAAAAATACATTATACTTCGGATCGTTTTCCCATATGGTATTCTAAACCATTAATACACGTAATAAAGGATAAGCTTGTCGCACATAGAAGATGGATACTACACGAAAACCCTAGGGATTACGATGAATTTTCTATATTACGCTCTAGACAAAAAAAAACTTCAAAGTAAATGCTACTCTTCGTATCAGAAACACATACAGTCGTGTCTTAAAGATAACCCGAAATACCTATGGACTTACTTAAAAACCCTACGTAGGAGCGGCACTGGGTATCCTAATGTGCTAACGCTTGGTGACAGGTCTTTCAATAATGATACTGATGCTTGTGCAGGCTTTAATAGTTTCTTTGAAAGTGTATTTCAAAAGCCAGCTTCGACTTATAATCTTCCTTTGTTATCGGAATCATCTGACTTCCTTCACAGTATATTTTTTAATGAAGACACTATCTATAAACTTTTGAGTTCAGTTGACGTTAATAAAGGGCCAGGTAGTGATAATATCCCATCATTATTCATCAAAAATTGTGCCTCTTCTTTGAAAAAACCTTTAACAATAATTTTTAACCTATCAGTAAACACATTTGGATCTTTTCCAAATATTTGGAAAGAGGTTTTGGTCGTGCCGATACATAAAAGTGGATCACGTGGTTGCATCGAAAATTATCGTCCTATCTCGAAGTTAAATATCTTCAGTAAAATCTTTGAAAAGTTAATTTACCGGACATTAAGTCCCGTTATTTTTAAATCGATTCCGGATCAACAACATGGTTTTATGAAAAACCGATCAACTGTCACTAATCTATCCATATTCTCTAACTATGTATTTCGCTCTATGGATGGTGGGGCACAAGTCGATGTTATATATACTGACTTCGAAAAAGCGTTTGACCGGGTAGATCATGTAATCCTCCTTCATAAGTTACATGCTTTAGGGATACGAGGTGACTTACACAGATGGATAACCTCATATATATCTAACCGAAGACAAGCAGTAGTGTTGGGAAGTGCGCGAAGTGATTATGTAACAATAACTTCCGGAGTCCCTCAAGGATCGATACTGGGTCCCTTGTTGTATAACGCTTATCTCTATGATATCGGTACAAGTATAACTCATTCGAAGTACATTATGTTTGCAGACGATACAAAAATTTATCTAAAAATCAATGATATCAGTGATTGCTCGAAAATTCAGTGTGATCTAAATAACTTATTTGATTATTATTTAAGAAACAAAATTTCTGTGAACACTGCCAAATGTCTTCAAGTTACTTTCACTCGCAAATTAAAACCTATTAATTATAAATACCATATTAATAACATTCCAATCAAAAGCGGCCACTCCGTGCGTGATCTAGGCGTAACGTTGGATGCAAAATTGACGTTCGCCGAACATATTGATACGATTGTTTGTAAGGCCTATAAGCAACTTGGTTTCATCAGACGTGTCTGTCAATCATTTACAGATATAGCGTGCATCAAGGTACTATACTTCTGCTATGTAAGAAGTGTCTTAGAATATGCTTGTAGCGTCTGGTCTCCGCAATATAAGGTATACGTTAAAAGGCTAGAATCGGTTCAAAAAAATTTTGTAAATTTTTTAAGTTTTAAAGACCACAGAGATTTCGATTCCTATAGTGAAGCATGCAAACACTTCGGTGTTGATCTATTAGAACAAAGGCGTAATCAGTATGACATCGTTCTACTTCACGACTTACTATCTGGGAACATAGACTGCAGCGAACTCCTGGCCTGTATTAATTTACAAGTCCCATCCTACCGTACTAGACACACACCTCTGCTCCATGTACCTTTAGTAAATACTAAGTATGCTGAAAATTCGGTTATCTGTCGTTCAGCTCGCAACTACAATAACCATTACTCAAGCTTAGACATTTTTAATTTAAAATCTAGTCAACTTAAAAAAGAAATAAAAAAATTGCACCTCCAATAAATTAATAAATATCATTATGTAGCATATGACACGCACACACATACGCATACACATACACAAACACACACTTACACACACATACACGCACACTCAAGTACACTCACATACTTATACATTTACATACTCACACACATGCACACACACTTTTAAGCACGGTTTCAAGAATAACAAACTGTTCATAAAAAATTACTAGTATTTTTTGTGTAATCCGTTTTTGGCCATAGCATTTAAGTAATAAAATTGTTTTGTATACAATAAGTAATTCTGTAAACGCTGTAGGATTACCTAAGAAATAAATAAATAAATAAATAAATAAATAAATAGCACACACAACAATACACACAAACAAAAGTTTGAATTGAAAATTAAAGTTTCTTTGTCTCAACAATCAACAACAGTGCGGACGAACGAAACAGATTTGAATTTAATGCTAATTTCAACTAATTTACTACCTTATAACTTATTATGCTACCAGAAAACTATGATTAGATGCTATCCATTATAAATTATTACAGAACTGAAAAATTGAGTATAAAATTATAAAAAAATAAGAGATGTATTCTGACATAATTTTTAATTTATTTTTTTAATTAACTTCACGCCTAAGTTTTTCAATTTCTAATTTTAATTTCTCATTGTGTAATAAAATATATTCTTTCTTAGCATCTATGCAGTGTTTTTTGGCAGTATAATATTCTGCTAAAGCTAAATTTCTAACTGAACTACTGCCATCCGAAGTTTTGAGTTTCTTCTTACCTGCAAACCAAATAAATTTGTTTTTTTAAACAAGATAGCAAGGTTATTTTTACTCATGTTAAGCCTACTATAATTTAACAGCTGGGATAAAGGCTCTATCAAAAAAGAAAGGATATTTCATCCTAAGACCCTGACTGCTGTTAGTCTATGATTGTGATGACAGCTTACCATGCTCTCCAAGACATTTTTTTAAAATGCTGCTGTAAAACGTGATTGGTACATAGAATTAATCCATTTTAAAAGAAAAAGTGACTGACTGGTCTATCAATGCATAGCTCAAACCACTTCACGGATCAAGCTGAAATTTGACACAGATACCTAGTATGATTTAAACATATTCGCCAATAAAACATTTCCAACAATTCTATCCTGAAAGGGGTGAAACAGGGGATCACATGAGCGGAGCAGCAGGTGTCCACTGGTTTTTGATATAAAGACCAGCCAGGCATGAATCTGCAGTCAAACATACTAACCACTAGACTAATTAGGGTTATGTTATAATAATTATAATAATTATTAATGGTAATATTCACCTTTTCTAGGCGTACTCAATGTAAGCCTCTTGGGTGTGCATAGATTTGTTGCATTTCCTGCCAGGTCGCATTCATTAACTTCAAGGTTAATTACATTATCTACAGTTTCTGATATAAGAGTTCTGGTACCATTAACTATAGATAATGGAATTGAAGTATTGAATGCATCATCTGGTATAGTAGTACCAATACCCGAGTCTACTGACACTGGTATCGATTCTACCGGCAGCATCCTAGCCTGTCCTGCCCCATCACCACTATCATCACCATCACCGCCGACACCACTGTCACCACTGTCACCACCACCACCACCACCACCACCACCAAAAACAAAAACTCCTTCCTCTTTGTCACCACCAAATGGCACAACAAACCCACTTGCAGTACTCCCCAGTAAATCAGCCACTCTGTCCAGTATGTCATCCGAAGGAATGTACTCTGGAATGCCACCGCCAGTCTGTGAAAATAATAAACTTTAAGTACATTATACTAATAACTTACTGTGATACCTGTAGTTTGATCCTTAACACTTACTTGAATGCGATTCATCCTAATTTTAGTGCTGCGTTTACGAGCAAGTTTCTTTAAATTTTCCCACTTTAAACGCAGCTGCTGGGGTGTTCGATGACAAACCGTGGCAGTGGCATTGAATTTGTGTGTCAGGCTGACCCATTCTTCAGTTTTCATTTTGTTGCTGGCGGCGTTTGTCATTTTAGACAAAATTATTGGGCTGCTCTCAATTAAGCCCAGCAATAATTTAGTCTCATCCTTCGTCAAAGGCTTTCCGCGTACCTAAAATAAAATAAGGAGAAATTGTTACAAAAAAATGCTTTCGAACATTCTTAGCGTCATGACCAAAGAATAAAATAATTAATGGTACGGATCCAAAAGTCACTTACCACTTCAGATTCCATTGCTATTCAACACAATAGGTAAGGTAAATCAAAGAGTATATTTATATTTTATTTAAAAGAAATAACATGAAGCGTCACTATGCGTTTGCCGTTTTGGCGCCTGGCGGGCATATCATCTGTTAAAAACAAACTCATGACGCTGCGCAGGGCGAGTCGTGACGTTCCGTTTTATACAAATAATTTACAATTTATCACTTGTAAATTAGTAATAATATAATATGTATAAAACTTCAAAAGTCCAATAAATGCATCAAAAGCAAAAAAAAAAATTGGTACCAAATAATTATAGACACGTGTAATACTTATTATCAAAATATAAGTTACAAATAAACGATGCATTCATGTATTGGGTTTGCATATATATACGGAATACAGATATCTTGGTATCTACGGATTTCGTAACGATGGTTTGTCACTTTTCATTATTGGTACGCAGATAAGAGATCGATCCACAGATAGGCAAATATCTGCGATCGAATTGTATCTTGGATTACGGATATATTATTAATTTCGGCCGTTACAGAATACCAAGTTCAAGCTCAACAAGTCTCCCATACGTATTTGTTGCTGATGACGCATTCCCTTTAAGAAGTGATATGTTAAAACCATTTCGACAAGCTGACTTGCATATTCACGCGAAAGAAAGATATTTAACTATAGATTGTCTCGCGCTAGACATATTGTTGAGAATGCTTTCGGTATTTTAGCATCTAGGTTTCGAATATACCATACTGTAATAAGTCTAGAGCCAAAGAATATAGAAAAAATAGTGATGGCAACATGCATATTGCATAATTATTTAATGAAAAACGTAGGAAGTTCTTATGCGCCCCGGGAATGTTTTTATGAAGAAAATGCTGCAAATGGTACCATTATCACATAAGGCTATAATACTACTCGTTCGTTGAAGGCAGAGTATCGTGGCAAGATAACTTCGTTGCGACTTAAGTTTATTGTATGTATTCAATTTTAAAGTGATTATGTCTAATAAAAATTATAGCATTACTAATAAATGTTTCATTACCCTTACAGCAGATATTTATTTCTGTCTCCTGGATGAAACATCAAATTATACCAGAATCAAACCAAATTAATAATTTTCATACACGTTCAAAAAAGTGGAAAAATAACATCAAAATCCGTTGAGACATATAGGTTACAGAGCGTACCAAAGAAATAGACATACAAGTACATTGTATACATACTCTCGAAAAACCTGTTTCGGCAGAAAAATTATCTACGGTTTCTTTTTTTTATACCGAACCCTAAAACATTACATATTTTTAATTACCGCACGTGCGCACATACACATGTACACGTATACGACCCATGCCACATATGTATAAAAAAATTGTATTTCTTACCTCAATTTGATCAGCGTCACCTATATTGGACCGTGAAGTACGAGGAATGTCCTGATCTCCGAGAAATTCAAACATGTCATAGTACCACAAAGACGGTTTATAAATTTCGTCAGCCGACGCTCCCGATTTAGTAGATTCTTCAACCTTCCTTTTTTCTCTTCGTACGTTACTTCGTAGCGCATTAATTTTTTTGACAACATCATCCTTTTTCGCATTTGGCTCTAGTTCTCTTAATTTAATTACAAGTTTTTCGTATGCTGCCGCTCTTTTATTTCGGTCATGATAGTCTTTATTATTCAATCGACACATACAGGGCGATTTATATATTCCAATATTGAATGACAGGGTGTTCTCTGAACACTCCCAGTTTCAGACAATCGACGATAAGTGGCCCCAAAGACACTAACGTGTGGTAGTTGGAATAACGCGTCGGTTGGAAAAACGTCGCTGATACTCTCTGCAAGAGTCAGCAGCGTGTCCGTCGGCAAAACCATAACAATACATTACATCTGCGTATTCGTTGTTAGAATAGGAAGCCATGTTCATAGAGATATATGAACGATAACAAACACAAACCAAAACTGAGCAGTACAAAAATGTAACGATAACAACAAGGGTCGATAGCTAATTAACGCTATAAGTGGCAGGATAGTATTTAGACAACACGAGTGCTTGCGCGGCCTAGAGTTGAGACACTAAACCTCAGACTCGCTGTTGTCTACCTACGATGAGTGAAACGCAGCTTTTGTTAAGAATTACATGTTTTTGGATTAACATTAATACCTTTATAAAAAGCTGATTAAATAGGCAAGTTTTTTTAATAATTTGTAAGCCTTGTGTCATGTTAATTTTTTTAACAAGTCAACATATTATGAAACGTAACATGTATTTTTAAAATAATTTTATTTTTGTTGTATCTCGTAGTTTTTCATTCTGAAGGACTTCTCATTTTGATAAGGTAGGATGGGCTTTATTAAAGTATTGGTTATAAAAATAAATCAAAATGATAACCGTTTAATTAGTAGTTTTTTAAATATGCATTTAAATGCCCAATTCCGGGTAAATAACGAAAAAAGCTTGAATTACAAATATCTCTGCAACTAGCAAGAATTTTTATTTCGCTCATACAAATGAGCGATCAAATAGATTGCAATTTGAGTCCTTCATCAACTCCCGCCAGGAATACGTCGAGTTACAAATAACTCTGTATATAAATATATAATTATTGAGCCTTTCTTGTATCATCTTTGTCCTTTTTTCATTTTTTAATATTTTCATTTTGAAAAAGAACGTTCCGCTGAGCAATTTGTAATCATAAGCGATAAAAATATACGCAAGGCTGTTTCTACATTAGGGAAAGCTGATTGAATTTTATCATTATGTATTATTTTATACAATTGTGCGTGAGTTTGATGTAAACTTGTGCGAGCTGAATCACAGGGTCTCGAACTTATTTTACTTATGACATATGAACATGTGTGAAACGGTATTGTTTGCTGACGATACATCTTTAATTTTTAAAGTAGATAGGAGGAAAAAATGTTATGACGACGTAAATAATACTGTTTCGCAAGTATTACACTGGTTTACATGTAATAACTTGATGTTAAACGCGAAAAAAACTAAATGTGTCAGATTTGCCTTACCTAATGTGAAACATATTCCAGCTCAAATTGTCCTAAATAAGGAAGTACTAGAACTAGTAAATTCTACAACATTTCTCGGCATTACCATAGACTCTCGACTACAATGGGGTCCTCATATTGAAGCCTTGTCAGGGAGGCTCAGTTCCGCTGCTTATGCTGTTAAGAAAGTAAGGCTCTTAACTGATGTAGAAACAGCAAGATTAGTTTATTACAGCTACTTTCACAGTGTAATGTCCTACGGTCTGTTGTTGTGGGGCTCAGCTGCAGATATTGAGTCAATCTTTGTATTACAGAAAAGAGCAGTTCGCGCTATTTACAACCTCAGGCCTAGGGACTCTCTTAGAGAATTGTTTAAAGAAATAAATATACTAACTGTTATTTCACAATACATTTTGGACAATATTATGTATGTTAAAAAATACTTTGATACTTTTCTTAAAAAGAGTGATGTTCACAATATTAACACAAGAAATAAGGCTAGACTGATTGTGCCTAGTTTTAGACTCAGCAAAACTGGTGGCTCGTTCATGGGTAGATGTGTAAAAATCTATAATAAAATCCCGTTACAATTAACAGAAATGCCATACTGTAAATTAAAAACTCATGTAAAAGGTATTCTCATGAAGAAAGCATATTACAAAGTTGATGAGTATTTAAATGACAAGACTGCTTGGACATGAGTTTTTTTTATTTTTTTATATTAAATATTGCAATAAGTAGTATTAAGTGTTGTCTGTAACTGTGAGTAGGAAAAAAATTATCGCGGGAGTTTCTTGCCGCTTCTTCTCCCGGGACCACTCACGGTAGGGATTTGTTGAAGCGATGGCGTTAATTGACTTTCGAAAAGTGTTTGTAACAAACCTACTTCGAATAAAATTCATTTCAATTCATTTCATTTCATTTCATTTCATTTCATTGAATAAAACTGTTGAATTTCTCTCATTAATTCGGTGTTAAGGTCTTCTGCATATGTGTTTACTAGATTTGTACTGTGCTGACTGTATTCTGCACTTTGATCGGCATCAATTAATTTATCAATGATGCTATAATAACACGTTATTTTGAATTGTCATCTTGGACTGCAATTTACTTCAGGAGCTGAACCATCATTGGGCATTTTCTTTCTTCATCTTTGACGGGTGTGTCTTTGTATTCCACATCTGGTAGCTTTTCTTCTGCGCGGGCTTCTAAATAATCAAAGCAATTTTTTAAAAAAATCCACGAGTGATTTGTAGAGATAAGCGCAAGTCTCTAGAGTAACTTCTGGGTCTTGTAATACCTTGCTGACTTTTCAGGAGGTTTGCAAAATTTCGTCCCACATGACCAACATGAGTACGAACTCCAATTCTACAAGAATTGTTTATTTGACAAATTAGCTGCTTCTCTTCTGGTTTCTCCTTTTTGCATGTCATCCACAGAAATGACGTCTAATGCGTCTACAACAAGCAATCAACAGCAATCTTTGTATATAGAAAAACTGACATACGTGTCAAATATTTTCGTCTAAACAATCTACATACAAATTTTCAAAGGTGTATCTTGAAAACTTTAAAAGTTACAAAATTACTGTGTTGCTCCGTTGTCCCTGCATAAACATGGTCACCAAGCGTGGGGCCCGCGTCGATAAAGCGCCCGTCAACCGTCAGTACTGTGAACCGTCTTGGCGTATTTATAAAATATTATTCACCATTATTTACAATAATGAATTTAATTATTTTTATCGTCAATCATTCACACAAGTCATACATTACTCAATAATTGTTCAAAGTGTCCCCCATTATGCCTTATGCACATAGCATGGTATTCCAAAACACTCTTACACCAGATTGCTCTTCGTACCGTCGCACTACCATAGACACATTATCACCGCACTCCGCTAACGTTCGCACCATTTTTGTGTACTGCACATTACTGTATCGAAAACTCATTATCCAATTTTTTACGACATGATAATTTATAAGAGGCGTAAGCAAAACGCCATGCTTGACAATCTTAACATTGACAACCGAGTAACAAGTCATGTATAAGTTAACAAAATTAAGATTGTAAGTAATAGTTCTCCCATTCCATACTTTTATGTGAAATCCTATTTTGTTGTTATTATAACCAATAAAGATGAACTATCCACCAAGACTTTAAATGGCCGGTTATTACCGGTTATTACCGGCCATTTAAAGTCGTTATTACGATGTTTTGCATCGGTGTCCAACTTGTAACATTTTTTAAATATTTTTAGGACAAAATATAACATGGTGTAAAAATTATTGCGATCGATTCAGTTACTGATTTTGAACCAACTACTTTTAGGTTTCGTATATACTAAGAATAACGCTGTATAATTTTATTATATGTCTATGAAATAGCTGATGTCGCTTTAGCGTGTGCTTCCCATCTCGTTTCTGATAAAGATTTTCAAAACAATTTCATTATCCAAATGATCTTTTAATATGCGCCACCTTATGGCTGAACCAGAAAAAAAAATGTATAGATTTTGGACAAATAATTTTTTTTTATAGCTGCTAGGCAACAATCCACGGCGCTTTGACCTATTAAATTGAGTCGTCAATTTAGGCTGCACGAATTTCTTTGGGGCTCAACTGAAGGACGTCCATAATGACGGTGCAAACATCACACGAGGCTTCATCATTGACCTCACATTGGGGACGACTCAATGTGTCCGCCAACGTGTTTGCTTTACCAGGAGTGTAACTGTACTCTATATCAAACGCCTGTAATTTCATCGCCCACAGAACGAGGCCACCACTAGGTGACTTGAGCGATATCAACCACCTCAGAGGTTGATAGACTTCACAATTATTTTATTACCGTCAAGGTACCCACGAAATTTCTCAACGGCCTATACTACCACGAGGGTGTCATGTTCAGTCGTGGAATAATTCTTTTCAGCAGGCAGCAGTAAGCGGCTGGCGTACTCGATGGGTCTCTCATCGTTCGCTTCGCCTTGAAGAAGAGCAGCTCCAAGAGCTTAACCACTGGCGTCGGTACGCAGTATAAATGGCTTGCTGTAATCAGCCTGAATAATTGGAGCAGTAGTAAACTTTTCTTTTAAAGTATTGAAGGCGCGTACTTGCTCAGTTGACCATTTCCAGCTTGCGCTATTGCGAATAAGCTGTGTCGAAGGTTGGTTGAATACCTTCAAAAAGATTTATTTCTTTTTTGCCTTTGATACTTTTTGTAATTCGGGATTATTTTTATAAGCGGAATAGATACGAATATTTGTATATTATGCATTATGGTTTTAATCAGATGTATGCGATGATTGAAAACGGGTGCCTGTTGTTTTGAATGTTCGAAAGGTGAGTCAAAAACATTAGAATTCAAGAAGGTTTTTTTAAAATACGACACTTTCACCTGTCAACGTCTTCATTGCTAGGAAAATGTACTCCTTTTTCATTTAACTGAGATTTTATGACACTCGGCTTTTAAACACACAATAAATTTTCTGACGCATAGCATAGGCCACCAATATCTCTAATTGTAACTAATTTGTGGAACCATAATTTTTGATTAGTAGACATCGCGTCAACATAGGTTTCACACTTAATAGCTTTTGACAATTTTCGTTATTGAGGATTTCGGCCAAAATAGTAACATTATTCTCAGAACTTTTATCACTAGGTGTAGAAATATCTATATTTTCATCTTCATCGATAGCCTGAAGAAGAGTTAATATGTGAAATTCCAGCCGATGAGCAAGTAAGAATGGGAATATGTTCTAAGGGATACAATTGCCACTAAAGGAACTCTGTAATTCTAAATGATTCAAAATTTGTTAGTACAATGCTTTGAATTGTATGGTATTCGGGTTATTATTATATTCATCTTGACGGCGAATAATACAAAATAAACTTTCTAAAAGATCTTGACTCAATCTTAATGTCGCGATGTAGCTTAATGCGGGTGTTGCTGAAATAACATAAGTTAGAAAAAGGTGTTTTAAACTCTGAATGTAAATTAAAAAACCCAAAATAAAAATGAGAAGTGTCAAGGGACACCCGGATGGAACGAAATTCCTTTCGATTAATTAGTGAAGGAATTGTAATAAAATTTTATTTACCTTCTCTTTAGTTTATAATGATTTCTGTAATATTTTCTTAGAAACATTTATTAATATGCTCATTGTATTTCACACATGACAGGATTGACATGTTATTACAGTGTAGTAAATGTAGTAATGTCTTTGTAATATTTTCAAAATTTCCATAGATTATATTATGTTTTCTTGTTATATAGATTATATCTAAAATTTAGCTTTATTGTATTAATACAATTGTACGATTGTACGATTTTTTCCTTACTTTACGATTACGATTTTTTCCTCTTACATACTTATTTACTACTACGATTACAACTCTTTCCTCTTAATTTTTTCCGTCTAGCCCCCTTTCGCAACGCGCGATAAGGAACTTCGTTCCAAAAATCCAGTTTCTGATTTACATTCTACTATTGGTTTTTTTGATGTATTAAATACAATTCTATTTCGTTTGATACGCCTTCTTTTACTATAAATCCGCAATAAAATCTGTGTAGCATTACTTGGAGAGATGGGCTTTTTAAAATCGTATATTCCTGAGGACCTGGAGTTAAAAATGTCAAATAAATCGTTGAAGAGATATAAACTCTCCTGTTGGTTCTGTATTCTTAATTTTTGATGACATTTTTAATTGATCACAGAGTTCTAACGCACGAGATATACTTCTGCTCAACAGCTGTGTGGCTAATTTAACTTTCATAATCTCGTTTCGGAAGTCTATATGTCGCTTAGAAAGTTTATTAGCAAAGTTTAAACCTTGACTGCTTTGAAGCTGATTTAAAGCAGTTAGGTTTCATCTTATTTCTTAATTGTTATTGCCGAATATAACTATTTTTGCTTCGAAGGTGTTACGAACCTATTTGGTCATATGGCATGGGTCCATAATTACAGCACCTCTCTTCACCTCTCAGCGAAGTGCGGCACACTTCGCACGAGACGCAACGAGAATATATTTCTTTGTAATCACGTTCTCGATAACAGCACTAACGAATTCGATGAAATTTACAATGTAATGGTTTACGAGGGTGACTAATCGATCTAGCTAGGTCTCATATCTGGGAAAATTTGTTTTCTCTATTTTCACTTGAGCAAGCTCATTTGCCCTGGTACTTATTACACCATTTGTTGTACTAAAGTACATTAGTTGTACCTATGGCACCCACAATACAAGATTCTCCTAGTGATGGAGCTGTGAGTGTGATCTGTATTGTTGGTTATTTAAAATACGAAAGTCACTCAGTTTTTAGTTTTACACGAGTATTCTTGTTATTTAGATAGTAAATGTTTATGGTACAAACAACCGAAGAAAATATAGACATAGACTCAATTAAATAAATCATCCATTTTAATATTACTCTTGTTTTAATTTTACTTCAAAAATCATGAGTTATAGGAATGTCTGGAAATTGTGTGGACTTATTAAATAGATATGTATTGAGGTTGATAAAATAAAAAATCGGGTTTGTGTTTATTTTTTAATTACAAAATCAAATAATAATAATGATGGTATTCATATGAATCATATTGAATTTAAACATTTTCAATCAAACTATGTCTCGTTTTCATTGAACGCTAAAAAGTGTAAACTTGTTATAAAGCTGTCTTTTATTTTTCTTGATATTTGATTTTCGAACTAAATATTTCACGCGTATATCAATATCCTTTTGAATCACAGCTCTAAGTAAATGCAGTAAATGATTATTGCAAGGTTCTTGTTCAAATAATGAGCATGAAGAGCATTAAATATATCCGTTCCAATGAACAACTTCAGAGTTTTATTAACCATGCTTCGAGGGTCACGATCAGTTCTGTTTTTTAATTCTGTTACTTTTAACTATTTTTTCAGCAGCATTACATAAATGAATCACGTCCTCTGATGGATAAATAAGACCTCCCCTATCTTTAGATAATATGAAAGAATTATATCGAGGAGGTGCTTTTGTTATTAAAGCCGATAAACATTTGATGCACGCTATTTTAGATAGGAAATACGTAGTTATATATCCAGCAATATATGAGATAATAACGTGCTGTGAAAGAATGGAATCATCAAGCGCTATAGATAATTTCAAATCATCATGTTCGAAATTAGCCAAAAACTGTTCGTCAACCATAGCATCAACCTCTTGTGAAGCTCACCTGTTTTCATAGAATAACAGACGATGTTTCATGTTTTCTTTGATTTTAGTTAAAAACACTCTTCCTTTCTCAGATGAAACTTCTAGTTTGTTAATGTTTTCATAAAAGCCACATATGATGGGAATAACAAGCGAGCTAGTCGGATACATTTCTCCACTTAACAGCTTCGTCGCCTCCTCGAATATACTTAAAATGCTTATTACATCTTTTATTGTTTCTTCCTCTTCAGGGGTCATAAAAGGAGGTGCCTGTCTGAATTTTCTTATTACTATAGCAAGGCAATCAGATAATTTTAATATTCTTTCCAGCATATAAAACACGCTATTCCATCTGGTCGGTATTTCTTAGATCAACTTTAAAGGTGTTTCTCCTGGACGTCTTTCAATTTGTTCAGTATTTAAAGCCTCTATCGCAAGCTGAGATTTTTTAAAATATTTTACGGTAGCTTTGCATTTATCTATGATAATTTGTAACTCTGCAGTAGCTGTTAAGGAGTCTTGAACTAACAAATTTATCGTATGTGCGAAACAAGGCATGTTCCTTTTTTGTAGTAGTTCACACATTTTTATCATGTTTGTCGCATTATCCGTTACTATCGCAACGACTTTGTGTTTAATATTCCAGTCATCCAAGACAGTGTTTAAATTTTCTGCAAGATTTTCGGCTGTATGTGAGCCGGTTATGTTTCTTGTCTGAATCACGAAACTTTTCAAAGCCGTTTCGTGAAAAAAATGCACTGTCACTGACATATATGACTCCTGGTTTGCACTTGTCCATAGATCTGTAGTAACAGACAAATGGTCCACATTGTTTAAAATTGCTTTCAGTTTATTTTTGGCAACATTATAAAGCTGGGGCATGATTTCGTTTCGTAACTTTTATCTGGTTGGTATAGTATATTTCGGATTAAGGAGTCCCACAAATTGACGAAATCCTGCGTCTTCTACAATTGAAAACGGTTGAAAGTCGGAAGCTATCATCAAGGCTAAGCCTTCGTCAATTTTTTTAATGTATTTAACAGAAGGCTTAGGTTGAAAAAAACTTTGCATGGTTGTCTCAGTCAATTTCGGCGTGACGCAGGCATAATAGTTGATGTTGACGCTTCTTCATTACTACTTAAGGCAGGTCTGTTAACAACTTCAGGGTGAAGTCTCTATAAAGATAACTGTAAAAAGATCAACGAAAGATCATTCGTATGAAAAAAAACCTTATTTCAATTACCTACCTATTACTAAGATGTACTACGTTACGTACCTATTTACCTAATATGTTGGTTTGAAGCCACGTACGTCACGCTTTTTTCTCACTATTTATAACTTTTCTCACATTAACTGTGTATTCTGTATCTGAACTCTGAAGCCATTGATATTTGAGTGCGTAATAAAGTAATATAAGCCAACCATATTAAAATTACCAATAAGTACCTACTAATGCAACGAACGAATTGTGTTTGACGTTTTAATTTCACTGCATTGTAGCCTCGACCAAAACGGGGTAATCCCCGCATTGAGTATCATGGGTCGCGACGGAATAATTCGTTCAGAAACAGTGTGACCATTTTGAAATTCAGAAACATACCAAGGAATTTTATTGCCAGTACTAAAAAATACTAAAAGAAAAATTTAATTATACCGAAATTCTACTAAGATTTTTAATGCATATTACAAGAAGTATTAAAAATAAAGCGCATATTTAAATCAAAAATATTTACTGTAAATCAACCGTGTAATCGTTTTTACTTAATTAATTACATTTAAGCATCTCCGTCGAGGGTTCAAATAAAGTACAATCGTCAGTCAAACCTTGTTTTACATGACATGTATTACGGAAGAAATATAATTAGATTAAAATCGGTTCCTATATTTGGTTTTATCATATTTACTTGTGAAAAAATTCGCTTACACTACTGTGCATTAGAAATAGCCAAACACATTAAACATTTGACAAAATTGCACTACTGCAGCGGTCGGCACTATTACGGGGGAATACTCGAATAACCTGAACGATCGACAGTGTGACCGTGCATGAAGCTCTGATAAACATTTATTTAATTTCAATCACTCGTCAGTCGTCATGTTAACAGAGAAGGATTGATACAAAGAATTCAATGCGAGACTAAGACAGTGTAATTAAAAAAACAGCTTGACTTTGACTTATGTTCCCTTACAATATAGTCAGGTGAAAATACCAAAGAAATACCAAAATATTTTAAATTGTACCAATATAATACAAAAATTTTGCAATATACTAAAATTATTCTAATAACACTTAAAAGAGCCTTAAATATACCAATTTATAACAACTGAAAATACTAAAAACGGTCACACTGTTCAGAAACTTTTACCAAGCAAATAACCGGTAGTTAAAGAAAAATACCCATTAATCTCCGGTACTCACCGTAACCGGTGATTATCCGGTTTTTTGAGAACCGGTTCACACCACTAGACCTGTATCCCTTAGTCGTTAGATTGAGGTGATCAGCGGATGAAGAACAGGTAAGTAGAGTAATTTGTTCCAGGGACGCACAGTTACCGGTAAAATTTTCTTTGAGCTCCATATGAACCAAAAGCTTCTTGTAAATAGCTCTAAACTGAGAAGCCGACGGATTATTATTAAAGCCACCGTGGGATCGTATCACTGAAAAAAGGATCTCCAGATGATCTTTGCTTATTTTGTACATAGCCAAGAACTTCATTTCTTTTTCTTGTTTGACCAGCCTGTTGTACAACTCTTTCATGCTCTCAATGACACATCGTCGTGACAGATCGTCTGCAAATAATTCAAATAATTGCTTTTAAAAAAATAATGATGTTATGTAGCAAATTGATAGTTCCTTTGATAAATATTAATATTTTTTTTTATAAATAAAATATAATTAATTTTGATTTCACACTGTTATTTCCTGTTTAGAGATTAGGCAAACCTCTTTTTATCCTCTAGCAGTTGGGATCATTTGATATCGGTATCGCTGATAATTTATGGCAATAATCGCATCGGCAAAATCCGTTCCGCACAAAGTATACAGGGTTATTTCTAACTCGACGTATTCCTGGCGGGAGCTGATGAAGGAGCCAAAATGCAATATATTTGATGTTCATTTGTATGAGCAAAAAAAAATCTTGCTACTTGTGTAGATATTATATTTTAGCATTTAGGTACAAGTTGAAAAAAAAATACGTATGGTATGGTTATTATTTAAAATTATTTTTCTAACTAACACTTCAATAAAGCCCACCCTACCTTATTAAGATGAAAATTCCTTCAGAATGAAAAACTACGAGCTACAACAAAAACAAAATTATTTTAAAAATACATGTTACGTGACAAAATATGTTGTCTAGTTCAAAAAATTACCATGACACTAGGCTTAAAAGTTATTAAAAAAAAACTTGCCTATTTAATCAGCTTTTTAAAAAGGTACTAATGTTAATCCATAAACATGTAATTCTTAACAAAAACGACGTTTTATTCATCGTAGGTAGAGCATATTTCGGGGTTAAAAAGTATAAAGCGTAAAAGTAATGCACAAGCTATTATTTTTTTGTTCATACATGTTGCTCGATATGAGCCCCTCTATTTCTTATACATGTCCGAATCCTCTTTCTCATTTCTGTTTTTGTCACCCTTGAGCTAAAACTTGATCATAACTGTTCCGCCGCGCTTATAATTCGTTGTCTTAATTCTTCTATCGAACTGACTTTGGTGCATAAACTAGACTTTTCACACCCCACACGTAAAAATCTAACGGCGTGAGATCTGGGCTTCGTGCAGGCCACGGTATTGGCCCTCCTCTTCCCATCCATTTATTTGGGTATTTATTATCCAGCCACTGTCGCACAGTAAGTCGGTAGTGAGCCGTCATGTTGAAATAATAAATTATTTTTAATGTCTTCTGGAACATCGGCTAACAGTCGTTTCGTAAAAAATCTTCATAATTTGCGCCGTTTAAATTATAATTATGGACAACAGCCACACATTTAAAGAAAATCTCCGCTGTGAGCCTGTTTCTCTTAGTTTTTTTTGGATTTTTTTCAACTTTTGTTGACCAGTAACATAAATTGTGATAATTTGTTATCCCATCCTGGTCAAATTTTGACTCATCCGTCGTCCACAAAATATTTTTCAAAAAAAATTCATCTTCAGCGTCGGCATTTAGCATAAATCTTCAAAATTCAAGCCGCCTGGCCGGGGTCTCCTTCATGCAGCGTTTGCACTGTGATATGGATATGGATGTCGGCCTGATAGGTGCACAACTGACCACACTTTCGATTGTGACATACCAAGCCTACGAGCTACATTGTTGGTAGATATTGTACATACATACATACATATAAATCACGCCTCTTTCCCGTAGGGGTAGGCAGAGACCACTTCTTTCCACTTGCTACGATCCTTACATACTTGTTTCGCTTCGTCCACTTTCATTATTCCTTATTATATTAGATATTGTCGGATCATCGATAAATCCTCGGCACCATTGGAGGAAGAAGGGCGTTGTCTCAGCTGGTCTTGCCCTGAAATCCTGGCTCGCAGTCTCCTCGAGAATTCAACACGTATTTCTTTTCTCATCATGTTTGTATGTTTTCACGTTTAACATTTTATAAAATTGGTATGCCAAAAATATCAAGCTGAAGCTTATGACAGCCAAAATGGTGGAGAGTAATATATTGTTCACATTCATATGATGATCACTGGCTTCATGGTTACTTGCATTATTGTTGCCCACAGCATTTTGCCTAATAATCACTTCTTTTTTTTCCTGTTTACTCATACTCTTCTCCATATTTGTCAGTGAAATTTTTATTTGAGGTAGAATGTCTATTTGTATGCACTCGCGGTCTGGTAAAATTGTCTACGTGAATATTTTTATGGTCGTCACTTTTGTAACTATTATTAATATTCCGTAAAATTCCGTTTTACACTTGTTAATCCTCTTATAACTTAATACTTAATCATAACTTACTACTTAATCATAACTTAATACTTAATCATTATCACTTAATACTCCGTTTCGTCGGTCCCATTTTAATCAAGATTCATTGTTCCACACTAAGTCCACCTACGCTCACACGACGCGCTCGAAGAATTCGCCGACGCAGCGTTGCCCTGGCCTGGGAACGCGCTGTTTCCCAGAACTGACAGGGTCGCCATATCAGTTGATATGACGACCTTGCCCGACGACACCTTTAATAATCCTCCATAATCCACAGTTCAATACAATATAACTGTAGCAACTAAGGTAAATTATACACACGATAAATTCACACACACACTACAAAATTAATAAAAAATATCAATATACTTACACAGATGGAAAAATTTTAAATTGTAGTTGCTTAAATTACCTATTCACTCTTATAATTAATTATAAGTATAAAAATTGTAATTAATTATAATAATTGTTTGGTTTTTAGGGTTCCGTAGCCGAATGGCAAAAAACGGAACCCTTATGGATTCGTCATGTCTGTCTGTCTGTCTGTCTGTCTGTCTGTCTGTCTGTCCGTCCGTATGTCACAGCCACTTTTTTCCGAAACTATAAGAGCTATATTGTTGAAACTTGGTAAGTAGATGTATTCTGTGAACCGCATTAAGATTTTCACACAAAAATAGAAAAAAACAATAAATTTTGGGGGTTCCCCATACTTAGAACTGAAACTCAAAAATGTTTTTTTCATCAAACCCATACGTGTGGGGTATCTATGGATAGGTCTTCAAAAATGATATTGAGGTTTCTAATATCATTTTTTTCTAAACTGAATAGTACGCGCGAGAGACACTTCCAAAGTGGTAAAATGTGTGTCCCCCCCCCCCTGTAACTTCTAAAATAAGGGAATGATAAAACTAAAAAAAATATATGATGTACATTACCATGCAAACTTCCAACGAAAATTGGTTTGAATGAGATCTAGTTAGTAGTTTTTTTTTAATACGTCATAAATCGTAAACCGCAAAAAACATTGATCAAAGTTACAACGAACTACAAGAAGTTTTATATTATGTTACTTGCTGCTACGGAACCCTTCATGGGCGAGTCCGACTCGCACTTGGCCGCTTTTTTTCTCATATGATACAAGTTGAAACATCGGCTTATTAGTTTGAAAAAAACATCATCATAGTATTCCTTGAAATATTCCATTGACTGTCTCATCTCTTTTGTTGGATACGAGGGGTAATCGTGTTCTTTGTCTTTGAAGGGAATGTTTTCGATATGTTACCGGCAATCGGTATAGTTCGGCATTCTATACAATACCTAGGCAATGTATAAAATACCCAAATGAGCTTTTTTTTTTTCTAATCTTACGCTCTACACGTAAGATGTGTTTTTTCACAAAATTTTTGCTAACGGTGTACAAAAATACCCAAATGAGTTATGTGATGTATGGAATATAGGTATTCTTTGCAATACGCAATGCGTAGCCGGTATTGTGTGTAAAGACAAGAACAAGGAAGGGGGAGAGGGATGAGACGTACTGGCAGGGAGTTAAAGTGTGCTTGCTAGATAGCGTTTGGCACGCTTACATTGTAAGCACTTCCACAAACCACTCTCTTCTTGAGACATGTTAATGAGTAGCGGATGCCTACTGTATATGACGGCGCAAACGAAAGCAGACGAAATCAGAGTGGTGATGGAACGTTTGTATCTCACACTTCGGACTGTGGCCAAGTGGGCGCCATCGGCAACATTTTTAAAATCTAACTCGTTATTTAAATTCCCCTTTATCGAGATTTAATGTTATTCATAAAAAATATTAATTTAAATGGCCTCTAAATTAAAAAAAAAATCTTTTTTGTTTACTGTTTTCACCAGCTTTAATAATTCTGCGTTTAGCATCGTGTCTTCAAATGTTATATTTTTTGACTCCAGCCACTCTTGGATACGGCCTTTACGCCAATTTAAGTTCGGTAATAATTCTATTTTTCTCGAGTGGTATGGGGTTGTCTATGACGAGAACTGCATTATCTTTTGATTTTGGGAAAATTATTTTTAACCAACTCTCGTATCGTTCTGCATCCATCTCTTTATGATAGTCATCGAGTCTTTTTTTGCTTTAAAAATTAAAATTCCGCCTTCCAGAAACCCCTATTCATTGCCTATATGGGAAACTACGAGGCGCCTTGCTTTTCCCTTAGGGCCTTTCAGTACAGTAGTTACGCCCTCTAGAAACGCTTGGTGTCTGCACTGAATATTAGTGTCTACCCATACTTTGTTGATAGTGTGCCCTGAAACACATTAAAATATTATACTTATATTATAAATGTGAATGTAAGTTTATTTGTTACGCTTTCACGCGATAACTACATTAACTACTTAACCGATTTGGTTGAAATTTGGAATTGAGATAGCCTGTACCCTGGATTAAAACACAGGCTATTTTTGATGTGAAACATCTATAGCCGCACGTAAAACCGGTTTCTGGCGTGGCGACGCATGCCGTGGCGACGCGTCGCCATCTTTCTCGCTACACTGAGCTCGAATACCTATAGTGTATACTCCGTAGTGTACACAGTGTTGTTTACTACAGTAAACATAACCTGTGTTTTACTTGAAAACAAATTATTTTTCTGATAATAAAATGTCTGACCGTGATAATTATCGTAATATTTTATTTTATCATTATGACATATTTAGTTCCTATCACAATATGTTCTTTTCTGCATATTACTTTTACAAAATAATGTCGATATTTCACATCTGCCAGGCGTCCCGTGACGGCTCACATTTTTTTTATTATCCCGGAGAAGTTCAGGGTTCCCGCGGGATTTGTAAAAATCGATCTCTACCGCGGGCGAAGCCGCGGGCAACAGCTAGTATCTAATAAATTATTTATTCGTTTTAAAGCGAAATATCAGATATCAAAAGGCTATCCCGTTCGCTCAAAGTTCAATAACATTTTAAACATTTAAATTTATTCAGGTACCTATTAGGATCATATTTTTTAGTATACTGGATGGATACCATCATACGACAATAAATTTAACTGCATGTACCTATCCATCTTCCAAGTCTCCAAACAAATTTTCAATCAAATATCTTTAATACTTTAGGCACAGGATTTTTTTCTTCATTTTTAAAATTTTCTATACGCTGTATCTAATATCATTCTATCATAAAAGTTTAATATTGAACCTTATTACTAAGGCATAAGAATCACATTGCGTGTCAAAATTTTAACTTCTTCCCTTCCACTCATGCTACGAAAATTTAGTATGTGCGAAAGAGACAAAACCAGGAAGCACAAGTCCCACCTCCGCGCTTAGTTCCTACTGCACGAAATCTAGTTGGACTGTTTATCGATATTACACTTGTTTCCGTTTCGATAATTTTTTTATCACAATATTTATTTTGTAATTTTTAGTTAAAAGTAGGTATTTAAGTAAGTTACGTAAGTTTTAGGTAAAAACATTTTGGCCATTTTTATTTTTTTACATTTTTAGTTTGTTGTTTACATTATTAGTTTGTTTGATTTTTTTTTATTTGATGTTAAGAGTTTTTTATTTGATGCAACATGTTCCAAGGAAGGAGTAGGGCTTGTGTTTTCATTTATTGTCGTATGATAGTATCCACCTTGTATAAAAATAATTCACAAAAGTAAAAATTTACGGTACTTTTTTATCTTTTGGAGGTATCGATGACGCCATAAAACAATGTCCTCTCTATCTATCATAGCGATGTGACGTTTTCGGGTGATGTATTTGAAGTTAAGTTTGAGTTTTAATATCGTATTTTGTGCAATTGAGACCTTGAAATGTTTGGTAAGTCAGGACTCAGGATCGCGCTAGATTACTTCAAGGATCTAAAAATAATACCCTTTGTATTATTACTTCATCTTGTAAAATATATTACGATAACTTGAAGAATTAAGCTCTCTCTCTCTCTCTGAAATAGTAACACTAAAAGCTAGAGGTTGTATATTTATTGCTAAAAATATATATGCGCAAATATTTGAATAAAACTTTACCTTGTTCAATGTCGGTGCTTCATTTTTGTAAAAGAATTGGTGAACTTTTTCACGTATCGCTGATAGAGTAAAATCATGTAATGTATCTTTGCTTTGAAAGTGTTCATTTTCTTTGTGCTCTTTTAACACTCTGTGAACTAAAGACTAGATATTCCCAAAAGAAGTATGGTCATTTTTCACTTGACAATGTATAGAAATCAAATAAATCTTAAAATTCAACTACAGTAGCAGCGCGACTTGACTGCAGAGCTTAGGAATGCGGCTAGTGTTGTGACCTAATTGGTAATTAATTAGAAATTTAACATAATTTAATCATAAATGTCAACGTTTACCACGTTATGTGTTCTCGTAACTACTAAAACGATTTTGATAAAAAATAAAATCCGACTAAGCCTAAGAACTCACGGAGCGATTTTCTCCCGCGCCCGCCGCGGTAGCGGTAATTTGAAAAAGTTTCAAAACTCACGAGACCGAATTTTTGTGCGGTACCGCAGCCGCCGCGGTTGCGATTTTCGCCCGCAAACTCGGCGGGTGATTATCGCAAGACGGGCGGTTTTACGATTTGTACCCCCCCTCCCCCCCGGCGCCCACCGCAGTCGCCCGCCAACCGACCGCAGAGCGTGCGGGAGCAACCCGCCGACGCTGCGGCTGACTGCGACCCGCGCGGTTCTAGAAGTTGCCCGCCGGTGCAGCGGGCGCCGCGAGTAAACCGCGCCCGCCGCGGGCGTAAACCGCGTCGTGAAATATGCCGCTCGTTTTTACATACAAATCTGCATTCTACAGGAGCTGCGGGCCCGCTACCGCGGCGGGCGCGGGAGAAAATCGCTCCGTGAGTTCTTAGGCTAAAATGAGTTGACCTGATTGATCTGATGTTTGGTATGTAGGTAAATTTAATCCTGAAACAACACAGATGGGGTACGGGCCAAAGCTAGTATTGATAAAAACATAAGTTTTTAAGCTTTATTTTCAAGCATACTAAATATAACTTAATCGATATCAACGTATGCATGCGATAATTATCAAAGACAATACTACTTTGACACTAGCGACACTACACTCCGGGCGTTCGAGGCAAGAAGTAACGGGTGGCGGTAGCCTGCGAACACAAAAAACATAGAAGCGTAACTTCTAGTAAAAACAGAGGATTTTTCGGAACGTCGGCAACTAGAATGAAATGTTGGGAAAAATCGGTAATGATCGGATTTGTGTAGCGCTTGCCCGCTCTCACCGAAATAAAGAACAGCAAATAATTATCATAGGCGAATTTTTTTTATTAAAGATTTATGATATGAAATGGTATTATTTTAGTAATCGCAATCAAAACATATTTATGGTTATTTTCAATTCCTTAAGGTTAAGGTTGAGTCTTACAAATAAAAATATTATAAAAACCGCATTGAAAGCTACAAAATAATAATAATATTGTTTATACCAAAGATGTGTAAACCGTAAACGGGCTTTTCTGGATTAAAAGTGCGCCATAGCGTGGGGATATGCCTGCAGTAATAGTGAATAGATCAGCACTTGTTTGGTTAAATTCGGTTATTGTAATAATATATTAGTTTTTTGCAATTTTTTTTTTGTAAAATGTAAGTAAATAAGTAAGGTGCCTTTAAAATATTACATGCATATTTAATGACGTTTCTAATATTTGGACTACTGGTCTGCCGCCAAAAGTGTTACAGAAAAATTAAATAATAATATAAAAATATTATAGGTAGACCGACTTCAAAACTGAAAAAATAATTAAGTATTAGCTTGTTTATACACGTAATATAAACAAACATGATGCCGTATTGGGGTTGCTTACAATACTTACCCCAATCCCACGCCGGATGGGTGTCGTAAGAGGCGACTGATTCCGGCATGCTGGTGGTAGGGCACCTCGAGGGATTGTATTGATAGTATTGATTTTAAGTGTTAATTAATTCCATGATTACTATTATTGTTTCTCGATGGGGTTCGCTTAGATAGCTACCACCCTTGAGCATGAGTCAGCCGCCAAACGACTTGTCGTGTTCCGGCTGGGGGCTTGAGAGCCAGTTCTTTCTTTCTTTTTTTCTTCTCTCCTTTCTTGGGCGGCAACGCATCAGTGATGCCTTTGGTGTTGCTGATGTGCATGGGCGACGATAGCACTTACCATCAGGTGGATCGTCAGCTCGTTTGCCGTCTACTTCCATGAAAAAAAAATTTTTTTTTTAAGTCAAAGGCAACCCTTTCATTTCTTTGTGTCTATACTTGAGGGCCTGCATACACGTATGAAAGGCAGCCTGACTTCAAAATATTACGTCATACGTGTATAAACAAGCTAATACTTAATTATTTTTCAGTTTTCAGTTTTGTAGTCTGTTTAGCTATAATATTCTATTATTATTTAATTTCTCCGTGTAATTGTTACGGGACCATCTTCGAGCTTTATTGAAACTAACGCACAACAAACACTACAGATACCTATAAAAGGAGAAACCCGATTTCCGGCCACGAATTATATGTAATCTGTGCAAGGCATAAGACTAGACAAGAGTAAACTATATACCAAAAAAATCGTGTTATTTACTAAATAAACATTTTAAATCTGAGCCTCATCTGCATTTGCTAAATGAGCAAAATAACACAAAAAAGTTTTCATAGTATTTACCTCATTACAAACGATTTTATAATCGATTAAATCGATTGATTACGGAACTTAATAATATATTTTATGAATTATTATTCATTGTAAGTACAAGATTAATTATTTTTTTACATGTTTTCTTATTCATTGTATAGCTAAACTATGTAATATATTTATAATTATCATTAAATCGTTACGCTAATTAAAAGATATATCGAGTATTTTGACATCGATTTCGAGACATTTGAATCGATTGACAACAAATATCTGTGGTGTAATAATAATAATAATAATAATAATAAACCTTTATTTCAGGCAACGAGGCCCATATTATAAATACCTTACAGACTAACATACATACAACAATATACTTAAAACTAATTCACTTGTTCGCGAAGTGAGACGCGCTTCCGGTGACTCCCGGTGGTCGTCGACGTCCACGGAACTTTCGGAAGACGACCCCCTTTGGCCACAGCTCCTCCTTCATGAAGTCCGACAGGAGCTCGGTTGGAACACGCACAACAAACGAGTTAAAGTTGACTGCATTGCGCGAGTCCAACTTCTCAACCAGCGCCCGGCACTTGGTTTTCTTCTCCAAATACTCCACGACATCGGAGACCATCGTGGTGTAGTGGAGACGGGAGACGTAAATGTAGGTCACTGGAACGGCGGGACGCAGGAGATGGTTGTGTCCTGTCGGTGCAGTACCACATTGGTTACGACAAAGAGGCTTCCTCTTCTTCTTCTCTACTTTAATGAAGCCATCTTTGTCCGGCTGGCCAATGGGCACCGTACTACGAGGGGGTTCGTTGCGGGAGACTCCGCTTTCCCTCTCTGTCCTCTTCTGTGTCCGAATTTCGGGTTGCTGACGGGTTGCAGCTGCGGCATAGTTACGTTGAGGCGTAGACGTAACCATGCAAGGCGACACCTTCGCGGGAGGAGGTGCGGGACGGGTAACGTGCATGTCACTGCTTACTCGTGCGGGGGCAGTGGCCGTGTAATCCCTATCTAATGTCATTTTGGTTACCATAGCATTTATAAATAACACCATTGTCATTCATCTTGTATCTTTCTACGCTTTTGTGTATTTTTACTATTAAATTAATATTCTCATCGTATTTGCAGTCCTATTTACTATTGAAACATTTCGAAACGCACACAGTTATTTTAATTTTCTATTGCATTCGCTTTCGTAATAGTGTTTTGGTGAATGAGTTTTCGCTATAACTTCTGGATTTGTTCTTTAAACAAATATTGCATGAAAATTGGACTCCGAGATCGCCTGTTTTGTGACTGACCTTTTGCTAAACACTGAATGACGTACCCTACACACCTATAGAAGAACAGAGGTTGCAGTGCCCATACATACAATACCTTCTGCATAATTTCTAGACGAAATATTAATATAATATTAAGATGTGATGAAAACTAATAAAATCTCTTTAAATGAAATTGCTTTTATTAATAATAAAATTCACCCACCTACTTAGTTTCAATCATTACCTACTGTTTAAGTAGTTGTATTTTGTTAGTGTTTAAATGTAACTTTAATTTTTACTGCGTCTTACAATGATCTTATGGCGTCTTATGATAATAATTATTCCTAATACTGTCAATATTAGAGTAGGTGTTTGGTTTGAAGTATTAAGTCCCTAGTAACAGGCATAATATATTGCTGTGAGTAACATGAGTGTGACATAATTATATTTAGGTGGAAATTCTAGGATTTCATTAGTTTGCCATTGCTAGCAGACGTGAAAATTAGAGAAATTAAAGCTTTTACGATGATCTAATTGACCACCAATTTTCATTCTTGTCTAATCTAGGACGGTGTCTCTATGGAAGATGGGGTTCTCCTTTGGAGATATCCCTCGATTTCCGAGATATCCGAGCAAATCGGTCCACAATTGACGGCATAATCTTTGAACATACATTAAAAAAAAACAGATGAAGTCGAACATATTATAACCTCCTCCTTTTTTGAGGTTGGTTAAAACTGCTTTTCATTTTTTCCCACCACGGACAGAGCAATCATTTTAAGGGTTTATGTACCTGCAAAAATTATTAATTTTGACTTTTGCCTTGAGGAATGTAATAATGAATCCCTTTTGCTACATAATGCAATCTAATTTTAACAAATTCTTCCATAATACTTTTGATTAAAAATATGTCATTGTTAATTGCTGTTTGTTCGTGTGGCGAAAAATTACGCAAGTCGTTATAACTAGTGACATGTTGAAAAAATTTGATCGATATAATTGCTAAGTTATGTTCATTGGTGAGTGATTTATTGGCTTCCTTGACTTTTATAATATGCCTTATTACAGACTCACAGCGAATGCACACTTTAAATAACTTTATGCCCACATGGGTGGGCTGGTCCATAAAGTTACCCATGTGGGTGGGCTGGTTTTTCCGCAGACATCTTCTGAGGAAATTAATTTGTGGAAATAGTGTTCCTCAGTGGCAAACAAAGATTGTGTGCATTCTTCACAATATTTTTTTTGCTACAAACCCTGCTATATAACCTACGATTTGTTCTATCATCTCCGGCAGTGAAGTATTTGCATCAAGCATGCTAGTAAATATGTCACAGTTATTTTCTTCAACTACAGCTGGAACAGTATCATCGTTTAATATCACATCATAGTCAGCATCAAATAGGAAACCTGCTGTAGTTTGATTTATAAATTTTGCGGATGATGAACAATTTAAAATAGGAAAATGTTCCAGAGGAATACCATTTCCAGTAAAATTAGACCTCAGTTCCAAGTTATTAATTTTTTTTTGTAGATGCCTTTAAATTACCGAGCAAAGCCCCCCGTGCTAGGGGGGGCGGGGGGCTCGGGGGGCGAAACTCCCCGCAATGAAAAAATTATCCTGAAAATGAAGGCAAGTGTTTAGAAGTACAAAACGGTCGTATGGCATCAATGTCGAGATCCCGGGAGTAATGTAATGTCATTGGTGACACTCCAATACTCCTCCGTACGAGTCTTCACTACTGTCCCCATGGCTATGACAATACCGAAGAACACGTACATTTCTTCGACAGTGGTGTCACGCCATTTTGTAATACGACTAGCAGGCCGGAGGTTTCCAGATGCGATTAAGGTAGCTGCGTACTGCTGCGCGTACCGGTTGGTTTCCACCACTATAAGCTCCATGATTGGCCGATCCCATATGGTAGTGAATGCATCATATGGTTCGGCCAAGCAAACAGTGGGGCCACAGTGCATTGGAGAGAAAACCTCCTGCCGCAGACGCGTGTCAATAGGGGGTTGAGGGCAGGGTCTCCATTCAAAATCAAATTTCCCTGTAGGGCCCATAGGGATTTTTGCTGTGGAGTCCAAGGGCACAGTTGTAGAAACAGCAGGCACTGCTGATGGAGCATCCACGGGCTTAGGCACAAGGGCAGGTAGGCCAGTCTCCTCTTCGTCATCGAAATACATTCGAAGCGCCCTGGGTATGTGTATGTTACAATCACCAAGATCGTCATCCGAGACATCGTCTTCATCTTCGCTTCCTATATGAAAAAAAAAAGTTAAAGTACATATTGCACATCACGTCCTCAACCGACCCTAAATGAATACACATAAGCAATTTTTTTGACCAATTTTTCGCTGGAGTTACATCGCGACGAGCACGCGGCAGCTCGCCGCGATTTTTTCCATGTTGTTATCGTTAACTGTAATCCCATCCATGGATTTGCGTCGAGAAATCTGCTAAAAATATCACTCATGTCGTAATATAAATAAAAATGGACTTGCCGTAATTCAGGATCTCTGCAATTTCGTCGTCTCCGAGGAGACGACGTCTTTGAGATCTTTCAGAAGCCGGTGCTCCTTCTGGAGCCGGTGACGCTTCGCACACTTCTGGACCCATCGCGCTAATACTATTAATTCAAATATACAGGATTATTGACTTCCTTTGTAAAAGAGAGTAAACTCAAGGCAGATTTATGAAGTTTATACAGGGTGTCCAGTAAGGGTAGCGGGTATTTGATCGGTAAATAAAATAAGAAAGGCAATCAATTAAATTAATCCTTTATTTTTTATTAAAAAACAGTTCGTTGGGAATTTATTTGGCGAATACAATGTTATCTAAATGTGTACCCCCACGCTGCTGGCACTCTTCTAATCTTGACCGCAGGTTAGCGATGACGCGTTGACAAAGCGAAGTTGGAATTGCCCTTATTTCTGATGTGATGTTGTGTTTCAATTGTCTCAAAGTTGTCGGGTGGTTATCGTATACCTTACCCTTAAGGTATCCCCATAAAAAATAGTCGAGAGGACTGAGGTCTGGGCTTCTAGGGGGCCAGTGAATGGTTCCCCTTCGTGAAATGACTTTATTCGGGAACATTTCGTTGAGAGCCTCCATTGACGCCCCTGCTGTGTGGCAAGTGGCTCCATCTTGCTGGAACCAAGTTCTTGAATTAAACCCTCGAATTGTTTGTAATGCCGGGACCAAAAACGTCCTTAACATGTCACAATAACGGTCGGTATTCACGGTGAGTGCCCGCCCACGTCGGTCTTCATGAAAAAAAGGACCAATAATGCCTCTAGCTGAGAATGCAGCCCAAACGACGACCTTTGGACTATGAAGGGGCTGTTGATGTTTTTTTTTAGGATTTTCTGCGGACCAGTAGCGACAATTCTGCTTATTAACATGACCGTTTAAATGAAAGTTGGCCTCGTCGCTAAACAGAATGTTATCAAAGCTATTGAATCGCTCTAGCATTAGAGTAGCAAAATTCAACCGACTTTCATAATCGGAATCCTTCAGTGCTTGAGCTAACTGAATTTTGTAGGCTGTAAGATGTAAATCTTTCTTCAAAATTACTTGAAGCGAAGATTTTTTTATGTTTATTTCTTACCCTCGTTTGCGGATTGACAGCGACGGATTTTCACGAACTGAATCTCGCACCACTTCAATCCTTTCTGCATTTCTAACGCTCCGCGGGCGACCTGTGTTTTGAATTTTAACAGTCGACCCGGTATTCTCAAACATTTTGATCCATTTTCTTATGGTATCGTCGCTTGGCGCTGCACGTGTGCGATATTCTTTGCGATATAAGCGCTTATCAGTCACAATGGAATCGTTATTGCGATAATACGTTCGCACGCAGAAAGCGCGATGCGTCCCGGGATACGGCTCCATGGCAACTAAAATTCCACGAACCGACGCACGCGACGATGCCCTCCCCGCACCCCTACTACTTCGATTGGCGTCGTGAGCCCGTAAACAAACTCCCGCTACTCTTACTGGACACCCTGTACTTACAAACTTCGTTTGGATCTGGCCTCAGTAGCTTTACGGCTGTAAATATAACAAAAAAAAAAAGATGTAAAATGAGGTTTTCATTTGGTACTTAAGGCCTAAAAGCAGGGCCGGATTTGGATTTGGGAGGAACAACGTAAAAGTTGCTGACCAGTCAAAATTTTGATATTTTTTATCTTGATTGTGGGGGCCCCTTTCCCGTGGAGGCCTCGGGGCAGCAGCCCCGCTCTGCCCTAAATGCGGCCCTGCCTAAAAGGCTGAATAAAATACTAACATATCCTGTAGCGACAAAGGCTTCGACAAAGGCTTCGAGGTGGACGGGGAACTGTACGTTGACGTAGAGAGGATCCCGTACGTCAACGTCGTGGGGGTGCCGCGCGTGGATGTCGGTGTCGACCCCCGGCTGCTCTCCGCATAATCTATGAACCTGGAAACAAATCTTGTTATAAAAAGTTCTTAAAAACAAAATAAAAACAAGCAAAATTAAATAAAACATATTACACAGAGGGCGACGGAACAGGAGTAAAATCCAAAGGGATCTCCACCTACATGTCCACGGGCACTGGTTCTTGCTGTGGAATTTCGAGGTCACCATCTGGCCTCACCAGATAGTCCACCGTGGACCATACAGCCATAGTTGTACTAAAAACAGAAAAACAGAGAGATAACTTGATAAAGTTACAACGTTATCAAGGAATGTAAATAATAACAATTTCAAAATACTTACGTTACATCAGTAGGGTTAACCTTTTTAGGGATAACCCGTTGGGTTGGGCGATGAAGAGGCTGTTCTAATTGTTGTTCACCTTGGTGTTGCACATCCGTAGCCTCGAAAATGTTTAGCCTAAAAACATTTTATTACATTACAATCCATCTAATTTGAAAAAACATAAACGTTTACTTATGTACGCGTGTGAGAAGTTATACTTCTTTGGCATCATTAAATAAATATTCAAAACTTGCTGTCTTGGCGAACTTCGTATCGCCTAATAATCAGTGAATGTACTTTGTTGTTACTTTTAACTTTAAGTTTTGGTAGGTTTAACAAATCAGAAACCATTAAATTCCCTCTCCCTCCCGCTTTCTCCCTCCCCCTCCCCTTCCCTCCCCTGTTTAACCACAAGCTTATATAAAAATTTTCACCCTATTTACTTCAAAACTGACGAAGTTGCGTACCAAGTTCCATCACCTAAATTAACCCTTGAAGGGATGATTTTCCAAAAAATTTTTTAGAATTAATTTTTGTTAATAACAGCTATAAACTTATATAAAAACAATATTGTAACAATATTAAAAAAAACAATATAAATATAATAATAATCATTTTTTCAAAACGAGTGTGACGTTTTTCGTGACCATCGTTTTTGTGTCACCGTTCGTGTTACAAATCTTAAAATTTCACTCTCATCATTTTTTCCATTTATTTCATAACGCGCCTAAACAAGTATAACTTCAATAAAAGGCAACATAAAAGCAAAAGTAAGTAATATTAAAAAAGCATTAGTACGGATATGTTAAGTGCGGTCGAGTGCCACCGCGCGTGCGTGCTCTGCCTCTGCTGAGCGGTGCGGTTTGGGACCGAGGAGCCAGCGTCCTTGCGGGCGCCGACTCCGCGGCCACGGTCTCGTCCACGTCGTCCTCTTTTATTACCATGCTCCCTATGTTTTGTTAGAAAAAGCACAAACTAAAAAAACCATAACAAAAAGCAAAATAGAAAAAACTTCAATGCTTTAGCACAAAGTTATACAATATTTAGTGTATAATAAAGAGAGTAGTATCATATACTAGTAAATAAGAATAAATGTGTAATAAATCAGTGTTTTAAGCTTTCACCAGTTGTTAGTGTCTTTGCCAAGACGTCATGCTACCTAACTCAAACTATATAATAAGTAGGTACATTCCATTTTAATATAAAAAAAAATAAACAACAATAGTTATAAATTAAAACTAAAAAACATGCTTTTACAGAAAATCCAACTAAAAAAAAAAAACTAGAAAATTGAATTAAGAATCTTGTAATTGTAAAAAAAGCTTGGGGTGCTTTTAAAGATATTATCCCTTCTACTCATTGACACCATGCAACCCACGTTTTTATTACAATTACAAGATTCTTAATTTAAATTTATTTTCTAGTTTTTTTTAGTCTGATTTTCTATAAAAGCGTGTTTTTTTAGTTTTTTTTTAACTATTATTTATTTTTTTATTTTTAGTTTGATTTTTTGAAATGAAATTAAGTTTTTTTTCTTTCTTTATTTTTTTCTTTAAATATTGAATTGTCATCGATCCTTGATAAATCTACGAAGTTTGAAAGAAATCTGACCGTTTAAAGCTAATATAAAGCGTGTAATTAGGTTTCTTTCTTTTTTTCTTTAAATATTGAATTGTCATTTGAAAGAAATCTGACCGTTTGAAGTTGGCCAAAATCAAATCCAAAGAGAAGTTACAAACAAACAAACAAACAAACAAACATACAGGTGAAGCTAATATAAAGCGTGTAAATAACAAGTTCATCTAATAATTAAATTACAAGTAGAATTAATGTAGAGTTTGAAATTTTCTCAATCGCCGTCTGATTTTTAGGGTTCCGTAGCCGAATGGCAAAAAACGGAACCCTTATGGATTCGTCATGTCTGTCTGTCTGTCTGTCTGTCTGTCCGTCCGTATGTCACAGCCACTTTTTTCCGAAACTATAAGAGCTATACCATTGAAAATTGGTAAGTAGATGTATTCTGTGAACCGCATTAAGATTTTCACACAAAAATAGAAAAAAAGCAATAAATTTTGGGGGTTCCCCATACTTAGAACTGAAACTCAAAAATGCTTTTTTCATCAAACCCATACGTGTGGGGTATCTATGGATAGGTCTTCAAAAATGATATTGAGGTTTCTAATATCATTTTTTTCTAAACTGAATAGTTTGTGCGAGAGACACTTCCAAAGTGGTAAAAAGTGTGTCCCCCCCCCTGTAACTTCTAAAATAAGGGAATGATAAAACTAAAAAAATTATATGATGTACATTACCAAGCAAACTTCCAACGAAAATTGGTTTGAATGAGATCTAGTAAGTAGTTTTTTTTTAATACGTCATAAATCGTAAACCACAACAAACATTGATCAAAGTTACAACGAACTACAAGAACTTTTATATTATGTTACTTGCTGCTACGGAACCCTTCATGGGCGAGTCCGACTCGCACTTGGCCGCTTTTTTTTCATTTAATTAAAAATTAACATTTGTAATGGAAATAAGTAGTAAAAAATAAATTTGTTAGCGCATCGCACACCCCACAGTCAGTAGCCATGCATTTATTTATTTCTAATAAAATTAAATGTTCTAACGAAATGTGCAATTTCATCCAATCACTCAAAATTACAAAAATAAAAATGCAAGTTCATTATACTATTCATTGGCAAACGTCTTATCCATATTAAAATATCGTTAGCCATGGCGGCCATCTTGATGGCGCATTGGGTCTGTGTCAGCACCGCGCGGCGGTGACGCCCCGTATGTGGCGTACTCGCGGCGCGAGCCCTCCTTTTGTTTATAATGATTTTAATTACAAACCACACATAATTATGCTTTGCGATTGACAACAAAAGAAAACAGTTCTTTTTAACACGCTATAAACAGCAGTACTGTAAGTTTTGATACTAAAGTAATCTAAAAACCATCACGACAAAATTCAAGACTGTAGTGGCAAGTAGCGAAGCCCTAACTTCAACAACAGAGAAAACAAGAAAAATGTATTGAGTAGGCGCTAATACTGATTTAAAATGAAAGAATAATAAACATTACTGAAAGAATTGTAGAATTCGCCAGTAGGAGTCGGGAAAGTAAATATAATATAAAGGGCGAAACGTAATTAGTTTATTTAATACACGGAATTAAATATACAAGTAAAAATAAGGAGTGTATTAGAGCGATATTATAAAAGCAACGATCGAGAAAAATTTTTGAGAAAAAATTTTAAATCCAAGGAAAAAGTAACAACGTTTTTTGTGTAACCAAGACGACCCGTGGCTGGCCGTCCGATAGCGTACGAGTGTGCCCGATCGCTCCCGAACAAAGCGAGCACGCAATGTTGTTCGGCAGTGATCGGGCGACTTCGCGGAGCCCAGCGAAAAGCGCATCGGATGACACGTTACTATATAAAACGGTCTGTTTGTCCGACCGAATATATATAGTAAAATTATACATTAAAATTTAGATACATATTAGATTTTTAAGAAAGGTATAAAATAAAAAGTACAAAATAAAAAATCGAGTAGCTCCGCTACATCACCTCCCTCCTGAGACCGTCCTACGGGCGATAATAGTCGGGAAATCTTACCCTACGTCCCGACCTGGTTGTTTTGACAGTGTTGTCTCCAGCCCTAGGTGTATCTTGGTGCGGGGTGTGTGTGGAAGTGTGACTGTAAGTGTGAGAAATGTTTTGTGCTTGTGAGGGTTGTGAGGTATGAGGCGTATGAGAGTGAGTCTGTGTGTCGTGAATTGTGTAGGCGGGTTTCAACCTATCTATGGACACCGAGACGGTTTTGCTTCTTACCACAATTTTGAAAACTTTGTCACTTCTTTGCACGACTTCATGAGGTCCTGTGTATGGAGGTTTGAGAGCACCAGCTACAGTGTCATCGCGAAGGAAGACGTGAGATGCTGTAGCCAGCTCCTTAAAAACGAATGGGGACCGACTGTTGGAATGACGTGATGCTGGAGAAGGCTTTAACCTATTAACAAACACGCGCAAGCGGGACGTGTAATCCGTCAAGTCGTGATGCTCGTTCTCAGATGGCAGAAAAAAATCTCCTGGGAGGCGTAATGTCTCCCCGTATACCATCTCTGCTGCGGATGACTTGAGGTCCTCCTTAAAGGCTGTCCTAATCCCTAATAGAACTAAGGGAAGCGACTCAACCCATGTACAGTCTGCGTGGCAGGTTATGGCAGCCTTGAGCTGTCGATGGAACCTCTCCACCATACCATTCGATGCGGGATGGTACGCCGTAGTGTGTCGGTGGTCAAAACCGACTATTTGTGACAATGCCTTGAACAGTGATGACTCGAACTGTCTTCCCCTGTCAGTGACAATTTTAACAGGACACCCAAAACGAGAGATCCAACCACTTAGTAAGGCCTTCGCCACTGTTTCGGCGGTTATGTCAGCAATTGGTATTGCCTCAGGCCAACGAGTGAACCGATCGATGGCAGTGAGGCAGTACCGTAGACCTGAGGAAAGTGGCAGTGGACCGATGAGGTCGATGTGGATCACCTGAAATCTGCCCTGTGGTAGATCTTCGTCTGCCCACTGATTTTGAAAGAGGCGGTCGGGGTTTCGTAATCCTTCAGCGGAGTTGCTGACTAATATCCGCTGGTGTCCGTTAGCCTCATAATCAATAGTGGCGCCTTCGCGCAACATTTTAACTTCCTTGCGGGCTACAAACGAAATAAAATTCTTAACCTGATGCACATCATGTTCGAAGGCATCGATGTTGTATCCTGCAGGCCAGAAATCAGCTGCATTTAACAGCACTGGAAAACCTGGATCTAAAGGGGCTGGTCCATCGTGTCGGCGCCTAACACCAACGCGAATGGGTTGGTTCCAGTTAGCGAATGGGAGCGGGTTCAGATCATAGAACCGCTGTCGCTCTGCTTGTGGTGTGGCTGGGTTTGCAACCCTAGCAACCGTAGCTTCCAGGTTTGAGAATAGAATGCCGAGGATTGGATCACTCGGGCATTTAACGTAATACGATTCACCTTCATACTCAAAATTTCCTACGCCAGCTAATAAATTAGCAAGCGGTGAGAAGGTGACGGCCATCGCTCTTATAACGTCGCGATGTTCTATGTCCAATCGAGGGCGGGTAAACAGGCCAGCATCAATTCCAAGCGTATTTATCTGGGCGGACTTCCCGCAGAGTAAGCGGTACTCAAACTGCGCCAATGATACGCGATAGAAAGCATACGGTGAACACTCTGGTATACGGTCAGGTCGACGGCCGTACAACTCGTAGACTTTCTTGTATGTCCACTGCGTGTAAAACCCCACTGCCCTAGTTGTCACAGGGACCACTGCTGCGGTTTTCTGGGTTGAAAAATCAACCTGCTTCTCAGCGGATAGTGAATCGCCAAATCCGAAATACAAAGCTTTATTAATCTTATCTTCTATATCTTTCATAGCTTGTAATGATTTCGGATTATTTTCACGAAAGGCATCTTGCCTTGCGGCGTCTCTCTTTCGTTGGCTAGGTGGACGTGGGCGGCGTTGCTTTTAAAAAAAAAAAAAAAAAAAACAAAATAAAAAAAATAAACATTACTTACATTTTTCTCAAAAATTCGATTGGAGATACAGAGATGGACACTGTTACTTACTATCACAAGTAGTCGAATGACTGGGAACGCACCACAGATTCACTAGCTCACTCCCGAAAAAGTTCGTATTACGCATTCGAATTTGTTAGTTTATATTAGCGTCTCGGACATCTTACTCTATAATATATAGGAGAGAATGGGACAAAGAGATCTCAGAGCGGAAATTCGACCGAAAGTTGCGCCGAGAGTTGCGTTATAATCACCGTTGTAATCAGTAATAAACCCTCTCTCCTCCCCCCCTCCCCCCTCCTGCTACCGGATTCTAAATTTTGACCCCTAATACTTTGGTACTGTTACTGTACATTACGTATATAGAAATACATTAAATTAATAATCGTCACAGGTGTGTTGCTACCCTTGATAAGTGTGATGGTTGCCTCTTATATTAGCGTGGCCAGACTCCAATCACCTTCCTACCGGAACACAATTTCTTAGATAGTAATAGCATAGTTAAATTTAGTGTAGCGGTGGTACAGCCCCGGGCCGCACAATATATAGGTCCTACCACTTGTTTATGCCATAATGACATAAGGATTATTTATATAAAACAAACTAAACAGCTATGCTACAACTATGCAAAAAAAAATTAAAAATTTATCAAGAAGTACGCTGTTACTTGAGCACTTTTATATAAGACGTGACCAAACTAGGCCTTGAGGGCAGCAAAGCAACGCATTTATGACCAAATGTGAATAATAGTGGCAGTACTAAAAATGTAGCCTAGTTGGTAGCGACCCTGCCTGCGAAGCGAGAGATCCCGGGTTCGATTCCCGGCCGGGGCAGATATTTATGTGACAGATTTGTACTCGGGTGCAGGGTGTGAGTGTGATGTGTTATATGTGTCGTCCATGCCACCCGCGACACAGGTAATAACCTACTGCGGGGGTATGAGTGTGTTCGCGTTTACTAATGATAACCAACTAGTATTCCTATTAGATTAAAAAGAAAAGATTTTCTTGTCTATATACATACATACAAATTAACACTTTTTACTAAGTGCATTTGGATATATATAATACCTATACACGGTACATATACCAAAACAACATTTTTTACAATTTTTGTCTGTCTGTCTGTTTGTTTCGATTAATCTCTGAAAGGGCTGGATCGATTATGACAGGACTTTCACTGGCAGATAGCTGATGTAAGAAGAAGTAACATAGGCTACTTTTATTAAAAAAATAGTTTTAGAAATTAGAAAAAAATAGGATCAATGAAAAATAATATTAAATACCACGCGGATGAAGTTGCGAGTAACAGCTAGTATTCTATGCAATTATTAAACTTTGACCAGGTACCTATGGAAACTAAAGTTCCTGACATGGTACGTACAGAGAATGAGATTCCTGGAGCCAGCAATCCTAGAAGTTGGACTCAGCCAGAGGCACCTCAACCATCTTTGGTTCTTCAACCTCAGCCAGAGGAACCTCAACCATCTCTGGTTCCTCAACCTCAGCGAGAGGGACCTCGGCCGGGGCCACCTCAGCGCTCTTGAGGAACTCAATGGAGAAGGGCACTCAGGAGAAGTAAGTATATTGTTAGGTACTTGTATGTAGCACAATAAAAACAAACATAAATAATGTTAATTAATACAAGCATTTATTATACCAAGCATTTTACATACATAACTTATATAGACTTTGTAATGAAATTTATCAGGCATTACCTTGCTGGAAATTTGTTTCATAGATCATACTATGTCTGCATGTGGGTGTATGTTTTTATTGTTGTATGTATGTTGCATTTACATGTTCCTCTCGGGTTTTTGCCAAGTAAATTTAACTGATTTTATAAGTATTGACAGGTTAATTGATAAAATACTACAAAGATTTATACCAACATTAAACATTAATTTGCATTTTTTACATACACTTCAGATCGTCTTCATGAAGGGGTGCCATGCTGGGCATATGACCTGGAGACGAGGCGCATTGCAGTGGAAAAACACAATGCAGACACATTGGCAAGGTTCCTTGCCGTGGCTGAACGCATGGCAGACTCACACGAGGCAATGGCGAGCGACATGAGAGAGATTCGCGATAATATGACAAGACGTGATAACAATGAATAACACCATTAGTTTTAGTCCATTCATTCTAGATTTTTTGGCAGGAATATTTATAATTTTGTAAAACTGCTGTTATGTTGTACCTATATGTGAGTACATTAAAAATTAAAATGTGTGCAATTCACACGTGGTAGAAGTGAACTTCAAAAATAAAGGTAGGCATTAATTTAATAACGTATCAGTTTTAATTCTTTCAAAAACTATTTTGTACTAAACATAAATGTGTACTTATGTACGCGTGTGAGAAGTTATACTTCTTTGGCATCATTAAAATAAATACAGATATTTAACACTAGCTGTCTTGGCGAACTTCGTATCGCCTAATAATCAGTGATTTTTAACTTTTATAGTTTTGGTATGTTTAACAAATTAGAGACCATTAAATTCCCTCTCCCTTCCTCTTCACCCTCCCCCTTCGCCTGTACAATGCTTCCTATCTCATTTTCAAATTTATTTGTCTGTCTCTTTTTACTGTCCCGTTTTCGTTTCATCGACTTTCAAATCACTATGATGCTATATTTTCGAATTTATGTATTGTCTCTTTTTACTGTCCCTTTGTCCTTTCAAATCACTATGATGCTAAAGAAGTTTTCACTTCAAAAACAAGTCTCCTTCTCCCTACTCCGTCCGCATCCCCCCCCCTTGAAGTCTCCCCTTGAGGATTGTTGTCGTCCCCTTGAAGGATTAGTTTCAGGGTCCGTAGCGTGCCAAGGTCAACGTGGGAAGCAGGGTCTAAATCCATTTTCGTAAGCCAAAGGTCGTAATAATATTAATGATGAAAAACACAGACGAAACACGATGCGAAAAACAAAGCGAATGTGACTTGAAAGTTGAACGTAGATTACTATGATCCAACGAATAACGTTTGACAGTTGAGATTACTATGTCCAACGATTGACAGTTGGGGATACAAACAATGCATCGATTCGAGCGTGTTTGTAAAACATCGATATATTGTTCATTATCGTGAATTATTATAAAAGCAACGTACATAAAATAATATGTTATTCTAGTAAAAATAATACCTTATTTATAGTTAATTGCTTCTTATACGTGTATCTTACCAAACTTAACTTTTTGTCGTGAGAATTAAAACTTCGAAATAACAATCGTTTTATTATCATTATCGGAATAATGTTGTAATTCTACTGACGGGAGTACTCTGTGTATGTGACAACAGGAAGTGTTTATCAGTAGAATGTTATATTAAATATATTATTTTAAAAAAGTAAATTGATACAAAAATAATTCACGTGTATAAGTTAAAAAACAAAATATATTTTTTCGTGTAATTATTTATTTTTGAGCATCCTGTCCACGAATAGCCGAAAATGGACATTGCCCTTTGCACTTTAAAGCCAACTACTTGTATTTTGCAAACGGATCCTTAATTCTAAAAATGGTCTTTGAAGACCCATAATATTTTTGAAAGACCTTTTCAACGATGCCCCACAGTATAGGGTATGTGACGAATAAAAAACTTCTATTTAGTATAAAATATTCTTATTTGTATAAAAAAAATTACACTTGCTCGGAAATGATTCCACGATGTATTATACTCTCCTTGTATCTCATAACCTAACAACAAGAGTATCCCTAGTGCTGTCTGGAATTGCCTCTATTCTCGAATGTTCTCGCAAATCCTGCATTTGCAAATCTTTGCTAGTGTCATCAACCTGTAGCTTGGGCATTGGTACGTTCTGCATATTTGCTATATTATGCAGAAAATACATGCATTAACAATCTTGCCAGCAGTAACAGGATCATAATGAAGTACCCTTATCTGCCAACAAATAATATCTCCAACATGCCTTCAATATTCCAATGCAACGCTCCACAGTGTTTCTGACCCGACAATGAAGATCTGTGTAGTGTTCTTCTGGCAACCCTGAAGCTGCGCCTAAAATAGGTGTCATCATCTAAGTTCGCTGTGCATATCCAGAATCACCTGCAGACAATATATTTTAAATTGTTTAATGATCATTTCACTGCTGAAAGAATAAATAATAGTTCAGGTCAATGGAATCTTACCTAACAGCCAACACCGCTCTTCATTTCTGTACAGACTTTCTAAATATGATTTTATGCGGCATTTATTCCAAACAAACGAATTGTGTGATGCCCCACCAAATGAAGCATCAACATATAAAATACTTAAAGTTGCATCACAAATCTGAAATAAAAAACGAAACAAATACTAAATCAAATCATCACATTTCTTGCTTTTGATTGCATTTATGAATTTATTAAAAAATAATCTACAGGTCCCTAGCTACAAAGTGCAGTCTATTCCATAGACTGGACCACTCATTTGACTTTGACATCTGGTGTGATAGTTATGTTATGATCCTGAATGATGCACTATGTATAGGTATCACTTTCACTTGTGGGGTGGGCAGGCATTTATTTGATACTTGATTGAATTACTACTTAAGTTACTATTATTAAAACATTCAAAGAATTATATTTTTTTTTCTGTTAAGAAGGCTCCTTAGGTCTAATTAATGCTACATGTATACCATCTACACACCCAATAACCCCAGGAAAACCAAATTTCTCCATGAATCAGAAAAAAGGGCATGAAAATGAGACATAAATAATTGATTTTAAACAGATCACTGCAAATCCAAATAATGCATTTATTTAAACTTGCTCTTTCATTATGACTTCTCTTTCTCTTCGGGAAAATGGGAATTTTATATATTTTAAAAGAACTTGTTGAACATTAGGTGCATTGGTAACTTCTTAAAGGCACCTACTAAATGTCGGTTGGGACATATTAAATAATGAAGAGGCCCTACATTCCTCTGATATGATCCACTTGCAAAAAAGCCGCCAGTATCTGCAAACAGCATAGGAATACATTCAAGGAATTATAAGATTAACTCCATTAACATTGTATATTTTATCATATTAAAAAATTAAGATGGGCATTTACTTTAAGTTTAGTGGTAATAGCGGTCTTCCTACGAGTTACTGGTAAATGAATACTTATTTTGTCTAAACTTTGAAACTGAACCGTCACACGGAAGCACTGCTGGAGCTTCCACGGCCAAGTACCCAAAAACATCTGCGAAGCCAGCTAAACTGAGTTTACGCTGGAAGAAAAAGAATCTAGAGTTGAATGCTCATGTTTATGGGTAACAAGACACTGGGTTCTGGTCTTCTTGAGTTAGACACTCCCGTACAGTTTTTTTTTATACCTATTTTCAAATGAACTAATTAAGAAAATTGCTGAAGAGACCAATTTCTATCAAGTGCAGAAAGATCCTAATAGCGCTTTTCGGACGTCTGAGGAGGATGTCAGGCAATTTTTAGGTGTAGCATATCTAATGTCTCTTATTCAATTACCTAGAGTTACTAACCACTGGAATCCCATCCTTGGAACACCTCTAATACAGGAAACGATGACATTGAACAAATTTGAAAAAATTCGTCAAACTTTGCATTTCAACGACAATAGCAAAGATCTTCCTAGGAGCAATCCTAATCATGACCGCATACACAAGATACGTCCAGTTGTGGAAGCCTTGAATGTGGCATATATGTAGTAAAGTCCCAATAGAAGAGCACCTTTGTGTGGACGAGCAAATGTGCTCGACTAGATCACGGAATACGCTGAAGAGATACAATCCTAAAAAGCCACACAAGTGGGGCTATAAAGTCATCGTGTTGAGTGGCGTTTCTGGCTTCGCCTATAAAACAGAAATCGAAACAGGCAAAGAAAAAGTGGTGTTACAAGAAGAGCCAGATATAGGCGCCTCATCTAACGTTGTCATCAGGTTAGCGCGTATGATTCCAAGGTATCAGAACTTCAAACTCTATTTTGATAATTATTTTACTTCTCTTCGTCTGATGGAATATCTGGCCAAAGAAGGCATTCTCAGTCTCGGCACTATGAGAAGAAATAGAATATCGGATTGTAAGCTGTCATCAGATAAGATAATGATGAAAAAAGAAAGAGGCTATTCCTAAGAATACGTAGCCGACGTCAACGGGATCGATGTTTCAAGTGTCGCGTGGAAGGACAACAAAATCGTCAATCTTGCTTCCACCTTTGCTGGGCAAAAACCTGAAACTGATGTTCGCAGATGGGACAAACAGAACTCAAGGTATGTAAACATAAAGCGACCCAATGTGGTCGGGAAGTACAATCGCCATATGGGTGGCGTTGATCTTCTTGACAGTATCATGGGTATATACAAAATACGTTTGCGAAGCAAACGTTGGCCCATGCGACTGTTTTATCATTATTTGGATCTCACGATGTCCAATGCATGGATACTTTACAAAAGGGTTGCTAAGTACAAAAGCCTTCAATCAGGCTGCTTATCGTCAGCAGATTTTCGTCTGGATGTTGCTGTGACGCTTTGCAAAATGGGTATAAAACCTAGTTTATCTAGTCGGCGGTCGCTTGAGAGCGAGATTCAAGCCAAAAAACACAAAGGACCTGCTCAATATGTCCCTCCCAAAGCAGTCCGACAAGATCAAATTGGGCACTGGCCGCAATGGTCTGATAAGAAAATTCGATGCAAGTTTCCGAAGTGTGCTGGATTTACCCATAATGTTTGTGAAAAATGCGGGGTAGCCTTATGCTACACGAAGACCAAGAATTGCTTCAGAATCTTCCATCTTTCGTAACTTGTAATTATGCTAGAGTACTATGCAGATTTTGATCACTTACTTCAGTGTTGCCTAAAAGCAACACTCCCTATTTTTGTAAATTTGTTGCCAAATAATTATAAAAATTAAATATCCTGAAATACGTGTATTTTAATTCTTTGTTGTCATCCCCAATCCAAAAAACCAAATAAATCCCAGTCTATGAGTGATAGAGGGTTAAATTCGTCTGCTATTTATCCTAGAACGGGCTTTATTTTGCCTGTTTTGCACTGAAATATGATGTATTATCCACGTAAAGAACAATGTGTCCATGAATCTTTACTGTTTTAATCATATTAATGACAGTGCCGATCGTATAAAACAGTAGGGTAATATTGGGGCTTCTGCATCACTCACCTGTCGGTTCGTGATGCAGGAGCCCCAATATTACAGACGCTACATGTGTGATGCAGAAGCCCCAATATTATAGACGCTCGGTTTGTGATGCGGGAGCCCCAATATTACAGACGCTAGGTTCGCGATGCAGTTCGTTTAACTCCTAATCATCCGCTCTTGATTCCATTCTCTTTCAAACAATTATTTATATAATCTGACCCTTTCACGGCGTTCAAATAAAAACACTGAGGATAATGTAATGCGTGCTGCATCCATGGAATCTCCCAATCTTCAATAACACCTCCACAGGAAAAACATGCAACTCTATCATTTATGCTATTGCCAGAATAAAAGAATCCCGCATCAGCCATTTCATTCACCACTGCTTTTCTTAAACCAGTCGTTGCCCAATAATGGTTAAATGAAAATAAGCGTGTTTTATATGCATCATAAATGCTATATCGAGGTCTGTATTCATTTTGAGACATGTTCCTCATTCTTTGCGGAGGTGTGATCTGTCTGGTTACAACAGTTTAATGAAGCTGCAAGGCTAGCGCTTAACCTTATAAACATTTTAAAAAGTTTCTGGGATCTTTCCTTTGAAATAAAATAAAGAAACAATATTTCAAATGTTATTATCAGAGCACCATTTATTTAAACAAAAAACATTTTTCAAAGCACATATTGAGTCATGATTAATACAACTATACAAATCTTTAGAATCTTTATATCGATCATACAGATTTAGCAAACTAGGACAACCTTTATCTTCTAAATTAATTATATCATCATTTTCTAAAATATATTTTAACCATAAAACTTTTTCTAAACCTTTGTCGTAAACACGTTTATCCCGTATGTTATCTGCAATCAAATTCCGATAACTTGAATAAGGTACATCTCCCTCACACCAATATATCTTTCTATTACGTTCTATCCAATTCACTTGTTTTCTTTCCTTTACAGTCAATTCGTAAAATGGAAATGGTGGTTTAATCAAAAGTCGCTGTATTTTATTATTACACAATATTGCAATTTCTTTAACTATGAATTGATTTTCTTCTGTTTTAAATCCTTGGACATCTACGATCGCAGTCATGTCAACTTGCGTACTATGTTACTTAAAGGTTTATATTCCACAAGTTGATCGTTAATGATTAAACAATATCCAGTTGTCTTCTCTGGTATTGCCGCTGTACATTCAATCTCCAGCCGAACATCTACAGGTCCTGTTTTTAACACTAGAAAGACCGGCATTCATACCCTACCTAGAAAGACTAACCATGTCATTTTGACCCTAGAATGTCTATTGAATATCAGTAACTAACTATTGATAAATTTAATAGAGAAACACACGATTATTGTGCTTTAAACTTTAATTCTTTTAATGAGATATATATTTAGAAGACATTATGTTTTTTTTGGTATTTTTTATACACTTTCCACAAACTGGTTTCTTACAAGTATCACAGATTTTATTCGTTTTACATTTTGTACACGCGCACGGTTTTATTCGTTTTACATTTTGTATTTATTTTACAAGCTCGTCTTTTGCTTGAACTTGTGTTTTCCACCATTTCGATTATATTTTCGAGATCGCAATATAGACGAGCCGGACCTGGACGATTTTTTTGATGTTCCGCTCGTAGTTCAAAAATGAGTTGTAAAATAAAGTTATGCCGAGAAATATTCGTTTCAGTATTTTTTTTGTAAATTACACATGCATAGCTAGGTCTAAAACATTATAAAATACACGCATAGGCCATCTACGCGAACCAGCTCTCACGGAGTATTTTCTTGCCATTTGATCCAAGATATCACATAAATATTTCGTTTCGACATCAACCAAAAGTCAAAATATGCCGATCTTGTCAGGTTTGTTTGCCATGTATTGTACTCTGGATATGTGCTACACACTTCCATTCTGTGCTATCACTTGCTATCAAAGTATCACCTATAGCAGAAAGATGCGATTGACGTGAAGAAGAACACCCACCACGCCTATTTCTTCCTCTGCGACTGCCTCTCGATTCGATACGACGACGATTAGGAACCGCACCAGTCGTAGACGGGGTGTCTATTTGAATTTCCTCACTAGAATCCGAGCTGCCAGACAACAATCTATTTCTGATCAACGGTATGTAATAAATATCTGAGGTATCAACAAGTTTAATTGCATCAACACTTTCTTCTCCACACGAGTCAGACTCTGAATACGGTAAATTTCGAAGATTTGCTACTGTTTCTCTATTTCAATATTTCTCTATCTCTATAAATTTATTCGAAATAATTACAGAAGAAAAAATTATAGAGTTTACACTCCACTGAGAGTTTCAACACTGATCACACAATAAGCAGCCCAAGAAAATATTTATCGGATGCGTTCTTTGTATTAGGTCATTTTGACCAATGTGGTCTTTGTAGGTATAACTCATTGTAATTCAAGATGCACTTTAGGTAACAAGTTTATATTTCAACAGGAACTAAAAAACTACAAAATATTAAAAGTCAAAGAGTGTCGTGTTTGAACAAAGCGTATTTTATAAAATATGACCGTTTTACGTCACGAATAAGTCAATTTGACCACTCTGGTCTTTCTAGTGTTAAACTATCGTTTTGTCTTGAACAATCTATCACAAATAGTGGCGCCTTCTCCTTAAAGCTATTTAAATCAAGCAACGGGTCTGCGGGACAGTTGTAGTACGACTGACGAAATTTCACGTACATTTCGTATAATATATTATATTTGTTTTCGGAAAACTTCAAACTTAATGGCTCGTATGGATAATATTGTGAATTTAAAAACAATGTCACATTTCTCACTCCGCAATGATCAAATACTGAACTGTCTTTCATTTTTTGATTTTTTCTGTTTGTTTGTAAACAAAAAATTACATATCGAGGTTTTTCTAATTGTGATGCAGTCTTAATAGACCAGGAATGCTTTGTTGCTGTAGGAAGTAAAGGATATTCATATAAATCCCAATTTCTAAATGCCATCTGTATAGGTTTATCTCTTTCTAAATGTTTAAGAAGTTTCAGTCGCTCGCGATCTGATACTTTCACGTGTGGTACTCGCCATTGTATCCTTTGTATGTCTATTTGAAAATTTGCAACATCTTCAGTTCCTATAATACTATTTAAGTTAGAATTACTTCTGTTCAGTATAAGCTCATGTTTACAATTTATCACAATTTTAGTGTAATCTTCTGCAAACCCTAAAATCTTATTTAAAGGTACAGTAGCACTAAAATTACCGCTTTCGCTTTTAAATCCGTCTATATCCCAACCCCACAAAGCTGAAACTTTATTTTCTCCGTCATTCATTGAAAGGTATGATTTCATTGTGGTCGTTATACCTGCATTTTTAATACGATCTATTTCGATTCCATTTATCTCATACCTAATGTCTTGAAACAAAAACATAATAGGGTTATTACTGAACGAAACAGGTTTTTTAATCTGGTTTCCATCTTTGCCTAGGAGCTTTGCTTGACCTTCGATGTAAATTGAACTGGCTGATGGTAATACGTATATGTCTTGCTGGTGGATGGGAATTCTGATTTCATCGTTTTCTCTAAAGCTGTTATTATATGGATTATAAGAATGGACTTCATAACTTTCAATAGAAGTATCGAAGGTTGGTAACTCATTAATCTGTAGTATATTCATACTTTAAATCCTAAGGCCTTTAGAAAATCTTTATTCTTTTTACTCAAGTTCTTAACTTTTTTCTTACGTCTATGCACCTTAGAGAGTATAGAAGTAATAGGATGCTTTAAGTAGACAGCAGGGTTTTTATAGTGCAATATCATTTTACTTCCCTCAAATGAAGCCGAATTTCAATATATTGTTCTTTGAAATTAATACTGCAGCCAAATTGATCTATAACTTTAATAGTTATAGACGAAATGTTATTTTTATTCACTGGAAAGTAAATAACGTTTTGCGGTATTTCTATGTATTGATAATCTGCGGCAGTTTTAGATACAAATTCGTGAATAATATGCGTAGGTAATCCGTTGCAATATGAACCATATATGAGATCACATTCGATTCTGATCACAGGTGGAAACTTGCTATCAACATGAGAATATTTTGACGTTGAGTTTATTACTGAAAAATATAGCAAACCGCACTCGTATTGACCAGATAAACTCAGAGGTGGTTGAAAGTAGGAATCCAATTCTGACTTATTTCCTGAGATGGTAACTGTTATAGACATGCTTGCATACTGAACACTTTATGAAGATCTTGTTTATTTTATGTCTTGCCGGCGCCAAAAACTCTCCAAAAAAATTAAACAAAGATGTCCACAATTAAAAGGGTGGTTACGCTGTATGTTATCATAATTATAGTGGACTTTAGGACCTAAATATTTTATGAATTCCAATGGAGGTTTAAGATTTCCATAGCTGTCAAAATATTCAACATAATGATTATATTTTGCATAGGCTACCCAATGAGATCCAGGATTTGTCGAAATATCTAAATTTATAACTCCACATTCTTTTTTAAAAGGGTGTATTGGGAGCTCATCTCTCATAAAGACACCTCGAAAATAGTGAATATTTTTTCCATACTTTAAAATGTCAATGTTAGTTAAGGCGCGTTTGGGTAGCCTACGTTCTAGTTTTTTTCCTTTGATACAAAAATGCCAAATCCATTTTTATGTGGTTTAAGATGTAACCCATTTCCTATACAAAGAGCTTCCATTTTTTCATTATGTCTCTTCAATTCAGAAAATTGTTTTTTAGCCATTTTGATTTCATTTATAGTTTTAAGTATATCAGCTGCACCACCTGCTAAGGCTCCCGCAGCTGATAATCCAGCAAAAATCGGAATCAAAGGTAATACCCCACCAGTTTTTGTTATAGGAATAATACGAGGAACTTTTATAGATGAATTATCAACTAGTTCTCTAGCAGCAGCTATAGCTAGTTCAATCGCTGCTTTCTTACATTTTGGTTTTAATTTTTGTACACGTCTTTTCGTTTTTGTAATGATATTTTTTAGGTTATTTTTAAAACCGCTGCTCGACTTTCTCGAAGACATTTTATTACTGTTGCCGTTTTTTAGACTAGCCCCAGTTTTAATTTTTGATAGCATAGCTTTGCTTACTATCTTCGCTGCCAATTTTTCTCCTACACTTGCATCGGGAGCAATCTCTCGTTTTTTTGCCATTTTTAACAAAACTAAATCCGCCTTATGTCGATCCTTTAAGTTTGAAGATTTGTGATAGGCAATGTCGTGTTCTTTACAATATTCGTCTAATTTGTTTATACCTTTGACTCCACGTGATAGTTTTTTGATTAAATTTGTGCCAGGGCCACAATAATTGTATCCTGGTAAATGTAATTCAAATGGTAAATTATTAATCAACCAATTGAGAAGACTACTCTCGCCAATGCACATCATAAGACTGTTTAATCGCGCGTGGAATATTTATTAAATATGCAATTTTCCTTTTTTGTTCTTATCAAGTCTGTTACAATATATTTGACTTATCGATCCAACTGTTTTCATTAGAAGGCAAACCTAGCCATTTTACTAAAACTTTATTTCCTTTCCTTCTTAAAACTTTTTCGACTAAATATATGTTTGGATTTTTTGTCTTTTGCAGCTCTTGTGCATAAAATCCTCCTAAAATGGGATCACCTCTAATTGTATCTTCTATTAAGTAAGTGGTAGGAGTTGTGTTCTGTAATTTTCGAATTTTAAATATTTCTGTCGACCAGTTTGGAGTATATCCTTTTTCAAATGTACCTTTGTATTTGCTTATACGCACATAATCACCCACTTTAAATTTACGTTTTACATTATCTTTTTTTCCCAATGTTAGATATCTTTGTAGTATTCGTTTTTTACTTTTATTATTAACATTTGCCGGAGTTTCACCAATAGTCCGATGGTAAGTGTGATTGTATTCATAAATAATATTATTGAGGGTATCACCTATCCACTTATAATTACCCTTTAAACTAAATGCTTTGTACAATTTAGATTTCAAAGTTCGAATAAATCGCTCAACTATGGAAGCCTTCTTTGTTGAAAAGGTTGAGTAGTGATTAATATTATAAGAATTCATAATTTTTTTAAACTTATCGTTATAAAATTCTGTTCCATTATCGGTTTGAAGGTTTTTGGGCACACGTGTTTTTAGCAGTTTTACAAAATTATTACATACGTCCTCTTTACTTTTAGTCTTAATAGGAAAAGTCCAAGCGTATTTCGAAAATGTATCAATAACGGCAAGAATAAATCTGAAGTTTTTGTTTTCCTTAGAAACTGATTGCATATCAATTAAGTCTGCTTGCCATAGATCATCTATATCTTTCATAATTACATTTCTACGTGGAAAATTCACCCTAGCATTTCTATGAACTTCATTTACTACATCGGCTTTACTCATGTTCAAATATAATGTATTTTATTTTACTATTATTTAAAAGGATTCATTTAAATAAATATAAACTATTTTTTTAGTAACTTGCAACATGAATAACTTTGCTAATACTGAATAAAAGGTAATGATAATTAGTATTTATTCCTTAATAATGTTAGCTTCTTTTAATTCTTCAATGATCGATAAAATTTCATTATCATGATTTGTATTGCCAGCATCTCTTGAAGCTATTAATAGTTTTAATCTTTCAACTAACTCATTTGGATCGTCCCAATATACCATATCAGTATTGATTTTATATTTCTTAAGCTTAGGCAAATTACCTCCAAGCTTTTCTTTGATATTTTTATATTTGATCGAGGTCTCGGAAAATAATGGCTTGATTATTTGTCGATATTTAATTCCCTTATCACCTCTTATTTGACCTCTAGGGTTAAAATCTCTCTTATGAGCGTTAGTATGATATAGAATATCTTTGTATACAAGTTTATCAGCGCTTGACACTAACTTCAAATCAGGTTTTTTTCTAAGTAGAAGTTCTCTTAGCCCGCTAGTTAAATTGTAAGATTTGTCTCCAATTTTTACTAAAAATACATTTTCGTTATCTAAACTGTCAATTTTAGAAAATGTAACTTCTGAGTTACCCATCATATAAGTTTTATTTTCTTTTCTTATCCCAAATGGTATATTTAAAGTATCGTCGTAAATATCACAGATATCATCCCTGTCCAATGAAACTTCTAAATTGTCTTTAATTTCATTTTTGGGGGATTCTACAGAACTCATGTCAGCATCGTAAAAATTTTGAATTTCTGATTCAAATGTATCAGTACTCGCGCATGATTGCATCGATAAATTATGGTCTTGATTTTGTTTTTGATTATTTACCATGATATTAAGAGGCTTCGTAACAGGTTTTAACATTTTATCTAGAGATAAGTTCAGTTCATGTTCATTATTTTTCATTTTTTTTTTTTATTCTTTATGGAGTCAACAGACTTCATTAATTCCATTTTAATTTGCTTTTCCATATTCTTTTACATTACTTTATTCTATCAAGGCTACAGTAACACTAAATATTTTTATTAAAAAAATCGTTTATAATACTTTACTCGAGATGAAAAAAAATATCAAAATTCTTTCTATACCTACCATTGTTTAATGATGAGTCTTTGTTAATACAAACAAAATTATATGGCTTACTCCAAACTGTATTACAAATATTTTTGAATTGTTTCCACGACATATCAGAACTAACATGTTCTTCGTAAATATGTTTTAAGTTCACATCATCTTGTTTAAATATTATAATAAAATTGGCATTGTCTCGTAGCAATTGTTTCGGAATTTTTGAGTAAGTCTGAGATAAATAAAAGCAATCGATTTGCTTATGTCTACCCATAGAAAAATAATTACGAATATTAATTTGATTTTCGCAAGCAACATCATCAAAAATAAATACAGAATTGTTTAAAGCATCACTTGGAGCTATGACGTCTTTGTTATCATTGAACTCATAAAATGAAATATTAGGTACTCTCCTAATTACTTCTCGTAAAAAACGATATTTTGGTTGAAAGTTAGTTTTTGAATACAAGTAAAGATTTTGAAATTTAAGTCCATTTTCATGCAATAATAAACTTATCACGACGTTTGTTTTCCCACAATTAGAGGGACCGCATATTATACCGCGAATTGTATTTGGTAAGAGAATGCTATGTCTGATCTTGTGAGCAGAGTCATCAATATTAATATTGTTAACGCTTAGTGATATGGGTTGTTTGATCAACTTCATCATGTTTATTAAATGAGTTACCATCCTACAAACATATTTATATGTTTCAATTTTGCATGAACAACATACGAGAGTAGATCCATATCTGTTCTACCAAATGTTCTCCTTACTCTGTTACTCTTGTTACTCTACAAAATAATGCTATTCTCATGTTACAAAATTCCTGTTATAACATGTTGCAGAATAAGTATGTTCTTGCTTATTCTGCAAATAATACAATTCTCATCTTACAAATGGGCGATTACTTCACTTCGCTGCAGTTCTTTCTATAAACAACACGTCTGTTTTATTTAGCTGAAATTTTGAGTAAGTTTTTGAAAGTTATTATATTTAAAAATAAACTAACTTATTCTATTCTATCGTATTCTAATGTAATAAAATACGTAACTCATTCACATATATTTTTTTCAGAAACATGTCACATTCACCGTCTTACAGTCCTGTTTTGGATAATTTAGAAAATGTGCATGAGGTAATTTACTATTCAGTTTTCTTACTTATTAATTCATTTTAAATTCATAAGTGCTGATGTTTAATTGTATACTTACGTATATATAATATATATATGTTACCGGATATCTGTATAATGCAGGTGTTCAACACAATTCCTAGGAAATGTGTATAATACCTGGGTCGTTTTGGCAATGTATTAAATTATATGAATATTATTCACCATTACATAGTTTGCCTAGGTAATGTATACGTTTCCCAACTACTGTACAGAATACCTGCAGGTCCACCGGCAATGAATAAAGTTAGATTTGAGTATGTGTAGTCAACTTGGATGGAGGTTCAAAACAAATTGTAACCTGCATGAATAGATATTTTTTTATACATTTTAAATTAATGCTTGACCGAAATCACACTTGATGGTAAGGAGAGATGCAGTCTAATGGCTCCTACACTACACTGCTCGCCTACGCAGCTTCGGATTTTTCAAAATTGGTGACAGAACCGACTTAGTCAACCCCGACCCCACGTGGTACTAGTCTGCCCTACCCCTAGAGTGAATGTGAAACCCGGAGGCGCGGAAGGAGAGCAGCCCCCGCCCGCTGTAACCAACTGCAGGCACCATGTGAGCCGAAGCTGCGTAGGCGAGCATGGAGTGCCTGCAGTTTGTTACGCAAGGGCGGAGGGGCTGCACTTCCCGCAGCGCCGGAGACGTTTGGAAGCGTTTTTGTGTATCAAAAACCCCTAAATTCTCCCTAAAAGTGCATATGTCACCGGAAGATAACAAGAACCGCAAAGGGCATCGAACCTAATTGGCACACCTACAAGTCCGCCATTTTGAAAAAACCTTGATTCGGCGGCCAGTGATGAAACATGTGTCAATCGATAGACTAAATGATTATGATCAAAAAGTATTCAGTGATGAAATGTCGTAAGTGATATACTTTCTGAGATAAGTGAGTTTAAAACTGTAGAAAAATAAAGCAAAAAACTTCGTTTTGGCGGACATTGATAAATCATATGTCATTCGATAGGCTAAATAATTACGATTAAAAAGTATTCAGTGATGAAATGTTGTAAGTGATATAATTTGTGAGATATTTGAGCTCAAAACCGTAGAAATATAAAGCAAAAAAACTTCGCCACGGCGGACATTGATGAAACATATGTCAATCGATAGGTGATTACAATTAAAAAGTATTCAGTGATGAAATGTTGTAAGTGATATACTTCCTGAGATATTTGAGTTCAAAACCGTACAAAAATACTGCATTAAAAATGATCATTTACTTATTTTGAATTTATTGGGTCAATAATGAAAAATAAGTATATTATGCCATATGTGTATGTGCTGCATAGGTACTTGATTTATTAATAACGGGTAGGTTTGAATTTAAAAAAGAAGCAAAGCAAAAGCAAACTACTAGGTTGGTTTATAAATAATTTATTTGCCACCAGCGGCTACAGCTTTGGCAATTACTCTAAACCAAAAGTTAAAATTCATTATTGGCTTAGTTTTCTATATCATGTCTGACAATCACTGAATCTAAAAATTCCGCTGGTGATAAAGGCAATGTTTCCTGATGTCGAGCCCATGCCAAGAACCATAATATAACACACATTATATGGGAACAACAGGACAAGGTTCTTTTTCCCACTATGCATGAGCAGTACCATCCCGCGATTTTATCTCTACCCTTAAGTTGTTTGTTTGACGAATTTGTTTAATTTTTATAATACGTAACGTAACTGAGGTAAAGGAAAAAAGTGACCGGTACACTTCAATTGCTGTATCGCCATAAGCACTTAACCATAAATACGCCATAAACACTGGTCATCCCTCACATTGATTATGCTATGTGTTGTACAGATTTGTCAGAGGAACTTCTGAATACATTGGAGCGCCTTCTTAATAACTGTATTAGATATATCTTCGGCTTACTTAAGTATGACCACATTTCCCAGTTCCATTCCTAACTTAAATGGCTACCCATTCGATACAGGCGAAACTTCAGAATTCTCTCAACATTTTATGCTATTTTGAATAATGTGTCTTCTCCTGTTTATTTAAAGGAAACCCATAGCACTGCTTATTTCGGGAATTCCTTCACAATACAGTTCATACTTTTCTGGAACTCCTTGCTTGTAGACATCAAAAAATCATAGACTACCAAAAGCTCCTTCAAGAAGTCCGGCAGCACTACCTGAAGCAATTAGAATGTTGTCGCCCGTGGTCTTCAACCAGATGTTATATATGTATTTATAATTATTTATTTACTTAATATAAAATATAATATGTTTATTAAAAAAAAATAACTAAATGTTTTATTTTTATACGGGTTTGAACTCAAATATCTCAGAAATCATATCACTTACGATATTTTATCACTGAATACTTTTTGATCGTAATCACTTAGTCTATCGATTAACACTTGTTTTATCAATATCCGCCGAAATAAAGTTTTTTACTTTATTTTTCTATGGCTTTGAACTCAAATATCTCAGAAAGTATACCACTTACGACATTTCATCACTGAATACTTTTTGATCATAATCATGTAGTCTATCGATTGACACATGTTTCATCACTGGCCGCCGAATCGAGGTTTTTTCAAAATGGCGGACATGTAGGTATGCCAGGCTCCATACAAAAATGTTGGAAGCCCTTTACAAACCTAGGTTTATAAACAATATACAACTAAATGAATATTACTCTAACTGAAACATTCGCTACTTGAAAGTTGGCCTTTTGAAAAGTGTCATTATAAAAGGCAGACCAAACGTACAGTTGGCAACTGTTAGGTTGGGAAATAAAAAAAAATGTGATAAGTTGGCAAATGATTATTCGGCGAAATAAAATTCTGCGAAACGTTAGTTGGCAAGTGATAATCGGCCAAACAATTTTCGGCGAAAAGGCAGAGAACCGTCTTTTACACACATTACCAACTACGCATGGAGTATTGTATAGAATGCCTGGGCTGAGTATGAAATAAATAATATTCAAAACGTTACCTGAACGTTTTAGATATTCTATACATTGCCTAGGTATTGTATAGAATGCTGAATTATATAGATATCCGGTAACATATATATTAATATCTGGCTTTCAGAATTTGATAGAAGACTCGGACCCAATTACTAATCCATTTTACTATGCTCAAGATAGACAAGGCTGGTACGATGAAGTAGCGAAAAAGGCGTGCGAGCAGAGCCGACAACAAAAAGCAGAGGAAAAAATTAAGAAGAAAAAAATCAAATCAAATTCTTTGAAAAATACATCCTTTATCATGCGGAAGGAACCAGGTCATGTTCGTCATTTAATAAAAATTATAATACATGATTTAGATGGTCGTAATATAGATGAAATAAACACTGAATCTGACAATGCGACTGTGAATGTGCAATATCTAGTGACAAGTGAATATGATGATATCATGGATGAAACAGAACATTTGGTTTGTAAAGTAGTAAAAAAATTAGGCAAATCTAGTATTTAAGTTTGAAATAAATAAATTATTGTTAATAAAATTAATGATTAATGTTTTGATATTTATATCTGTGTTGTATAAGTTAATTAAGGTTAAATGTATTTTAAGAGCTTTATTGTTGCTAAAATAAATGTCTGTAAATAAATGATTAACTGTTTTGATATTTATAACTGTGTTGTACAAGTTAAATATGGTTAACTGTATTTAAATTTATTATTTTCATGTAATATTTAGTATTTTAAGAGATTCATAGGATAATAAATTAAACAAGATTTGATTATGATTGTACAATATTTTTATTTCACATATCAAAATACGGCACTTGTACATATTAACATTGCTATTTATATTTTAGCTAAGCTAGAGTTATAATTATGAGATACAATGTACAATATAATTATAGCATATTCGCAATAAAGAATATTCAAGATACAGTGATTTGTTTTCATTTGCATATGCATCCCCATCATATCTTATAATTACTTTATGTTATTGAGTAAATATCATCATACGAGTATAATCGGGATACTAGTAGTTAGCAATAGTGATCAGAAAAACAATGCAAATATGAAGTAAATTAGTTAATATGTAATACTATTTAAAATAAAGTGCTATAATGGCCCCAAGGCAAAGTTTTATACTTATCTTTACATATTTGCCGTTTATCATCATTGCCACTAAGAATAAGTTTATTCATTTTTTGCGTGTAAAGTATATGATTTTTAGATCGTATTACGTACATAGTGTCTCTATGGATTGTCTCAGAATTTAAAATATCTCTGTATTTTTCAATAGTAAGTTTTTTGGTGATATGCTTTTTTACACCTTTTGCTTTCTTAATTGGGGACTTTAAAGTATTAACACAGTATAGTTTTGCTTTCAAGCCAATAAACTCTGTTATAATGTCTCCGCCTAATTCATCTTTAAAATACCCTGGTATTTGTTTATTTGCCTTTGGAATATGGTATATATTATTTTCAGGAAAATTACTTGTATCAAAGTACTTAATATAATCTTTCATATCTTTATAGAAGTCTTCCGTGTAAATGAAATACAAAAGACTATCTGTATCAGTGTAACAAAGTTTGATATTATCTTTGTATATTTTCTTCATTACAGAATAATGAAAATTATATAAATGACTTTTTGCAAGTTCCAAAATAGTAAAGCCTATATATATTGGACGATCCAAGATCACTTTTGTTGGTCGGAGTTAAATGGCTACGAGGCTATCAGAAATAATTGCAAGATTTTTGAAATTAGGTGCACTTACATATTTTTCGGCACCACAGACTTTATTAGTGTTATTAAAATAATCTTTCCACACGTTTACTAGCTTAACATCGACTTGTTTTCTTTTGTTTTCTATAGTTTTTCCAAAAATTGAATAGTTTTGTTTTTTAAAAAAGTCTCTTTCAAAATCAGATGTAGCATTTTGTCTTAAAGATGTATTTAGGGAAATATATGGCTCTAAAAATGCTTTTTGACTGAAAGCTAAAATCCTATGAATCTTCAATAAAACGAGTCCGTTTCTTAGGCACTCTTGTAAATGAAGGTAATGGATAACATATTTATATTTGTCGTAGAGATTTGCAACCAGTTTTTTATTACTGATGTTTGATGATATTGGAACTGCTAACTTTTCTGCTGCAAACGGTAAATCAGAATGTTCATCATGAATATTGGGTGGATATTGCATGTCTACTTCGAGTATATATCCTTCATTACTATCAGGAGAAATAGAGTTAATATCAAAACTTATTAATTCATTTTGTGTTAAAAACCGAAAATTTTTATAAGGTAGTTGCTGCATCATAGCATAACCATACAAATTTACACAATCTAAATAAACTAAGAAAGAATTTGGGTCTTCTTCATTAAAATTTGGCAGGTATTTGTTATTAGCCTTTGCATACCTTAACGAGCATTGAGATAGACCTCCTCTTATACCATTTTCTAAAAATTGATAAATTTGTATGTCAGTAATTAAATCTAACTCAATACTTGTCAACAATAGCATAGCATCCCAACTTAGCGAAGGTGATGAAACATAATGACAGGGATCGAGACCATAATAATTTAAACTCATGGATCTAAATTTCTCAAAAACGTCGCAAAGTAGTAAGACGTCGCATTTCAGATATAACTCAGTATATTCACCTAAGTTTTTAATACCAAATTTTTGCCACACAGTTAAAGCATGATTATAATCTTCGTTTGTTACAGATTCTGATGTTAATTTATTGTAAAAATTTGATTGCTCTGGTAACTGAGTTTCTTTATACTTTTCCCAAGAATCTACATAGTCATAGCAATATACACCCTTTCTAAGGCATAATCGGAATAAAGTTTCATCTGCAAAGAATGTTCGCAAATGTTTTAAATCTTCAGGATTTAGAGTCTGTGCCAAATAATCTAAACTCGAACTCAGGAAATTAAAGGAGTCTATAAATTTCAATTGTGCTGACATCTGCATATCGATTGGAAAAAACTTTGTAAAGGAAATAAATTTCTCTTTGTTTTTTGGAATTAAATTTATACGACCGCATACGCTTGCAAGTTCTTTTATAAATAAATGACAATCATATCCAGAAAGATTATGAAATATGATAGGAATGAAATTACATTTTTTATTGTTTAAATTACATGAATTATGAGCTGGACCTCTGTATTTACCCGTGAAATGGTCATGATCATACACTTTGTAATCAGAAGAACAAAACTTTTTTTTACAAATATGACATACTGCTGCACTATTAAAAGAGCTCTGTTCTTCACTAGTAAGCGGGCTCATGTCTTTGGAAATATTTAAAATTTTATGCAATCTTTCTACATCCTTAAAAATGGAATCTACAAATTTTTTTGAACAATTAGGTCCTCGATAAGAAACAAAGTCGTTCAATTCGGGGTTGGATTCACAGCATATATAATAAGCAAAACAAGTAGCTTCATGAATCTGAACATTTTGTACATGCAGACTTTTATTTTTGTCAGAATATTCTCGAAGTAAACTTTCAACGTCACCATAAATAACAATTGGAATTCTTTGAGACCTTTCCGGATTAGAAAATCGTAGCTTAGAATTCATTTCTGGAAGGACTGTTTGCATGCGAGCGCAATCATGTGACTCTAACTTTGCCTCAGAATCAAAGTAAAGAAAACATTCATCACATAAATGAATTTTACACTTGTGTTTCGTAAGTTGTTTATGGACGAGCTTTTCAAAATTTTTGATTAAAACAAAATGAGTCTTGTTTTGTTTATTGAAAAGCAGTAAGTTTACATGCATTAGCTTTCTTTGCAAGGTTTTGTACAAAGGTCCGGTTACAGTATTATTTTTTTCCAATCCATAAACATTGACACTTATGTTTGCATTCTGTTTTTCAAAGCGTTTTATATCTTCAAATGTCGGTGGAAAGGACATGCCAGACACATTTAAAACTTTAGAATAGTGTGGATAAGATGTAATTCGATTTGGATTACATTTCGCCGGATACATATGCGCTATGATACACCAAAGGAAGCAGTGACTGTCTGTATTACGAATATTAAGACATGACTTTGTTTTGACAATACTTTTTGGTAATGAAATGAAATGACCAGCTCTTAACGGATTATATTTAGCTATATTTAGTTCTAAATGGTTAATTGACTCAATTGTCCACCCAGATTCAGATAATTCAAACTGTGCATTTGCTCAATAGATTTTTCGAGTATTCTTCAAAAAGAAACTTTAAATCAGTGCTTTGTAATATAGGTGTATATTTAGTATTGAAACTTTTTAATGATATTTCATCATTCTTAGGAAGTTTGTACAATACAAATAATTCAAAGTTTACCTTGATTGATTTATGGGTGGTAAGTAATGTTTTAATTATATTGCATACAGTGCTAGAAATACTAGATAAGAATAACTCTGGTGTTATTATGTCACTTGAATCCGGATTTACTCTATAACTTGCAATCCTATTCTTGAAAGCAGTAGCTATTAATTGAACATTATCAAACTCAGTTCTAAGTAAACAATTAATTTTATGTATATTACTCTTCTTATGTGATGAATGATTTGATGTATATGCATTACAGTCCTGACAGAATTTCATATTCAGTTATATAATTATATATTATTAATGTTTAGTATAATACTGTTTAAAACTTGTAAATATATAAATATTCTGGTCTTTATTTATATTTCACTTATAGTTCTTAAATTCTAAGCCTTCAATAGAAAAAATTACTCTTACTTAACTGGCAATATGAAATCTTATGTCTAATTATGATAACTAGCAACTCTAAAGAATAATTACTTTATCTAGGTATTTTAAAATTAAATTTTCAATATCTGGCTTTTTGTATTTAGATTCAGACTTTAGTTCTTATTTTTTCGTTACTGTAAGGAAAGAGACATCCAATTATGAAATTAGTATGCTATATAGTGCAATAATATGGCAACTCTGAATTATCAATGTATTTTAAAATATTTTTTTTTTAAATCTGGCTTTTTGTTTTTAGATTCAGATTTTGGCTCTTAGTTTTTCGTTGCTGTAAGGAAAAGACATACAATTATGAAATTAGTATGCTATGTATATAGTGCAATAATATAATAACTGACAACTCAGAATTATCAAGGTATTTTAAAATATATTTTTTTTAAATCTGGCTTTTTGTTTTTAGATTCAGATTTTGGCTCTTAGTTTTTCGTTGCTGTAAGGAAAAGACATACAATAATTATGAAAATAATATGCTATATATGTCAATAACATTTAATGTTCAATTATTAGGAAAACATTGGCATAAGTAAGTATAGGTGCCTAAAAAAATTTAGAAAACATTACACGGGTATAAAATTGGCTGTATGGCAGCGTACTCATCTTTCGCTGCTTGAACTAATTTTGTCACCGCTTTCCACGTAAGGCTGCCCTCGTCTACGGCAGACTTCAGGGTGAAGAGCGAACGCTTCCACCGATCGGAGCCAAGCTTTTCAGCTTCTTTTGTATTGTACACGCGCAGCTCCACGTAGTACTCGCCCGTCTTCGCAGGGTCTGCCCTCTGCAGCGTATAGCCCGAACCCGCGCGCCGCGATAAAAAACTTCTCAGCGCCGCGGCTCTGATGGGATCTTGCAATTCGTTATCTCCCTGTAATTATTTCAAATACTAATGTTAGTATTGTATAGCGATATATTATTATAGGTATTACTGTTTTATATCAGTAAGAATTAAATTGACGATTATTAAGAGAAACTATTGTGAAGCATTTAGATGAAATACTAAGGAAAAAAAGTTTTCAAAGTGAACCGATTATTACAAATAAAGTGGGTAATGAATAATGACAAGAATAAAATAAAATAAACGCTAAACATCCATGATCTGAGTACAAATATTTATCTGCGAAATAAATATCTGCTTCGGTCGGGACTCGAACCCGGGACCCGCAGCTCAGCAGTCAGGGTCACTGACAATTTGTGTTCATATCTTTTATTTGAACTTACCTCTAAATCAAATGCAAACGAAGACCTCTTAAGTATTTTCTTCTTTATAGGCTCGACATCCGATTCGCTATCGGATTCCAACACAACTTTTTTCCTCTTCTTGACGTCATCCGACTTTTTGCATGTTTTCCTTGTCTTGGATTTACTCGTACTCTCTACATCCGAGTCGAATGGGTTGACGACTGTTTTGCTTGCAGACGACCTGAAATCAATGATTCTATAGTCAATATAACTGGTCACAGATTACCCGTACACCTATTACTTTATCATTACTGTCAGAAATGCGTAAAGAATTGTAATTACATCATATTATATGAGCTGATAAGGGAAAAGACTATATTATTTTGAAATTATAGACAGACACTTCAATTTATTTATATGTATAGAGTACCTATATGCCCTCAATAGAAAAAAAAACAATAACAAAGACACGTACATACTTACAGATCTGATGAACACCTTCACGTCACTTCAATTAAAAAGAAAATTAGGAATGACTTGCCGCGCACTCCACCTCTGCTTATATATTACAGATTCCTAAAGCCCACTACACAATAATACTTTAGCAAAAAAACTAATTATTATTTTCGTTAAGTCACATTTATTAATCATTCCTATGAGTGCTACTGATAAAGTCTAAAATCCATTAACTTAAAATTGATCAATATGTTCACACCTTAACCTGATAATATGAGACAGCGGGCGACAGTCCGTCGGGGATACTTGAGATGCAATTCGTTTATGGAAGTTGCATTCTTATGAAGGTTCTTATTATATCGGCATTACTGTGTTTGTAGTATAAAAACCGATAAAATTTGAGCTATCTAACTTTTTGGTTTCTTTTAAGATGTATTTGCATTTTTTAAATTACTTTTATTGTGTTTTGATAACCATACAAAACATTATTCATTAAAAACTTTAATTTTGAAAGAAAAAAAAACGTGAAGGCTCAATTTATAATGGTTTTTGCTAGTTTGAAGTTCATAACCAAATACATTTGAGCTATCTAGCATGCAATTACAGGCTCCTATAGCTTAAATCCATTTTTGACTTTGTGAAAGTTAGAAATATTTTGAAATTAAGATTTTTTATGCTCATCGATGCTTGATTTAGATAAAATAATTTTATATGCATTTATTACCTGAATAAATGTATTTGCACTTTTTTAAATTACTTTTAGTTTGTTTCGATAACCTTTATTCATTAAAAACTTTAATTTTGAAAAAAAAACGCGAGGGCTCAATTTATAATGGTTTTTGCTAGTTTGAAGTTCATAACCAAATAAATTTGAGCTATCTAGTATGCAACATGTTCGTGTAGCTTAAATCCATTTTTGACTTTGTGAAAGTTAGAAATAATTTGAATTTAAGACTTTTCTATGCTCATCGATGCTTGATTTAGATAAAAGAATTTTGTATGCATTTATTATCTGAATAAATTATATTACTTAGTCTTTCATGCTTTACAGTAATCATTAATCACAATAGTTCACTCTGGTAGGTATGTAATAACATATGTAGGTACCTAACTGGATTGCAAAATTCCTTTATTGTGCACCAATTTTATTTAAACGAAATTGTATATCTTATCACTAATGATCGTTAAGCCTATCTATCAGTAACCTTTCTATCATTAGATTTGGCATAAGCTCCATAAGAATATAAAATGTGTCATATAGTAACCATATCGAAGAATAGATAGGATATTTAACGATCGCTTCGCTTACGCGAATCGTAAAAAGCATAAAAGAAATCTCCCAGCTGTTTCTAAAAATTTGCGTATCGGAGTTCGCTTGAACTTCTTACTGTTTAATTTGGTGCCTATATTAAAATTCAAAAATAATTATGTAACTTAATAATACTATTTTCCCAAAAATCACTTTAACCCTGAATATCTTAGTTAATAGCATGGGCTTGCATAGTTTAAAAAACCCTTTAAACTACCATGGTAAAGTCTCCCTTAATCATGTGAAAATAATCCAACATCGTTAAGTTAGTGTAGCTGTTAAACTATTGGTCTACTATAAACCCTGCGATCATGCTGTGACGACTGCTAAATGTGATCTAGCCTTTAAAAAATATTATGTTATGAGTATTATGCCTGTTATGTAGAGCAGAAATACAGCTCGAAGTATAACAGCAGACAATTCCGCTGAAATCAGACTTAACATGTGCTTAATGAAATTAAATGCGAACTGATCAGCTCAAAATCATAATGATATGAATATAATCACAACTTGAAACAGTTCAAACAAATACACAGCGGCGAATCAATCGACATAAAATACAATAACATCAGCGTTACGTCCATTGGATACATGTTTTAGAGCAATCAACTATCTCAGCGAATCATATTATTGAATCCGACACTGCTGTCTGCATATTGGGACGAACTGCATTGTGAACTGAGCGTCTATAATATTGGGGCTCCTGCATCACACATGTAGCGTCTGTAATATTGGGGCTTCTGCATCACGAACCGACAGGTGAGTGATGCAGAAGCCCCAATATTACCCTACTTAAAACCTATAAAACACTGCTCAAAAGGAGTTCCTTTCAAACCGTCGTTGACATTTGAAAGTGGCTATTGATTTGATGTCCACTGAGCGTACGGAATACCAAATTTTAAACTATCGATACAACAATTGCTGTCAAAAACCTTTACGGTGGCTTTCAAATCCACTCAGTGCCTATGACGTCATCTCAGTTGATCACTGACGTTAGCGAATACGAATCTAGTAGTTTGACAGTTGTTTGTTCGACACTTCGAACAGTGATCTTCACTTTGCGATAGCCACCGAGATACAGAATAGGGGGCCTGATCTGCTTGGGCTGGCCACTGTCTGCTATAAAAACCAACATTCTTTCCCCGGACCAACCACTGCAGATCTCCCAAGGGTTTCCTATGTTTATGACACCAAAAGAAAACAACTATTTGGCTAACTGGTCTTTATTTTCTCAGAGATGTCACCACACAAAAGTAAATCTGATATAATGGCAGAAGGCCAACACAATTACTACAAATTCAACCCCCTTGGGTACCAAATGCCGGACTAGCTGCAGAGCCTGGGACGTAGGTTTACGGCCAGAGGGCCTAGCCAAGACACCTTTCTACAATTGCTAATGGTGCTCTCACACGGCAGTTATATAACGTTAGAGACTGTTGTCATTGTTTGTTTAACTTTTTTTAACAAATTATAGCAAAGCAAAGCAACAACCCATAATTGTCCGTATTTATGCAAAATGGAACCACTCGACAAATTTCATTTTTTACTTTTTTTGAAGAATACTAATGTAAAAGTGGTCTAAATTTCTTATACAAAAAAGAACCACCTGATTTTCCCCTTGGAAACAAGGTATATTAAAAGCAGAACAGAACCAACAGCAATAACAAACGTTACTTGTAAAGCAAAACGGAACCACGGCACAACATGACTCTATTGATCAAACAAATAAACGATAGTACTATCATGTAATTTTATACAAAAAAGATCCACGCATACTTGGTACCATTATACATTACACATATTTCTATTATTAACGATTATTTTTTATACACAAAATAGAACCAAATTTTTGTGGTATCGTTATGCGTAAAATAAATTCTTATTATTTAGTTGCTAATATTGTTTTGCAAAAGGGAACCACAAATATTCGGTTCTATCATGTATAAATAAATATTGTTAAACAGTAGAACCACTAGCATGTGATTCCATTATGCTTATTGTTTTGAAACTTATGATCGCTCAAAGGTACAAAAATGACATGATTGATTTCATATTTCTCGTTTTAAACAACGAAATATTTACTTTATTTCATTGATGGTATGACTCAAAGTGCAATAACTCAGTTTCAAAGTAAAACGTCATCTGTCAAAATAGGCGACATTCAACGAAATAGTTCGAATGCGTGACGACCGTTTTTTTTCTCTGCAATGAAAGTTCTGTTGTTTTTGTTTATTTCTTTAGAATTAAGTGTAAAAATGTTACGTAGAGGCAAGCTGTTGGTGAATAAAGCTTTGGACATAAACACCGAAGATACTAATGAAGCAATAACAGGTAAATAGTTTTATTTAATGCATTTTAGTACCTACTTAATGTATCTGAGAAGTACTAGTACCTGCGCATTATCCACATTTGATTAATTCCGTTTGTGAAGTGATTTTATAAAGATTATTCGACAAGTAGGTATAAGGGTTCTCATATATAACTGCAAAATCGCATAGCAAATTACCTACGAGCTCACACGAATGCACCGTATGAACTGCGGCGTTGTATCGTGTGCTGATGTATGATGTTATGATTGTAACGATGTGTACGTACGTGCGTGCGTGCGTGTGTGTGTTACTACTTTATGAAGAACCGTAAAGCCGCGTTCACACTAGGTGACATTTGCCCTATGTCGCCCTATGTTTCATTACCCTTCTGGCAACGTTGTCGCTCGATGTCTTCGGCGACATACATCACTCGACATATCCTGCCTAGCGGTGACACGGCTTTATAAGAACCTAAATAATTTCACTGTGGCCATATATTTATAGAACCACGCGTTATTGTTGTAAAGATATAAAAGTTTTTTTTATTACAGCACAAGGTAGTGAAGAACCTAGTACGTCACAGCCTCTAGAGAAGCTTTCTTCACCTCTAAGCAATAACTTAACTTCGCCACATCGCTTAGAAGAATATTCCTCGCCGATATTAGACCTACTTGCAAACTTGTCCCCTTTTAAAAGTCCTGACTATGTATCAGATTCATCAGATTATGGTGATGATGTAATAGTTGCTGGTGGCAAGAAAATGAGGTTACCTAATGGTAAGTCTAGACGCACTATCATAGAAGAGTCTGCTTCTAAAGGCGAAAATACTGCAAAATCACCAGCGTTTATACCATGTTTTGATGATGATACAGTGAGTATTAATGACGAAGTACCTACGAAAGGAAGACCAAAGAAAGGCCGACAATTTAAGTATGGTGGTCTATCTAGGATGGAAAGAAAGAGAAACAGACATTCTAATAAGCCTTTTCACAACTATAAAAACATCGAAGTCCAACCGAAAGTATTTATTGATTATAAATGTAATTGTAAAACGAAGTGCTGGGAAAAAATAGATTCAAACAATCGACAGAAAATATTTGAGACTTTTTACAAACTAGAAAATTACAATACCCAGAATATGTACATCGTAGCAAGCGTCAAAGAAGCCGACGTTAAAAGAAGGATGACTAATAGCAATATGAAGAAAAAATTCTCTCGTAAATATCTATTGGATAAAATCGAAGTATGCCGGGATTTATTTGTCAAAACACTTGGTGTTTTTTACAAAGAGAGTTAATACTGCTTTGACTAAAATGAGGTCACAAGATTGTTTAGATAGAAGAGGATCGAAAAGTGGAGGTAAGAACAAATGCAGCGATGAATTAGTTTCCCAAGTAAGATGTCATATAAACTCTCTTCCTAAGTATAAATCACACTATAGAAGAAGTGAGCGCGAGACCGAATATCTTATGCCAGACATGACTTTACACAAGATGTACGATTTATATTGTGAACATGTAGGAGAAGCTGAAAAGGTTAGTAAGGCTATGTACACAAAGTTATTTTACACATATTTTAATCTTAAACGAGCGCCTCTTAAAAAAGACACGTGTAACAAGTGTGACACATTACAAGCGAAATTAACTCATTGCAAAACTGCTGAGGAAAAAACAGCCATAGATACAGAACGCGAAGAACATTGCCGAAAATGGGAACAGGCGCGGCATAAAATGAAGGCTGATTTTGTTCTGGCTACTCAATGTAAGGAAATAGAATGTCTCACGTTTGATCTACAAAAAACGCTTCCAATGCCTAAGATACCTACTGGAATTATTTACTATAAACGACAGCTTTGGCTGTATAATATGGGTATTTATTCGGCAAAAACCAACTCAAGTGGGTGTTTTGTTTGGATAGAAGGAATGGCTGGGAAGGGTGCTCAGGAAGTCGGCTCTTGTCTATTAAAATACTTAGGCGAGCATATTTCTGAAGATGTCGAGGAACTAATTTTATGGAGCGATTCGTGTGGCGGACAAAATCGTAACATAAAGATAGTTTTGATGTTAAAAGCATTTTTGCATTGTCATCCCACTTTGAAAAAAATAACACAAAAGTTTTTGATTCCCGGACACAGTTACCTACCCAATGACAGAGATTTTTCCCACATTGAATCTGCAATGAAAAAATATCCGAGATTATACCCTCCTGATGATTATGTACAAGTTATGAAAGATTGCAAGAAAAAGAACCCTCTTAAAGTGACAGTAATGGCAAAATCAGATTTTCTGGGAACTTCTAAGGTTGAAAAAATGATTATTAATAGAAAACGTGGTATTAACAAAGAATGTATTAATTGGCTACAAACTCGGGAAATATGGATATAAAAAGAGACTCACCAAACTCAATTTATTTTAAAACAGACTTCTTTGGTAATGCTGTAGAAGTTAATATAGGGAGAGCACCTGTTCGTGGCAGACCAGCTTTAATCTTAATGGAACATTTAGGTCCCTTGTGGCCATCAGGGAAGCCAGTATCACCCGCGAAACTAGCCGATATTCAATCCATATTACATCTCATACCACAAGATGCACAGAGTTTTTATAATGGTCTCGACTGTGATAATACTATAGAAGACGACATAGATGGACTAGACACGGTGGATTTCGAAATCCAATTTGATGATAACGTCGAATAAACGTGTATTTTTGATAAATTAAAGCTTTATCCCGATTATAAATCCCTAGATTGTGGTTCTTTTTTGTATATGAGAAAACCTATTAATTACTTAATGTTTAAAGGAACCACATGCACGATTTCTTAATTATTTTGAAAGTATACCAGTAATCAACAAAAAATTATATACACATACTAAATTTAGTAATTTATCAACATATTTAAATAAAAGAAATAGTAATTTTACTTCATTTAACAGTGCTGCACATGTTTTTGTAAACCCTTTGATATCTCAAAAGTGTGTGTTTGCTGTGTGGTTCCATTTTGCATAAATACGGACAATTGTCCCACTGCTGGGCTCAGGGTCTCCTCTCACAATGTGAGGAGGTACAGGCCATAGACTACCACGCTGGCCAAGTGCGGATTGATGGACTTCACACACCTTTGAGAACTTTATGGAGAACTCTCCGGTGTGCAGGTTTCCTCACGATGTTTTCCTTCACCGAAGCAAGTGATAATTAACTTGTAATACGCACATAATATTTGAAAATTAGAAGTGCGTGCCAGGATTTGAACTCGGGCCCCTGCGTTTTGGAGACCAACGTTCTAATCGCTAGGCTATCACTGCTTTTTAACAAATTATAACAAAAGTTATAAATTGTTAATGATGTTATACAACTTAACTTAACAAAATGTTTTGCAACTAATTACAACATCATATAACAAAATATAACTCTTGTTGTATAACATGGGACGTTAGCGGAAGAGCGCGGGGGAAGGCTGCGCACGCGTTCGTCTCTGTCACGTACACAGCTTTATTCGGTTCATTCGGTGCATTGGTGCAACACGTGTTATATGTGATTTGACAAAATATCTGGTTTTACTTGGAGCAACGAAAATGTGATCAAATTGACTGAACTATTTCAAGAGAGACAAGTCTTGTGGAATACGCAGATGGATAAATACAACGATCGAAATGAAAAACATGATGCATGGATGCAAATGCGGCTGAATTTAATTTGGATAAACAGTCGATTGAAAAAAAATGCGGTCACTTATAGGCCAAATTCAGGAGAGAGTAAGAAGCCTAAATCAGGTCGACTGACGATATACCTAAATGGTTTGCGTATAAAAAACTTTTATTTTTAAAACATCGAAACAAGCCAGAAGAAACTGTTGATGGGGGATTGTCGGTGAGTAATAATTTTAACTATGGTTAATAATAGCTAGATGCCCAATCCAGTAAACCTTGATGTAAAAAATAATCAGCAAAATCATTTCTTATTACTTTCCCATCTTCTGTCTGTGTTTCAACTGGTTCCAGAGAAGTTAACTGCTGCGTATCTGATCTCCATTGAGCAGAATTATGCGTACCATCTGAATTTTCCCTCATAATCTGAATTTTTCATCATAATATTGAAGTGGGGCGTAAATAGTGCTCTATTTGGTTTTCCTCAAAAAATTATGTAGAAGCACACATGTCATAATTAAAGTAGTAGTTTTTTGTGGATCTAATAAAATTATACTTCGTAATACTCTAAATCTGGCTGACAAAATTCCAAATGCATTCTCTACCGTTCTTCTTGCGCGGCTCGTTCTATAATTAACCCTTACAGGACCATAAGATGTCCAAGACTAAATATTACAACACAATACAACACAATATATTTTTAGCTATTGTGGGTGTAAAGTAAGAGAATATCACCAGAAAAACATAGCAGGGTGTATAGGTTTCCTATAATTTCATGGGAAATATTTTCCCTATGGACCATAAAAGTAAATAAACGAACAGTTAGGTTTATTATATCGGTATTTTATTTATTGCTTTGTACTCGTAATACAAAAACATAATAAAAAATTATCAGAAAAGTAAATAGTTATGGTATTCTACGAAACAATTTCGTTTACTTGTGAAGCACAAGTGGACATTGCACATAACACATTTATTATGTGTCCTGTTTTCCATACGTCGTTTTGCACAATTTACGCATCGCTTCAGTTTTTCTACTTTTTCCATGTTGTGCGCTGGAAAATTACGTTTATTTCCAATACGGAGCTTTGCAGAGGAGACTAAAGTGGGTCTTGATCGCTGTCTACATGTAAAATTATTTATTAGACCTTGTGCTACATGTTGGCGATATTCGAAGCTGCTCAAAAGCGGACCTTCTACTCGGTGTTTTTCGTGCAACTTTACGTACACTAAATACGAGTTATTCATAGCGATATCCAAGATGTCAAAAAAGAGGCGCAGGTAATATTTGATTTTGGCCTTGCGATCAACCTCATAACATGCTTTGCGCTGGTCCATAAGGTCCACACCGCCCATATATTTATTATAGCGCACCACTACTTCTGGACATGTAACATTTATTTTTTGAGCAGTTCCTGCCTGCCTCCTCTTTACTGTGCTAGTTAGTACCGGAGATATGAAATTGGTCAACATATGGACTGCTTTAGTATCCATCCATTTTACGAATGTTATACATACAGTTTGTACTTATGGCATGGATGTCGCCTCTTTTCATGCTTTTATCTGATGGTAATGACTTGAGTTGATAAATATCAAACTGCTATATGTGTACTATATGTAAAATTTGGAAAATGGACACTTTGAGTTTCACATTTCTCCCAAGTAATACTGCACAAACTCGAAAAGTGAAAATTGAAAGTGCCAAGTCTGAGTGCCCTTTAGGTTTTCTTTGGTACCATTTAATTGCCATTGCCACGATCATAGAATTTTTGTTATAGCCGCCGCATACATCGGCGACCATACGGACAATTTTTTTGTATTTCAAATTTAAATTGTTAACACAGTGGTATACAGCCGTGCATATTTCGTTTGAGCCCTTATTAGATTGGTCTTCAGTCCACAAATATGCGTGTATGTTTTCAGGGACAAGTGCGTCGTTTGAAGTACCAACTACCACAGTAAAATTGTACAAATATAGTTGCCTTGAATAATAAGCGGCCTGGTCCGGGATTTTAGGCAGTGGTAAATTCTTTTGGCAGTCAAAAGAAATGGTTTGGACTTCTGGCTTGTCATCTCTTAAAAAACTGAAAAAGGCTTTTGCCCTCAGTTTGTGAATTCGATATTGAGTTCGAATTTGTTGTTTCTCGGTCTCGTTATTTATCACTGTCAGGCGTTCTTGTAACTGTATTCTCTCGTCTTTCCATTAAAGCAACCATTTGAGAGAGCACATTTAAAATACCTCTCATGTTATGTACTGACTGCTCTCTCAAACGGTTTGATTCTTCAAGTGCGTTCAATATGTTTTGAAGGATCTATCAATTTCTTGCGTTGCCTCTTGCCTCGAGCGACTCGATTCTACAAGGGCCCTTCTTGCATAATCGCGAGACATAGGTGTAGCCCTCTGCCTTTGCCTTCTAACACGAGAAGTTCCCTGTGTCGTCGCAGGCTGGATAGGTGGCGGATTAGTTGTTGTCTCTGTCAAAGCTGACTACTTCATTATTATCTCAGGTACCTGAGGTAAAACTAGTAGAGCCAATCTATCGATAATAGCCTCTTCCGTTACCATGGACACTGTTTCTAGTATTGACAGCGATGCCTCCGACGAGGTTGATGGTAACTGTAAATGTAAAAAATAGTTTTAACTAAATTGTGGTCAAAATTCAGCTGTGTTGTAGGGCAGATAAAGGTAGAAAACAACATAACACAAATGTCCACATTTAAATCATCACATAGCACTATAATATTTAGGAATACAGGCAGTCCTCGTACTTACGGCATGTTAGGTTCTCGAAATACGCGACGTAAATCGAAACGACGTAAGTCGAGACATATTTTTTCATATGTTTACATGTAAAACTCAATGGTTAGGATCCACACGGACTCAAAATAAAAAAAAAACTGCATTTATAACAAAGGATATACATACTTTATTATCAAAAGTAAGTTCTTAAAATAATTATATATGCACTTATGAAATTGCTAGTTATTTTTGGTATTTGTGTGTTATTAATTTTAACAATAATTATAAAACTTTAATATGTAATCAAAATATGTAATGAGAAATAATAAATTAAACTTTTGGCTTAAAGAAACTATCAATTCTAGATTGCTTCGCTTCTTTCTTCTTGCTATCATACAGATCGTGGTAACACTGATAGGCTGCACAATTTTTGTTATTAACGTTGAAATTTCTCTCAAAATTAGGATCATTTTCTTCAAAAATTTTCATGGCATTCTCCAAATTTGCAAAGGCTACGGAAAGTTTTTTTAGTGTAAGTTCTTTTACAAGTGAATTCTCCTACGCCGGAAATCGAAACAAATGACGTATACTTGAGGAATAGTGTCAAAACATTGTTCGACGTAACTTGAAACGACGTAAATCGAAACGACGTAAGTCGAGGACTGCCTGTATTAACAAAATTGCGAATATATAAACAACATCATACGTACATGAGTGCTGTCTGTATCCAAAGGATTGACTTGAATACCGGGGAGACCTACACCAAAGTCCTCACCCAGTATTGCTAAATTTTTTTTTCTATATCGCTCATTGCCGGGATACTGCTGGGTACCCCCACCTGTGCGGCATTGGGATTGTCTTAATGCTTTAATAATTAATAAATAATTTTCTCTTTATTTTTCCCTTGTAATCTTTTCTTGTAAACTAAACAAGGCTTAAGTAATAAAATAAATAATTGATAAAAAAACTTACAGCCGCCCAGCCTTTGGCATTCTTAATGGCACCAACTACAGAATTAAAATTTTGCGCTACGTTCGTCCACATTCTACGCGACATTTCTCGTGTAGTTAAGCAGGGTTCCCACTACGCCGGACCGGCAGAACTGCCGCGCCGGTAAATCTGCCGGAAGGGCTAGTGGCTGTACAATTTATATGAAGCTATTCACATTTCCCGGGTCCGGCATTTTTACCGAGCGTTTTGTCACCACGAAGTGCCGGTAGAACGACCGGACCCGGAGTTATGTGAACGAGTTTGTGCCGGTATCTGTCCCCCGCTCGCCCCGCTCATGCTCCCCTCGCCCCGCCCGTGTTCCACTCACGTCATTCGGCTCGCATTTTCTGGTAAAAGTAGACGTTTAGCATGGATATTCAAGCAGAAACTTTAATTACGCTTGTCCAAGAGAGACCTGTTCTGTGGGATAAGACCGAAGACGTTTATAAAGACAAAAACTTAAAGTTAGCAGCATGGCGTGAAGTATGTTTTATAGTGAAACCAAACTTCGATAAACTGGATGAAAAAGAAAGAAAACAGTACGGTGAGTTTTTAATGTTTTATTGATAAAATGTAAATGCATTGATAAATTTTATTTTATAGCTGCTGCCTGCCACGGAACGGAACCAATATCCGAAACAAAATAATTAGTAAATGATGTCCGTATAGCGTTGGCATTAGAGCCACCTCGACTCGACACATTTCGATTCATGGGTGTCGTTTCTTGTTCTTGTCTATGTTCTATATTTTGGTAACTTTCAAAATTTATACTATCTTTTTCTCTTACAAAATTATGTAAGACTGTACAAGCTTTAATTACTTGAATTGCTGTGTCTACGTTCAGATCTATAGCTCGATGGATTATTCGCCACTTATTTGCCAGAATACCAAAAGCGCACTCAACATACCTTCTTGCTCGACTTAGTCTTATAGTTAAAAATCTTTTTATCAGTATTCAAATGTGTACCTCCATATGGACGTAGGAGATTAGGTGTTAAAGCAAAGCCTTCATCGCCAACAAGTATAAACGGTAATTCTTCGTGCAAGTTTTCATGAAGTCTAGGCTTTGGTACATTTAAAGTACCATCATTGATCTTTTGCCAAAATGTACTATCCTTTAATATAGTAGAATCGCATTCCTTGCCATATGAGCCCACACTAAGAAAAATAAATCGGTACTCTGAATCGACAACTGCCATTAATACAAAAGAATAATACTCCTTGTAATTAAAGAACATAGAACCACTCTTGGCTGGTTTCAAAATTCTGATATGTTTGCCATCTACTGCTCCAAGACAGTGAGGAAAATGGCTTTTCTTTCGAATCCTGAAGCGATGTCCTCATATTCTCTCTCAGTATCAGGCAGCTTAAGGAAATCTGTCTTTAGGTTTTCCCAAATGACATGGGTCATTTCTTTTATTAGTTTACTTATTGTCGAAACGCCTACTCTGTATGAGTAATGTATTTCTTTGAATGAACACCCTGAAGCTAAATATCTGAAAAAAAAAGTATTTTTTTGTTAATACATTATTACTTTATACGTCACCAATAAACAAATTGTATTGTTTTATGATATTTTTTTATTGATTTCAGGAAAACAGGTTTCAACTAAATGGAATAATATACGAGATTCGTGGCTTAAGACTGTAAAGAAACAAAAAGATGAGTCTAAATCTGGATCTTCGGCCAAAAAGACACGAAATTATTTATATCACGAGTAATTAATGATTTTGAAAAAAGTCTCCGACCACCACATGAGTCAGTTTCAAAAAAAGCAAGAACCGAGACTGAAGTAAGCATGGAATCAGATTTTCGTTCACCTTTAATTAAAGATAAAAGAAAAATTGACAATAAAGAGGTAAATGACAGGATGTTAAAGTTTTTGGACTCCAGAATAAACCCAGAAAAGGCATTATACCAATCTTGAACACTTTAACTATCGAAGAGACTTTAGAATTTCTAGCTAGCGTCATGACAATGTTGCAAAAAATTAAAAGTAGGAATTATGAGAGACCAAATTACGGACATTGGCGTGATTCATATTATCAGATGACCGGACCAGATCAGTATTCTGGATACTACACACATAATAGCGTCAATCAACAGGCAACACCTACGCAAGATCAACACCACCCTGGATACTCTACGCAATATAATAGTAGCAATCAACAGACAACAACATCTATACCATCAACTTCATCTCAGACATCGAATCCGATTCCAGCTTCGCCATCAGCATCTAGTAATCATTACATACATTCCCAAGACTCAGATTACTTACATTTTGAAGGGATTTAAGTTTGAGCACAAATAAATACCTAAATAAGTTATTTGCATTTTTAATTCATAATGATTATCAAATACACACACACTCCCACACACACACATTATTATATTCACACTCATCAAACAAACATACATAGCAAACATTCATTCATTCATTGTCTTAAGTAGGTACCTACGTCAAAAATATTATTACGCAATCTAGTGCATAAAATAATCTTACCTTAGACATATGGCTAATCTTTGTTCTGGGCAAATACATTCTCTGAAACTTGTATCTCGTACTCTTATGTCTATTGAAAGTCGTCCCAGTAAATCGTCCAAAGTGGTTGCTGTCATTCGAAAATAATTGAAGAACTTTGATTCGTCACTTCTAAGTTCACCCATTAATGTTTCAAATGTTCCAAGTGAAAATCTTTCCCGTAAAGTAGGGTGTACCCAATGTTTTCTTTTATTTTGCCTTCTATTAAGATACCACCACAACACAACAATTTCGTCGTCCATTGTGCGCGCAGGTCCAAATTCAACTGAGGTGAGTACTTGACTGTCTGAATTTCTTCCGGGATCCGATGTAATGTGAACACTCTGTCCGGTGTCCGGTTTCCGGCAGATCTGCCGGTCCGGCGTAGTGGGAACCCTGACTTACACTTTTGTTGTAACCCATTGCTAAATCTCGATGTGAATTTAAAAATTTCCAGTTGCTCATATGAAACACGACGGGATGCAGCCATGGCGAATTTCAAATACACCATCATCATAAAATAAATACATTTCATTTGTTTGGGAAATTTTAAAAAATTCATTGCACGTATGCTTTTTAAATCGATAAATTATCGCTCCTAAATCACACATTTTAATAGACATTTAGACATGTCACTATGTCAAGTGTCAAGTGGTGTAACATTACGTTCAAAAATGTGAGCATCACTTAGCGATTTTTTTTTTGGTAATTTTAGAGAACGAAAGGTTAATAAATCACAACACTTAGTATTTATAACAAATCTCAAAATCTTCAATTGAGATTGTTATTTTAAACTTTTAAAAACATCAACATTACGCATTCATTTGAAAACCGGTAAACCGATAAAACAGTCTATTTCAGAACATAATTAGTACAAATCAAGTAGAGTCTGTCTAATGAATCGTGTCACTCGGTATTTTTTGAAGTTTGAGTATGGCAATTAAAAAAAGTATTACAACTCTCATTTTGAAGTTACATAATTACGAATCTATTGCGTTGCGTTTTTCATTAAATTGCAAAAAATAATGGCAAAACCAATTAAAAGTACGTCTAGAAAACTGCTTTTCACCATGATAAATAAATACGAAGATGTGAAGAGTGATATAAACTCGAAATGTGAGTCGAAAATATTAGTTAGATGAAATTGCCACGCTGACAGGTTAGTTTTTATGTATGGATCAACAAGTTTGATACTTTATTTTTAAATATTGTTGTTGTGATTTTATTACTTATTATATTTACTGACCTATATGGTTTTTTGTTTCAGAAAGTATACGTGACGAGGAATTGAAATTTAAGGTCAAGGATTTAGTTAATGTTCTAAAATCAAATATAAGAAATGAGAAGATGACCAACGAGAAAACATATTTGGAAAAAATATCATCAATGACTGATATGTTTCCTAATATTACTTGTTGCTTTTTTATTAATAACCTGCTAGGTAGCCACCTAATGGAAAAAAATTAAGGTAAGGTTTGATTAAGGTTCATTTTTTGTTCTTACAGAATTAAGTGTCAGAGTTTTGAAACGAATTAAAAAAGAAGGTACTTTCAATGAAGGAAATTGGAACACACCTGGAAAAAAAACGACCACACCCCTTAACTGTATCAAACTTGGATAGTTTTGACATTTGTACTATAAGGAACAAAATAAATGAATTCTATACGGTAAAAAAACAAGCACCTACACTACGAAGTTTATATAATGAACTAAAGGAAGCCATTGGTTTCAGAGATTGTGTTGAAACTTTAAAAAAATTTTAGTCAAAAATGGGTTTGAGTTTAAAACTAACCAAAATGAAAGATCATTACTCGTAGAAAACTATGAGATATCCGCTTGGAGACACAAATATCTTCGAACCATTAATGAAAAACGACAGGAAGAAAAGCAAATTATATATCTCGATGAAACATACGTGCATCAAAACTACAAGGTAAAAAAATCATGGCAAGGGCCTTCTACAGGTGGTGTCACTGCCAAAATTTCCAGTGGCAAAAGGCACATTATTGTAAATGCCGAATCTGAGGAAGGTTTTGTGCCTGAATCATTACTGATCTATAGCACTAAATCTAAATCGGCTGATTACCATGATGACATGAATTCAGAAAACTTTATGAAATGGCTTAAGGAAAAGTTACTTACAAATATAACAAGGTCAAGTGTAATTGTAATGGATAACGCCAGTTATCATATTAAACAATTAAACAAACCTCCTACAATGTCCAATACCAAAGCAGATATCCGAAAATGGCTTGAAGAAAATAATATTAACTTTGAGAAGTATCATACAAAAGCAGAATTAATGTGTTTTGTTAAGGATAACAAAACTGCACCACTTTATGAAACTCATGAAATTATAAAGGAACACAATCATGAGGTTCTAATGCTCCCCCCTACCATTGTGATCTCAACCCCATAGAGTTGGTATGGAGCCAACCGAAAAGGAAAATTGCAAGCAAAAATATTGGAATACCGGCGTCTGAGTTGGAAAATTTAATAAAATAATGTTTCGATGCAGTTACTGCCAATGACTGGAAAAAATATGTTGACCACGTATTGAATGTTGAAAATAATTATAAAGTAAAAGATGGTATTATTGACAATGAAAAAAAAAAGGTTTATAATTAAAGTTGGGGAAGACAGCAGTGACGAATAAGACGATTCTGATTGCATTATATCTGGCGTAGAATATTTAGAAACTGATTTTGACTATGAATCCTTGTGAATGATGTTGATGTTTTTTTAATGCGGTTCAAATTATGTTCTAGTTATATAAGAAATAAAAAATATACAATAATTTGACAATTTTGTTTTATTTGTTATATTTTAATATAAAAAATATATAGCTGGAGTCTAATAAAAAATATAAGCCTCGTATCCGCTAATTAACGCGGATAAACGCGGATATCCGCTAATAAACGTGACGCTCAACATGACGCGCGTTTTGGTATTATTTTTGTTCCTTTATTTGACTAAAATTAGATACTATCTACAACACAACTTAGAATTTTATCATAAAGAGGCAATGCAGCAATTGTTTAAAAAATAAAAGTATCAAGTTGTTTTTTCCATGAAATTCAGTGTTTACACCTAAAAGATTTTTGAAATTGCCGCTGTTTTCTAGTGCCACCTTTCATTAGTCAGACTCTACCTTGCATGTCATAGACTAAGATGTAGGACAGAAGTAGAGGCATTGCAGGTCATCGGTAAACGTTCATGGTACAAAATACACTCCTGTCAGGTTTTAGCTACAAGCTGACCTGTCCTGAACATGACACATTTTATTAGAGTTCATGGTAAGGCACCAATACACCACGTCCATCCACTTCATCGGATAATACTTCAATTACCAACGCCCCACAATTCAGTGAAGATTCTACGCAATCATTAGATGATTTGTTGCAATCAATCCAAAACAAATGATTACTTTGGACCAACATTACTTTTCCTAGTTAGCTTGCTGTATTTGTCATTAAAGATACTGCAAAATTTATTTTTAGCTTACTGTATTTTCATTGAAAATTTCTGAAAAAATCTTCTTATTAATGTTAACATTGAAATAAAAGTATTGATTTGTAACTTACCTGTAAATATTCTTTTAATCCCTCGTTGAGAGCCTCGCACACTTCTGGTATGATCATACTTATAAGTTGGTGTGATATTTTGAACACATCTCCAAGACTACAATAATTGCTACCGGTTGCTAAAAACCTTAATGTAACTGCTAATCTTTCTGTATAATTTATAGATTTTCTCCAATTAGTATCCTGCTTAGCAATATTCTTTCCGACTAAATTCAGGAGAAATTCAAATTCTGAACTGTTCATTCTTAAAAAATCGTTCAAACAGCCATCAATACCCAAATCCTCCAAATATTCTGTAGCACTGTACTGTTACCTCGCTTTCAGAGTTAGACGCATCCAGAAAGAGCGCCTTTTCTTCTTTTTTTTTTTCAAACAAAAAATAAAAGCCAAACCTTCCAACACTTCCTCCATTATTGAGTCACTACCAGCTTCCTCGAGAGATCCAAACTGATTGCATAATGTTATACGTTGTTATACAACGAGTTCAACCGGTGTGGGAGCTTTTATAACATATAACATTTCTTGACATGTTATAACATGTTAGACGCTGTTATAAAATGTTATCGTGTTACACAATATTTTATAACGTTATATAACTGCTGTGTGGGAGCACCTTAACGCTTGAAAAATGTATAGAGATAAGTCACGTGATCTAAACGAACGAATAGAAAAGTAAATAAATAATGGCCCAAAACGTTAAAACCCGTCGATAGCCCCGACCGGCAGCGACGTTTTTTTTTCGTCGCCGCGCGGGTCGTAGTTCACTAAACCGGTTCGTGGAACTCAATTGTTTTTGTAACATGATAGGTGTTATGTTTTTTATGTTTGGTATGAGTTAAGCTATACAATGTTATCTTTTGTCGGTCATATTACGACTCTCGTGTAGAGTTACGTTGAGCTGAACTTTGAGACAGCGGATTTAAAGCGCGTCTTATATTTATAGGCTCATACCTCAAAAATTAAAGCGATGACATAGGGTTTTTAGTTTACATTTACGTTACTTATATAATAAGAGAATAAGATGAGAAATAAAAACATGCACATGTCAATACAAAAATATTTATTTACAGCCCTTTGTTCATCTATACTAATATATAAAGAGGAAAGATTTGATTTTTTGTTTGCATTGAATAGGCTCCGAAACTACTGAACCGATTTCAAAAATTCTTTCACTGTTGGGAAGCTACACTATCCCCGAGTAACATAGGCTATATTATATTAAAAAAAAATTAGGGATCCTTAATAAAACTCCAATAATGTAAACCAAGGTGTAAAAAAATACGAAAACCGAAGCAAAGCGAGGGCGGTTACTCGTAAACAATAAGTTGGCGCCGCGCGGCGTAACATAAGTTAAATTTAACAAGGCTAAGATACACAAATACCACTAGGCTTTGAATAAAGGTATCAATCAAATCAAAGTTAGTAGTCTAATATTCTTTTAAAATAAACAAAAATCATAGCGATATTATTCACCACTAGTGAGAAATATGAAAATTAGTACAACTGTTCCCATTCCCACATGATGTACCTACAGTAGTAACATTGGGTTATCGAAAAAAGCCAAATTATATTGTTTTATGCTGGAATTAATATGTCTGCGTGTTAGTTGTATTACTCGATATATTTATGATGTAGATACCTATCCAATTAATTTAAGGTGTACTTACCTATCTATATATCTAAAAGTTGATGTTTTAATACCTACTGTTTCAGATTTCAACGAAGATTCGGCTTGCCAGGCGTAATAGGGTGCATAGATTGCACCCACATTGCTATTGTAAAACCCAGTGATGAAGAGCATTTATTTTACAATAGAAAAGGATACCATTCAATAAATGTGCAAATGGTATTGTATACAGTATGAAAGATACCTAGTTACAATAAATTTTCTATTTTAATATTATTATTATATTGAGTGTACAATTCATTTTGAATAATTCTATAAATATTTGTTTTAAAGATTTGTGACAGTGATCTTTGCGTTACAAATGTGAATGCGAAGTTTGGTGGAGCTACACATGATTCACATATATGGTAATCAAGTAGAGTTGAATCATATACGCGTGGGTTTCGTTAAAGGTGATTTCAAAACGTCTTTGAAATTTTGAATTTCAAAGAAAGGCCTATAAAAACATCACAGATGAAGAGAAAGAATCTAAGAAACAAGATTATGAATTACATCTTAAGGAAAAGAATTTGTCTCGTACTGAAAAAGAAAAAGATAAGAACAACAAAAATATTTTAGTAGCGGTCTATGATCTTCAAGCAGTGTTCCAATGCCCCAAAGGAGACGTCTCAGTCTTTTACTACAAGTCCAAACTAAATGTACTTAATTTAACAATTTATAACTTACAAAATAATTCAGTTGAGAGTCATGTATGGGATGAGTCTAACGCCAATAGAGATGTCAACGAAAAAGCTACCTGTATTTACAAATACCTGGAGAAAATTTCCGCAACGGCTGAAGACCTCGATGTTGTATTTTATTCAGACAATTGTGCCGGACAGCAAAAAAATAAGTTTATGATCTCAATGTACAGTCACGAGCATAAATATATTACCATGGACACATTAGCAATAATATCTACCCACGAATGCGTTCAATTATATCTGTCTGCAAGAAGGTAGCAAAAACATCTGATCCTTAATAGACGACATATTAAAGTGACGACAAAATTATCTGACGAAAAAAGTACATCAAATAATTGTGACAACCACCAAAGCAAAAATATGTGACGACATTAGTTACAAAATAATGTGATCACTCTTTTAGTGCAAATATATGGCGACGTCGCCGGCGTAGTTGCCACGGCTCCCTTTGGCGTTCGAAGGTAGCCAAAAGAGTAGCCAGTAGCTACCCTCTGTCAGTCAGTTTTCTCAAATCTCATATCTTTTTTAAATTCTTTAAATAAATTGACTATTTCGTCCCAACATCTTATTTTTAAATTGCGGTCGGAATAATCAGTTCTTGCGGTATCCCATAAACATGGACGATTTTGTATTTCTACAATAAACCTTTCTGTATCGAAACTCATTATTGAAAAATGGAACCGTGTTAAGTGAAAAACATAAATAAGAATAATAAATAAAATAGTTTGTTTTTGTAAAAAACACGCATGCGCGTCCGTCTTGGCAGCCGGTTTGGACACTGAGTGAGTGAGTGAGACGCAACTTGCACGTGTACATTTTACTGGCGACGTCGCCAGCTCGCTACGTTTCCAAATCGGCGACGTTGCCAAACCGTCGCCAAGTGAAGCAGCTGCATAAAAGTATATTATTGAAAATGTAACAAGAACATAGAGTAGTGTACTAGTAGAGGATATGCAATAAAAGAAAGATGGTTCACTGAGAAGAGCGTGTTTACTATTTTTTTACACTTTTTAGTTAGGATTCATTGACTTCTATATTAGGATTATAAGACGGTAAAATTCGCAATGTTGTTATTTCATTAAGGGAGTTAGTAAATTAACGAGGATGGTTGTTTAAACAATTTTAAATCTTTACATATCCTAAGCTGTCACTTAAAATTAAAAATGATGAAACGAACCTAAAAATAATTTTTGAATATCTGTTTAGCGATACCCCACTTGACGTAGTTCGTCGAATTTTTTTTTCATTTAGAGAATATGGTGTCTGGTTGTCCCTGTGGTTTTTGATTATTGTCATGTCTTTAAGGGGGCGTCCATAAATTACGTGAGATGTTTAAGGGGGGAGGGGGTCGAGTCAAATCTCATCTAATCTTACGTTGGGAGAGAGGGGGGGTCTCGGCAAATATCACGCAATATTTTTTCTGATTGAAACAAAAAAAAATATTATATAATATATATACTATTTTGGTCCATTTGGGCTATGAGTGTGAAGCGTTATTTATTTATTTATTATTTATTTAATCCAGATTGTACATGCTTAAGTTAAATTTTTATTACACTTATAATTAAACTCTCAACAATATTGATAACTAGTCGTAAATAAAACGCACTAAGTTTGCATCTTTTGTTCACCTCTCCACTAACGGGCCTTCTGGAAGACATTTCAATTAGGAATAAGAAGTGCCCTTGTACAAATGTTTTCCTATCATCTTTCCTATGTATTTATGTGTGCACAAATAAATAAATAAATAAATAAATAAATAAAAATAAATAAAAGCACGAAGCAATATTATTTTTCTTTTTACAATAACAATCCAACGCGTTTACGTAAGAAACCCACATTTTGCAAAATCTCACGTGAGATTGGGGGATGGGGGAGGGGGTTGAATATAATCTCACAACATCTCACCAGAGGGGGAGGGAGGGACAGAAAATTTGAAAAAACACCTCACGTAATTTATGGACGCCCCCTAATGACACTTGCAAGGTTAAGGCGTATTGATATAAGAATCATCAAAATCGGTCAACCTGTTTGATCTCTATAACGCCAGATAGGAACATACATACATACATAGATAGACTGATAAACACATTACCCTCTTTTGCGTCGCGCAGTCGGGCAAAATGTATAAAAATAACTAGCTACCCCGACAGACTTCGTTCTGTCAAAAGTTAATAATAATTTAAAAAAATAAAAAAAATTAGGGGTGCACCACCCTTAACATTTAGGGGGATGAAAAATAGATGTTGTCCGATTCTCTACCCTAGCCGATATGCACGGTAAGATTCACGAAAATCGGTCGAGCCGTTTCGGAGGAGTTCAACTTCTAACACCGTGACACGAGAAGTTTATATATTAGATAAAAGATTTACGTCAGATATTTTTGCCAACTATTGAACGTCATATATTAATCCATATGAATCAATGTAAATGCTTACAGAAACGTAGAATTAGTAAACGGCAAACATACATTTGTACTCCAAGAGTGATCACATTATTTTGTAACTAATGTCGTCACATATTTTTGCTTTAAAACGTCATACATTTATCTATGATTGTAGAATAAATGTAAATGCTTACAGAAACGTAGAATTAGTAAACGGCAAACATATATTTGCACTAAAAGAGTGATCACATTATTTTGTGACTAATTTCGTCACATATTTTTGCTTTGGGCGGTTGTCACAATTATTTGATGTACTTTTTTTATCAGATAATTTTGTCGTCACTTTAATATGCTGTCTATGAATATCAGATATTTTTGTTGCGTCCGTGCAGACAGATATTATTGACGCATTCTTGGGGTAGATATTATTACTGACCTGTCCATGGTAATATATTTATGCTCGTGACTGTACACTTACGCAGTCAAAACTCTGCCAAAACTCAGATCAATTACACACAAATACCTCGTTAAAGGACATACGCAGAACGAGGGCGATTCAGCTCACTCTCAAATAGAGAGAGAAGTTAAAAGGCAACTGAGATCAGGACCAATGTATACACCTGATGCATTTATTGGGGCTATAAAGGCGGCACGGAAAAAAGCGAGCCATTTAATGTTAATGAAATGTGCTTTGATGATTTTTTTGATTGGAAAAGTATATTCACTCAAATGAACTTTGCAATCAATAATGAAAGATGAAGACAATAATACTGTGAAACTGGCTCAACTGAAGATGATAAAAGTTCAAAGCTTTGATCACGATGCCATATTTTTCAAAGAAGCATACGCTTACGAAATTATTCAAGAAAGCTATAGTGGTGAAAAAAAAAGAGAAATCATAATAGCCAAAGCATTAATTTAGTTTTGGAAAAGGCCTATCTTCAAAAACCTAGACTAGCAGAGAGAAAAAAAGCTGATCCCATGGATTTGGTCAATAAAAACCTCATTCCTATATACCACAAGCCATTTTACGAATCGTTGTAATAATACTGATTAAGTACAAAGATTTTTTGAATTGTATTTTTTAGAAATATTTAATTGCTATATTTAAAATGATAGTGTTTTTATTAGTATTAAGAGAATTTGTGATTCTATGTTTATGAAGGGTGATAGCAATGTTCCTATTTTGAATTTCTAAGGACTATAAAACTGGGTGCCATAATTGTGTTAGAAGACGTTAATTACTATTAGATAACTTAAGTACACTTAACTTTTTGATTTTTTTTATATGTTCAAAAGTAATTTTTTAGTTACCTTATAATTTATTGTTGATTATTGTGCTTTAACTAATTTCATGGTGTAAGTAAGCCATTGTTTTCGTAAATTTGTTTTTTTTTTTAATACAAGATCTTTATTTTGATAGTGTGTTTTATTTAATTTATCACACAGCCTTACACCTTAATTTAACATCTTCAATGTGATATATCAATATGTTACAAGCATTTACTGACATATTTTCATTAAAAACGTGACATGTGTGTCTGTGTTTTTTTAATTCAGTTTTTTTACTTATTTCATATTGAATTGAGTTTTTTTTTTGCTTATTTTCAGAAAGCACATTACACATTACCGCAACAATTTAATTGTTTTTCTACCCAAAATTATCAATATTTTAGAATTTATCAACGTTTAAATGTTTAAAATTGCTCTCCTGTAAAGTTTTGGTTTAAAAAATAACATGTTGTTCTTGTAAAGAGGCGATATTATAAAGAAATAAAAATTTTAAGGGCTTATGACTCCCATCCTCAATGCAGTTCAAAGTACTAGGGAAGAATTATATACCCAAAGCACTCTAGTGTAGCTTTGGATTACTTAAAGCAAGGTGAAGAGATGTTTTTTAGACACAGGGTGCTTCATTACCATCCTCATATTGCAAGCAAAATTACCATGGCATGTTGTGTCCTACATGCCAACAAAGCTTCGAAAGCCCGACTGCCACAACCACACTCACTTCCTCCAGCACATGAGGATAGAGATGATGATACTCAGCAAGCTTCCAACTCCACTGTGAATATCCGAAGTGAGCTCATCCAAGGCAGAGCAATGCTGAGTTGCTTATTAAATAGATTACAGCAATAGGTAATTTTCTTTAATCTGAGTAGGTAATAGGGATGTTTACACTAACCGTCGTAAATTAATATAAAATGTTTAAAGTATTAAAGGTAACATTTAAATACCTAAAATATTATTCTTTTATCAAAATCAGTTAGTGACGCCACGTGACGTTTTTGGTGGGAAAGATATTGATTATTATTTATCAATTCTTGTTTATAAATTGAACATTATCATTTTTAATATATTTTTTTTCGTGAACATTAGGTTTCTATCTATAAAATTAAATTGAATCCTAAAATTAGTCAACATCTCTATTACAGTATTCATATTTCGTCTAAATTAATGTTTTAGTTTTAACTGTTAATTTTGCAATTTTACATTTTTTTAATTTTTTTATGTAATAACAATAATTTCATTTGTTAATGCTTGAAACGTTTTTAAACAACCTTTGCGTGGTTATTATTCTTAAATTGCATTTTTTTATAATTATTGGTATTTATATGCATAATTTTATTGATTTTTAACCTTAATCGAATACCTATTTTACCTATGTTGCGTGTAATATATTAGTGTAAACATATACGATAAATATAACTTATAAAATTAGGATTTTAAGATGACTGATGTTTTATAATTTTTATATGTTGCAATTATTCTGAAAGGAAGCTAAATTGTTTATACTTTGTTCACTGAAATTTCTTAGCTGTTATTACAGACTTATAAACTGTTGTGAAACATTGTTGTGAAACAACGTAAAATTTGTTTATCCAGTATGACAAATTATTTGGAATTATATAATAATATAATAATTTATTAGGTCGGTACCTACTTAATTAACTTATAAGAAAGTAATTAATATGGACAACAACATACCTAGTAAATTATTATTTTAAAGTGAAACATAATAATTTATTAGGTTGGTACCTAGGTACTTAATTAACTTATAAGAAAGTAATTAATATGGTATTCTTGGCGTTATTTAAAAAGTTGGAATCACGATATTTACGATTGATTATTTACATAAACTACGAACTAAACTTACCCACTAAGTGTATTTTAATAATTGTTCAAAGTGTCCACCTCCGTTTTGGATGCACAGTTCAGCCCGGCGGCGCAAATTGTCTTTTAAGTTTTCTTAACACTAACCTATTCGATTTAACGACCATAAAAGTACTTATAATTTTGTCTTTTAATTAATTGTTCTACACTTTGACACTCACGTTGGTACACAAGTCTTTTAATATCTCCCCACAAATAAAAGTCCAGAGGCGTTAGGTCTGGTGCAGTGTTGCCAATGCTACGGCAATTACCGTGTTCTACGGCTTTCAGGCCCAAAAAAATCACAAAATCTACGGCCTACGGCTGCCTTCCGCCCTATGACCGTAGCCAATTCTACGGCTTCTCGCAAACTGGCAGCTGTAGACACGGCCCACAGTTGATCTTTTTCCATATAAACACGGCTTTTTTATCTAATGTACACGGCCGCCTGAAAATTTGCATTGGCAACACTGGTCTGGTGACCGTGCCGGCCACGCAAACTCCCGATCTAAATATGCACGAACTTCACTATGGAAATGTGCCGGGGCTCCATCCTGCTGGAAGTACATGTCAGATAGATAATGAAAGCGGTACTTCCAACAATTCCGTCACTACGTATCTCAGAATGTCAAGATACCACCTCCCAGTTAGTCTGCCCTCGATGAAGTAGGGTCCGACAGCACAAATCAAATCAAATCAAATCAAATGTTTTTATTCAAAATTGGTTTGGTTTACAAACACTTTTTGAAAGTCATGCAAGTTATGCCAATGCTTCAGACAAAGCCCTACTGTGAGAGGGCCCGGGAGAAGAAGCAGCAAGAAACTTCCGGGTTTGTTTTTTTCCTGCTCACAGTTACAGATAGCACTTATCATCTACTACAATCTATATCCATAAAACTCATGTCCAAGCAGTCTTGTCTTTAAAATAATCATCTAATTTGTAATATCCTTTCGTCATAAGAATGCTTTTAATATGAGTTTTAAATTTAAGGTAAGGCATTTCTGTAAGTTTCGATGGAATTTTATTATAAATCTTTACACATACATTACACACAGTCATAATTATGTAGGAACTGTTCGTTTGAGAATGGTAAAGGACCGTTCCTCCTTGTTCTTGGCATGATTATGTTCACTCGTTTAACAAATAAATCGCAACACCAATAAATATCGCAAGCACTGCTGCGCTCACGGCGGAACGACTGTTTGTGTACTGTGTATGTGTACCTACATTGCTTTCGCACGGCAACGCGGCAGACGCGGGGCGGGGCGGGGGAGGAGGGGGAAGGCCGAAGCGAGCGGCGCGGCGGTTTTTGGCCTTTGTCGGTACGTTATTTACGACGGCGGCACGGGCGCCAGAGCGGTTTCATAGAACGGCGAAAAAGCATTGCGAAACGTTCATTTATCGCATAGGGCACGTAAGGCGTAAGCTAGTTATGGCCGTCTTTAACCTAGGAGGAGGTCCTGGGCATATTAAAATAATGGGGCCCTTATGACTTTGTCCGAACACTATTTTGTTAGAATAGACAAAGAAAGTAGATAAGCAAGCCTCTAGATTTATGCAAAAGCTAATAAGCAAATCGATATTGTAGTCAGTAATTTAGGTTTGATTTGTTCAAATTAAAAACGTTTTTTGGTAATAAATATCAGTTATCGTTTAGTGATCTGACTAAATAGGGGGCCCCTATCGATCACGGGGCCCTGGGCACGTGCCCAGAGTGCCCAGTGGGAAAGAGGGGTCTGAGGCTAGTAGTTCAATGACCACGCGCGTTCTATCAGCTGTGCCCCGCCCCGCGCGCGTCGCATCCCGCAGCGCGCTACGCTATCCCGTAACTTTTCATTCATACTTTTATTCCTTAGGACGATTAAAATGAAATAAAATATCAGAATGTGCAATTGCACAATGACCTGCAAAATTATTATTTTAAAGTGAAACATGACATGATAAGGTAGGTAAGTAACTTAAAACTTAATAATACTTAATCTTGGCGTAGGTATTTAAAAAGTTGGAATTACGATATTAACAAAAATTGGCTATTTACATTAAACTATGAATTAAACTTACCCAATTAATTATCCAAAGTTTCCACCTCCGTTTAATTAATCGGTACATTAATAGGTATTGTTCATTTGCGAACGGTAACCGACTGCTCTTTCTTCTCGGCATGATTTAAAATCACTAGTTTAACTAAAAATTGTCAATGTAAACAATACGATTAATTAACCGACTGTTTGTTTAATTGCTTTCGGACGGCAAGACGCAAGGGAGCCTTTCACCCCACTCCCCCGGAAGGCCCCGGAAGGCCCGGCCGGGGCGAACGCCGGCGCATACGTACGTAGTAACGACGGCGCGGGGCGGCGACGCGGTGCCATAAAACGATAAAACCGAGCTTCGGGAATAGCGGCGAATACAAAGCATTGCGAAATTCATTCATGTATCGTATAGCGCGCGCGACTAAAATGATACTTTTAACTATTATTTAAAATATTAATTTTATTATGTTTTTTTTTTTGGAAAACATCTTAATATTAATTCAAAGTAATTAATAAGGTAGTCTGTGTCACATAACGTGATAAAGTTCGTATTTGTTTTTTACGATTTAGATTTGTAAAATTTTATGCTAGTTCATCTCAGTTGCCTCTTCGGAAACTATGGTTTTTTTTTCGAGACACCTTTTGGAATCATCCTGTGTTCCTGCGTCTCATCGTGGCGCGCGCGTACATATGATCCAACCATACCTTACATCACATCGCCGTGCGCGCGGTCAGCGCGCCGCCGGACGAGTGGCAGCCCGCGCATTCCAGTGGTCAAGCCGTGGGCCCTCTTGCCCCACTCCGCTCACTCGCTCATAAGACGCGATCGTGCGCATACGCGGCTCCTTCGTACGTCTTAATACTCAATTAATATACAGCGCCTATACAGTCCGAAAACAGCAGTTTTATTTAGTTGGGACCCCCAGCCCACAACTGGAGCCTGACACTCAAACAGTGGTCCTTCGATCCTCGAATATTAGTACCTCAAGCCTCAAAAGTTGATCCTGGAAACTTCTACGTTGGTTGTACAAGAATTATATTCGTCCTACGAGCCTTCTACATCGATCCTTCAAGATTACTTTTGTCTACGAGCCTTCTACGAAGTACATTCTACGAGCCTACAAACGTCGTGATCAACCCGTGTTATGTAATTGCGCTGCGCTTCGCCCGTCCGTGGACTTTGGACTGTCCGCTTTGACCGTGAAGAACAACACGTCAGCGATCTTAACAAAGGATAGTGAACCCGGAGGGACTTTTAAACTGAGTGAGTTCGTTCCAATCCTTATTATTCCTGTCTTTCTTCTTATCTTTCCAGGAATTTAAAATAGTGCTATACGGATCAGACATACTTACATTGGTCTCTTCATAAGTAGCCTAGCATAATAAATTCATTTCCTTTTCGCATTCCTTCGCACTGCATTGTTGCATCTTGTTTCTATTGTTTGCGCTCGCGCGCTTGTATTGATAACATTTTATTACCCTATTCAAATAATTACTTGCATTTTTGCTCGCCTGTCATCAACCTTCATTCTTATTTTATTTATCACCATGCCTGACGCAAAAATAAAAGAGCTTGTAAAGAAGCGTGGAAGCTTGAAAGCTAAATTAACGCAATTTACCAACTTTGTTAAATTGTTACCGGCATCAACATTAGATAATTTTCAACAAGCTGAACTAGAATGTCGTCTTAGTGTTATAGAAGCTTCATATCAGGAATTCGATACGTTACAGACGGAGCTGGAGCTGTTGTCGGAGAACGCGGATGAGATGTATGCAGAAAGGGAACTGTTCGAGAGGCAGTACTTCGAGCAGGTCGCCCGCGCGAGGACCCTGCTCGCGCGCGCCGCCCCCTCGTCCTCGACCTCCACTTCCACGGTCGCCGACGGCCGTGCACACGGCTCTGCCTGCAAGCAAGACTTCGTCCGTCTGCCCAAGATAGACTTGCCTCACTTTAACGGGGAATATCAGCACTGGTTGCAGTTCCGAGATACGTATCTTTCTCTTATTCACAACAATGAAAGCATACAAGACATAAATAAATTTCATTACCTTCGAGCGGCCTTGACAGGTAGTGCATCATTAATTATCAATAGTATTGAATTTCAAGCAAGCAACTACGCCATAGCCTGGCAAATTTTATCAGACAGATTCGATAATGAAAAATTATTAATTAATAATCATTTGCAATCACTCTTTAATTTAGAACTAATTCAAAAGGAATCAAGTGCATCAATACGAAACATGATTGATGTTACTAATAAAAATTTAAGGGCTCTTTCAACACTTGGCCAACCCACTGAACACTGGGACACGTTAATCATTTTTATTATGTCCAAAAAACTAGATTACATTACTAACCGTCAGTGGGAAGAGCATAAAAATAATTTAAGTTCATTTCCAAATTTAAAAACATTTATTAAATTTTTAAACAACAGAGCGGACTTGCTTGAAACCTTAAACGATACTAAAAACTTTAAAAATAATCAAAATAAACTTAATACTAATACTTACGAAACTAATAACAAAACAAAAAAATATTTAAATATTACAAAACTTAAACCTAACTTACATACTAACAAATCTTACAATAATAAATGCCCTATGTGTTCTCAAGATCATTATTTATTTAGCTGTCAATCATTTAGAGATCTTGACGTCGACACACGCATTAAAAAAGCTACAGAAAGCAATGTTTGTATGAACTGCCTACGCCCAGGTCATACAGACAATCGTTGCAAATTATCACATTGCAAGTATTGTTCTACGAAGCATAACACCCTCTTACATAAGGAATTCCTTCCAGAACAAACATCAGACAACATAGCCTTATCTACTCACATGACATCTTCCTATTCAAATAGTAATAATCACGTTCTACTATCCACAGCATTGGTGTATGTGGCAGACGTCAGTGGAAGACTTCACACTGCCAGACTTCTATTGGACAACGGCAGCACTTCCAACTTTGTCACACAAGACCTCTGTGGAAAGCTCGGACTGGTAAAGCGTAGCACTAGCTCCACCGTCACAGGTATTAACGGTCAAAATTCTAGTACTTCAGAAAGTTGCAGTCTTACTTTGCAATCCCGTTGCGGTGGCTATCGAGCGAACGTAGACTGTTACGTCTTATCAGCAATCACACAATCGCTACCTGGCTCTTATTTGGACAAAAAATTAATGTCCATCCCGCCAGGTCTTCAGCTAGCAGACCCTTCATTTAATATACCTTCAGCTATAGACATCTTAGTGGGCGCTGAAGTATTTTGGGACGTCTTAGGTTCCGATACAATTAATTTGGGTAAAAATAAGCCTAAATTACAAAGCTCGCAGTTAGGTTGGCTTATTTCGGGTTGTGCGTATCAGAAACGTCCTCATAAACAACCCATGTGTCACTTTCTTTCCCAAGAGGAGTCCGAACAGCTTACTCATTTTTGGGAACTTGACACTGTAAAATCTAGTTCTAGTTTTTCTTCAGAGGAACAAGCCTGTGAAAAGCTCTTCAAAGAGACCACTTGGCGTAATGACCATGGCCAATTCGTTGTCACTATTCCTTTGAAGGCCTCACCTGAGTGCTTAGGTGACTCTTATTCGATGGCTAAAAGTCGTTTCCTTTCTCTAGAACGTAGATTTGAGCGAGACTCTTCCTTTAAAGAAAAATATTTACAATTTATTAAAGAATTCATAGATCTTAAGCATATGACAATTAATTCAAAATCAAAACGTTCAAATTTCAATCATTATTTTTCTCATCACGGAGTACTACGAGACTCAAACACGAGTCCGCTTCGTGTAGTATTCGATGGTTCAGCCCCTACCTCTTCAGGGAAATCATTTAATGAAATTCAAATGGTAGATCCAACTGTACAAGAAGACCTACTATCCATATTGTTACGGTACAGACAACATAGATTTGTCGTATCGGCTGACATTGAAAAAATGTACCGAGCCATATTAATAGAGCCTTCTCAATACTCATTGCAGCAAATCCTCTTTAGGTTTGATTCTTCTGAGCCCTTAAATACCTACACTATAAATAGACTTTGTTATGGTACCAGCTTAGCCCCCTACTTAGCTACAAAATGTCCTGTATCTCTGGCAGATGACAGTTCTGATCCAAAGGTCAGCCAGAGCATCAAACGCGATTTTTATGTAGACGACTACTTGAGTGGGGGTGACACAGTCGAGTCGGTCGTTTCGTTATGTCAGGGCGTAATAAATACTTTAAATTCAGCTAAATTCAACCTCAGAAAATGGCAATCTAATAGTATCGAAATACTACAATCATTATCCAAAATCGATAAAAATAAAAATAAAACATTAAATTTAAACGATACAGCTCTATGTAAAACTCTCGGATTATATTGGGATAATAAAAATGACAACCTATTATTTTCAGTAAAAATTTCTCCTATATCTAAAATTACTAAACGTAGTGTACTTTCAATAATAAGTCAAGTATTTGATCCCCTTGGTCTTATAGGACCGTGTTTAGTCCAAGCCAAACTTATAATTCAGCAGTTGTGGATATTAAAATTCAATTGGGACGAGGAACTACCGACAGACCTAAAATTACAATTTGTAGAATTTATACATGCTCTCAAAGCTCTTAATTCTATTCACATACCCCGTTGGGTTTCTTGTGTCAACCCATCTGTTATTGAGCTTCATACCTTCACAGATTCTTCTGAAAAAGCTTACGGTGCTTGCATATACGTAAGAACAGTTGCAGTCGACGGAACAGTGTGCGTTCGCCTCTTAGCCTCAAAAAACAGGGTTGCACCTATAAAGCCTACCACTATACCACGTCTTGAGTTGTGTGGAGCTTTATTAGGATCTCGACTGTATCTGAAAGTGCGTCAATCACTCACTCTGAAGTTAGATCAATGTTACTTTTGGTGTGACTCGACGATCGTACTGAGCTGGCTCTCTACGCCACCCAGTAAGCTTGATCAATTTGTCCGCAACAGAGTAAGTGAGATACAAGAAATTACCTCTGGCCTGACGTGGAACTATGTACCCTCTAAGTCTAACCCTGCAGATCTCACTTCTCGGGGGGTGAAGGCTGATTGCATCAGCAAATCCACGCTTTGGTGGTCAGGGCCTGAATTCCTTAATAATATAAAAATAAAGTTCCCTTCAATTCCAAACACACAAGTAACACTACATTCATCTCTACATACGTCCCATGACTCGCACACAACAAACATTAATAATAACAATAATAATTTAATCAATAACAATATTAACAATGTAATATCTAACCTAATTCATAATACATCTAAATTTACTAAATTAATAAGAATAATAGCATACATATACAGATTTATAAATAATTGCAGAAATACACAGACAAACAGAAAATCATCATACTTAACATGTAAAGAATTACAATTCGCGCATGACACAATTTTACATATTTCTCAACAGGAAATGTTTCCTGACGAGTATCATTGTCTTAAAGTTAATCAGCCGTTACATAAGAAGAACAGATTAATAAGTCTTTCTCCCTTTATTGATCATCAGAACTTAATACGCGTCGGTGGACGTCTTGATAATTCAAATTATAACTATGATGTCAAGCATCCCATATTGCTATGTAGCAAGCACCATCTTACCAAAATTATCTTCGAGAAAGAACACAAATTTCTTTTCCATGCTGGTCCGCAACTAATCCTTGCTAACATTAGGCAGAAATACTGGCCTCTTGGAGGTAAAAACTTAGCAAAAAAGATAGTTCGCAACTGTGTTCGGTGTACTCGCTTTAGAGCTCAGCCTGTTCAAATCATGATGGGCAATCTACCTAAAGACAGGACAGAGCTAGAGTTTCCCTTCTTGAATACAGGTCTTGATTATGCTGGGCCAGTGCTGATAGCCGACCGCAAAGGTAGAGGTTGTAAGTTACAAAAGTCTTACATTTGTGTATTTGTGTGCTTTGCAGTCAGAGCCGTTCATCTAGAGTTGGTGCCTGATCTCACCAAGGAGGCGTTTCTTGCGGCATTTAGCAGGTTTATCAGTCGTCGTGGTAAGCCTCAACGCGTGTACTCCGACAATGGGACCACCTTCGTGGGAGCTTTCAACGAGCTTTCACACTTCTTTAAGGTTTACTCTAACTCTATTGAATCTGACATGGCAAACGAGGGCATCGAATTTAAATATATACCAGCCTATAGTCCTCAATTTGGCGGACTTTGGGAGAGTTCTGTTCGCTCTATTAAGCATTTACTACGTAGAGTCTTGAGCCTAACTCATCTTACTTATGAAGAGCTTTCGACGTGTCTGATCCAGATAGAGGCTATTTTAAATTCCAGACCATTAACGCCTCTATCAACTGATCCTTCTGACTTGTCCTATCTTTCTCCTTCATCTTTCCTCCTCGGACGTCATCTCATGTCGGTCCCACGGGCAGTGATCGCTGACTCCGACATCAACAGGATGCCACGATATGACCGCATCGAGAAGTTGCGACAGCATTTTTGGAAGCGCTACTCACAAGAGTATATTTCCCTGTTACAGCAGAGGACAAAATGGCGGACGGATGGGGAAGAGATTAAAACAGGCGCGTTGGTCTTAGTGAGGGACCCGAACCGTGCCCCCCTCTTGTGGCTCCTCGGCAGGGTGGTTGCAGTGAAGCCTGGACCTGACGGACGAACCAGGGTAGCCGACATCCTCACGAAGAAAGGCACCATTACTCGCGCCTACAACAATATCTGTCTGCTTCCGGTTTCTTCAACGTCCTAGTTGAAGCCGGGGGAGCATGTTCCTGCGTCTCATCGTGGCGCGCGCGTTCATACAATTATTCAACCATATTCTACATCACATCGCCGTGCGCGCGGTCAGCGCGCCGCCGGACGAGTGGCAGCCCGCGCACCATATATTCTAGTGGTCAAGCCGTGGGCCCTCGCCCCCACTCCGGTCACTCGCTCATAAGACGCGATCGTGCGCATACGCGGCTCCTTCGTACGTCTTAATACTCAATTAATATACAGCGCCTATACAGTCCGAAAACAGCAGTTTTATTTAGTTGGGACCCCCAGCCCACAACTGGAGCCTGACACTCAAACATCCTGTATATATATGTATAGTATAAAATTGGATAAATACTTAAATAAATACATACGAGTTCTAACTGGCGGATTTTAATTATAGAGAGAGGGAGAAATATTTGAGAATACCACCTGGGGGCCTATTCGCTAACTTTGACATTTGTTGTTATCAACCGAGATTTGTTGTCAACTTAAGTTTGTTGCCAACCGAGGTGTCGATAAAATTGGTATTCTGTATCTTAGTGAGTGGACATCAATTGTGTTGCTTATCTTCAAACTCGGATAAATCCAATTCCGAGATTTTTTACGATTTAGGTTTCAAAAGAAAAGGAAAAAAAATGTTTTTAAACAGTTGTGTTTTAATCAGTTGTGTATAAATCCGCATGGTTCTTGAGAAATAAGCCGTTAAAATCATAATATTTTATCTAAGTCAGATAGATCCTTGAGACAGTTTTTTTCAAATGTAGTTAAGTCCATTAGAGCCAATCAGGTTTTTGTTCAAAATGGCCGTCAGTCGACGTAAACTCTCCGACGGTAGCACGGTGCACTCCCGCTTTTTATTGTTCTTTTCTAAAATTAAAACAATTCTGATGGATAATACAATAAATATTGTGTCACCAAATAAAGCCCGCAAGCGGCCTAATATAAAAATTCACCGTAAGAAAGCGGAAAGAGCGAAAATTCGGTAACTGTGAAATACCTATGCCACAATCACTTCACTTATTTATTTACATCACTTATTTATTTTTATTTTGTTTGAATTTAATGTGAGCAAGAAGTGTATTATGCGAGTGTTTAAATTTGAAAATTTTGGAGAAACAAGGACATACAGTAAGTACCTGTAACGCAGAAACCCAATTAAGGATTTAGGTTAAATTCGATCACCTTTATAATAAATTTAGCTTTGTAAAATTTTATGCTTGTTCATCTCAGTTGCCTCTTCGGAAACTATGGTTTTTTTTTTCGAGACACCTTTTCGAATCATAATTCTGTATTGTTCATCTCAGTTGCCTCTTCGGAAACTATGGTTTTTTTTTTCGAGACACCTTTTCGAATCATAATTCTGTATAAATGATTGATATGAATATGAAAATATGATATAATTATTAGAATTAGGCTGTTATGGAGTTTTTTTCTGATTGTTCTCCAATAACTAAAGCACATCGAATCAGAATCAATGATAAATGAAAAAGGTTACTCAATTAGAATTACTAATGAAGTAATAAAAGTATACACCTTATGTTTTTCTTTTGGTGGTTAAGTTTTATTAATACCAATATAAGACTACAAACAATTCATTATTTCATCGATCCTTGCTGTAAGACTGATATAATTTTGTAATATTATAATAATTATTAATCTTAATTATAATTACTCTACACCTTTCAAATCTATTACGTGCATAAGTATGTCTTTCAGTGTTGACTTGATGCAATAAATAAATATGTATAGCGTTATTAGTAGTTTTAGCAATATTTTACTTAAATTTGTTATTTTTCCAAAAAATAAAGTTACTGAAGTGTACCTACCTCTTTTTGGGTTGGCTATAGATCTAAGGTACCTGAATTTGATATTGGTGTGAGTTGAGAGATGTACCGGAGATGCGTTTTGAATTAATTACGACAAAAATAAGTTTAACAAAAATTGCGTATTAAGACAATTCTTGTCAATTTGGTCTACAGTTAGAGGGTACTTCGTCAAAAACGAGTGAAATGGAAGGTAGCACAAAACTTATTGCGCTGTCAATGTTGTGTTCAGTTATTCCGTTAATCTTCGTATTACGTGAATGTGATTTCTTGGGTTTCTTTTGAATTTTCGACGATCCCTGCTGTGTTATTGGACTGATTTGACTTTTTCTCATACGTTACTTAGCTTACCCCTACTCCACGCAATCTTGTTTGCCCTACCCCTAGAGTGTTTTTTAGAAGCCGGAGGCGCGGAGGGAGCGTAGTCCCCGCCCGCTGTAACAAAGCACAGGCACCCGGGCGAGCCGGAGCGGCTGAGGCTGGTCGCTTGTGTTTGTTTTGGATTTTTTTTTAATTTCCAGATGTAAGTCGAAATGGTTACAAAACTGACTTAGTCAACCCCGACCCCACGTGGTACTAGTCTGCCCTATCCCTAGAGTGAATGTAAACCCCGAAGGCGCGGAGGGAGAGCAGCCCCCGCCCGCCGTAACAAACTGTAGGCACCATGTGAGCCGAAGCGGCTGAGGCTGGTCGCCGAAGGCGACCAAAAAGCCGCAGCTGCGTAGGCGAGCATGGAGTGCCTGCAGTTTGTTACGCAAGGGCGGAGGGGCTGCACTTCCCGCAGCGCCGGAGACGTTTGGAAGCCTGTTTGTGTATCAAAAACCCCTAAATTCTCCCTAAAAGTGCATATATTGTAATTTTGTAATTATAATGATTTGTGTCATTATTTTTCCAAAATAATAGTAGAAGTGGTGTAGTGTCTCCCCATTCGGAGGTCGAAATTTTGCTTCTTCCTCCACAACCTGACAGTAATTTAGACTAGTTTATGATAAATATTAAGCAGCTTTCACAGATTTATCCTCAAATTAAAAAAAAAAAAACTCAAAAACTATGTGTTTCCTCACGTATTAATAATAATAATAATAATAATAAATCTTTATTTCAGGCGTTATCAGCCAATAAATTGTTAGTAACATTTTTTTCTTAAACACTATCGGTCTTATTACAGAACGAGGTCTATCGTTAGTCCTGGTACTAAACCTCCTTTGAAGCTTGGACTAAACAAAATTGTTATTACAAGACGCGGTTTAATGCTAAGCCATGGCCTAAGAGAGATTGTGACTTTACGTCTGACACCTTACACACACGAAGAAATACGTGTCCATACGATGCCGCTGCTAGTTGTCATTATGGTTGTTATGCACACATAGTAAAAAAGCGACTTAACGTCAGTCGTTACATTTCTTTGCGAATGTTATAACTACCCTTTATTTCTTTCATCTGAGACTAACATGAGACTAAAGTTAAACCTGTGAGGCCCCTAGTTTAACGTTGGACTATTTCACAAATGTCAAAGTCAGTTTTGAGGTTGTTGTCATGTTTATTTCGAATTTGTTTTAACATGTAATAAAATCCAAGACAACAACAATCAACAGAATTGATTGAAAACTGTATAATTATTTATTTGCAATAATATTTACGCTCTTAATATTAATAATAGACGTGTTCCATTAAATATGTCAAAAACAATAAACAGCATCGTAGTATAATGGAACGTCGTAATCGAATAAATACTGACGTTTTGAATCAGTTTCGTGTCAAACCCGTGTCAGTTATTCAGCCAAGGTCTAAACTTGAAACCAATAGTACTAACAAGTCAACGAGTATTTTGCGTTTTGTAATAAACTTTGGTTTAAAGTATGTTACTAAAGTCAGTATCGTACCAAGCCTGGACTATTTAGTCATGGTTTAAACCTAAACTTTAGACCTCGTCTTGTAATAAGGGGGTATGGGTTAGTACTTACAATTAAATCTTAACATAATAATAATATATAATAACTAGGGACAAGAGTGAGCGTTTCCGTCCCTAGGGCACGGCCACACCGCTCGGTTCACGTGTAGGCCAATCCAGTGCCTCAGAAACGGAAAGTCCCACCTGTCCGCCAGTGTGCTCAGAATGCTGTTGGTGCTGCCACGCAGGCGGCTCAACAATGATGCGCTTCGCTTTCTCACTATGGCAAAAAAGTCATCAGTGTGAGCTTCGGCGAACATCCCTGATGCGCTGCAGAAGCGCGGCAGCCCCATCAGCATTCTGAACCCATTATTATATTGCACGCGCAGGGCGTTGTACACCCTCTGCGTATAATTGACCCACAGGCTGCTCGTGTAAAAAGATTGACAATATGCTTTAAAAAGCGTCGTCTTTACTTCAACCGTACCGTGAGCAAACCTTCGGGCCAACATATTACATCGGACGGCCAACGCCCTGCGCTCCCTTTCAATATCCACGACATCTTTCAGATCATCGGACACCCAGTGGCCCAGATACTTGAAAAGTGAGACGCGCTTGAGGGGAATTCCATTTAGAGTCACGGGCAGTGTATTTGTACAACGCTTAGAGCCCGCTCTGAACACCATGAATTCGCTCTTACCTTCATTGTATCTGAGCCCATGGGCCTCCGCATACTTTTCACATATCCGCAATAATTTGCGCAACGCTCCAATCGACGGACTCAGCAACACCATGTCGTCCGCGTAGCTTATATTGTTAATACACACGCCATCCACATGACAACCGACACCAGTGTGGCTGAGTTCATCGATTAGACGGTTCACATATAAGTTGAAGAGCTTTGGAGACGTGATCCCCCCTTGCCTCACTCCGCACTTCAATCCATATCCGCCCGAGTAGGAGCCCGCCCACCTTACCGTGTTGGTTTGATTTTTGTACCAAGATCGCAGTAATGATATCACATCGGGTGGCAGATCGGTCTCCCTCTCCAGCTTCTCCCACAGTATTTTATATGACACTAGGTCGAATGCTTTGGACAAATCTAGGTAACAAGCAAATACAGGCGTATTCCTATATGTGTAGTACTGAACGGTTTGCTTAAGAGAAAAAAATAGCACTCTCTGTAGATAAGTTTGGTCGAAAACCGAACTGTGCATCACTTAGCTTGATGTGTTTGTCCATGTATCCATCAAGCAAACCATCCAGCACTTTAGCAATTACAGTAGCCAGTGATATCGGCCTATAGTTTGACATGTCTGACACATCACCCGTTTTATTTTTAATGATAGGCACTACAATGGTACGAAGTAGATCACCAGGCAAGTGTGAGTGACTCATGCACAGGTTAAAGAGCAGGGATAAAACCCTTGGCAGGTGGGCTCCTGCATATTGTAAGTGCTCAATGCTGAGACTATCACATCCTGGCGATCTACCACGCACCATACCCTTTATTACACGAGCTACATCTTGAGCTGAAAACCTTGTGGTTAGACTTATAGGTTGCCTTATAAGCTTCTCATCATCCCCCATAGCACTCGCAGGTGCAAGAGGAGATTCAATGTTAAAATGCATTTGAAAAGCATTAGCTATTTCCCTGGGCTCACACAAGCCAGCAACGCTCACAGGAAGACCAGGTCTAGGATCTAATTTGTTTGTAGATTTCCAGAAGTGTTTGAAGTCCTTGTTGGTGTGGTGTTTAGCAATAATATCCATTTTAATTTGTTGCTGGTTGTTCTGACACCACCGTAACTTGGACCTAAAGATCCTTCTGGAATCTACCATATCATTATAAATATGCCCAGTATTAGGTTTCCCAAACAGTAACCAATTTTGAAAGCAAAACCGAGCCCATCTATGAGCGTCCCCGACATGCTTATTCCATCCAATTATACGTTGGCCTCTTTTATTTTTTACGTCCCTATAACAAAGTGACGCACTTTCAGTTAATATATATACTACATTTTTATACAATTTATCAATTAATAACCTGTGATGAGCGTCCGAACACATTCTATCCGCACAAATATTAAATTCTGGCGGAAAAAGTAATAATCGCAGTCTCGAATTACATAAAGTTTCATAGTAATTTATTTGAGAAATATCTCTCTCCCCCCAGATTACTTTATTAACAGTCGGGTAAAAGTTGATAATCTTAGGTATTATAAGGTGGATGTTACATTCAACTTGTAAAGGGTAGTGGTCGGACCAAAATACATCGTACACTACAGAAATATTCACAATGGTTTGGCGCGCGGCCTTCGTCACGACACAATGATCAAGCCAGCGACGACAGCCGTGCGCTTCACTTACGAAGGAATAAGTATCCGATGGTAGTGACTCCATATCAACACAAGACCATTCCTGTTCTGCACAAAAGTTACTTAATTCCAAAGCAAAAAGCTCACCTGGGTGTGCATTGAAGTCCCCGAGTATATAAACCGAATCTACATTATTATTCTCAATCACGGCATTAACCTCACTTAAGCACTCAGTAAATTCGACCAAGTTATCCATCGAGTCAGTAGGCATATACACTGAGAATATAATAAACGATCTATCTTGACTTACTACCTTGATCGCGGTGAGACGCACACTTGTACACATTATCACAGACACTGAGGTAAATAAGCTTTTCCTCCAAAGAATCGCAACACCACCGTGTGGTCTTCCACGCAGCACACCAGCCGATGTATCTACTGCTGATACACCCGTGAACGCAAAGCTGTTATCGATGGTACCCAAAAATGAGATGTCATGGGGTAAGAGCCAAGTCTCTTGTAAAGCCATTACGTCCGCTGACCGACAGAGTTTTCTGACACAGTCGACTGACCGAAATATATTTTTGCAATTGAAGCTCATGAATTTTAATGTATGAATATTATCCATTATATTATGTATAAGAAATGAAACAAATACATCAATCCTGACGAGTACCACGGTCATTTCCATTCTGTCCAAAATGAACGAAGCGCCTGTATGATATGCCTTCTGGCCAAAAATTATCCTTCAAGAACAGGTCCACTTTATGTTTTGGCACAAAAACCTTGTACGCATCATAATCTTTTGCTACCTTCATGTTTACTTTTTCTAACGTAACTTTAACATGAGACTTATTTTCAACATATTTCAATATGTCACACATAGAAACCTCTTTCGACACATTATATATGTAAATAGGAATTTTAATATCCGCCTTAAATTTGTCATGAGGTTCTGTGGTTGCATTACCCATATTACCTATAAAACGGTTTCTTAAACGCTTACGCTGCATTGTAATCCAATTATTATCATTTACATTTTGTTTCTTCCAAACTCCCGTACGTACAACATCGGCTAACGTTTGTCCACTATTTCTTTCATAATTGCATAAATCCGGCTCAGCTGTACACTGTGTACCTGTCATAGGCAAAGTAGATGCCGGTGCCGTCCGCTGTGCGTGAGTCATAGCTGCACTTGTATCGCTCGCACCGTGTTTTTTCATATCACCCAAACCGGTTTGCTTAGACTCGTCGTCAGCTGATTCACTACGATGATCGTTTATGTTTTGAACCGGTGACACATTAATTATTCTATTCCCCATTGATATGTTATGGTCTCTAATGTTTCTATACTCCTGTTGCACCTCCGGGGAAGATTGGAGTGGCGGAGTTACATTCCGACGCGGTAATAATCCCATCGGTCCACTATCATTGTCATTAAAACTTTTCAACAAGCAGGCGCCCCGTCTCGTATTAACGTTGTACGTGTTTACAAGTGACACTTGTTTTAAGGCTTCTAGGTCTAGTTTTACTTCTTCTACTTGTTTTACTGTGGCATAATGATCTTTTATCAGTTCAATATCACTTTGCATTCGCACAATATCCTTTAGCAAGCGCGTGACATCAACATGATCGAATAATACAGGAGGTAGTTTATGTAAGTCCCGCGCCACAAAAACGGGGATGTCCTCTGGATCTGTTTCCTTTAATACGGTGACAATATCGTCGATGTCACGAAGCGCTTTCCCCTGCTTCTTTCGATTTTTTTTGCGCTTTGCCGTTGTTAATGACTCGAACAACAAATTTTTTGCAGTTAGTATGTCACTCTCCGTGAATGCACTGGCACATATACGGCTAATGCTCACTTCATCCATAACATCGATTTTGTTGCAAATGAATGCTAATACCTCATTTATTACTACGTTACAATTAGCACACTTGACTTGCGTAGACGCCATTTTTAACGCGCGACACGAACGATCGTCACTGCATGCGACGACGTGACTGAACGCGACTGAACGCGACGACGTATATTACCTTTAAGGGGGGGGGTCCTTACCCCGAACCCCTTTCTTACCCCCAACTCCACCCCCCTTTTCACTGATACTAAAGAAATACGCAAGATTTTTCCTATGTATTATGATTTTACAAAAAAAATCATAACTCGAAAACTATACCTTTCCGGTACATAAAAATTGTAGTGGGGGGCTCCCTTTTACCCCCCGCTCCCATCCCCCTCCCTCCCCACCCCGAACGCAGGTACCTTAGATCTATAGTTTTACCGAAATCTTCCCAGAGTGGATATGTTTATGATTTGCAATTTCTTTGCAAGTTATTCAGACTTTTGTGACGCTGAATTTTGAAATATGAAAACTTTTGTGTAAGTATTACAAGTAGGTATATAATATTTATATTATTTGCTATAAAATACCTAGGTACTTGAAAAAATACTGTTGAAATAAAAAACAAAACATAACCTATAAAGTGTAAACTTCAAAGAATGTACTTAATATTACTTCTTTTTTGTCACGTTTTAATAGATACGAGGCATGCCTTTTAAGTTTTGTCGTTTGAAGAAAAAACACAACTAGAACCTTATAGTACTTTTTATTGTTTTTCAAACTATTCACCACGTAGCTTAATACACTTTTCCATTCGCTGCAACCAGTTATTATAACATTTATTCCACTCTAAAGTGGGGGTGTTCAAAATGGCTGACTTGAAAGCGTCGACTGCTTCTTCACCGGACTGGAACCTTTGACCACGAAGACTGTTCTTAATTTTAGGAAATGTAAAGAAATCGTTAGGGCTTAGGTCAGGACTGTATGGAGGATGGTCAAGAATTTCTACTTTTTCCTGCTTCAAACACTCAATCGTTTGACGAGCGCTGTGTGAGCTTGCGTTGTCGTGGTGCAGGATGATGCGTCGCTTTGAGTTAGATTTTCGAAGTTCGGCGATGACTTGTGGTAAACAAACTGTGGTATACCACTCTGCGTTAACCGTTCTACGATCTTCAAGTGCAATAGTCACAACATGGCCTGTTTTTCCAACGAACGTGGCTACCATCTTCTTTGAAGTGCTTCGAGAACGAACAACTTTAGTCGGCTTTAGCTCGTCTTGAAAGACCCAGATTGTAGATTGTTGTTTGGAATCAGGATCGTAGGCATAGATCCAAGATTCGACACCACTGATGATGTCGTAGACGTGATTTGACTCTCCTCGGTTGAACCTTTGCAGAGTTTTCTTACATCATCTGACACGGGCCGCCTTGTGATCGTCGGAGCAGATGCGGTATCCAACGGCAAACTAGCTTTCTCACACCAAGCACTACATGCAAGATCTTCTGAATAGTTGTCCCTGAGATGCCTAATAGAGCCTCTATCTCTCGATACGTCACATGACGATCTTCGAGAATTAGTTGTCTCACAGCAATGATGTTTTCTTCAGTGAAGGTGGATTTTGGGCGTCCTTCGCGAGATTTGTCACTAACACTAGTATGTCCACGCTGGAATTCTAAATACCAGCGTTCGACAGTCCGCAGACAAAGGGCTTCATCACTGAACAGAGATGTTAGTTCTTCAAAACACTGAAGCCGTGTCAGGCCTCTTCTGAAGTTGTAGAAAATTATTGCACGAACAATTTCCTTAGAAAGATTCATTTTCGTACGTAACCTGACAGATTCCAATCGACGCTGTGACTAAACAATAGCATTAATCCTAATACTTTTAACTGTTTTGAGATTCAAAATTTAAACACATTCGAATATAGAACAGTTCCAAATTAAAAATTGCCGGGAAATATGGAAACGACAGAACTTAAAAGGCATGCCTCGTACTTTATATATTTGAGTACTAATATATTTTACTTTCACTTTTTTTTCAGATCAGCAAGACAATCATACGTTGACGATGCCATAGGATATGTACAACTTCGACGTGATTCCTACTTGTGTACCTTTAAATGCAGGGTGTGTCCAGAACACAAAGTTCGTTCAAAATCGTATGCAGCTACTATGATAGTAGATGAAAAAGAAGCTAAAGTCGTAAGCGTCGAGTGTCATGATTGTGCTGCATCTACAGGTGGTTGCAAACATTCAGTAACTTTCCTGATGTGGGTCCACAGAAGGAGTGAAGAACCATCTAGTACAGAAATTCTGTGTTACTGGAAAAAATCAAAACTGGCTCAAGTTGGTACCAATATTAAATACATTATATGCCTTGCTGAGGGACGCGGCGTTAATAATTAATTGAAGACTCTCTCTCACACACACACTCTCTCTCTCACACATACACACACACACACACACACCTCACTCACACACAAGATTCACGCGCACATCACACACTTACACTAGGTTGCAGACTTTCGCTTTTGTTATTATCTTTATTGCATGCTCATTTTGGTAACTTAAATTGTTAAAACTGCTTTTGTTAACTTAAACTGAACATCAAAAACTATGTTTATGTACTTACCTTGTATCAAATTAAACGTATTATAGTAAACTGATACCTCTTGGGAGAGTTCAGTTGCCTATATTACAGGCTTACGCCCAGTTTAGGCAGCTGACGAACATTTAGCTTGGTCAACATACTATAAAAATGTATTATCCAACACCATGTACATAATATGTAAACATATTCTTGATGAATAAATGAATTTGAATTTGAAGACGTGTTTAACATTTTGCTTATCTGTGGCCTAAAATGATTAGAACATACCTGTTTTATCTGTGGTTTATTTATTAAAAGATACCATAATCTCCTGCAAGGGGCGCCGCTGTACCTTCCCGCGCGACCGTTGACGTTTACTCATAGTGTCTTTGGGTTTTGCAAGTTAAGGAGTGATAAGGAGACACCCGAATTTCTGCCACGAACCATATATACTCTGTGCTAGAATATAATACTAGACAAGAGTAAATTATATACCAAAAAAATCGTTTTATTTACTAAATAAACATATTTAAATCTTAGCCTCATCTGCATCGGCCAAATGAACAAAATAATACAAAAAAGTTTTCATAGTATTTACCTCGTTACAAACGATTTTATAATCGATTAAATCGATAGTTTAGGGAATTTAATAATATATTTTACTAATTATTATTACTTGTAAGTACAATATTAATTCCTTTTATATATGTTTTCTTATTCACTGTATAGCTAAACTATGTAATACATGTATAATTACCATTAAATCGTTAAGATAATTAAAAGACATTTCGAGTATTTTGACATCGATTTCAAGACATTTGAATCGATTGTCAACAAAAATCTCTGGTGTAATCCCTATCTAATGTCATTTTGGTTACTGTCAGTTTGATTATTTATAAATAACACCATTATCATTCATCTTGCATCTTTCAAATGTGTACGCTTTTGTGTATTTTTAGCATTAAATTAATATTACCATCGTATTTGGAGTCCTATTTACTATTGAAACTTATCGAAACGCACACGGTTATTTTAATTTTCTATTGCATTCGCTTTCTTACTAGTGTTTTGGTTAATGTTGAATGGTGAATGTGTTTTAGCTACAATTTCGGGATTTGTTTTTTAAACAAATATTGCGATTATGGTATTTGCGTCTTATGATCATGATTATTCCTAATGCTGTCAATATTAGAGTAGGTTATTTAGTTTGAGGTAGTAATTGCCTATTAACACGCATAATATATAGCACTGAACATGAGTGTGACATAATCATAACCTATAATAAAGGTGGAAATTATAGGATTTCATTACTTGGCCATTGTTAACTGCTGTAAAAATTGGAGAAATTAAAGCTTTTACAATGATCTAATTGACCACCAATTTTCATTCTTGTCTAATCTAGGCCGGTGTCTCTATGGAAAATGGGGTTCTCCTTTTTCTAAGTTGAAAGAAATCTATTAATACCTTGTGATTGGTTTGTTTTCACAGCAATTATTAGTAAATACGAAGTTTATTGAGTAAAAGCTGTCAATATTAGTGCAAATAGTGATATTTGTGTTTTTGTGAGTGACTATTCGGTGAGTACCTAAACGTTTTATATTATGAATCCTTCGGAGGATCTTGAGTTCCAAAGCGCTACTCCGGATGGAGTGCGAAACAAAGTGTGCTCTAGCTCTTTGCGAGACAATTTTTCTTCATTTTCGGCAGATGAAGAAGGCCTTGACTGGCCGCCACAACGCAAGCGTTTTAAACGCAATAAACGCATGTCGAAACTTGCTCAGATCCACAAATTGTTCATGCCTTAAATTCAAATAGCTTAAATAAACCTAGTATTCAACCATGTATTATTGTCTCTAGGAGACATTGCAATAAGTTTTGACAATAATCTAAATTTTACTAACAAAAAATAACCGACTTCAAAATTACTCAAAAACTATGTCAAAAACTACTTCATGTCAGATCTCGTTCAAATTTATGTGAGACCACATGACAAGCACCTGCTTTCGATTAAAAAAAGAATCATCAAAATCGGTTCACCCTGTCGAAAGTTCTGAGGTAACAAACATTAAAAAAAAATACAGTCGAATTGGAGAACCTCCTCCTTTTTTTGAAGTCGGTTAAAAATAAAATTAATACCTGTTGTTGATCCTCAAAAGTTAGTCGAAATATGTAGTCTCCAATAATTTGACTCTCAAGCTTGGAAAGGCATTAAGTATAAGAAAGCCTTACAGTCACATATAGCTAATCGTGGTTTGAAATCAAATGAAGAACTCTGCCATCTTAGCAATGGAGTAGATTATTTAGCTGACACTGAACATTTTTTAGCCGGATTATCAAATGCCATTTTGGATGGTAGACATCTTTTAAAAAGTGGGTTGCAAGAACTCTTAAATTGGGCATCTAGCCCGGGAACTGAGGTTAATGCTACTACGCCTTATTCTAAATTTTTTGAAATTTTTGGTCCATCTTCAGCGTCTTATAAAAACATACAATCATGTATGCAAATTATTTACATAGGTTCAAAGGATTATTTTATAAAATTTGTAAAATGTGTAAACTTAATAAATGATATCTACCTTACCTTAGTATGGCTTTAACCCATTAATGACCCACTACTGGGCTCGGGTCTCTCCTCTTGAGGAGGCCTAGGGCATACTCCACCACGCTGCTCCATTTCAGATTGGTGGAGGGGTTAGTAGCCAACCCGAATGTAGGGAGTTTTCAAACCGCCCAGGGGCCTCCGACTGGGCTTAACGACTGTTATCTTATGATAACAACCGGGACCGACGGCTTTACGTGCCCTCCGAAGCACGGAAACGCTCAAGAAATTTTTGCCACTAGCGGTCACCCATCCAACTATCGACCGCGCCCGCTGTTGCTTAACTTTGTCGATCACATAGGATCGACGCAAGCCGCGTCCGGCTATGAGCGCTTCACCTACCTCTTAGTAGGTATAGTATTTTTTAAATTATTTTAGGTTACGGGAAAATGGAGAAAAATAAAAGAAAAGGCGTTAAGCTTAAAGGTATGGAGTATTGGAAAAAGTGGTGTGGTCAAGCGGCTACCCGTAAAAAAGATTATTTAGGACTAACAACTAGTTTGCATGCTGACAATAAAATTTTGATGACAAGCGAGCCTTCCACTTCGTTTGCAGTATCCAATGTTAAGACCGAGTCGGTGGTGTAGTCGGCGCCCTGTTTCATACCTACCACTACCGAGTCTACATTTAGTCTGGAACCGACTGGCAGCAGCACCAGCTCACCTGTTTCGTCATCATTTCATTATGCTAAATTGGATATTGGTTTTCATGCGAATCAAGACAAAATCAAAGATGAATATCTAAATGCCTAAATTTTAAAAGAGCCTTGGACTCCGCCTAAAGATTACAAGTTTCCCATTTCTACAAAATAAAATTTGCGCTTTCAAATGAAATGGTTGGAAAGATTGCCCTGGTTGGCATATTCTGAATATAAAAGTGGAGCATACTGTAGAATTTGCGTCGTAATGAGACGTTCGTTTGATGAAGGTAAAGGGGGCCATCAGCGGGTCGGTCAGCTTGTAACCGACCCTTTTTTCAAATGGAAAAATGCCATCGAATTATTCAAAACTCATGCCAAAACAGGTTACCACAAACGAAATTCTGAACTTGCGGACAACTTTTCAAAAACAATGACGTCTCAGGATTTTTCAGTAGATGAGCAGATGTCTTCAGAAAGAAAGAGACAGCAACAAGAAAACCGCAAAAAACGAATCCCTGTCGTAAAAGGTATAATTTTTTGCGGCAAACAAGGCATACTTACCTTTACGAGGTAAAACGGATTCGGGACGGATCCACATAACACCAGAGTCTGAACCAGCACTTCAGAATTCTGGTAATTTTCGAGCATTCTTGCGGTACACAGCCGAATCTGGGGATAAAGATCTTTTTGAGCATTTGGTCACTTCTCAGAAGAATGCCCTTTACACGAACCCTCAAATCCAAAATGACATTTGTGGTGAAATTTTCGACATAAGATCATCGTTGAAGTAAAGAAAGCTAACTTTTTTGCGATTCTCGCTGACGAGACGACTGACATTGCGCGTATGGAGCAAGTCTCTTTGTGCTTGCGATATGTTGATTTACAAGATGTTAAACAACATAAAGTTAAGGAGATGTTGTTAGAGTATATTCCAACTGTTGACGTGACAGGATCCAGGAAACGGTCGTCTCGTTCAGAAGTACAACGGTGGCGGCTGGTTGTTGGTCTCCAAGTGAATGCTCCAGTCTCTTGATATCGTCTGTATACTCGGGATATAGCAGACTGACTGAAGTGAAGCTGGAAAGCGACTTCTCACTGACTGAGTCCTTGTTGCAATAAGGCAACAACTTGAGCGACTTCTTGAGGTGTGGTATCCATGGTTTCTTGAAAACAGTGAATGCAGGTTGCGGAGATGTGTATCGGTCAACTGTTGATAAGCGACTGATAAGGGTTGAAGGGTAACGGGGGTTTTATAGGGATAGAGGGTAGCGCAACTGGCAGGTAGCGTAGTGAGTAATTTGTCCCATACGTCCTAATTGCGTAAATTAACATATTGGTAGTTGTTTTATTTAATGGTGTTGATGTTTTTTTAAAGCTTAGGTTTCAAGCTTTGAAATGACATATTATTTTTATTTAAATGTTGTATCCTTTTATTTAGAACAATGTTTGAATGTAGAGATAGCGGTTGAGACGATTTGGTTGCTCGCGAGGTAGATTATTTCCCCCCAAGAAATGCTACTCGCATGGAATACCCTTATGGTCCAAGATCCCAGGGCCAACTGACGTCACGTATTTTCTGTCGGACGAAATGTGGACGATTGAGTAGTGTTAGTATGTACTATGGTCGTATGCCTACCTGCTAGCTTGGTCAAACGGCCAATTTCCAGGTATCAGGTGATCAAGGTACATAAAAACATTACAAACTTCACGTATATTCTCATGGCTGATTTTCACGTATGTTCTAGATAATATAGTTAAAAATAAGTCGTCAATGCTCCCAGACACTTTCCGTCGGCCATATTGCTTTGCAGACGCTTTAAATCTCCCAAAATAATTAGTTATGTTCGCGCCTACACCAAAACAGAAATTTTTTACCGCGCAATTTGATTGCTCCTCGAATTCTAAAGGAGTCGATTAGTGTCGTTACCTTTAAAATAATTTTTCTTTGTAAAGCCTTCATATAAATCAAGTGAAGTGATTCGTAATCGCCTTCAATACGGGACACGAGCTCATCTTCTTAAAACGAAACCTAAATCAGATGATACTTGTATTAGGAAAAGTACTGAATACAGTTTGTGAAATCATAAAACATCTTTTATTGAGCAACCATCGCTCCAGTGTTGCTGTAAGCGACAATATATGTTCTGTTGATTTTTTTTTTATATTTATAATAAATTGATGTGTGTAAACTGTAAGAGTGAGGGTATGGTCTATTATTTTTAGTTCTAATTATTAAATGAAAAAAAAAACCGTCGGCTAACTTTAGTATAATAAAAAATTATGCGTTGCTTGCTCAATAAAAGATGTTTTATGATTTCACAAACTGTATTCAGTACTTTTCCTAATACAAGTATCATCTGATTTAGGTTTCGTTTTAAGAAGATGAGCTCGTGTCCCGTATTGAAGGCGATTACGAATCACTTCACTTGATTTATATGAAGGCTTTACAAAGAAAAAATATTTTAAAGGTAACTACACTAATCGACTCCTGTAGAATTCGAGGAGCAATCAAATTGCGCGGTTAAAAATTTCTGTTTTGGTGTAGGCGCGAACAGAACTAATTATTTTGGGAGATTTAAAGCGTCTGCAAAGCAATAGGGCCGACGGAAAGTGTCTGGGAGCATTGACGACTTATTTTTAACTATATTATCTAGAACATACGTGAAAATCAGCCATGAGAATATACGTGAAGTTTGTAATGTTTTTATGTACCTTGATCACCTGATACCTGGAAATTGGCCGTTTGACCAAGTTAGCAGGTAGGCATACGACCATAGTACATACTAACACTACTCAATCGTCCACATTTCGTCCGTCAGAAAATACGTGACGTCAGTTGGCCCTGGGATCTTGCTCTATTATTTAACCAATTGACTTCCAAAATTCTTCCCAAAATGAAGTTCCATAAACAATGAATTCTATTTGAACTTTATCTTAAATTTGTCCAACACAACTCAATGTATTTTCACTAATTTAATATCAGCACGAAGACATCCCGGTAAAAATTTAGAATCCGGTAGCAGGAGATGGGGCAGGGGAGGGGGGAGAGGGGAGAGGGGAGGGGGGTTATTGCTATTACAATAGTACCACTCGCTACTCGGCGACGCAATGTTTTCGAGAAAACTGAAAAAACTAACCGAACTTCAAAATTCTAAAATATCCTCATACAGCTAGCTTCATGGTATCTATTCTTGGCGCACAAACGATATTAAAATAATTCAGTTATGCAACAAAACTACACTCTATCATAAATGTCGACGGAACCCCGCGTCGCGGGGTCCCTATTTCCGCGTAAAAAAAATTATACGAACCTAACCTAACCCAATCCGTTTTGGATTCCTATAGCTTTTTTCGTAGCGGGAGGCTTCGCCCCCCGAGCCCCCTGTTCAACGGCTCCGCCCCCCTGCCCCCCATAGTGGGGGTCCGCCCCCGTACCCCTAGTGAATCGCACCTTTCCTCTCTTTCCATGGGGTTTCTATCATAATAAAAACAACAATATTTATTTTCATCTTTTAGTATAAACATATTTTACAACTTTAATTAATTCTTCAAATGGATCTTTTTTTTTAAACTCATTATCTCGTCTCTATAAATATTCATATATTTGATCAGTGAAATTTTCCTTACTATTGAAATTATCTTTATGAAAAAATCTTTTGACGACACGCCACTGTGATTCAATTCTTTGAGTGTGCGTGCCGTCTGTAGCTACAAATGGATTGTCTGGGTCGCTGTGGTTAACTTAGTGGTGGTTAACTTTTTTGTGTGTAAAGCCATGTTCACCCAGACAATCATAACTTCTCCAACAATCCGTATGAATTAGGCGCTCCACCCACTGCACCGCGCACCGCGACGGGGCGCGGGATGGCAGATTTTACCACTGTATGCAAATATCTCAATTTATATAGAAATCACGCCTAGCACAACACACTGCCGACGCGGAGACGCGCGGGAAGGCGGCCCCGCGCGCAGTTTCTGCCGATCTGCGCGGGAGCGCGGGGCGTACCGCGGGATATGACAGATCGCGCGGTGAACATATGAGTTTATGCCGTCGTAATCTGCATCACCGCGCGGGGGAGCAGATTACACCGCTAGGTAAGGCAGATCTGCGCCTCCGTCGCCGCGCGCGTTATCTGTCGCTCCGCGCACCGCGGCGGGACGCGTCTTCAGTGGGTGGAGCGCCTTAAAGTGCCCTCGGGCACATGTTTATTTATTAGAGGCACTAAAACATCTGCGGAACGTTTATTTTCTGGGCAAACTTTAGACGAAGATCTTCACTCCCATTTTCGATCATACCGAGGACCCAATGACCTTCTATATGACGACCTAGAACAAAAATAAAAGTGATTTTAGCTAACGAGCATATCAATCCCATATAATTTTTCCGGGCCCTTCAATTTTTTCTTTCATATTTTCTTGAGGTAACTGATATAAGACAACTGCCTCTCTACAATATGTAGACTAATCGTTTATTGTTGTTGTTATATGTTATTGTATGAGTATATAGTTCTTGTATAAGTTACCTGTGTGCATAGGCAGATCGTGAATTTGTGGGGCCCTGGGCTAAAAAAATTTAGGGGCCTACCAAATTCCTCAACTAATAGACATTTTGTCAAAAAACTGTTTTCGATAGTGATGTAGATAGGTAGGTATATAGAAAAAATATAATAATTTGATTTATTTAATGTGACTAATACCCGGTTTCTAAAACGCATGTCAAATATTATATTAGTTAACAGACTGTCATAATTAACAATCTGTTAATCTACTGTGGGTTTCTGAAAAGCTACTTAACGTAAAATTAACCAATCGACTGTTAACGGGTGATTTATTTATTCGCCTGGCCACCCTAGCTAAAATCACTCATATTCCATTCTCTCATTCGTGTTTTATTTCAGTCTAACATATAGCTTTGTCTCTATCTTTCGACATCAATGTAAAATTCATCTTTTTGAGGTTATTAATGTTATTTTGTGCTGTGTATTAGTTGCTATTATAAAGTTTCTCTCAAAGTTTGCTCATACTTTACAAAAATATGTCACGTAAAAACTACACGGAGAAAGAAAAGAGAGAGCTCTTAACAATAGTGGAAAAGTGAGTATCAAATACCTAGCTGAATTCGAGCTTTTCAATCTATATAACTTATGATCTGCTTTTAAAATAAAAACAACAAAAACAAAAATTAAAACGACAAAAAACTGCCGATGATAATGTTTGTGCCTATTATTTTTATTGACTATTACACAAAAGTTAACTGGAGACCCGAGTAGAAGTAAATGCCCTTGAGCAAAGTCTCAAGTTAACTTCTGTATGTAACATAGTTATTTTTTCATATACCTATCTGTTAATATTGTTTGTATCTAATATTTTAGAAGCAGAACTATATGGAGAAAAAATTACAAAATGATATAAAACAATTCAAAAAGATAAATCTGATGACAAGGTCTGTATAAAATGAGTAATCTTTATAGTTTATAAAATAATCAAAACAATTACTTCATTTTCTATTAAAAATTAATTAGATACTAATTTGTTTCTTTATTACCAATTTATAATATTAGTAGGATACTATCAATGTGGCTGTAGGGAAATAAATACACAGTATTAGAAGTCTGGATAAACATTTATTTTAGTGTGTTGTATAAAAAAAAAGCAAAGCAACAACCCATAATTGTCCCACTGCTGGGCTCGGGGTCTCCTCTCACAATGTGAGGGGTACAGGCCATAGTCTACCACGCTGGCCAAGTGCGGATTGGTAGACTTCACACACCTTTGAGAACATTATGGAGAACTCTCCGGTGTGCAGGTTTCCTCACGATGTTTTCCTTCACCGAAGCAAGTGATAATTAACTTCTAATACGCACATAATATTTGAAATCAGAGGTGCGTGCCAGGATTTGAACTCGGGCCCCTCCGTTCGAGAGACCAATGTTCTAACCTCTAGGCTATCACTGCTTATAAGACCAATGTTCTAACCTCTAGGCTATCACTGCTATCACTGCTATCACTGCTATCATTTTATACTGGATTTCCAGTATACAGTGAGCTTTTGCGTTTGTTCATCATGAATAACTACAGCGAATATACCGACTTCGGTCAGCATTCGGGCTTATGGAGAAACTTTCAAAATTTAGGCAGAGGATATGGCCAACGAGGCCGTGGTGGTTACCAACCACACCAACAGATCCAGTTTCCGCAGCAAAATAGAAAAATGCGAGTATTAGAAAACAGCGATCTAACAACAGAATGGAAGGCTTCAGAAAGGAGAAGTCTACTCAGAACGCTGACATATATCAAGAGGAGCTGAAGAAGAAGCTTCTTGTCGGCACGTCTAGTGTAGACGATGCCCTTGCACGTCTGGGAGAGATCCAACAGTTAAAGGCAATTACTTTGAGCATCACTACCAGAGGAATCGGATTTGGCATATGCCAAACGATGTTTACTTCGGTCACCATTAACGAAAATATTGTTCCACCATCATGTTTTAGTTTGTACCGAATTTTCTTAGCTACAATGGAAGCGAAACTGGAAGGATTGAAATCAGAGTATCCTCTTGTCAGTCGCGATAACGCGCTGACGTATCCGTATTCTGCAAGTTCGAGATTGCAGCATCTAGCGCAGACCGTTACCGTGGCCCCAACCCCACAAGTGAAGTTGATTAATGTAGTGGGAATTGTAAAAAGGGATGGAATTGTATACCTCCCCGCCGTTATGGCGAATTTGACGGATAGAGAAGGACGTTTTGTCCCCCGTCCCGAAACGGTGCTATATTCAAATTTGCGTGAAACAGTTGAGGCACTTTCAAATCCACAGACTCCGGAAAGAATTAGAACATATTTTGAACAACATAATCCTATACCTGGCGCAACCTTTGAAAATCACGTCTTGGCGAATCCAGACGAAATTATGCCAGCAGGATATAGTTTAGATGATTTCAACGAGAGATCTGGACTGTGCAACCTTTCCTGATAATCCCAAATCGTCCCCAAAATCAAGAGTTAATCCAGTGGTATCGAGATTGTCTCTCAACTGGAAACATTAGGACGTATTTTGCAAGATGGGACCTTCCAGCAGCAGAGCGGTTTGAAGGGAGAGGGCAAATATCCGATGGCCCTTCTATGTGTTGTATAAACAGTGATAATTGATATTTTCTTGCAGTTAAAAATATATTTTGTTAGTCTAGCACTCCAAATATTATGGAAATATTAACAATTTTCAGAAAGGAATAATGGCTACTGGCGGAGGAACTTTCACTCTGCAGTTAAGTGAAGTTGGTGCATAGATGTTGGCATTGATGGGAGAGCAATTAACAGCATTGTCTAATACCTGTGACACTGCGACTGAGTATTTTAGAAAAGAAGATGAAGACGGAGATAATGTTAAAAATGATAATAATGGAATTATTATCGACATAATACAAGAGTTTGGTATGTAATTTAATTCCTGTATATATTATTATGTAAAAGAATTATGAGAAAGTCAGTGCTAGTTATACAGGGTGTTTGGTAGAGGATCCGATAAATCAAGTGGGCGTGTTCGGGGACCCATTTGGAGAACACAACTTGGCCAAAAAAAATCCCTGACCCTCTTTTTTTTAAAGATTTTTTTTGTTAATTTTTCGGTTTTAACCGAAATTGTACCTATTTACCACCATAACATTTTTAAAATCTGTTTTAGACTAGATGTTTTAACTTAAGTTTAGTCTCTGATACATCTTTAGACCACGCAAAGAAAAAATAGATAGAATTAGAGCTAACTAACTGGTGTAGAGATCATACAATGAAAAAATAAAAATAAATTTTACATCAAAGTTCAACTTTGACAATGATTAAAAAAAAACCACTATCAATTCTGATGCGTTTAAAAACTTCTGTATTTATCACTTATTACAACAACATAATAAATTGGTATAATACTTACCAGCTTGTTGAGTAAAGATAAGATTCAAAGTACCTAACCATAACCAAAAACAAATGTGTTATCTACGTAGTCATCTTTCTTTTATTGTTATAATTTGTATTATTATCATTAAAAAGTAAGGGACCAAGTACGACGAGCAGGTATAAAACTATTGTTATTAGTTCTTCTTTCTCTGTCTCTGAAATAACGCAGTGCTAAGCAAAAAAATGTGTAAGTAATCAGTCGAGCTTTGACTGCTATCACTGTTTGACGCGTGTACGATCAATCGTGGTTCTTATTTACTTTTCGTTGTTTTTCTGTTTTGTTATTCCTTTGATTTCTTGAACTGTTACCGTTGTTGACTGTTATCGTTGTTGACTGTTATCGTTGTTGACTGTTATCGTTGTTAACGTTGACTGTTGTTGCTGTTGCTGTGTGGATTCTTTCTGTGCTGACATGACGGAGTTTAGTAACGAAGAATACGCCGACATGGTTTTTGTCTACGGCAGAGTTGATGGGAATTCACGTGCAGCACAAAGAATGTACAGAGAGCTGTATCCCAACAGACGTGTGCCACATCACACCACATTTTCAAACACTTTCCGGAGACTGCGGGAAACCGGTATCCTACATTTTAGGGAACCACTGTAACACTTTTTTTCCTGTCTTGTAGTGAATCTCCTGAGATCTTACCTTGAATAACCTTACTTTGGTATATCATTTGGCGAGAATTGGATTAACTTCCGTACAATTGAACTATCTCGGTCCCAATTTCACCTTAAATAGCTTAATTTCCTAATTATCTCCATTTAAATAACTTAAATTTATTGCTTTCATAAATTCAATATGATTTGTTTACAAGTATTGACAAGCCGGTTGACAGTGACAATTGGAGATTGAGAGGATTTGACGGGCGGCAGTTGACGGCTGGTCTGTGGTAGTTGCCAAGGTCGCTGTCAGACGGATGGACCAATCCTCGGTCGCCATTTGAGTGATTTCAAAATCGCCGCGTCAGTTGTTCGGTTCTGTAGTCTGTGGTCTGTTCAGCCTCTAGTCTCTGCCAATTTGTGGCGAGTATTTTTTTGTTAGATGGGACTTCTGAATTTGTAATTTCTTTATGAAGGTCTAGGACTTGTTTATAGAATAAAATATTAAATCATTCCACTCCCTTGATTCTGAGTCTGTGGTTGGACCATAGCCGGAGGCGATATAGTCTGTGGCAGTGGTCCGCGTCTGTGATTGATGGTTTCCGGTCGGGGTTAACAGCGTAGAATTTTTCCCAAATATCGGGGTCTGCTATATTGGGAAATTGATTGGGCGTATATATTGTTTTTTTCATTGGGCAGGATGGAGTAGTCTGAGGTCCTGGGACTAACTGGCCCACGGGAGTTTGGCCATTTCAATTCAAAATATTGTAGGGGTCGGCCCTCTGGAAGGGGAGAAGTCAAGGTGTGAGTGCAGGTTTGTGAATTAGTTTGCAACCTTATTGAGTTCTGTTCTCGAAATTGGTTAGTTTGTGGGAGTTTATAATGAATAAATTTAGAGGGATGTCTGTGAGAATTAGGTCATCGGGGTTTTTTGTGTCTAGTTACGTGGAAGGAATGATTTTTTGAATAGGGAACACCTGGATTGTATTTTTTGTAATTTGGCGCCTGAGTCGTGTGATGACGCTTTTCCGAATATACGATAGAAAAGTGAACCTTACCCCAATTGCTATAAGGAGCATTGTTGTGGTTATTGTCTCCTCGTTTCTCGAAGCTGATGGAAGCCGGAAGACCATGTCCCGCGTCTGGGAGTTGTTGCGATTGGTGGATTTGAGTGGCAAGGGTGGCAGTATAAAAGCGTGGTGATGAGCGCGGCGTCCTTCTTGTTCCCGAGAGTATCCCTACAGCCTGTGCCGTTGTCTGTTCTGAGTTGTGTGGTGACGCACCGGTCCAAGTGGTGTTTTCCATAGAGTGTTGAGTGTTTCTGGTGTTGCTGGTTCTTTGCTGGTAAGTCTGGGGAGTCCTACGGGGATTTTCGAATGGGGATTTGGAGTGTTCTTAGAGAATAACGTGAGGAATCTTTGCAGTGTGGCTGCTTGGTACTGGGTCTGCACCACGTGGTGGTGTGACACGGTGTGTTTGGTTGGTTCCGTGAGGCGGCTTCTAACCAATACTACAAGTAAGTAATTTTTCTACTTTGCGGCTAAGCCGAAGTTGAGTGTTTTCGTGTTTATAACGGGGTCCTCCTTTGTGCACAGGTTGCGCTTGGTGGGCGCTCAGCCCTGTTCGTTCTGCGTCTGTCTGTCTTCGCTGAGCGCGTGACACCTCCCTAAACAGGTATGCTAAACTTATTCTCTGTAACGCGGTGAATTAGTCAATTAGTAAACAGTGTGTGGGTGTTCTGATGATATCTGTATTTGCCAGGTAGCGAGTGAACCATGCCCTTCATGTATGTTGTTGTACGCTAAATTATTCTGGGCCGTAGGGCTTAATGCAGAACGAATATTATATGAATTGTTTGAATAGAAGGGCGGTGAGCCATAGTGTTGGATCTGTAAAGGTCGGTGAGGCAACTAAATGTGTCTAGCCGAGTGACCGTTGTTCTACTAAGTCGATTAATTAATAACTAGACATTGTAATAATTAATTACTATATCCGTGGTTCCGTAGTAGCCGCGAGGGCTGTATAAACTGTTGAGTAAGACGTGATTTCTGTACTATACTAGGAGGTGTTTTCTGGAGAGCCGTTCCGAGAGGGAGTGTAGTTCCGGAGGGGACCCCTCTCCGGTGGGGTGCGCGCCGGAGAGAGGGCGACCGCGGGTGCTGAGGCGCGTGGAGCTGGCGCCGTGGTGTGGGGCTTCGGCGGGCCGACCTCCATCACCGACGTGAACGGCAGCCTTTCCTTAAATTCCTTTTTTTTGTTGTGGAGTGTGGTGCTTCCGACCTCCACCACCCACGGGAGCGGCTTAGGCCTTATTTTCCGTACTATATTCCGTTATTTTGTATTATTGTTCCTGTTATTCCGTTATATTGTGGGGTGGGGTGTCTCCCCATCCTACTACTCATCCAGGGGGTTCACGGTTGGGTCAGTATGGGCCTCACCCTTCCTTAACTACGACACCTGACATCTAAGTTCCCTGACGGCAACGGTTTAGCATTAGGTTAACAAACTTTCCTTTAGATTAAGAATTTCATTAGTTTAATAACCCCGCTCGAACTTCATCCTCAACGGGTCAAATTCGTGCGAGCTTTCCTTTAGATTAAGAATTTCATTAGTTTAATAACCCCGCTCGAACTTCATCCTCAACGGGTCAAATTCGTGCGAGCTTTCCTTTAGATTAAGAATTTTATTAGTTTAATAACCCCGCTCGAACTTCATCCTAAACGGGTAAAATTCGTGCGAGCTTTCCTTTTAATTTCTGGATTTAGTGTGGACCCACTCCGGGTAAAATTGTATAACCATCGGCGGTGTCCGTTAGAACGGACATCACTGAACCAAACAGGGTTACGTATAATACGACCAGCCAAACAAGCCAGCGGACCCCTTTCTTCCAATTATTGTCAACTGTACGAATTCTTACACCTAAAACTTAGGCAACAATAAATGTTATTGGACTTAAATCTGAACAACCTCTTTTATTTACCTCTTATTCCCCCCCCACGGGAAAACCCCATTACACCACGTCTGAATACTAGACAAAATCGTGTTGTTCTAGATGAAAGTATTTTACAAGAGTTCGATAGGAATCCCACTACCAGCGTTAGAAAAGTGGCCCGTAACTTGGGAGTTTCGACATGGAAAGTTTGGACAGTGGTGAAAGCAGACGGGAGGCATCCTTTTCACTACACTCCCGTGCAAGGTAAATTAATTTATGACATTAACTGTAAATTGAATTCTGGCGCTTGAGATTATTGTGATCACTCTTACTCTTACTTTTACGGCTTAGCTCGAATTCTCTTAGCCTAGTGGGCTCTACATTTTTATCATTATGACACAACGCAAATTAGGGTCGTAGGTAACAATTTAGTGGTGTATTGTAGTGGTATTTGTAGAGCACGCTCTACAATAATAATAATTGCCGTAAAATTTGCCCATCTCATGTTCTCAAACGGGTTTGTTTTGGTTTCAGGTTTAGTAGAAGGGGACCAAGAGCGACGCTTGCAGTTCTGCCGTTTTCTTCTACATTCGGACGTAGATAACAACGAATTTCTTAAGACCATTCTCTGGACGGATGAATCTAAATTCACGAGAGAGGGGATCTTTAACCAACATAATTTACACAGATGGGAATCGCAAAATCCTCACGCGACCAGAGCGACCTCACACCAACACAAGTTTTCGGTCAACGTATGGGCAGGTGTCATTGGGAGAAACCTCATAGGACCTCATTTTCTCCCAGACACACTAAATGAGGAAAATTACCTCGAATTTTTAATAAATGACCTGCCGGAATTAATGAGCCACCTGCCGAATTTTGGAGATGACCGGGCAATCGTATTTCAAAATGACGGCTGCCCGGCTCACTACCGGAACATAGTACGCGAGTATCTAGACAACTGTTTCCCTAATTCATGGATTGGGAGACGTGGCCCAATTGAATGGCCCGCACGTTCCCCAGACCTAAGATCGATACGCTATAAGTCGAACATTATAGTTTTGAATCTTTTTCAGTCTTCAAACGTCATCTAGGCTGTAATCTTATAACGTGGAGTACGTAAAACATCTTTTTATTGAGTAATCACTAAATAAATGATAAATGGTCCTATCGGTTATCTTCAGTTTGCATACTAGGAAATAACATAATTTACAACATTCATGAGTTTTTAAAATTAAAGTTAAGAATATGTTCTTGGATGAATTCCTTGATCGATTCAGATAGATCAATAAATCGATTTTATAACCTGAATTAATCGATTCTTTGATTAGTCGATCTCAGATCTACATCTGTAATCCAAACATAATGGCGAAATGTTCCTGTTAAATGTAAAACGGAAGTAAAGTTACTTATTAATTTAAGAAAAATAACTCCATTATGAATCTTTTAGGAAATAGGCTAAAGTACTTGAAATATTTTTGTTAATTTTTCTGTACAAAAATCATTGTGACACAACTCTTTTTTTAAGAGTACTGGCCATGGGCATTCTCCTTTTACATCAAATTTCAACTTTGACAATGATTAAAAAAAAACCACTAGCAATTCTGGAGGTCATATGCGTTTAAAAACTTCTGTATTTATCACTTATTACAACAACATAATAAATTGGTATAATACTTACCAGCTTGTTGATTAAATGAGGTATCAAGTAAAATTCAAACAACAGAATTAAATACAATATTATTTTTAATTTAAATCTTGTTCGAACACAGCTCCTCTGTTAAGAATACATGCCCGGCACCTGCGGCGTATTTCTTTTGTGGTAATGTTTACCGTCATTTCTGCTTTAATTTTTGAAAAAGCGTCCGCAATTCTCGCCACCAATTCTTCTTTTGTGTTTATTTTTACCTCGTACAGCAACTCTTTAGCACGTCCCCAGACATAAAAATCGAACGGTGTTAGTGTAGCTTCGTGTGTGTCGTAGCGTTGTATTTAAGCGGCGAGAAATATGAAGACGATGGGAAAGTTTTAGCACGGAGTTTATTGCACAAACACAGTCGTAGAACAGAAAGTCTCACACGTAAAGATAGCACATACAAGAAGGAGTGAACAGAAGATGAAAGTACAGAAAGAACACAGGTAAAAAAGCGTGGAAAGCAGAGAGAAAGCGAATAATGATTACGCGTCGTATCGACATAATATGTTACTCATTTAACGAAAAAATGTGGGTTACGAGTTGTCAACGTATGACCATCGATATTACACTTCAAAAATATTGTTTTGTCATATTTATTACATTTACGTTTATACCCACACATACACGCATCACTCACACACTTCACTTCATTCACCTCACACACTACATAAAAATACAAAATATTTATTAATAAACAGACATCACCGGGCGAAACTGGTAGTTAAGTTCTAGCCGCTCGGTATCAATAATGATGTTCAGAGATAACGGCGCGAGCGCATCGCCGCGCCGCCGCGCCGCCATTCGACACACCACTCCGGACTGAGACGCCGTACGCTTAACCTGTGCCGCACGCTTGCGCTCCGCGATAACGACGCGTAATCATTATTCGCTTTCTCTCTGCTTTCCACGCTTTTTTACCTGTGTTCTTTCTGTACTTTCATCTTCTGTTCACTCCTTCTTGTATGTGCTATCTTTACGTGTGAGACTTTCTGTTCTACGACTGTGTTTGTGCAATAAACTCCGTGCTAAAACTTTCCCATCGTCTTCATATTTCTCGCCGCTTAAATACAACGCTACGACACACACGAAGCTACACTAACACCGTTCGATTTTTATGTCTGGGGACGTGCTAAAGAGTTGCTGTACGAGGTAAAAATAAACACAAAAGAAGAATTGGTGGCGAGAATTGCGGACGCATTTTCAAAAATTAAAGCAGAAATGACGGTAAACATTACCACAAAAGAAATACGCCGCAGGTGCCGGGCATGTATTCTTAACAGAGGAGCTGTGTTCGAACAAGATTTAAATTAAAAATAATATTGTATTTAATTCTGTTGTTTGAATTTTACTTGATACCTCATTTAATCAACAAGCTGGTAAGTATTATACCAATTTATTATGTTGTTGTAATAAGTGATAAATACAGAAGTTTTTAAACGCATATGACCTCCAGAATTGCTAGTGGTTTTTTTTTAATCATTGTCAAAGTTGAAATTTGATGTAAAAGGAGAATGCCCATGGCCAGTACTCTTAAAAAAAGAGTTGTGTCACAATGATTTTTGTACAGAAAAATTAACAAAAATATTTCAAGTACTTTAGCCTATTTCCTAAAAGATTCATAATGGAGTTATTTTTCTTAAATTAATAAGTAACTTTACTTCCGTTTTACATTTAACAGGAACATTTCGCCATTATGTTTGGATTACAGATGTAGATCTGAGATCGACTAATCAAAGAATCGATTAATTCAGGTTATAAAATCGATTTATTGATCTATCTGAATCGATCAAGGAATTCATCCAAGAACATATTCTTAACTTTAATTTTAAAAACTCATGAATGTTGTAAATTATGTTATTTCCTAGTATGCAAACTGAAGATAACCGATAGGACCATTTATCATTTATTTAGTGATTACTCAATAAAAAGATGTTTTACGTACTCCACGTTATAAGATTACAGCCTAGATGACGTTTGAAGACTGAAAAAGATTCAAAACTATAATGTTCGACTTATAGCGTATCGATCAGCTATGTACATTTATTAGGCTATAGGAATAAAATACTTATAGCTCAGTGGATTACAAATAAGGTATGTACTGGCAACGAAAAATACCTATTCCGTGTACTCGTACACGCACATAATACATATTTATGCATCAAGCTTATCGATTTATGCAGTCGTCTTCGATCAATTACGGATTCAGTATTGTTTATTATTTGCCTTAATTGGAAAAGGTGGGATTGTTGTCAAGCACTTACTTATCTAATGTAAAAAAAAAAAAAAAGGAGTCTTAGTCTTGAATACGGGTTAAACAATTCTTCAGATCCTTAAAGAATAAAAAGTCATAAAAATTAAAAAATATAATCATCGTGTTTAAATCATGTTTAGTTTTTACATCTGTTTATTCGTTATTTTATAAGATTTATAACGGTATTTTTAAACTGGTATAGCTGCAGTCTAGGGTTAGATAATACAGTTTAAATCTCGAACATTTTTGGCGTTGTCGTTAGAGAAACGGATTAAATTACCGATAAGGTACCATCTCATCCCTGGCCTATAGGCCCTTTAACTAGGGTTCGAACTGTTCGAAGTATTGGCCTCTGGTATCGATACCGAGTACTCGTGCGGTATCGATGGTAAGGTATCAATACCCAAAAAGTATCGGCTCTTTTTTTAGTCCGAGCGCTGAACTGATACTAAATATTATTATATTGGCAGCACTGGACGCGGCCTACAGTAATATACACGGCCGTCTAAAAACTTGCATTGACAACACTGAAAAGTACTCAGTATTATAAAAGTACTCGATACCGACGTTTTATATGAGTACTTGCGAGTGAATACCAGGTAAAAGTGTCGAGTACTCAGTATCGAGTATCGCGAACAAAAGTATCGATATCTACTCGGTATCGAAAGTATCGTTCAATCCCTACCCTACCTATAACCGGTCTGTCACAACCGAGGAACATACAAGTGTCACATTGATTTGTTCGTATGTTCTGTTCCGTCGAGTTGAGCTTTTCGTTCCTCCGTTACTAACTACTTATCAAATCATTACAACACCGCCGCCGCGCCGTGATTGTGTGAAAATAGTGTTTTAAATAAGAAAGGACTTAAAAATAGTGTTAAATAAGATAGGACTTTGGTGATTTTCAACATGGCTACAGTTCGAAGACGGTGTCTCAATTGCTCTTTGATGTTGGAGCGATTTATGCGCAGACACATGTTGCCTCAGATGTCCGATAAAAATGTATAGTTGGAAGAAGAACAGTTGGTTGTTGTGCGCACGTAATGTGTATATTGTGGTATTTGAGTTGGGCCCGTTATAACAATGTAAGGGTACCAGCTCCAGGTCAGGATAGAATATTTGATGAATAAAATAATTCACATAACATGAAGTTTTTTTATTTGTTCCATCCACTTACTATTATTATTTCCCCATGGGGTTCGCCTGGATAGCTATCACCCTCTTGCTTGAGTCAATCGCTAAATGACTCGTCGTTTTCCGGCTGGTGGCTAGAGAGCCAGTTCTTTCTTTCATTTTCTTCTCTCTTTCTTGGCCAGCAAAGCATCAGTAATGCCTCTGATATTGCTTATGTGCATAGGCGACGATAACCACTTACATTCAGGTGGATCGTTAGCTCGTTTGCCGGCTATTTCCATAAGAAAAATACATATACATATAAAATAACAATCGAGTATTTTTATCTTCACACACCATTTTATGGCATTATTTTCTAATAATTATTAGGAGAATTGCAATGTTTCAATTACATCCAAAAAAGCGACTCTAATACACCTGCATAGAGTCCATATTACTGAGAGTCTATTATAACCTAAAAGCAAACTTATTATGTTGAATATCTCATAACTTCTAATATGAATATTGACAAAACTCGGTATGTGTAATTTAGTTTGATAACATAATCGAATAAAGGCATTTTTATCAGGGCACAAAAATATTGAGGTCAGTACATTTGCCCATACAAAATGGGCATTCTCCTTTGTTTTTATTTTTTCATTGTATGATCTCTACACCAGTTAGTTCTAATTCTATCTAATTTATCTTTGCGTAGCCTAAAAATGTATCAGAGACTAAAGTAAAGTAAAAACATTTAGTCCAAAACAGATTTTAAAAATGTTATGGTGGTAAATAGGTACAATTTCGGTGAAAATCTAAATTTTAACAAAAAAATCTTTACAAAAAATAGAGGGTCAGGGATTTTTTTTGGCCAACTTGTATTCATCAAATGGGTCCTCGAACACGCCCACTTGGCCTGTCGGACCCTTTACCAAACACCCTGTATTTAAACAGGAATATCATCAACACATTTAGATCAGAAGTCAATCAGATACATTCTTATCTCTTTTTTAAAACTGTCCTTACTTTTTTGAAATAAAATGATTAATTGCTCACTTTGTGACCTAGATGCATAATCAGCAATACATGATTTTTAAAATGATCTTCTGTCAAGTTCAAAATTTCTACATTAATAATGTTAATTATTTATTCTGTATAGTATATTAATGCCTCATAAAATTACACGTCAAGAACTTATTTTTAATACATCCAGTACTGCCAAAAAGTTATTGAATATATCTGATAATCAACTTGTCATAATCTGCGATGGTACTTATGTACGACATCAAAAAAGTCAAAACAATTTTTATCAAAGAAAATCCTTCTCTGGGCAGAAAAAAACAAATCTTTCCAAGCCTTTCACAATCTGCACTACAAACGGTTATATCGTAGACTTTGCAGGACCTTTTTACGGGACTCAAAACGACGCTTCAATACTAAAACTTATTTTACAAGACTCCACTAGTTTACAGACATTACTATCACCAAACGATATTTTTATTGTAGATCGTGGTTTTCGCGATTCAGTTGATTTTTTACAAAGTAAAGGCTATACAGTACTCATGCCAGCTTTAAAGGGAATAGAACACAATTAACAACGGAAGAGGCAAACGAATCAAGAAGAATTACAAAACTGAGATGGGTTGTAGAAGCAGTTCATGGTGCAATTGCTCAAAAAATCGCCTTTTACACAATTTTTTAGATAACAAGTTTATACCAAAGTTGAAAATTATTTGTAAAATTATTGGTTTTCTTCAAAATAAGTATGGCCAGAGATTGGATTCTGATGGCGATAAAAATGATGAGGTGCTTGAGTACATGATGAGCAGAATGAGCATTGTAAATACTCTGAATGAAGAAGTTATTGAAAAAAAATGGAATCGTCGAAAGTCGGTATTTCAGCAACTTAAATCCTCTGATATTCTAGATTTCCCTCAGTTGAATAAGGAACAACTCGCTATGTTTTTCACTGGTTCCTACCAGCTCTCACAGGCTGTATCTTATTTAGCGTAGATAATGGACGAAGAAAACAACCTTACCGTACAGTTCGTTACAACCACACCGAGCATATTAAAACTAGAAGTTAAATCAAGGCATGTGAGCCGTAAAACATATCATATTTATATTGAATGTATACCAAACGGAACGACAATTGAAAGCATATGCCGATATTGCTGCAACTGCCCTAATGGTCTAAGAACAGTAGGATGCTGCTCACATCAAAAATTTTATTGCTCTTCTACAAAATCAGTCCTTAAAAAATAAACAGTTGTTGGAACCACCCTTTGAGCGTTTTATTGCTTGTGTTGGGTGGCCCCGCTCTTCCTTAACAGTATTTGTAGACTTTTAACAAATTTTAAGTTTAATAACTTTTTTTTTAATTTAATAATATTTTTTTATTTTAATTACATTTTTTTTAATTTAATAACATTTTTTAAATTTAATAAAAAAATATTATATTATTAGTGGAGCGAATAATTAAATTAGTACCATAATGAAATTATAAGTAATAGTTGTTTGTAGTGTATGTTTTTTGTTGCGTGTGTGTGTGTGTATGTGTTTGTGTGTGTGTGTGTGTGTGTGCGTGCCTGTATGCATCTGCGTATGTGAATGTGTGTGAGTGAGTGAGTGAGTTGAGACAGAATGTGTACATATATGTATATAGAGAGTGCGTAGTGAGTGATTACAAAGTTTATGTTTTACTTGTATGTAGCAATTTTTCAGTGTCATCATAATTTAGAGGTAATAACCATTCAATAATTATATTTTTACATTCAGAGTAGGTTAGTTTTAATATATTGAGGTTTTTATTTAGTTGATTGTATATTATAGCAGAAAGCGTGACAAATTGCCTTTTTTTTTTATAGCCTGAAGGGCAGACGAAAAAGCTTACGGGCCATTGATGGTAAGTGGTTACCGTCGCCTATGGACATGAGCAACACCAGAGGAATCGCCAATGCAACGCCGGCCCTGAAGGAGAACTCTTTTTACACCTTTTTTGAAGAATCCCATGTCATAGCGCCCAGGGAATACCTCAGAAGGAAGTTCATTCCACAGCTTGCACGTACGTGGCAAAAAAGTTCGTGAGAATCGGACTGTAGAGGTTCTCTACAAGTCCAATCGGTGTGGATGGAACTTCAATCTTCGGCGAGTGGTGCAATGATGAAAAGGAGACGTAGGCATCATGTCAAACAATTCCTCGGAGCACTTACCGTTGTAAAGTCGGTAGAACACGCAGAGAGAACCGATGTCTCTTCTGAAACTCAAGTGTTCTAACCTGTGAGTGACTCGTGGGTCGTTGACAACTCGGACCGCGCGCTTCTATATGGCGTCAAATGGGCTAAGCTGGTATTGCGGCGCCCCAGCCCAGAGGTGGGAGCAGTACTCCATGTGGGGCCTGACTTGAGCTTTATAAAGCATTAGCAGGTGCCTCGCAGTGAAGTACTGCTTAGCCCGATTCAGGACACCAAGCTTCTTGGAGGCCAGCTTAGCCTTGGCCTCTAAATGACGCCGATACTGCACATCACTCGAGATGTCAACTCCCAGAATCCCAACACTTTTACTCACGGTGAGCGCGGTACCCTGGAATTGAGGCGCTATGACGAATGGGGTTTTCTTAGCGGTAAACGCGCAAACTTGTGTCTTCGTGGGGTTGAACTGGACCAAATTAAGTCGACCCCATTCCGAGACTTGCTCCAGAGAGTTCTCGACTTCAGACATTTGCAACTGAGAGGCATTGGCAGGGGCTGTGTAGTAGGCATCCCCTGTACTATCATCTTTTTGCAAAACTAGTTTTAGTGTAACCTACATAGGCAACCCTATCCTTTCGCCTTCGTGTTGTTTTTGTGGTATCTATGGGTAATGTTTTGTGAAGTCTGAGTGTTGATTGTAGTATGTATAATTTTCTAACTGATAGCACATTACATAATTTGTAAAGTTCTTCCGTTGAGAATTTAAATGGTTTTTTGTTCATAACTTTTAATAAACAACGCTGACTTCTTTCAATTTCTAGGAATTTGGTTTTAGTTGCACCACCCCATACGCATATACAATAAGCAATAACTGACTGTGCTAATGCTTTATATATTTTAATTAAAAGTTCTTTATCTGTTACTTGTCCGAGAGATTTGAAAATCCAATTTAACTTCCTTACTCTATTATTCACATAATCAATATGTTGATGCCAAGCAAGACGTTGATCTAATATCACACCTAGGTATTTTGTAGAGGTCACCTTTTCAATGGTAGGGCAAGTACAACCATCATCTTTTATTTGATCACAAGTGTGTAGTTTAAGTTGGAGGTTAGTTTGAGACTGTGTTTTACCACTGATGGCAAAGCAGATGTAATTTGTTTTTTTAACATTTAAGGTTAACCGATTTTGCTTTAGCCATATGGAAACCTTGGCCATACCGTTTTCAGCTTTAGAAAATACTTGTTCCCAGGTTGTTCCACAGAAAACAATTGCAGTGTCATCAGCGTAAACTAGCACTGTCTATGTCAAGATTAATTAAATGATTGATATAAATTAAAAATAATGTAGGTCCAAGTACCGAGCCCTGAGGGACGCCATATGATATATCCAAATCTTTACTTACTATATTTTCAATCCTAACTCTCTGCTTACGATCAAGAAGGTAGTCGTTAAAAAGTTGCAAGGGTGTCCCCCTTATTCCAATGGATTCTAGCTTTTTTATAAGAATGGAAGGAGAGACGGTGTCAAAAGCTTTTTTTAAATCGATAAATACAGCCAGACATTTATTGCCACTATCAAGTGTGTTTGTGACTAAATTGGTCAAGGATAAAACAGCATCTTCAGTAGATTTGTTACGTCTAAAGCCAAATTGGGATGGGGATAAAATTTTGAAGTGATTGAGATAATCTATTAACCGAGAATTTTATAATTTTTCAACTATTTTTCAATTAAAGGTAGGACCGAGATCGGTCTATAGTTGTTTATGTCATCCCTCCTTCCATTCTTATAAACAGGTGTGACAATGGATAATTTCAAGGGAGCAGGGAAGACACCCTTACGGAAGCAGAGATTTGTTAGATGTGATATAACGGGTGCAATCACTTCCTTTGCCATTTTAATTAATTTTGTTGGTATGAGGTCCCAACCAGGGGCACTAGCTGTTTTTAGTGTTGTTATTATATTAATAACTTCCATTGGTACAGTATCATAGAGGGCAAATGATGTTGGCTGTGAGTGAAAACCATGTTAAAAGGCTGCTTTATGATGGACTTCATTTGAATTAATAGCCTCAGCTAAATTTTTGCCAATATTAACAAAGTACTCGTTTACAGTATTGACAGATTCGTCAGGAGTGGTCTTAATTTTTAATAGACAGGTATTTGGAGATTTTTTACAGCTAGTGTTTGTAATTGAACCAATCGTGTTTCAGAGCGCCTTTGAATTTTTTTCTGTCATTTTAATCTGTTTGTTGTATTTATTTTTAAGTTTTGCAATGAGTTTTGTACAATAGTTGCGATATCTTTTAAATGTAATTTTTTATGTGTCATTATGAGGATCAGATCTTAACTTACGTTGCATATTGTTTCTATTATTAATACACCGTAAAATACCAGGGGTAAGCCAGGGCTTTATGATACGTTTATTGTTGGACAAATGTATTATAGTTTTACTTTCTTGTAAGGATTGTGATAAATAAGTTGTAAGTTGTTTAATGCTATTTGGGTTATCATTTAATAGTAAAAGTTCTAGGTTTTTATTTATCAGAATAGTGAGAGCTTTATCATAATCAATTATTTCTTTCGTCTTAGGAGTTTTTATTCTTTATTTTTACTAGACTTAAGAAAATAGTCGCATGATCAGTGATAGTGGTGTTAAGCACAGCAACATTAGCAATTATCTTATCTTTCCTAAATTTTAGTATGAAATGATCGAGGCAGCTGTGTTCTCGGGTTGGAATTGTATGGCTAGGTATTAGACTATGGGTTGATAGCATATCAAGATAATTGATTCTATTATTATAATCATTTATGTGTTCATTATTTTTTGGAATGAGATTAATATTAATGTCCCCCGTAATAACAATATTATTATATGATTTTATTGAATGTAGGTAATTATCTAGGGAATTAATAAAAGTGAGCGCATTAGTATTTGATGGAGACCGATAAATTCCAAGTACAACGCTGTTTAGAATCTCCACTTGTAAGCATGACGCGTGTATTAATTTAACTTCTTTTATTGTTGGCCTTAAACTAGTTTTAACACACATAACAACGCCGTCATTTTGATTTAGATTGTGTGAAGATGCCAGATATGTATAGTTTGGTAGTTGGGGAATGGGTTTGTTTTCATTTAGCCTACATTCTGTAAGTACTAAAACATCGGGGTTGAATTTTAAGTGTGTTAATGTTATCTGGAAATCGTCGAAGTTACTATAAATACTTCTAATATTTTGCGTCACAATGGTTAATTCCTTGGAGTCTAATGTAATATGTCTATTAAGATCATCAATATCACACTGAACAGAATAGGCAATATTTGTACTATCTATCTCATTTATCGTTTGTAGTGTGTTAGAGATTATAATGGTAGAATGGACTCGGATGTAAGTGATTATAAACTGTGTTATTTAAGTATTTAATCCAGATTAAGAAGTTATGATGCAATGATAGGGTTATTATTATGAAAAGGATATGTAAGTTATAAAAGTATTTATTTAAGATTAGGTAGTTATGATGCAATGTAAGGGTTATTGTTTTCAAAAGGTTATGTAAGTTATAAACTATACGAGTATGTTGAAAACCTGAACATAAGTTAGATTGTTGACACTGTACTATAAGTAGTGCAATTTGTGAATTTGTTTTTGATTGTGTATTTTTGTGTGTGAGAATGTGTGTTTTGTTATGTGTACATGTGTAGTAAGTATGTAAGTTAATTATCTTCAATATAGATAAATTAATATTTAAATATAAATAATCCAGAGTAGTAGTGTGTCTTTTAAAATAGTGTAAATATGCTAAGTAACAGATATAAGTTAGTGTAAATATATATGCATATGTTTCAATACAAAACCATATTATATGAAACGTTAGAAATAATTTGCACTTTAGTAATTCGGTATTTGATTTTAAGTAATATTTAAACATAATATAGATGTTAATTTTTATTACATGTATGATTGTTGATGAGCAGTTAGTTTAATTTGCTGGTTCCAAATAGTGTAATTTGCTACAAATAAAAACATGAAGGCATAGGCATCGCAGGTCTGCTGAATGAAAAAGTAAAAATATAATATATAAATATAGTTCAACTCCGATGTAGTGGAAACCAGTAACTAACCAGTTTGGGTAGTTTATATTATAGTTAAAGGTATAAATTAATATGTATAGTAGTGCATGAAACACATTTTTGTATGAATGTTTATGAGTAAGTTGTAGATGCAAAGTGTTACTGATTTGTAAGGTGTCTAAGTGTGTGTATATGTGTAAATTATTAAACAATGGAAATAAAAATAATATAATAGAAACACATTAATGGATAATAATACCTTAATGTAAAAAAGACATACCGTGAAACTTATTATTACCAACATCTTAGCATAATAGTAATAATAATTCTGGAACAGAAACATTTTAGTATTAAAACTATAACCAAGTGACACTATTACACACTCAATTACAAAAAGTCAGGTGTTATTGAGATCTTGGATTTGTGCATCATTTTTAATGGCTATAATGGGTGAATTATCAGCCTTTCTCACATAACCTCGACCATATGCGGTCCAACAATATGTAGCTGCCTGACGCAGCTATCATTATACCTACCGAATGCCTCCTATGAATACTTACGCAGTTACCAATACCTTCGCAATACCTACATATTTACCTTACCGAAACGTTACCTGGATACCAAATATCAATAGGAACGAATAAATACAACAGCCTAACTTATATTTCAAGCTAAGTGAAACAAAACACCTCAAGGGAAATATATTTATTTGCTTTAACGTTCTGTTAAGAAACGAATGACGTCTGTTTAAGAAACAAGATAAGCGCAGTCCGTCAGCATCTTCCTCGTTCCTCTTCATCAGTCTTCAAGCCACAAGATCTCATCTTCGAAGCACCCGGCACCCGGCAGTTATCTTCGTAGGTATATATCTTCACGCCCGTGTCGTGTATCGCGCTCGCAGCTCGCCGCAGGAATGGTAACCCATTTGGGCCTCGCGCAATATTTATATCATCGCCTCGCGCAGTGCGAAGGAGAGCGGCGATGTTAGAACGAGATGGCAACACTTAGCGACAGATATAGCGTTATTGTTACAAGAGTGAACGAGATGGCATGTAAATAATCATTGTTAATTTTATTACCCTTTACACGTGTTTTATAATCCTTTTCCTTATTGGTCTTTATTTTTCTTGTAAATTAATGTAGCTATTTCTATTGGATATTCTTCTCTACAATTTTTGTATATAAAGCCGTTCATTTTTACCCAAAATATATTCCTCCGATAACCAGCAGAAGTATTACTTGAAGCAACATTCCTGATACAACATTAGTGGACCTTCACTGAAGATCCTCTACAAATATTTGAACGATTTTGTTTTGATGAGTTCACGTGCCAAGAAATACAGACGGGCAGCTCTAGGGGTAAGTTGTTCAGTAACAAATATTGGGGTGTCTTCATGTACTCGAAAGCCTAGGCCTAGATGTTTAGCACATAGCTTTGATTTTTGCTTCACATTGAATACTTTACAAAGTTTTAGTACTTCAGTTTTGATGAGGGTCGATGTGGTTTCAACAATAATTGGGGTATTTTTAGTGATATCTTTTTTTCCTTTCACTCTGTATATATCTCTTACGTCACCTTTCACTAATTGAGACCCAATGTTTTTTGACAACTGAAGCACATGTGTACATCATATATAGCCGCAGATGTGTACTACTTGTCTTATGCCCGATATCTTTCCCGTGTCTTACGTCCAGCTCAAGCTTTGTCAGATATATTTACATCAGAAGATACTCACACAGTTATCAATGAGGACAGCGATGAAGATTAGTCATATACTTTAATAATATAATTTGTAGTACAATAAATAATATTTTAATTTGTTTCTAAATATTCAGTATTTTTTATCGTGAATAATAACTTTAATTAACAGCATTTAAACATTTATACGTAAAAATTATGTTACTACATTTTTTCATACAGTATGAAGCTTAATGAAAAAATAAATATATTAGTACCGAGGACGGTCATAAGAAGTTTTAATTTTTTTTGGAAATGTTGCACCCATTTTATATTTGCGCGCTTTTTGGTAGTAATACTAGACATCGTAAGCTATATTATATAATTTTTCGGTGATTGTACCTTTGCGTGAACTATAAATAAAATTAGGATTTTTTTTTGATTTTTTTTAATAGTAAATACAACAGAAAAATTCTATAAAAAATATATAGTGTAGACTAATATTTCGTCTAATGAACAGATGTTGTTTCATTAGTATAGCTGTAATAGTTTTTGAAAAAAAAAGTTTGAAAAATACCCTCTCTAGCGTCTATTTGAACGATTATCTCCAGAACGATGCGAGATGAGAGGCTGAAATTGTGCCCATGGTAGTTTTGTACCTCGCAAATGTTGCCACACAATTTATTTTCAAAATATCTTTCTGGGGCCGCTGACCCTATGTTATCCTGCTAGACCCTTACCATTATGTGGGGAACCAAATACTTCTTCGGAACCTCTAATTGCTTAGCCCCTTATACTCAAAAATGTTACCACTGCAATAACCCGTTTTAGGACATTGCTCCTGAAGCTGCTTGTCTAAAACAGACATTTTTTCGTGTCAACCATACTAACATTGATTTCTTATGTTTATTAGAATTTTCGTGATTTTCTAAACAAGTTCCTATGTGTTTGCAATCAGAAAATCCTGTTGTGTATTGAGAAGGGGCTTTAAAAAAATTTTGCAAGTCAAACAAAAACAGTTCCAGCGCTGGTTGAATAACATAACCAAGATCTTTCCAGTAATTGACCATTTTTTTCATTTTCTTTATGAAATACATATTTGAAAATGTTCTGTTTTGTTCTTTGTAATTCTTTATTGAAGCTGAGTATATATTTCTCGAATCTTTATTTTGAAAGTCAGTGATTTCATGTGAGAGGATGTCATTAATAAAATCATTATTTAGCAATTCTGGCCACAAGCCCACATCAACATATGTATTATGAAATTTTTCAAAAATTTTAACTAAAATGAGGATGAGAAAGTTGATTTCAGAAAAGAAGCACGAAATTTATTTAATAAAATGGCGGAGCTTGATACTGCAATTTTGATTATTTTTTGGGAAGAAATTTTGGAGAGATTTCATTTTGTTAATAAAAAAATAAAGAGCCCTGGTTTAGATATTTGTGAAGGCAACAAGTTAATTGTGTAATTAAAAGACTTCGTAAATAACATAAGGAACCAATCAGATCAAAAGCTAAAGGAATACGAAGAGAAAACTAAAAAAATAAGTACTAGTGTGGAAATGGACTACGAGTATGACATGAACAAGAGACGTATTACTCCAAAATTTTCAGATAAGTCTACAGAAATATTCTCACTATATGGCGCAGAAAAATTTAAAAGAGACACGCTAAACGTTGCGTTGGATAAGCTGATCAAGGATTTAAATAAAAGGAGCCAAGTCTATGAGACATTCAGCACGAAAAAAAATTTTATGGATTTGCAAGACAAAAATGTGGAAAACATAGATCTGGAAAGTGTACGTAATATTATTGATTATTATCCAGATGACGTAGACGAGCATTTAGTGAATGAGTGCATTCAATTAAAATCTTACATACTTAATTATAAGCCAGAGTTTTATACCAATTGCAGTGAAATTTTTAAGCTTATTTATGAAAAGAAATTTGTTGATATTTTCCCAAATTGCTATACCATCTTAAAGTTTTTTTTAACTTTGCCAATCACTAGCTGTGAAGCGGAGCGCTCTTTCTCCAGGATGGCATTTATAGAAAATAAATATAAGACAACAATGTCGAACCATCGACTAAATCATTTGTCAGTTCTTTCTATAAATTGTGATTTAACGAAGGATTTACAATGTGATAAGCAAATAAAGGAATTTGCAGCAGAAAAATGCAGAAAGGTTGCTTGATAATTTATATAACATAACTAAACATAACCTAATTATTTTGCAATAATGTTGTACAGTTGCTGTCTGTATACAAAAACACTAACACCCGGTTTCTGAAACATCGAAAAATTTACGTAACAAATTGTTAATCTATAATTAAAGGGAGTTGCAGTTTCTAAACGAGCCAAGTGACAGTTTGTCAATGGTTTGTAATTACAAATGTCAAATATCGAATTATCGGCCGCACATGGCAATTTTGAGTTTCCGGAAAGCTGTTTCGCATGTTAACTGCAAGTTAACGTCTTGTTATTTACATAATATTAATTAGTGAAAATCGAACGATTAACTTAGTGTCAAAAAATATATTGTTTAAAAATAGATAGATATCTGTTATTATCTACAATTGTAATTGTAATTTCTAGTGAATTGTAATAAAATGTCATTATCAGATTTAACTGCTGATGATATATCATTATCTAGTGACGAGGAAGATCCAGCACCAACTCGTGTGTTTCGGGAGCGAATGCATCCATTGAATCATTATAATGATGAAGAATTTAAGGATCGATACAGAATTTCAAAAACTATCTTCTTTCAACTAATGGAATTACTGACACACCTGGAACCCATGACCCAACGTAATCACGCCATCAGCGCCGCAGAGCAAGTTTTGTTGACCATAAGTTTTTATGCCTCTGGAGGATTTCAAATAACCGTAGCAGATAACGTTAGAGTGCATAAGACAACAGCGTGTCGCATAATCAAGAAAGTTTCAACAGAAATAGCGAAACTGAGGTCTGAATTTCTTAAAATGCCAATGACTGGTGGCAGATATTGCTAAGGTGCGGAATGGATTTTATGCCATTAGTGGGTTTCCCAATGTGATTGGAGCTGTTGACTGCACTCATATTAAAATTCAGTCTCCTGGGTGGCCGGGCCATCTGCAGAACTGTTCCGCAACCGAAAAGATTTTTTTTCATTAAATGTTCAGGCAGTTTGTGATGCTGAATTGTACATTATGGACATAATATGCAGGTGGCCAGGATCTGTTCATGATACCACAATTTTTAATGATTCCCACATGCGTGCTGATTTTGAGATATGTGTGTATGGAAACAATGTTTTACTGGGAGACAGTGGTTATCCTTGCCATAAATAGCTGTTGACTCCTTTTATACAGCCAACAACAACAAGCAAAAAAGCATATAACCATGTTCAAATTGCCACAAGAAACCCTATAGAAAGGTGTTTTGGGGTGTGAAAGAGACGCTTTCCCTGTCTCTCAATGGGGCATATTACATTGTCAATATTATCACGATATTGTGATATTACTGATAGTGTAATAGGCCGTATCGCAGTATCGTGATAATATCACAGAACATTCGGAAATCTTGAAATCCGCGATACTAAGGGGGCGTGGCTTCAATAATATTGAAATGTAAGCTCTTCGCGATATTTTTCTGTCATTATTCGCTTGCAGCCATGGCGGAACGACGTTCGAGTAGTGAGAATGACGAAAAGTTACTCTCTGTCGTTCTCGTTGATGACATAGGGAAAAAAATTACTTGAAAGAGTTCATTCTTGTATTTGAAACGTGCCCGTTTTTGTGGAATCCGAACGATAAATCTAATACGAGTAGGTATATAACATTCTCGTGTCACGCTTTTTTGAAGTTGAACTCCTCCGCAATGGCTCGACCGATTTTCGTGAATCTTCGCGTGCATATCGGCTAGGCCTAAGGTGGAAAATCGGACAGCATCTATTTTTCATCCCCCTACCCCTAAAATTTTTTGGCAGAACAACGTTTGCCGAGTCAGCTAGTATTATATAAATACTATCAAAAAGAATGAAGACCTCGACAAGAACACAACCCTTGGTGCCAAAAACTGTCATTTCCCGAGATCTTTTTAATTATTAATTCTCAATTCCACACAGACAAAGTCGCGAGTAGGAGCTAGTCCATAATATAACACGACTTACTCTAGTAAATTCAACGACGTACTGATGATGATATTATTGAAAATGTAATAGCCCAATTTCAATACTTGCGATATTGCGATACTAGGATCGTGATAATATTGACAATGTAATATGCCCCTATGGGATTACGGGTAAAGCTGGACAATGCTATGCAAATAGTTGTAGCCTGTGCTGTGCTTCATAACATCGCCCTGAGCCATAATGATGTTGTTGAAGACCTACCTGATATGGATTTACCTACAGAGGTAGTACCCATTCTTCCCCAACCTGGAGCAGGAGGAAATGAAAATTTTTCAGTTCGATCTGCTTTACTGATAACTCACTTTAACCAGTAAGTACCTGTAGTGTTTAGAGGGTCAATAATATACACATTTTACTTTGTAATAGGTGAGGTAGGTATACGCAAGGCTGACGTCTGCACCCGGCACCTAGCACGCAGCATCGCTGCCGACTGAGTGGCAGTCAGTCAGTGACTGACAGCTGTGCTTATACACTACATCCCTTCTTTATTTTATAATAAATAATAATTGATTACAACTATTCGTTAGCAAATAATATATTGCAACATTGACATAGATCTAACAATAATAAATTATTCAATATCCAACTTTTATTTTCTTTGTGTTATTTATTATTATTATTGTTGTACAACATGTATTTCCCATTTCTGTACATCGTTTTCACCATCAGAAACTCACACCACTATGTGAGTGCAGGGTTAAAGTTTGGTGTCAATCTGTTGGCCTCAGTTACTTATTATTCATCGATATATTTTTCTGTAGCTAATTTAGAATCTTGTACTTAGTACTGTCCACATAATATGGTTTCCCTCTTTTCTTTAATTGAATTATAGACCTGTCAAATTCTGTCTCTCACATTACTGTCATTGTTAGAGTGAAAGGTATTTTACTGGAAGTGATTGGAAGCTTCATAAAAAATTGATCTTATTCTCGCATTTCATACTAAATACAACTCTTGTAGATCATAATTATATTTTTAACAAATGTCAAATGTAGCATTGAAAGTAGATTAATCCAAGCAGTGATAGCCTAGCGTTAGAACGTTGGTCTCTCGAACGGAGGGTCTGAGTTCAAATCCTGGCACGCACCTCTGATTTTCAAATATTATGTGCGTATTAGAATTTAAATTATCACTTGCTTCGGCGAAGGAAAATATCTTGAGGAAACCTGCACACCGGAGAGTGCTTCATAAAGTTCTCAAAAGTGTGTGAAGTCTATCAATCCGCACTTGGCCAGCGTGGTAGACTATGGCCTGTTCCCGTCACATTGTGAGTGGAGACCCCGAGCCCAGCAGTGGGACAATTATGGGTTGTTGCTTTGCTTTTGCTTTGCTTTTAACCCAAGCCATTTACCACAGTCGTCTACTTCAATTATCAAAAGTAACAACATAACTTCTGAAAAATCTTGAGTAAGTCCCTCTATTGCCAAGGCTCACCCAGCCGATATGCATATATTATCCATTTAGTGTCATATGTGTGCAATATGCATCACCCATACACACCCCAAACTTCACTTCTTCAACTTCACAACTTTCTTTCTCGAGATGGAGACTGATCTCGTATTGTCCAGTATCATGATTTATAATGATTACCTATTTATAGGTACTCGACTGGTACATGACTTACAGGTCTAACGCTATCTTGTTTTCATCAAGACTAAGTGAGAACAAAACTCTTAAATTATTTATAGAATTAACTTTTGCTATTTTTGACCTATCGTGATATTACTTTCCAATTTTTTCTTGAGGGTACTTCATTTATATTGAGGGTAGGTCACAAAACTTGAAGGTAATTTGAAATTTTCAAACGTTAATCTTAAGAATTTTGAGTCATTCAACTAGACATAATTCATGATGTCAATATAATATCTAAAGTTCATACAACTCGCTCAGCGCATTATAAGAACTCAACTTTAAACAATTTTCCTATGTGACATTGTTATTTCCACCTCGTGTCACTAAGAAATTCAAACCATTGGCAACCCATTCATTTAATGCTAAGCTATTTTGCTCTACCAGTATTTACACTGTTAAAAGTCACAAGGGTATTTAGAATAGTACCAGTAGAATCTCTAATAATCTTAAAAATAGTTGCTTGTGAAACTACGATCACAGCTGACCAATTTATTGTCTCTTTAATTATCATGTGAACTTGAGTATTCTCTTCATTATCTTAACTCTTGATTCACTATCAGTTTAGTCAGTTAAGTTATGATTCTCTGGGAATTTGCGTTTGCTTCCCAGGGGAGTTTCAGTCGTTGACAAGCACTCTGTGTGAGGATGCTTTGTGAGATGGTGGTCCTGCGTGCACCGTTACACCCACTTACACATATGTACATTCGGCTTAGTAATGTGGCCACTCCAGCTTCTAGATGGAGATCTATTGCTTTCAGCTTCCACAACATCAACGTCACTTTAAACTTGATAGATCTGTAATACAGAAATATAAGACCGACGACGAGCCTCGGACTGTACTGCTTTAGAGATAAATCTCTAAAGTTGCTACTTAGTACTGTCATTCAACTAGACATAAGTTTTTTTTTTCTTGGCTAAGTCTGACATATTTAAATCGAACCACTTTGTTAACGCATATTCAATAATTACAGTATGAACCTTGCCCTTGATAGGTATTGTTTTTGTATAATGTCGTGAAAAGTATGGAAACTGATAAAATAACCTTTTGGTCATTAGCCATCACTTAATGACGCAAGTTAACTATTTATGTCAATTTTACATGAAAAGAGCGCAGAGAAACACCTAAGGTGTTGTCATTTTGCAGATGGTTCAAGTTGGATGAATATTAGTAATAAGTTGTATCTACGTAAAATAGTTGATTACAACGTCGTGTTTTATTGGACTACCTCAATATACTGAAATTTTATTTCTCAGTGTCTCATTGTCTCTTTACTATGGAGACAAAATCATAACCTTGACATATAATATTTACGTTTATTTTTCGAGAGCTCAAAAAGATTAATATTTACATTGCAAGTAAAGATATTAGATGGAAATACTACGATCTTCTGAGTCTGTAATTGCTCGTTGCCACATGGATGAATCTTTATTTTTTCAATAATAATAATATATCCAATAAATTATTGTGGATTATATTATATAAGAATTGCAAAAATTTAATATAATTACCATAAAAGCCGAGTCCGTTACCATGGACTCATAACTGCTGTCGTTTGTCATATTTTGTCATAATCTGCTCACATATGTGATATGTTCACATATTACATATTATACTCGTCTGTAACGAATTATTATAAAATAATGAATCGTCAAAGACGGAAGTATGTCATTGTACATTTCATACATGGTCAGATTCAAATTTACTTCAAAAGAAGTTATGGAATGTTAACACATGAATGGAATAAAATATACCATACCAATAATCACTGTCTTACTTTTATTCCTTACATAATACTTGAATTCTGATGCCACATCATCTCTTTACTTGGAATTTGTAATTCATATTGATTGAGGTAACTTTCTGAAAACCTGCAATTTTTTATTTCATCCCACGATTTAATATCAGTGAAATGGGACCGATTATGATGGGAATCATCTCCATCAGGCATCTCGAATGGGTGTCTTATGAATCAAATCCAACAGACATCTTTGGCTTTCAATGACATTCATAACGACATATCCATAAAATATTAATTTGTAAATATTTGCAGCCACTGTGTATGCATGGCTTTTAACAAATGAAACGTTATTACAAGTGTAACATGATTGCGTAGCCTTAAACATTGATTTATAATATTTGCGTGCCTCTTGTAGGCCTTTTTGTACTCAAGGTACATTAACAAACTCCTTACGAGTCTTGTTTCAATTTGCGTGCCCAATCCGGACTTAATACTTGTAACGGGACAAGTGGGATAGACCCGTACAACCTGCGTGAACCTTGACGTAGCTACAATTATCAATATATTTAATTTAATATTGGCTTTAGCGATAAAAATATTAACATATATAATGCTTCAATATTGCTACGTAATACGGATTTTAAGGTATAATAAACTTTTTACATATTACGTGCATATGCATAACACATTGTTTGTAGCTACTTTACAGGTTCTTTCTTAATATGGTTGTATAGGCAATGATCTTTAAGTAAACTGTATTGGCGTGACCATAATAATAATATTGAACTGCTAATTAATTAGCAAAATTACATCTAAAACTTGTTTAGATAATCATAATCTTTTGAATTCATGGTAGAACGGTATTTAAATTGTGAAAACATTAACCACAGCATTATATTAATAAGTGGGGTAGATTCTCAATCGTTTCTTTCCAAGTTATTGTAAGGGTAACATCGAGTTTTACGTTTTTATTAAATACCCACCAAATACAACAAAACTTAGGATATTGTTATTGTGATGCGGTAGCTTTATTTGAAATAAGGAACGAAATAAATTACTCTTTCACATACTACAATTTCCTACAGCAATATCATAGGAAATTTATGGTCTATTTGAAATAGTTACTTGAGGCATGGCCCTTTGTGAACAAAATGATTTGCATTTCCTTCGAAGTATTTAATTAGCTTTGATGCTTAGACAACCGTTTTCTGTACAAATATGGCAGTGGTACTTTAAGTTGCCGAGTTATTAAAACGTCAACACTCAAATAATTGTTACTTAAGTGCACGCAATTAGGTATACCCACATATAAATTATGTGGTTGTAACGTAATAATACACTTTACTTACTTAAATGCGAATATAACAGAACATATTCGGTACGAATTTGCCTGCCCGAACGAATGCAAGGGTGGCATTACTCCTTCTTTTTCTTCCAACATTTTTTTGGTAATTCCTTATTATTTTTACCGTCGTCGCCACTTGTAGTGTTTAGAGGGTCAATAATACACACATTTTACTTTGTAATAGGTGAGGTAGGTATACGCAAGGCTGACGTCTGCACCCGGCACCTAGCACGCAGCATCGCTGCCGACTGACTGGCAGTCAGTCAGTGACTGACAGCTGTGCTTATACACTACAATACCTATGTCTCCTCTATTTACATAAATTAATAAACAATTGTATTTTTGTATCAGTCTTTATTTTATATGTTACATAATAATAATAAAGTAGTTAATCATCTTTACAATTAGATTTATGTAATCAGCCAAAGTTTCAATATAATTTAATTGGTCTATTTTGAATGAAGACCAGCTCGGAGTTTGCCTCGTCTTTTTTCTTTGATGGTCTCCCGCAATCTTATTTGGTCTACGTAGTAAGAGCCTGTAATAGTGGCTCGTTTTTCTAAGTATTCCACCATTATAATTCTTTCAGCGTCCCAATAAACGGACGCCATAACCTTTCCTGCCGAACTTGATACCTTGAATTTCTTCGGCTCGTGGAGGCTCGTTTCCAAGTCATTGACTGCTGTGTGGTTTCCGGATCAAAATGATGGATCCAGGTCTCCTCCATGATCACGAAACGAGACAAAAAAATTCCTGATCCGTCTGGAACTTTTCGAGATTCGCCCTCGAATGTCGATTCGATTTTTCTTTTGCTTGTCGGTTAACATTCTCGGCACCCAACGCGCAGAGATCTTTTTCATATACAGTTCGTTCGCAAAGATTCTTTGAACACTGCCATATGACTGCCCTTTGACCTCAGCTACATGCCTTATAGTCACTCTTCGATCTGCCAATACGAAATCTTCGACTTTTCTAACGTTTTCCGCATTGAGGGACGTGGTGGGCGTCCCTCGCGATGTTCATCTTCTGTGGATGTTCTACCCAGCTTGAACTCCTTGGCCCAGCGCGCAACTGTGGAATATGGAGGAGCAGAGTCCCCCAATGTTTCCACTAGGTCGCTGTGTATATCTTTGGTAGACATTTTTTTCAAACAGAGGTACTATATGACAGCTTTGATTTAGTTTTTCTCCATTTTGATGTTTACTCTTCAACTGTTCGTATATTTATATGATTTTTGTATACTGAACTAGTGGTTATATTCTTAGGGGTAATCATTTTAAACTAATTACATTTACAGGTATATATGCCAATAACAGGCTTGCACAACATTCTCAAAATCTGGTTAACATGTTATTGCGCTAAGTACGATAAATAAATTAATTGATAATAATTAAGTTACTATTTATAGAATTATAATAAAAAACTGACAATAGAGCAACTAACAAAAGTCATCATCATCATCATCCTGCCCATTTCCCAACTAACAAAAGTAATAGTAAAAAATAATTTAGAAAAAGAAAATATATTTAGGAACTTATAAAGAGTGAATGTAGCTTATTTTTTAAGGCAAGGCGCGTGTTATTGAAAATTTCGATATCTGGAACTGAAGCACATGCTTGGTTGTAATCTGCACAAACTTTATGAAGAGGGGAATATTTGTATACATAATGTTAGTTCTGCTCCGAGGAATGTGGAAGATTTTATTTATGGGTTGCCGTGAGTAGCTATAGAGGACGTTAATATTTATGCCATGCAGTAAATACATTGACGGACTCATAAACTGCATCAAAGTTCAGGATTACTTTCGAATTAATATTTTTGATAAGTATGCAAACTTTTTAGATTAAACTAAATGAAAATGTCAAGACAATCATAAAAAAAAAACGAAATTTTAAAATAGAACTGCAGTAAAAGTTAAAATTATAGCCGGGAAAATAAATTTTATGCATAATCTCAAATTCGTGTGTTATTAAAGTTTGAAATTGATTCTTTTTGCTTTTTTTCATTTGCGATTAAAATTATTGTTACCAATAATACTGATTATTAGTCTTTTAAACTAAACAGAAGTTTCATAACAATAAATATGGATACTTCGTCCGAACAAGCTGCTCAAATTGTGGCATTGGTGCGGGAAGGATTGGATCAAAGAACGAATGCTAGCAATTTAAATTTAAACCAGTCTACGGTTTCTAGAGTATACAGAAGATTTGTAGAGACAGGTTCTTACAAAAGGAGACCCGGTACCGGTAGAATTAGAGCAACCACCCGTCGTGACGACCGATTTATTGTTTCAAGTTCCCTTGTAACCGCTTTTCTTGAAGGTTGGTGGAAAACAAAAAGACGGATTGTTGATTACAATTTGCAAACTTGAGGCAAGTGGTGCTCGCGTCTTCTCTTATGCTGACGATACAGCAATTGTTTTTAGTGGAGATAACTGGGAAACGGTACGTAGGGACACTGAAGTAGGTTTAGCTAGGATTGCTTCTTGGCTAAGAAATAATCTACTCACGCTAAATATACAGAAAACGAACTATATATGTTTCTCTCTTACTAGTAAAACTCAACCTAATTCTGATTTTCGTGTAAAAATTCATCAATGTGGTAATATTTTAAATCCTGACTGCACATGCTTGCCTATTAATAAAGTTGAAAAAATAAAATACTTAGGGGTTATTATAGATCAGAGATTATCGTGGCATCATCAGGTAGAAATAGTAAGTGATCGTATTAGAAAATTAATCTGGATTTTTAAATTACTAAGACATGTTGCGACAGTTACTCTACTAAAAAGAATCTATGTAGCCCTAGCCCAATCAATCTTAACATATTGCATACCTATATGGGGTAGTGCATCTAAAACCAAATTTCTTGACATCGAAAGAGCCCAACGTGCCCTACTAAAGACTATGCACTTTAAGCCGTATCGTTTCCCCACGGATGATTTTTTTTTATTTTTTTATTTATTTAATAGTTTATGTACACGTATAAAATTGGTTACAAAAAGTTATAAAAAGAAATTTTGTACATAGGCTATGCTTATTTCTAAAAGAAATCTCTTCCAGCACACCTAGGAATGGAAAAGTGATATAATATTAATTTAGCGTGCACTTGTTTATATAAATAATATGTAAGATACCTACATATTAATATATTCAATAATAACATACATACATATATACATACATACATACATACATACATACATACATACATACATACATACATACATACATACAAATTATATATACACTAATACATACACATTGTATAAATATTAATTTTATAAATACATACATTATTAAATATATGGACAAACTATAGTTAGATATTATATAATAACCATAAATTGACAGGACTTATTCACATAAAGAAAAATAGTGTTCTTTTACTCTTTTTTTAAATGAGTAAATTGTTTGACATTGACGGATACTAGGTGGTAGTGAATTCCACAACCTAACCGCGTGTACCGAAAAGGAATGGGAGTAGGATGAAGTATTATGGCGAGGAAAATGTAAGAGCGACCTAATGTGCGTCCTACAAGGTGCATTAGATGTTCGGGCATAGGAAAAACGATTGCGGAGGTACGAAGGAGTGGAAGGGTTTTTGAGGATCTTAAATAGGAGGCAAAGGATACGAGTATTCCTGCGAAAGCGGATTGGGAGCCACTTGAGATCCTTGCGAAATTGCGATACACGATCAAATTTTCGTAAACCAAAAACATACCTTATACACAAGTTTTGCAAGCGCTCAAGTTTATTTAATAGCTCCTCTGTGGCATCTAAGTAACAAACATCGGCGTAATCTATGATCGGAAGGACGAGAGAGTGACACAGGGAGATTTTAATCTTAAGAGGCAGAAAACTTTGAAAGCGTCGAAGTGAGTGCATCGTATAAAATACTTTACGGCTCACCTCCCCAATGTGTGCCCTCTAAGACAGGTTTAGACATCTTTATAAGCTGAGTGATATGTTATCCGTTAGAAAACTATTTATTTTACATACAATTATCAAGATTCACGGAACAACAGTATACAAAGCACCTATTGTGACGAAACGACGAAAATCAATAGTTATAACAGTAAGAACGCGAACAGCATTTGCTAGACATCAATATGCCGCTCAAAGTGCCCATATTTACAATAAAGTAAACAGAAAATTAAATATACACCCTAAAACTCAACATGACTGTAAGAAAATCGTAACGGACTGGATAAAGACATTATCCTATGAAGAAACTGAGGCAATTCTTAACAATACAATATTGTGATATCATTAATTTAAAAAACATAATAAAATTAACTATAAATCGTTTTGCCCCCTCTCTTAAATACACACGCGCGCACGCGCATGCGCACACGCGCACGCGCATACGCGCACACACCACACACACACACACACACAAACACATCCACACACACACACACACACACACACACACACACACACACACACACACACACACACACACACACAAACAAACACACACACATACATACACGCACACGCACCACGTACTATACCTTGTTATTTCTGTATGTTATTTGTAAATTTCCTTATATTTTTCGTAATGTATAGTATAAAAATATATATTTATTTTCTCGTACAATAACAGGCAATGTGTTAAAACTGATATGGAAGAGTGAGTCCTTCTGGCACAGGTATCTCAATACTTAAAAGAAGTCGAACACTTAATAAGTTTATAACCTGTAACTCTTTGATGAATAAAGTTATTATTATTATTAATTTAATGAAAAAAAGATAAAAAAGATAACTCCAAACTTTATGAAAAAAATATCTAAATAAAGTGCGTGTTACGACGAGTGTTACGAGAGTTGTTAGGAACGGCTAGAACGTTATTTAATGAAAGAAAGATATAAAGATAGTATGGGTTCGCACACTGAATTAGGTCCCAGCTTTGTTTAAAGATAATGCTACTGCCCTGGCTAACGTCCGCGACGTGCGAAAGAAATACGCCGTAGATCCATCGAGGAGGTAACAGGCAAGATGAGTAACCGGCCGCGGTGCAGGTAAGTAAGTGCCTGTTCTCTTGATGTCGTGGCGGCTGGCGTGCTCCAGAGTACTTCGCCGATTGTCGCGTAGATCAAGACCAGCTTCCCAAAGGTAGTGTACAAAAACCCTGGAACATTATTGTACCAGATAACTTACAGTCGGTCCACTTCTGTAAGTCTGACTGCATCACCCGTTCGCACCTATTGTTTTACGCACCGTCACGCTAAGCTCAGGGAAGGAAGCATAAAAGCGATCGAGGTGAGGCAGTCCAGGCAAAATCAACAGATGACATGATCATGAAGTGATAGGATGGAATGGAAATTTTTACAATGAGATGATGATAAAACGTTTACAAGAATGTCTCAGTAACCAAAAATGCATGAAATAATAAGGAGTGATAAGCAAGTAACAATGCATGAGTATTTTACAACTAGATTCATGTAATTTTAAATGTGATACAGAGCATAAGCCTTTTAGAGTTAAAATAATAATCTTACGACACTTACCCAGTTTTGGGGTAACACGCACACACTTTATTTATAGATAATTAGCAGCTTTAATTAATTTAATAACACTTCAGGTGGTATAAGATCGTAGCTGTAGAATAGGAATGTTATTTTTTAGTATTATAACAAAAAGAAAGATAGTAATAGTCTCAACCGAATAATCTAGCTGCGCGATCTTAACCTCGTACGTCACGAAAGAATGGCCATCGATCCGCAACTCATGCTAGCATAACGCCGGTAGTAATAAAAAAGTTATTGAATCAAAAGCGCAAGTGCCTGTCTATTCATCATAGCATCTTCTACGGATTGACGAATTAGTGTAACAATAAACTTTACTTCTTTTTGATTATTTTAATTAAGTTTTATTTATATTTTAATTTGTTAGAATTCAGTAGTGCCTGTTACAAAGGTAACAACCGTTACACCCTACGAAATCGTTTCCTCACGTCAGTAAACTACAAAACACAGCTGAATGAAGTGCGTCGAGTAAACGTGAGTGCACGAACAATAAGAAGGAGGCTTAAGGAAGCGGCAATCACCCCTTTTAGATCAGCAAATGGTCCAAAGCTGTCTGCAGCTCACAGACAAGCTCGTTTAAGATTTGCGCGTGAACATCTTAATTGGACTGAAGAGCAATGGGCCTCCATATTGTTCACCGCTGAGAGTAGGACATGTGTAAATGGTGCAGACGGTCGCAGAAGAGTCTATCGTCGACGTGGGGAGAGATATGCTCAAAGTTGCATTGAAGAACGTGTTCCTTTTGGAGGCGGTTCGTGTATGGTGTGGGGTGGCATTTCGATGATCGGGCGAACGGAACTTGTGTTCATCGACATGGTTCGTCAAAACGGTAGAAGAGGTGGTTTGACGGCACAACTTTATATAGCAGAGATTTTAGAAGCTCACGTGGTACCTTACATGGGAGTAATAGGCGAAAATTTTACTTTAATGCAAGATAATGCCCGACCCCACGCCGAGGTTCAAGCACGCCCCCACGCACAAGTTCAACAATATTGCGAAGAGGTAGGGATACGTACCATGAATTGGCCAGCACGCAGCCCGGATCTTAATCCCATTGAGCATGTTTGGAACAGTTTAAAAAAAGCTGTATATGCGAGAAATCCTGTGCCCACAACAGTGGCAGCACCAAGAACAGCGATTTCACAAGAATGGAACAATTTTCCGCAAGACCGTTTAATAACCCTAATCAGATCTATGCAGAACTGTTTAGAATCTGTAATAAGGGCACGTGGAGGCAATACATCTTATTAAAAGAAAAAAAACCTGTGCTGCAACTTTTTTTAATTGTAAAAACCAATTTTTCAATAAACCAACCAAAACCAATTTTTGTTACATTTATCGTTTTTGTTCAAAAAAATTGAATGGTCCTTTCCAGTATACAAACATACACTTAAGGATGGTTTAGGCGCAAAATGTCCTTTTTGCGAAATGTCCGGCGGACGCAAAATGTCCTATTCGCAGAATGTCCGATTCGCAAAATGTCCTATTCGCAGAATGTCCGATTCGCAAAATGTCCTTTTCTCAGAAAGTCCTTTTCTCAAAATGTCCTTTTCGCATAATGTCCGATCGTAGGCGCGTTATGAAATAAATGGAAAAAATGATGAGAGTGAAAGGGCTTCCAACATTTTTGTATGGAGCCTGGCATACCTACAAGTCCGCCATTTTGAAAAAACCTCGATTCGGCGGCCAGTAATGAAACATGTGTGTTGGCAATTTTATGTACCGGCAGTTTGTACTGCCTGTACTGCCATCTGTGAGTACCGAAGAGAACTACTTTAACATAGTGATTGTGGCGCCCTTTGACAGTTGAAGAAAAAGAGGGGCGTTCCGGCCGAGGCTTCCCCGCGAAGAAGCAAGGCGAAGAGGCATTCATTAACTGCTCATGCTTTGAGCTGTGCAGTCGTGCAGTGTGCTACGATTAGTTGCTAATAATTTATCTGTAATGTAATACCACCTACTAGCTATGTCCACACTGTGCCCTTTTTTGTTCATCAAGGGCATGCGTCATAGCGCAGTCAACAGCGCAAGTCGGGCATGCCCTTGACGCATGCGCAATGACAGTTGAAAGCGTAGCGCGCGCTGTGATACACGTCATTCGGCGTCGGATGGATTTCTGTTCCACAAAGCGTTCAACAACAAGATGGCAGACGAAATTACATTGAATTTTATTGAAGATTACCGAAACTTTCCACAGCTCTGGGATCCAAATAACAAACTTTATACAAATAAAGTAAAGAGGAACGATGGTTTACAAGTTTTGGCTACTAAATATAACATGGACATCGATGGTGTTAAAAAAAAGATAAAAAGTCTACGCTCATATTTTTCCAAAGAGCATCAGAAAGTGATGAAGAAAACGAGTGGTTCTGGATCCGATGAGATATACGTTTCACCGTGGTTTGCCTATAAACATCTGTTGTTCACTGCTGACTCTGTGACGCCAAGGGAAACCAGAGAAACTAGTACTGTGGAAGAAAAGGTATTTATAAACGCATATTTGTTGAAATTAATTTATTAAATTCTTCCACAAAATAAATGTTATAAGTATTTGCTTTGAAACGGTATTGCTCCAATATCTGACATGAAATAGTTCATAAATTCCTCTCGTATTTGGTTCGATGTATTTGGTGGCCTACGAGGAATTCTTTGAAGTGCCCTGTAACCACTGTCATCTGCAGTTATTGCTCTCCACGACCCGGGAATAATTTCTCCAGTGCGTACATCCTCATTATCAAAACAACCTGGAGGGCAGTAATGACGGGATGAATCTGTTTGCAATCGTAGAAAATTGTGAATGTAAACACAACTCAAAACAATATCAATTACAGTACTGTCGACTTTTAATTCAATTGGCTTACGAAATATTCTAAATACAGATGCAAGCAGCCCAAATGCATTCTCAACCATACGTCTTGCCCTTGATAACCTATAATTATACACTCTTTTTGGAGACCCCACATTTAAATCAGTTGAATACGGTTTCATAGTATAGGTAGATAGAGCAAATGCATCGTCAGCAACTAAGACATAAGGAACTGACATCGTTCTACCACGTAGTGGTTCATTGTGGGGTAAATTTAATTCATTTTTTTCATTTTTCTTATAAAACGCAGTGGATTTAAAAACACCACCGTCCGATATACGGCCCTGACAACCAACGTTAACATATGTAAAACAATAGTTTGCATCTACGATTGCGAACAATACTATGCTATGTGTTCCTTTGTAGTTATGAAATTCGCCCACAGTATTTTCTGGTCTTTGGATGACCACATGTTTTCCATCCATGGCGCCAATACAATGTGGAAAGTTCCATCGCTTGTCAAATTCATTCGCAATAGATTTCCATTGCTGCTCGTTTGTTGGTAACAAAAAAAAAATGAATTAAGTAACATTTACATTACATTTCAGGACACGCAAGCTGAAGTATTCAATAGAGAAAGCTCTGCGACTTCGCAGTCTACGTGTATGTCTGAAGATGAGCATGATTTTACCTTACCATCAATAAGAAAGAAGAGAAATGTTAAAAGTACAAAGACTGACGATAAAGAGGAAGAAGCTTACAAATTTATGAAAAAAGCTACTGAAGAATTAAGTCAAAAAGATGAGTTTACTGTTTATGGACAATTAATAGCTCATAAAATTCGAAATCTTAATCCATTAAATCGGCTATTAGTTCAACAGCGCATAAATAATATACTTTTTGATCTGGAAATGCAACAGATGACTGGTGCAGCCGCAACGCAGAATGTTACTGAGATGCGGAATGTGACTGAGATACCGAATGTTATTGAGATATTTAATGACACCGAGATGCCAAATGACTCTCCAGCTGAGACAGAAGCATTTGATATTAATACTGTTTCTGAATTTGTTGTATTTAAAAAATGATTATCATTGTGCTAAATATTGTCTATTATATAAATGAATAATATACAGGGTGTCCCAGCGCCAAGTGACCGCCCGGCGTCTATTGATTATTTGGACAAAACTATAAACAAAATTCCAATAAAGTATAGGTCTAATCGGTTTAGTTTCTTTTTTATTAGCTTTTTAATTTTTTTGGAAAAAAACCTGACTTGCTGCACTATTTTCGACATATTTTTTTTGTTTTTACATTTATTTTCATTCTGTTTTTTTTATTTACCAGTTGTTATCATAGTTTATCTATTCGAGGTATAAAATCTCCCCAAAATTAAATGGAATATATTTTTTAAAGACATTAAGTGAAATTTTTTTGAAAAAAATTACCCTTTTTTATTTAATTTCGCTAAAACGTTGGAAAAATGCCCCATGAATATTATTATTTTATCAATTATTATTAAATAACATGATATTACCTACAAAATCTCAATAACATGTTTGTAGTTATCTAAATCATTTACCGAACTACAAACTCTTGAAATATGCACCCTATTTTAGATAATAAGAAGAGTAGACCTTTAAAACCAGGCTAGTGGAACATTTAAGTGTCTTACTATCAAAAATACCTTTTGCCTGTTGATAGAATAATTTTAAATGAAAGGAGATAATAAAAACAAGTGCAAAATTAAATCATCTATTAAAAAAAACAGTAATTAATTCATAAAATTTTCGAAATGACCACCATTGGCATTAATACAGGCTAAGGCTCTAAATGACATCCTTTCAGTCGTTCTTTGCACTTCCGAAAGGTTTTGCTCCTATTTCTGTAGCAACAGCATCAGTCATCTGTTTCAATTGTTCTCTCGTAGCTATTGGCACAGCATACACTTTTTGTTTCATGTAGCCCCAAAAATAATAATCAAGAGGCCATAAATCAGGAGACCGAGAGAGAGGTGGTCCAGTAGCATGGTCCTCCAAGGTCTCAATTGAAACAGAGGATTGATGCTGCTGCTACAGAAATAGGAGCGAAGCTTTTGAAGTGCAAATAACGAGTCAAAGGATGTCATTTAGAGCCTTAGCCTATATTAACGCCAATGGCGATAATTTCGAAAATGTTATGAATTAATTACTGCTTTTTTAAAATAAATGATTTAATTTTGCACTTGTTTTTATCGTTTCCTTACATTTAAAATTATTCTATCAACAGGCAAAAGGTATTTTTGATAGTAAGACACTTAAATGTTTCACTAGAGTGGTTTTAAAAGTCTACTCTTCGTATTATCGAAAATAGGGTACATATTTGAAGAGTTTGTAGTTCGGTAAATGATTTAGATAACTATAAACATGTTATTGAGATTTTGTAGGTAATATCATGTTATTTAATAATAATTGATAAAATAATAATATTCATGGGGCATTTTTCCAACTTTTTAGCGAAATTAAATAAAAAAGGTTAATTTTTTTTTCAAAAAAAATCAGTTAATGTCTTTAAAAAATATATTCCATTTAATTTTGGGTAGATTTTATACCTCGAATAGATAAACTATGATAAAAACTGGTAAATAAAAAAAAACAGAATGAAAATAAATGTAAAAACAAAAAAAATATGTCGAAAATAGTGCAGCAAGTCAGGTTTTTTTCCAAAAAAATTAAAAGCTAATAAAAAAAACTAAACCGATTAGACCTGTACTTTATTGGAATTTTGTTTATAGTTTTGTCCAAATAATCAATAGACGCCGGGCGGTCACTTGGCGCTGGGACACCCTGTATAAATAAAACTCTTTCTTACCTGAATATAATCCTTTAGTACTAGTTCGAATCTATAAATTCACCGCTTCCCCTTATGTCTCCGGAGACGGAAAAGTTATTTCATATTTTAGCTGATTCAATGGATAATTATTCAAACACTGAAGATGCATCTGATACATCAACAATCGCAAGCTTGAGAAATGGCGAAGCTCCATTATTTATTGATAGCGATGATTCAGTGAGAGATCCTAATTACTGTGCTAATACGGATTATGTCTCGAGTGATGATAGCTCTGATGAATCAATTTCTTTGATCAGTGGTACTGCACTTGCGGAAATCAACCAAATACCTAACCGAATAAACATGATCGCTAGTCATCCACCAGACCCAGTTAGTTTAGAACCTCATAGTACTCAACAAGAAATTGCTGAAGTCGATGATGAAGTGGTTTCTATTTTAGAGACTAATATAATATGTAACAATGCTAATACGAATAATAATAGCGCACTCATAGGAACTGTTTCTATTTTTAACATCGAATCATCACTGGGTGAAACACCGTCAATGGGAAGACCGAAAAAAGGTAGAAAGCCAAAATATGGTGGGTTATCGCGAGAACAAAGGAAAACACGAAAGTACACAAATTTATCTTACGTCAACTCGAGGAAAAAGATTGTCAGCTCTAAGAAATTTTTAGATTTCCAATGCAGCTGCCTAAAAAAGTGCCACGAAAATGTCTCAGTCGAAAAGAGATTAGCTCAATTTAATAAGTTTTATTCTCTAGGATCGTATAATGCCCAAAATATGTTTTTAGCTGCCTCAGTCAAAGAACAACCTGTGAAGCGTCATTACGTTGCAACTGACAATAAGACCAAAGTATCAAAGAAAAAGTCTTACTCACGCCAATATTTTCTAGATGGTGTATTAGTTTGTAGAGATATGTTCGTCAAAACATTACAGACGTCAACAAAAAGAATAAACACGTCACTTTGTAAAATGCGATCAGACAGTTGCATTAAAGATAATCGTGGTGTGCATGGCGGGTACAATAAAGCTTCTCATGAAAGTGAGGAGTTCGTGATAAACTTTATCAAAAGGTTGCCAACATATGTATCTCACTATCGCCGAGAAAAAACAGATGGGGCTAAGTTTTTGAGAGCAGACCTTATCAAAAATATATGAGTTATACAGCAATGAAGCGAAAACTGCAGGCGTAACAATATTATCTGCTGCAAAAGTCAATAAACTATTTTTTACTAAGTTTAACCTGCGTACCAAGCCTTTAAAAAAAGATACGTGTAATAAGTGTGACTCTTTTGAAAGTCAAATACTGGACGCGTCGGAACAAAATAGAGCAGACATTGAACAAAAGCGGTTAGCGCATCAAGAAATCGCAAAATCTCTACAAAACTAATTAAGAGCTGACATGAAGCTTGCTAAAGATGATCCCTCGGTCGAGACTCTGACTTTTGATCTCGAAAAAACGTTGCCTTTACCGCGTATACCCACAAATATAGTCTTTTACAAAAGATAAGTTTTTTTAATTTTGATAAGTATATAAAGCTGAGGTTAAAAGAATTTAAATTAGAACTGATACAATTATTACATAACAAACAATACTATAGTATTAAAGAATATTTAAATGATAAGACTTTTTAATTTTGAAAATATAACAATTTATTAATGGTATAGTGAATTTGTTATTTATTTATTTAGATTTAATGTTGTTGACATTTGTATTTATTTTAATAATTTATATCGATTTTACATTCAATTATCCAATTTTGACATTGTGTCCTTTAAAGTTAGTTAGGTACCATAGCTTAATTGTTAATGACTACAATAAATATGAACATGATATGTATAAATCGTAGGTTAAGTGCAATAAAAAAAAAATGTTATAAGTCTGTAAAAGTGGAAATAATTAGATACAGTATGAAATAATATTTGTACGCCGTGCTAACGGCATAGTATAGTAGTAGCACCAATGGAACCTAAGACCTTATATACAATGTACCTATACTATTACAAATAAATGCATTCATTCATTCATTCATTCATTCATTAATTCATTCATTCATTCATTCATTTATTCATTCATTCATTCACATCCTTCAGCCGCGTACGTAAGCCGCGTCCGACAGTTTGTTTTCAGCTTTACGAATGTCATATGAGATAATCGTAGATGAGAATTTAGTTCTTTCCTGTATGTAAACATTTGATACGATAATGTTATGTTGATTATTACCAGTGATAGTAGTGTACGATAGATACTAGAAACTCTCCGTCTAAATGGGCTTTAAAGTAAACAAACATCGTAAAACTTTTCGAACTAGTATTATTACCTATTTGGTTTTGTTAATGTCACTGGTCGCACAGACAGCAAAATCGATGAGAAATAATTATTAACGTCAATAAAAGTTTACTAATGTCAAAGTTTCATATTAATCATAATGCGACGTTGCCAGCTTGCGTAAAGAGATTACACATTAGGCAATTTACGTTCAAGTATTAAGTTTGTATGAAAATGAAAAAAAAAAATCAATAATGAATCCATAACGAAAGATGACCAATTTAATGGTCTGAATAACAGGTCGAAGTTCGTGCACAAAGTCAGGAACACGGTGTATTTATATATAAGATATTGCAATATGTGAAATAATAATTTTGTTTGCAGGTATGTGACAATGATATGAATATTTTAAGTGTTGATGCAACATTTGGTGGTGCAACACATGATTTATTCATTTTTAATCAACACCAAATAAAATCACATCTATTGGATTTGATAAATAGAGGAGAAACTGTTTATTTATCAGGTAAGAATACAATGATTTGATAATAAGAGTAACTGTTAAATTTTACAATAAAAATAATATACTTATAATTTTTATTTATAGGAGATTTGGGGTACGCTTAAAGGGAATATCTGATGACCCCTATTATTAATGCTGATGTTGGATCTCCTGAAGAGTTCTACAACCAAAAGCATAGTACAGCTCGAAATATTGTGGAGAGAACTATCGGGCTGCTAAAAGCTAGATGGAGATGTTTGTTGCGTCATAGGGTTCTACATTATGACCCACAAACTGCATCAAAAATAATAAATGCATGCTGTGTGCTGCACAATATATGTAATTTAAATTCACTTGACAGCCCTTCACCTATTGCAGATGTTGAAGAGGCAAAAAATATTGAGCAAAATGAATTGGCTTCACAACCATCATCTTCGTCACAGAGTGATGAGTTGAAAAGGGGTAATGCAGCCAGACAGACATTAATTTCAACGCTGTAGCAAAGTAGACATTAACAGACTTCACATAATTAGCCTTTTCCTTCTTTCTTTCTTTTTATTTCTTACCAGAAGGTTGATCGTCAGCTCGTTTGCCAGCTATTCCCATACAAAAAATTACTTAAAAAATGGTATTTCTCCAAATTATGTGTAATTATTAGTGCACACACATTTATATTTTTCCACTATGTTTTTTGCTTTTACTGGTGTATGAATTATTAGCAGACTAGTTATAAATGTACCATAGTTGACACAAAGTAAAATACATGAAGGCGCAGCAGGAATAGCACTAGTTCGGATGACATTTGAAGAATTTGAGATACAATACAAAACTAATAAATGAGATCCCTGGAATTTCACAATGATAATAATGTCGCAGCATGAAGTGTTTGACTTGGAAAGCAGATAAGTAGCCCTTGTGTAGTAAGAAATATGATAAGTAACATTGAAAATGTTAAATAACCTTTTTTTTCAATTTTTCAGCTGCAGTTTAACAATGAGACATAAAATGACTGCCTAATACGTCAATCGTATCAAACCACCTGACCCAGCAGCGTACATTGAAGCCGATCGTGTATTACACAGCATTACGGCAGGACAACGGCAACTATCAACATATTATGGATAAAAACTAAATATTTATAATAAGGATTAAGTCATTATATTTGGAACATAATATGTAGGATATACATATTATTCTATTCGATTATTATTGATTTCAATGTGAGGAGAAGTGCCCTCATCTACATACATATTATGTTGTGTATAAAATATTTCATTTATTTGGAATGAATATTAGGAAAGTTAATAATATAATATTTTGTTTTTGTAAATATTTATGCTTCTTCTTCTTATTATTAATGTATAGTAAGTAATTTAAGTCTAGAATCGATTAAGCAAGAATTTATTGTAAAATATTTTATTTTAAAAGATGTCTAGGGGAGTTTCTTTCGCATTTCTTCTCATCTTGAATAAGACACCTTTGCGAAATGGCGATTTAAGTACAAAATAAATAAATTAATGAAAACACTCAAGTGCTTTTATTCTACAACACGAGTCATCTGGATTCGAGTTAAAATTTCAGATATTTAGTCAGTTAATTACTTAGGTGTTAATAAAATTCAGATTTGTTGTAAATGTATAAAATATTTAATTAATTAAAGTGTAGAGTGTTAGTGTTATAATCATCTACCTAGTTACATACATAATGTGTAACCATATATAAAGGAATATTTTATTAATAAAGTATCAGTATTGTCGCAGATCTCCGTCTTTAATTTCACTCTCAGCGCTCCGCCTTATATGGCGACCCTGCCTAACGCGCGGCAGCGGACCACCGTGGTCGTTTAAAAATTCCTTGCCCATATAAGTAATTAGATACAGGACTGTACAAGTACAATGTCTTCTTATAATATAATTATTGTCTCTCTCTCGTCGCTTGCGCGTGAACTGTATCGTCGGGATTTGTGCGAAAAATTGTCGTGTTTTGAAGAAAATGGGTGGAAGTAATACCAAAGAGGAGCTTGTGATCGCCCAGAACGCGGCTGGAGGAGTCAATCAAGCATCGATTGACCAATTGAAAACCGGAATTGGCGTTACAAATATTTTGCTGATGGTGTTGGCGATATTAGCAGCACTGGTAATGATTTATGGTGGATATCGCATCTACAAGAGCTGCCATTTGCAGTGGATAGAGCAGAGTATTCATCACCACGCTCTTCGGCGTTCATTTTTGCGGCCAAAACCAAATACGGGTCCATCTGACATCGTGTAGTGTCCGGTATTACCATTGCGAAGTGAAAAGTGGCGTTCAAATAATAAAATGTGCAAGTGAGAAAGTGATGGTATAATTTTTACAAAAAGTAAATAAGGGATAATGTCGCGTTATCGTAAAAGTGTACACGTCGGCATCGTATATATTCGGGAACTTTAAAGTTTGCGTATTCATCTTAACTTGTGTAACGTACAGCTTAGCGGACTATAATCTATTTAGTGGACTTATGGAGTAATGTTCAATGAATGTGTTGTATCCAGAGTTGTAAACCTCTACACTACTATGATGTTGAGTTATGGCAGATGCGTTAGCTAAATTATGTAAAGAAATAAAAGATGTAAGAGCTTATTTAATTAAGATTGGTCACACTCGTAGGAAAGGAAATATATTGGTAAAAAAGCTTAGTGAGGCAAATGAAATTTTTTCTCGCTATCTATCCTGTGTAAATGAGGTTACAAGTGATATTAAGAAGGGGCATATAAAACCTAGTGATACCGACTTGATTGACGAATATATTAAAACATTTCAGGCATTGTATACTGAAGTTACTGAGTTGTGTAGATTTCCGGAATCTGACGAAACTAAAATGTCGACTTTTAACATTAAGGTCGCTTTGAGCCTTTTGCCACTCATGAGCGATGAGGAAAATAATACTGAACGTTTGATCGAAAATATTGAGTATTATGCCTCTACTCTTAGTTCTGCTGAATGTAAAAATAAGCTTATTGAATTCGTTCTAAAGAGTAGGTTATCTCAAGCGGCGAAATTGCAATTGATATCTGGTTATTCTAGTGTGACCGACTTAATTAACGATATGAAAAATATATTGTTGCCAAAAAAATCTGCAAGCGCTATACAAACAAAACTAACTCGTATGCGGCAAAATGATTTGTCTATTAAAGAATATGGTAACCAAATTTCACAATTATTCGTTAATTTAACGATTTCTCAGGCCGACGGAAATTCTGCTAATTACAATCTTTTAAAACCAATAAATGAGCAGTTTGCTATAAAGAAATTTTCCGACGGGTTGAGAAATAGGCGATTGAGCACCATAATCACCGCTCGCAATTTTAGCTCTCTTAAGGATGCGATTCAAGCGGCCCAGGATGAGGAATCGGAGTCAGCTACTACTTCCGGAGATATTTTAGCTATGTCCTCTATCAGAGGTTTTAATAACAGGTTTTCTAGAGGCAGAGGGAGACATTTTTCTCAAGGCTACGGTAGATTCAATCGGCGTGCGTGTGCATGGCGTAGGGGTAGTGATTACAACATGCCTAATAGAGGTGGTCGTAATCACTATCGCGGCAGCAACAACAGACGCGGTCAGCAGTATGCATTTACACCCACACGGCCTATTAGGGGTAAGTCCTATTATAATTCCAATCAAGGAACGCGACAGGTTAATCACAATCAACATCAAAACAGGATTCTGAAAATACGTTTTTTCGAGACTAAAGACAAATTATTATCTTGCAGTAGTACTTGTTTTATTAATTTATCTTTAAACAATCATAGCTACACTTGGTTACTTGACACCGGCGCTTCGATTTCGGTGCTTAAGTATTATATAAACATGTCATTGAACATCGACTTCCATATATAAAAGAGTGTACTTACATAAATGGTATTGGGGGTAAAGTAAAAACAATTGGATTTTGTTACTTGAATCTTTTTGTGGGTGGTCATTGCTTACATCATAAATTCTATCTATTCGATTTCTTACCAATTACGGCGAATGGTATAATTGGTAGCGACTTTTTAGCGAAGTATAAATCAGTTTTAGATTACAATAAAAACATTTTAACACTTTCGGTACAACATCAACAAATTAATGTTCCTATATCAATATGCTCAAAAACTTGGTTAGATGTTCCACCTAGAAGTGAATCAATACATTACATTGAGACTAATATAAACGATGAAGGAGTAGTTTGTACCTCGGAAATTGCTGAAGGGATCTATTTAGCGAGCACTATAGTTAAACCGATTTGTGGTAAAATTCCTATAAAAATATTGAATACCACTGAAAATTCATTTAAATTAACCGAAATTAACCCCATTGTTCATAAACTTGAGGACTATAATGTATGCAGTTTTGAGACGACTAAAATAAATGCAGACCGAGTACAGAAATTATTTTCCCAATTACAATTGAATCATTTGAATAAGGAAGAAAAAACCTATGTAGAACATTTGTGCGCAAAATATTCGGACATATTTTATTTAGACGGCGATAAACTAATGACGACAGATATTTATGAACATAAAATAGTATTGAAACCAAATTCGAGTCCCATTTTTTCTAGGCCGTACAGATTACCACATTCACAGAAAAATGAAATTCAACAGCAAATCGATAATATGTTAAAAGAAGGTATAATTGAGAAATGTAGAAGCGAATGGAGTAGTCCAGTATTATTAGTCCCAAAAAAGATAGACGCGAGTGGGTTAAAAAAAATGGAGATTAGTAATAGATTATTGAAAATTAAATAACTGTATAGAAGATGATCGGTTTCCTCTCCCAAATATCACGGAAATTTTAGACTCTTTATCGGGATGCATTTACTTCAGTCATTTAGATTTGTACCAAGGATTTCACAATGTGGCCTTGGAAACAGATAGTAGAAAATATACTGCATTTTGTTCCGGCCAGTATCAAATGACCCGAATGCCCATGGGGTTAAAAACTAGTCCTTCGTCTTTCTCGCGAATGATGACTATGGCCATGGCGGGCTTAAACTACGAAAAGTGCTTAGTATACCAGGATGACCTTGTAGTTTTTGGCAGAAATTTAGGTGAAAAAATGAAAAACCTACAAGATATTTTTCAGCGAATTAGAAAAGTTAATTTAAAGCTTAGTCCCGTAAAATGCGATTTTATGAAAAAGCAGTTATTGTATCTAGGACACGTCATCTCTGCTGACGGTATTTTGCCTGACCCAGATAAAATAAAAATAGTCCAAAATTATCCATGCCCATAGTCACTCGATGAACTTAAAAGATTTACGGCGTTTGTTAACTATTATCGTAAATTTATACCCAATTTTGCGGAAAAAGCTTTTCCTTTATATTTGTCTAAAATTGTCTAAATTTGTCTAAAAAAATGTACCTTTTGTTTGGGATCAGTCTTGCCAAGAATCTTTTGAACAGCTAAAACAGTGTATTATTTCCCCTCCGGTTTTACAATACCCAGATTTTTCACCTAATAACGAATTTATAGTGCAAACAGACGCTTCCGGTAGTGCTATAGGTGCTATTTTATCGAACGGTAACAAAAGGCCCATAGCATATGCAAGTAGAAGTTTAAATAGTGCTGAGCGACGGTATCCGACGATAGAAAAAGAATTGCTAGCAATAGTTTGGGCGGTAAAATACTTTCGGCCATATTTGTATGCTCGTAAATTCAAAATTTTGACGGATCACAGACCCTTAGTTTATCTTTTTAGTATGCGTGATCCATCTAGCCGACTGATGAAATTTCGACTCACATTAGAGGAATATGACTATACTATAGAGTACGTAAAAGGCGCAGACAACGCAGCTGCAGATGCATTGTCTCGTATTTCTTTTACATCTGATGAGTTAAAACAAATGAGTGAATCTCACATGAATGTTATGACTAGGGCTCAGACTAGGAAGCTACAAAGCCCTTCGGTTGATATGAATCTTTCAGACGCATGGCCTGATCAACCAGACGTCTTGGGGACGCATAATTATGAAACCGAAAGAGGCAGTAGAATTAAGATTTATAGACAAAAAAGTCTTAGAGACTATGCGGAAAAATAATAAAATAGATAAGGAAAGAAACGCGTTTTGTTATGTAAGTAGTAAGTCAACAATTTTTATCAATCCAAACTTCCAATCACAATTGACGCGAGCCGCATTTGTGAGGAAGCTAAATGAATTTTGTGAAGAAATAAACGTCGACGAGATTTATTTTATAAAGAATAAAAATAATTTGATTTTTGTAAAGAAATTATTAAGTGAAATAAAATTATTAAAAGGAGTACGATTATATATTTTAAATGATGTTCAAAGAGTAGACGATAAAGATGATAGAAAGGTTATTATAAATGATTTCCATCTTTTGCCCACAAGTGGCCACGCGGGCATAAGAAGGATGTTAAATAATATAAAAAAATATTTTTATTGGCCTGGGTTAGACAAAGACGTTAGAGAATTTGTTCGAAAATGTGACAAATGTCAAAGACAGAAGCATGCTCTTAACACAAAAGAACCGATGCTTATTACATCAACTGCAACATCAGCTTTAGAAAAAGTTTTTTTGGACTTGGTTGGACCACTCGATAAAGACTGTTACAATAACTGTTATATTTTAACCTTACAGTATGAATTAAGCAAATACGTAGTAGCTCATCCCTTAACTTCGAAAAAATCAGAAGAAGTAGCTAATGTTTTCGTAAAGAGTTTTATACTCCACTATGGTATCCCACAGGAAATCGCTACAGACAGAGACACAGAGTTCATGTCTTCTGTGTTCAAAGAGGTATGTAATCTGTTAAAAATTAATCATATATCCTCCACAGCATATCACCATCAAAGTATCGGCGCACTGGAGAACTCGCACAAAAACTTAGGTTCGTATTTGCGTATCCAAACAGACAATCATCCAGAGGCCTGGAGTCAATGGCTACCATATTGGTGTTTTGCATTTAATACCTCAGTACATTCTGAAACAAAATTTACCCCATACGAGCTGGTTTTCGGCAAAATTTGTAACCTTCCAAGTAATTTTAAGAATAACTTAGTCGAGCCTTTATACAATCATGAAAGCTATCCATCTGAATTAAAATATCGTTTGCAGTTATCTCAAAAAGAAGCTAGGGAAAATCTAATTAACAGCAAGTTGCTTAGGAAAAATGTATATGACAAATATGTTAAACCAGTTGTTTACAAGAAAAATGATTTAATTCTGATAAGAAATGAAAATGTAAGTAAATTAGACAGCATTTATTCTGGTCCTTTTATTGTTGTTAAGGATGTGTCTCCAAATGTCCAAATTATGAGAAATGGAAAATTAGATGTTATCCATAAAAATCGTACAAAGTTGTATGTACCTAATTGAGTGTTACATAAAGGGTTTTTTATTTTTTTTTCTGATTATTGTACCATCATTACACGATGTATTTATAAGTTTATACAAGTTATATTTACTGTTTACATTTTTATTGAGATTTTTAATATTTACTGGTTTATATTGTTATATTTACTCAAAGCGTATGACTAATTAAAATCAGCATTGTATTTAGCTGAAAAAAAAAGCAATAAATTGTATTTCTTTTTTTTAACAGACGAAAAAAAAGGAGGTTCTCAATTCGACGCGTATATTTTTTTTTATGTATGATCACTCAGCAATCGGCACAGGGTGGTCCGATTTTGATCATTCTTTTTTTAATGGATAGGGTATATTTTGAAGTTGGTCGCATATTTTTTTGAAAATTTTATTCCTACCCTAAAGGTACGAAAATAGGGGATGATTGATTATTCACCCACGGAATTTTTGCCCGTTACCCCAATAACTTTGTACTGGATGATCCGATTTCGATGATTCTTTTTTTATTGAATATTGTATACCTTGAAGTTACTCTTGTTTAAATTTGGAAAGAAAATTTTACCCCTAAAGATACGAAAATAGGAAATGATTTATGTTTCAACTACTATATTTTTTCTTGGTAACTGAATATATCACCAATAACTTAATAATTTTCATAGCAACTAAAAATTAAAAAATAATTATTTTTTGACAAAAAATGAAACCAACGAAAAAAACTGAAAAGCGAAAAATAAAATAAACCATTTAGTATTATAAATTAAGATCCTAAATTAACTGAAAATAAATAATTTTGAGGCGGTGCCCAGGTCAGGCGTCCTTGGACCTTGGCTTTCAGTAGGTCAGTGACACCATAACATCGTGACGGCACAGCTGTTGTTAGCGTCAGCGGCGCGCGGAATGAATGATCAGTGCGTTACTACTTTCCAAGTCGATCGATTATAAATGAATATTAAAACTGAAACTTTTTTTTACTCAACATTACAATTGATTTATCCGTTTTTATTGGTACTATAGATAATTCCAAATCAAAATGTTTCGTTTCCAAAACGCTTTCAAATTCACCGTGTACAATAAAATATTAAATCATTCTATTCACTTGTTTTGGGTCTGTGGTTAGACTATTGCTGGAGGCGATGTAGTCTGTGGCGTCTGTGGTAGTGGGCCGTGTCTGTGATTGGCCGGTTATTTTGATTGGTGGTTTTTCAGTCAGGGTTTACAGCTTGCGTTTTTTCCCAAGTTTCGGGGTCTTGAATGTTGGGCCATTGGTTGGGCGTGTCTGTTGTTTTGTTCATTGAGCAGGATGGAGAGGTCGGAGGTCCTGGAACTAACTGGCCAGCGGGAATTTAGACGTTTAAATTCAAAATATCGAATGGGTCGGCCCTCTGGAAGGGGAGAGGTCCAGCTGTGGGTGCAGGTTTGTGAATTGGTTTGCAACCGTGTTGAATTCGGTTCTCGAAATTGGTTAGTTTGTGTGAGTTTATAATGAATGAATTTGGAGGGAGGTCTGGGAGATTTGGGTCTTAGTGGGTTTTTGTGTCTGGTTATGGGGGAGGGATATTTTCTTAAATAGGCAACACCTGAATTGGCTTTTTGTATTTGGCGCCTGAATGGTGATTGACGACGTTCCTGCCGTTTGATGTGCGAAAGTCATCGTAATACTAATTGTTTTTTAAGTGCATTGTGGTAGTTATTGACTTTCGTTCTAGAAGCTAATGGAAGCCTAAAGACCTTTTCCCGCGTAACGGAGCTGTTCGCGATTGTTATTTAAGTTAGAAGCGTCACCGTATAAAATGGCGCTTTAGTATTATTGCCTTTCCAGTGACGATTTTGAATTTCCCGCGTATATATACAAGGAGGCATTTGAAATGCCCGCTAATAATTATTTCGGGGGGCACACAATAGATGGCGCGATAATCGCAGTGTCTTATTTTTTTTTGTATGGACTTGTTATTCTTCTCGCGTAGAGAGTATAATGTTCCTTGGCGACTTGGCGTAGCGTCTGTCTGCCCGAGGATATTGTGAGGTGTTGTCTGGACTGAGTGCTGTTCCGTTCTGTGGTGAATCGTGGCGCACCTGCCCACGGTGTGTCTTCTGGCTGTTTGGTGAGTCTGGGGAATTCCAATTGGGATTTTCTGACGGGGATTCGTAGTGTTCTTGGAGAGTAATGTGAGGAATCTTTTCAGGCTGAGTGTGGTGTCTGGGTGCTGGGGTCTGCGCCACGCGGTGTGGTGGCACGACGTGTTTTATCGGTTCCTCGAGGGGCTTATAGCAAGCACTTCGGTAAGTAAATCTTTCTCTTTTGCGGCTGAGCCGGTGTTGAGTGCTTTCGTGTTACTAACGGGATCCTTCATTCTTGTATACAGGATTGCGTTTGGTGGGCGTCCCGCCCTGTATGTTCGGTGGCTGTCTGTCCTCGCCGAGCGCTTGACACCTCCCTAAACAGGTATGTCGAACTCATTCTCTTCTGCGAGGGGAATTACTTAAATATTTAACGGAGCGTTTCTTAGTTAATGTAATTTACCTAAAAGAATGTAGCGAGTGAACCATGTGCTTTCATAGTGAATAGTACCATCCTAGTATTTTGCTGTACGCTGAATTGTTGAAGCCCGTAAGGCTTGATATTATTATTTTAATCATTTTAAATTCTTTTAATGAAGGCGTTGAGCTGTGGTATTAGGTCTGTAACGATCTGTAATACAACTAAATGTATTTAGCCGAGTTACCGTTGTTCAACTTAGTCGATTAAATAACTTGACATTGTTGTAATTAATTAAACTGTATTCATGCTCACCGAGTAGCCGGCATAGAGCTGTTTAAGCTGTTGTGTAAGACGTGGCTTTCTGTACTGATAGGAGGTGTTTGTCTGGGAGCCCGAGCTTTTTATGGGAGCCTGTGCTGTATCTGGAGAGCTTTTTATGGGAGCCCGAGCTGTGTTCCGGGAGGGAGTACTGTTCTGAGAAGGAGTTCTGTATCTGGAGGGCTGTCTCTGGAGTGCTGTTGCCTGACTACTGTTCCGAGAGGGAGTTCAGTCCTGAAGGGGACCCCTCTCCGGTGGGGTGCGCGTATAAATTTAGCAGTTATTTTTTCCTTTGGTAAAAGGTTTTGTATGAACGTAGAGCGTTACGTTATAGTTATTAAGCTGTTAGCTAGCATGAACGTGAGTGTTACGTTATAGTTATTGAGCTATTACTTTGTATAGTAGCCGAGCCTTAAGTTGTAATTATTAAGCTAATAATACTGTATGAACGCTGAGCGTTATTAATTAATTATGAAGGTAATTATACACATATAACTATATTTCTTAACACCATCGGTGGTGACCGTTAGTACGGACCCTCTGAACTAAAGGGTGGATTGTAACAAGACCAGCCAAACGAACCAGCGGGGCCCTTTTCCTTTTTTTTGATTGCTTACTTGTAAACCTTTCGTTTGTTAAATAAACGTTTTCGGACTTTAAAGCAGACCAATACTGGTATTCATTTCTTTCTCCTTTCTTCTCCCCCCCACAAAATAAGCATTACAATATGTGAAACTATTTTTTTAATCAACAACAATCTAACAACTTAAATAACTAAACCTTATAAATTAATCTATTATTGTAAAACATTTATTTAATTAATACAAAACCTGTAGGCGATTTGAATGGGTTTATCAAACATGTGGGAACTCCTCTTCTGGGATCGCCAATCTATTGTGAATTCTGATACCTTTATAATAGCATGGGCCACCAGACGTGGCACCTTACATAAATAAAATCTTATGAATTAAAATATTAAATGAAATAGATACAAAATAAAGTAAAGTAATAAACAATTATAATTTATGTATTACTTTCTTTTTAAAATATTTAATAAATTGCCCACATAGAAACTATGTAATGTGAAACTATTCTTTTAATTAACAGCAATCTAAAAGCTTAAATAACTAAACCTTATAAATTAAAAAAAATATTTAAAAAAAAATCTTTCAATTAACCAAAACCCTTAATGAACTAAATCTTATGAATTAAAATATTATATCAACAAACACAAAACAAACATAAGTAATAAATAATTATAATTTACTACATACAATATAATTATTTTTTAGTTTCTTTTATGGCATCTGCTATCTTCTCTGCCCCAGAAGTGATTGCATTACTGAAATTATTAATGCAATTTATTAAACCCTGCCAACCTGCTGCATGGGCTAATTAAGCTTCCACTCTCTTCTCTTCTATCCTTATCAACCGTTCCCGCTCAGTCTGCAGATGGGTTGTCCTGACCATCCGCCGCCTGCGTGAAGCTCGTGTTGGAGCTACAACAATATAATATTAAAGTGAGGTAGTTACATACAATAGAGTAAAATTTACTTATAATTCATAAAACATTTTAACCATTCAGCATAGTTAGAATTATTATTGTTAAACATGATATTTATGTCTTGGTACAGGGGTTCCCTATAATACTGAGGTCCATTGCTACTAGATCATGGTGTAATTATGTAAGTTGAATTATGGATTACACGATTTTTTTTATACTTTTCAATTCTACTGTATTAGGTACAGAGTTATTTTATATTATTTATTAATATTTAAATGTAAAATTAATAACAGGAACACTTACTTGAAGGAAGAGGTGGTTGACCACTTGATGGTGGCTGGGTAGGCAGGGTCTCTTGTGAGGTGGAAGGAGTGGGTTCCACATGAATTTGGTATGTTATAAACTTGGCCGTTAGTAGAAGCTTATATAATGTAGGGTTGCCATCCGTTCTGTTTTCCCAGGACACGTCCTGGTTTTTGTAGTGTACTGGGACGTCCTGGATAGTTTTTAAGCAGCGTCCTAGGTTTCTAAATTTTAAAATTCGCGCGCCTCTTGTAACAATTTTTACATTACGGGTGGCCTCACGTTTATCTCTCGAAGAAGAAAAAACTTACAGTATAGACGAAATGGTGATACCGTATAAGGGGGAAAAAGCGGGTAGTCGACGTCAGTATAACCCAAACAAGCCAAGTAAATGAGGTTTTAAAAATTCAGTCCGAGCTGGTGTGTCTGGCATAATTTACGACTTTATACTATACGCTGGCGATGACACGTTAAAAGGTGTGAAATTCACATTGCTAAACATTTAATAGAATCAGGTCACAGTTTAACTAGTAACCATACATACAATATATTACATAAATCGGAAAAGGGTTTTAAATTAAATATACTAGAGCAGTTAGAAATAATAAAACATAATAATAACCCAAGTTTTACACTGCTGAATGAACAAATTAATGTATCCAACTCGCCTTTACTGAGGATTTCCAACAGTAATAATCATCAGATTACGTCAGACCCGGTTTCTGCCGGCGTGAATCACTAATTATCAACAACGTCATTAGATAACCAGTGGGCAAGTAGGGTATAAATACGCCACGCTCAGTGAACGATGTTCACTTTGCGACTAACCATCGTAGAGTCAACTTACCCTGATGATGCTCCGTTTCGGGGCGAAACACGTGTTGGTGCTGGTATGTATGTTGGTATATACTTTTAATTTTTGTAGTGCATGTTTCCGTTGTGGGAGGGAGGGAGGTGCCACGCATGTCTTAAAGTATATACCATCATACATGTTATCCGCGGATTGTTGCAAAGTAGACTAATACTAACTTAACCACAGAAACAAATTACTTTCCTAGGCATTGTCTGGGACCCTTGGAACAATTTCAAAAGACTGCCAGCAGAAAAGTCAGCTACTGTGGTCAAGATATCCCAGGTTTTAAAAACGGGCAAAGTATCACTGAAAGAACTTCAAAGCATTGTAGGTCTCCTAAATTTTGCCAGTTTTGTTGTACCAAGGGGCAGAATGAACCACAGATCAACACTAATGTATCTAAATACCCTGCTGAGACACCCAACACAGGACAGGGACGCTCTGCCTGGCATAGTGTTAGAAGAAATGCATGGTGGCTGCAAAACTGTCATCGTGCTTCCCTGATTCACATACCATCAACAACGCATTTTCTTGCCACGGATGCCTCATAGACACCGCATGGGGAACACAACTGAACAATCAGGCCATGTCGGGCAATTGGGAATTACAAGAGGAACATCTGCACTGCAACGTAAAAGAGTTGCTAGCAATCCTAAAAGTCCTAGAGTTACAGACTGCGCTGATGACAGGAGGGTCGCTTCTCCTTCAATCAGACAACCGGTCTGCGGTAGCTTATCTGCATAACGAGGGCGGGACCAAGTCCTAGTCACTCCTGGAGCTAACTTATAGAATCTTACAGATGCTAGAGTAGACCATTATCAGATTCATTTCAAACTTTATCACATTCCGGGGAAATTCAACAACCACGCCGATTGCTTATCGAGGCACCGACGACCTCCGGAATGGCATCTACTTCCGAATTGCACGGAAATGATATGGGGATATGGGATATGGGAATGAAAAGATGAGGACGCCCGTGATAGACCAGTTCGCGTCCAAGACAGCTCGAGTACTAGCGAATTATGTAACCCTAGACCTCAACGACCAGAATGCAATGTTTCACGACGCGTTCAGTGTAGCGTGGAATTTCCCACTCGCATGGATATTTCCGCCACCGTTCCTAATCCCTCGAGTATTGATGCACCTCAATCAAGCAAAGGCGTGTATTTGATAGTAGTGCCATGATGGGAAAAGGTGTTCTGGCGAGCGAACCTGAAATCACGAGCGATTGCGGCACCGTTCACCTTAACGAATCTGAAACGGTTCCTAATCGACACAACGATCAACGATCCAAATCAAATTTCTTTATTGAAATCATCGTGGCGAACTTCACTCTGAAAACCTACCGAACTGCCAGGAATCGCTGGGTCTCATGGTCGAAACATCATAACATAAATCCATTCCATCCCGAAGGATCTGAACTTGCACAATTTTGAACAGATTTGTATCTAAAATTTAAATTTTCTTACAATACAATTCATCTCCACAAATCGGTAATTTCCACACTCTGTAATACAGAGCTGTCTGGTAAGTTATCTGAAGATATACTTGTAAAGCATGTGCTGAAATCAATATATTTAAAAAGCCCCAAGACACCAAAACTTCCTGTTTGGGACGTTGACACACTGACCACTTTTATGAGTCATTACTCCATTGAGTAATCCACGACTTACGACATCGTAAGTCTGACAGATTCTTTAAACTTATTTTCAGCTCTTTGGAATTCTGAAGAAGTTTTATTAGCAATCTCAGGAACCTTTTTACTCAACCAGAATTGCTCCATTACATTTTCTAATTTTTCAGGGTCACAAATAGCCAGGATTGAAGTTAAATTCACATTTAAATGTGGGATTGACAAAGCTCCCCCAACGACAAAGCCAAATGATGTATTTTGTAACAGAAGACCATTGACTAATTTGATGTGCCCATCTCGCAATATGCTAAAGTATGCATCGGCTCCTAATAGAAGAACATTATTATCTGGCACATTAAATTTATCGTCTGCTAAATGAATTCCATTTGGCAAATCAAAGTTGGATATGTCAAAATGTTGTTAAGGTAACCTTGTTGTGATTGAATCCACTACATGACATTTCCCATTTAACTGGATATTTTCCACTGCAGACTGCACAACAATAGTAACACATTTATTGATGGTGTTATTTTTATTAGTTATACCAATTACAGTAGAACCTCCTTAAGACGGGCAATTCACTACGCGGATTTGCCCGCGGGCAATCGGGCCGGGCATGTCTGTCGCCACAATACACTACACAGACTCCATCCACTTATTGGATTCGACCTTCTACTAATTTGTGATTCAATTATTTTTGTATATTTTCCAGGAACCATCAACGAGCAAAGGTATTTTGAAGGACTTGGATGTGAAAAACTTCACTAACCTTACAACTAAACAGCAAAAGCTGTATAAGAGATGCAGAAAAAATCTATCTGAAATAATGAGGCTCCAAAGAAAGTTTAAAGGTGTTAAAAACTCCAAAAGATCTATATTAAGTGTACCTACTAACATCAAACGAACCTACCAATGAAATATTAAAAAGCAAATTAAGTAGTTCATTTTATTTACTATTATAAAGCCAACTGAAAAACGTTCCAAGAAAATTAACTGGACGGAGATGGACACTGGATGATAAAGTGTTAGCCTTAAGCATCTATCAGAAATCAAACTCTTGTTATAGATTATTGAGTAGGTTATTTTGTTTGCCTAGTGTCAGCTCTCTCAAGGCATTATTGAACAAAATTCCTATGATATGTGGAATCAACAGCCAAGTAATACAGACAGTAAAAGAAATCACAAAAGACCGAGATATCAATGATAATTTATGTATATTGGCTTTTGATGAAATGCCAGTAAGAAAAAATCTGACATATGACATGACCATGCAAGCCAAGGCCGTACTACTGTAATAGCAAACCATGCTCTAACTTTCATGGCTATTGGTGTTCGAAAATGCTGGAAACAGCCAATAGCATTTTACTTCTACAGCAGACAGATTAACAGTTCTTGTCAAGGAGGTAATCCTTTCTTTAGAATATTATTACACAAAGCTCTCAAAATTTTGGAGAAAATTCTCGTTTTGATGGAAAAGATCATATTATTTGGTATAGAAACAATTAACTTCGGTGCATTTTGTGTCATAAGAAAGCTAGTTTACTGCCCTAAATGCAGTGTAACATTACACCCTAAGATTTGCTTCGAAACCTATCATACAAATCAATAAAACTATCTGAAAAGAAAATTGTTTTATTCTTATCCAACCGTACATGTTGCTAGCGTCCTTTTAAAATAACACCACTTTCCCAGTTTTCCGCATGAGGAATATTTTTTAATTTATTTTTTTCCTGTCATCTTATGACATAACTAGTACGAATGTAAAAGGAGAACCCCATCTTCCATAGAGACACCGGCCTAGATTAGACAAGAATGAAAATTGGTGGTCAATTAGATCATTGTAAAAGCTTTAATTTCTCCAATTTTCACGTCTGCTAGCAATGGCCAACTAATGAAATCCTAGAATTTCCACTTAAATATGATTATGTCACACTCATGTCACTCACAGCAATATATTATGCATGTTACTAGGGACTTACTACCTCAAACCAAACACCTACTCTAATATTGACAGTATTAGGAATAATTATGATCATAAGACGCAGTAAAAATAAAGTAACATATAAACACTAACAAAATACAACCACTTAAACAGTAGGTAATGGTTGAAACTAAGTAGGTGGGTGAATATTATTATTAATAAAAGCAATTTCATGTTTTAAAGAGATTTTATTAGTTATCATCACATCATAATATTATATTAATATTTCGTCTAGAAATTATGCAGTAGGTATATACGTATTGTATGGGCACTGCATGGTACTGTTCTTCTAAAGGTGTGTAGGGTACGTCATCCAGTGTTCAGAAAAAGGCCAGTCACAAAACAGGCGATCTCGGAGTCCAATATTCATGCAATATTTGTTTAAGAAAACAAATCCAGAAGTTATAGCGAAAACACATTCACCAAAACACTAGTACGAAAGCGAATGCAATAGAAAATTAAAATAACTGTGTGCGTTTCGATATATTTCAATAGTAAATGGACTGCAAATACGATGAAAATATTAATTTAATAGTAAAAATACACAAAAGCGTAGAAATATGCAAGATGAATGACAATGGTGTTATTTATAATTCCTATGGTAACCAAAATGACATTAGATAGGGATTACAGATCTTTGTTGTCAATCGATTCAAATGTCTCGAAATCGATGTCAAAATACTAGAAATGTCTTTTAATTAGCGTAACGATTTAATGGTAATTATAAATATTATAAATTACATAGTTTAGCTACACAATGAATAAGAAAACATGTAAAAAAGGAATTAATCTCGTACTTACAAGAATAATAATTCATAAAATATATTATTAAGTTCCCTAATCAATCGATTTAATCGATTATAAAATCGTTTGAAATGCAGATGTGGCTCAGATTTAAATATGTTTATTTAGTAAATAACACGAATTTTTTGGTATATAGTTTACTCTTGTCTAGTCTTATGCCTAGCACAGATTACATATAATTCGTGGCCGGAAATCGGGATCTCCTTTGTTGGGATCGGAAGTAAAAAGTTCTTTCAGAAACAAGTGGGTTAAGTGGGAAAGACTTCATTGCGTCCCGTCCGGCAGATTTCTACAGTAAAGGGATAAACAAGCTGCCATCAAAATGGCAAAACTGTATATGTTACCGGCAAAACCCGATTTCAAGTTAAACTAGTTTGGCGCGACACGATTAGGCAAAACTAGTTTCTCGTCAATAAGTTTGGCTTATGTTTAACTTAACACCAAATAAATCATTGTTAACCCAAAAGTAGTAAATGGTCATCAAAATTAAAACAGCATTTTAATGTAAAAAAACCAAAGATGGTAATTCATTTTTTGATTCACAAACAGGCTTCCGAACGTCTCCGGCGCTGCGGGAAGTGCAGCCCCTCCACCCTTGCGTAACAAAATGCAGGCACTCCATGCTCGCCTACGCAGCTTCGGCTTTTTGGTCGCAGTTGGTTACAGCGGGCGGGGGCTGCTCTCCCTCCGCGCCTCCGGGGTTTACATTCACTCTAGGGGTAGGGTAGGGCAGACTAGTACCACGTGGGGTCGGGGTTGACTAAGTCAGTTTTGTAACCATTTCGACCTACATCTGGAAATTAAAAGAATCCAAAAGAAACAACATATACGCGAGCAGTTAATTTGGTGATCATTTACTACATTTGGTGTTCGAATACAATTTGAAGTGCAGACGTGACTAAAATAGCTGTAATTTAAGAGGTTTAAAGCACAAAGATTTGTCGAATAAATATAAATCCGTAACAATTCGGTTCTAATCAGTTTTAGACTGACGAGAAACTAGTTTTGCCTAATCGTGTCGCGCCAAACTAGTCTGGCCTAGGCCAAACTAGTTTAACCTGAAATCGGGTTTTGCCGGTAACATATACATAATTTAGACCCGTACTTTGATTAGCTAAAATAAAAAAAAACCAAAATTTTTATGTTTTCAAATTTTCATACTAATCTTATGATAAAATATCCTTTAATTATTAAATTACAACACACAAATGAATTGTCGAAACTAAAAGTTAAGTTGATGATGTAACACCTTATTTTCATCTTGTCGTGAATCTCCTAAGATCTTACCTTGAATAACATTCGTTTAGTATATCATTTAGCGAGAATTAGATTAACTTCCGTGTGATTGAACTGTCTCTGTCCCAATTTCACTCTAATTTATTTATTTGACTTTTTATTAAGGCAACAATTCATACAGGCCCATATAATGTTAGTAAGACTTAGTAACTAGGGGTTAGTAACAAATAAACAAACACAATTACATTAAAATTAAAAATACAAACATAAAACATAATAAATACAAAATAACAAAACAAGTGACAAGCAAATCCCCCCCCCCCCCCCCTCACACCGTATACTCTACAATAAATGGAGACGTATCCAGTGTGAGAGGAATGGAGAGTCCCATCGGCCAGCTAATGACTTCAGGATGCTGTTGGAACTGCTTCGAAAGCGCCTCATCAGCGATGCACATCTCTTCCTGATCATGGCATAGAAGCCGTCAATATTTGCCTCAGCGAACATGCTAGACGCACTGCAAAATCTCGGCAGTCCCATCAGCATCCTAAACCCATTATTATACTGAATGCGCAGTGCGCTATAAGCTCTCTGCGTGTAGTTAACCCATAGACTGCTCGTGTAAAAGGACTGGCAATAAGCTTTAAAAAGCGTGACCTTGACTGCCCTAGTACAGCGAGCAAATCTACGGGCCAACATATTACACCGAACCGACATACCGACTCTAATAACTTAATTTCTTAATTATCTCCATTTGTTTAATAACTAAGTTTAGCGCTTTTGTAACTAAATTCAATATGATTTGTTTACAATGATTGACAAGCCGGGTGACGTTAATGCTTGACAGTGACAATTAGAGACTGATGAAGTTTTGACGGACCAGCGGTTTGACAGCGCAACGCCGTCAGATGGATGGGCCAATCGTCCGTCGCCATTCGGGTACCGAAAATATTAATCGCGTTAGTTCTGTAGTCTGTGGCCTGTTCAGCCTCTTGTCTCTGTCAAATTGTAGTGCTTAATAATTATCTTTTGTTAGTTTGGGACTTCTGAAGCTTGTAAATTTCATAAAAAGGTTAGTGACTTGTTTATAGAATAAAATATTAAATCATTCCACCCTCTTGATTTTGAGTCTGTGGTTGAACCCTGGCTGGAGGCGATGTAGTCTGTGGCGTCTATGGTAGTGACTAGTGGTCCGTGTCTGTGGTTTTTCGGTCGGGGTTAACAGTGTAGGTTTTTTCCCAAATTTCGGGGTCTTGGATATTGGGCCGTTGGTTGGGCGTGTCTGTTGTTTTTGTTCATTGAGCAAGATAAAGAAGTCAGAGGTCCTGGGACCAACTGGCCCACGGGAATTTAGACATTTAAATCCAAAGTATCGGATGGGTCGGCCCTCTGGAAGGGGAGAGGTCCAGGTGTGGGTGCAGGTTTGTGAATTAGTTTGCAACCGTGTCGAATTCGGTTATCGAAATTGGTTGGTTTGTGTGAGTTTATAGTAAATAAATTTAGAGGGAAGTCTGGGAGATTTGGGTCTTCGTGGGTTTTTGTGTCTGGATATGGGGGAGGGATATTTTTTTGAGTAGGGAACACCTGAATCGGCTTTTTGTATTTGGCGCCTGAATGGTGATTGACGACGTTCCAGCCGTTTGATATGCGAAAGTCATCGTAATACTAATTGTAATAAGGAGCTTTGTGGTGGTTGTTGTCTTTCCTTCTAGAAACTTATCGAACTCTGAGGACCTTTTCCCGCGTAACGGAGCTGTTCGCTATTGGCGGATTTGAGTTGAACGCGTCACCGTATAAAACCAGCGCTGGAGTGCGTAGCGTCTGTCTGCCCAAGGATATTGTGAGGTGTTGTCTGTGCTGTTCCGTTCTGTGGTGAATCGTGGCGCACCTGCCCACGGTGTGTCTTCTGGCTGTTTGGCTGTGTGCTGTGTGTCTGGGTACTGGGGTCTGCGCCACGCGGTGTGGTGGCACGGCGTGTTTTATCGGTTCCTCGAGGGGCTTATCGCAAGCACTTCGGTTTGCGCTTGGTGGGCGCTCCGCTCTGTGTGTACGGCGGCTGTCTGTCCTCGCCGAGTGTTTGACACCTCCCTAAACAGGAGGCCACGATGGCTGTCCGTCTGCGTGACGCCGTGGTCGACGCCCAGTGCTTCGTGCACTGGCGTCGCCCGCCTCCAAGGGCCTTAGCGTCTCGGAGGTGTTCAGAGAGGGAGTACTGTTTCTGGGGGCTCGAGCTGTTTTCGGGGAGCCCGAACTGTACCGAGAGGAAGTACCACACCGGTGAGGTGGGCCGATTTCTTCGGGACCTCTCCCCAGTGGGGTGCCCGGCTGGAGTGGAGCGTCTGCGGGTGCTGCGGCGAGCGGCGCTGGCGCCGTGGTATGGGGTTGCGGCGCACCGCCCCCCATCACCGTCGTGAATAGCTTATTTAGATTTAATTTATATTTTTTTTTGTTGTTGAGTGGGGTGCTTCCCCCACCCTATTTCATGCCCAGGGGTGTTAATGGTTGGGTCGGTATGGGCCTCCCCCTCCCTTAACTACTGCTCCTGTCAGCATTAGGTTAACAAGCGTCCCTTTAAGTTAAGATTCTTTTCATTAGATTAATAAACCCCACACGAACTTCATCCTACACGGGTCAATTTCGTGCGAGCTTTCCTTTAAGTTAAACACGGATCAATACCGTACAAGCGTTCCTTTAGGTTAAGATTCTTTTCATTAGATTAATAAACCCCGCACGAACTTCATCCTACACGGGTCAATTTCGTGCGAGCTTTCCTTTTTTTCATTCTTCTTGACGTTATCCAACAATTTGTACGGAGGGGCTACACCCCATCTAGTAGTTCTGAACCTCGGGGCTACTCCCCATTTAACTTTTAGTATTAAATTATAGAACCATCGGCGGTGTCCGTTAGGACGGACACCACTGAACCAAAGGGTTAACCACCTAAAACTGTGTGCTCGAAATAAATGTTATCGAACTTAATTTGGACTATATCTTTATTTGTTCTTCTATTCCCCCCCCCCCCCCCCCCTCCAACAAAAACGGCTTTACAATGAGAAGAACAAAAAGCAAAACTTAAGCAAAATTTACAGAAGGCAGAAAAAAAATCAAAAATATAACATTCTTAAATGCTATCAACAAACTACCAGAGCCAACATTTTTATTTAGTAAAATGCAATGCCAATACGAGTATAAAAACGCCACGAGGTAGAAGATTCTCAAATAATGGAAACCATGGAAACCACACCTGCAAAAGGCGATGAAATCGTCATTCTAATCCAGCAAGGGTTGTCACAGCGTACTATCGCTCGTCAGCTTCATCTGAGTCAGTCCTGTGTCTCAAAAGTATAAGAGGTTCAGGGAGACTGTAAACGTAGTGCAAAGACCAGGTTCTGGCCGTCAGCGATACATTTCTGTGCGAGATGATCGTTTTATTGTCTCCACTTCGCTCCGGAATCGACACCTGGCCGGTGTTGACATCCAGCAGCGGCTCAGAGAAGTCTGAGGGAGGGCTGTCAGCGAGTGGACAGTGTGACGAAGACTTAAAGAAGCAAACTTGACCCCAAAAAGGCCAGCCACGGGACCCAAATTAACTGCAGCCCACCGACAAGCCCGGCTTTAATGTGCCCGCGAACACTCAAGATTCAAAAAAAGCTTTCAAAAGGTTTTAAATTGTCTGCCTTTAAAACCTAGCACGAATGACCTTATCGTAGAAAATGAGAAAAACTATTCAAATTGCCTGGTGAGAAAAGATTGCGTACTTTAATTTTTGACGAAGTTGCTCTTACCCCAGGACTCTATTATTATAAAGTGTGGGATGAAATAATTGGTCTAGAAGATTTTGGAGATCATAAAACAACAAAAATGGTTGATCATGCCTTGGTCTTCATAATCATAGGCATTAAAGACAAATATAAACAGCACATATGCATGCAGCCCATTTTGTTAAACCAGCTCCAGAAAAGATAAATAAAAAAATCTAATAAAGGAGGTAATAGATTGACTCAACCGGATTAAACTTTGTAGTAACAATTTTTGACCAGAGTGGATAGAACACAAGTGCAATCAACAGTTTAATGACTGACACAAAAGAAAAATACCTAAGAGAAAATAAAGAAAGCCTTGCATTCGAAGTCGGAAATATTAAGGTGTTTTCCATATATGACATCCCACATCACCTGAAGGGGATAAGGAACAATTTTATTGATAAAGAATTGTAATAGTGTTAATGGAGAATTAAAGCTTGCAAAGTGGGCACATTTGGGACTATTAGTATAACAAGCAGTAGAACATCGATACACCATGCTTTTAGATATTGACGTAGGGTATAATGACACAAGATTATTAAACAAATTAACAGAATATCACATTCATAAGGAAAAAAAAAATCCAAAGATGAAAGTGAAATATGCGGCCCAAGTTTTTAGTCAGCGGGTGTCAGCCACTTTGCGATTCCTAGCCAGTAGTTCTTATTAATTTGCTTTGCTTTATTTTATATGATACTAGCTGACTCGGAAAACGTTGTTCTGCCAAAAATTTAGGGGTGGAGGGGGATGAAAAATAAATGTTGTCCGATTCTCCAACCTAGCCGATATGCACGCAAAGATTCACGAAAATCGGTCGAGCCGTTTTGGAGGAGTTCAACTTGTAACACCGTGACACGAGAATTTTATATATTAGATTGAAGAAGCAAATAGACATGCTGGTTATATTTATGAGTCTATCTGTTACGTTTTCACGCCTAAACTGCTAAACCGGTCGGGGTCCGGGTTCGAATCGCGTTCAGGGTCAGAAGGTCGCGTAGTAATTGCTTTTCAAGCTGTGGTCTGGTCGGAAGGGTGTTGGTTGCTGGTCTCACACTCATGCCTACAAGAGGCAACATTAGAGTCCTCAGAGGTAGCAACAGCAACGCTTTTATGACCACATATAAGGTTGGTGATACTAACAATACTAATAATTTTTGATCTCAACCCTGAATATCCTTTGTCGTCAGATCTGACAGGCACAATCAGGCACATGTCGCCGCGAAGGGGGAATACACAAGCGTAACAATACCAACGGGAATAATACTGTTCATACTGTACGGCCTGGCCGTAACTAATATGAGATTAAAAAATAAGAGATAAAATAGGAAATAAAAATACTTTATTAAACTGAACTTAATAGAAAATGACTATAATTCCCTAATTCTATTCCATCACTTCTGGACTTAATACTTGTTTCCTCTATAGACCATGTCGATGGACACGGTCAATGTGCTGCCGATGCCTTTTCTTACCATGATTTAATCTTTCTTTCTTATAAACTAAAACCTCCCAAGGTCAAGTCAAGGATTTTACTTCAGCGTAATTTTGCTAGCATGGATGTTGAGGCGTTTCGTAGGGATGCTGCGAAAATGGACTGGAGTCCAGTTCTAAATGCTAATACTGTTGATGAACAGGTGGTCATTTTTAATTCACTTTTAATACAACTTTTGGATATACATGCCCCTGTTCGTCCAGTCCGAGTACGACACCTTCCAGCTCCCTGGTTGACAGACGCTATTAAAGCTATAATTAAAAAGAAAACACTGCCAAAGCGAGATACAAGTCAGATCCAAGTGAAACTAACTTGCTCAAATACCGATCTATCCGAAATCACTGCAATAAGGTGTGTCGAGATGCACAACGACGCCATATTCATAAATCTGTCCAAGACCAACACCCGGATAGGGTTTGGAAATTCTTGAGGACATTAGGAGTCGGGAAATCACGTAACAACTCTTTACCCAGTAGTATAAATTTAAACAGTCTTAATCAGCACTTCACTTCTTCTTATTGTATTGTTAATAATTCAAAGAATTCAACTTTAAACTATCTATCTTCTCTTCCCACTCCAGACTTTCCTGCCTTTTCATTTAGTAAATTTGACACTCGTGATGTTAAGAAAATCATTCTTTCCATACACTCTAATGCAGTAGGAAGTGATGGTATTAGTCGTAATATGATCATTCCTATTCTTGACACTATTGCTCCTATCATCACACATATCCTTAATTTCTCGGTATCCTCTAATTCATTCCCAGCTTCATGGAAAGACGCTCAGATAATTCCTCTGCCGAAGAAAAGTAATTCCAATTCTTGTTCTGATTTCCGACCAATTTCTATCCTCCCGTTCCTTTCCAAAGTATTTGAGCGTCTTATCTATCAACAACTTAATATTTTTTTATGTTCACATAATCTATTGAATCCCCTCCAATCCGGTTTCCGTCCTGGTCATAGTACGACTACTGCCTTACTTAAAATCACTGACGATATTCGGCTAGCAATGGATAAAAGACAAGTGACTGTGCTGACCTTGCTTGACTTCAGCAATGCATTTAACACCGTCGATTTTGATATTTTACTTGCTACTTTAAGTTCTCTTAATATATCTCAGAGTGTCACTTGCTGGTTTCAAAGTTACTTGTATGGGCGCCGACAACGTATACAGGTCCATGATGATCACTCATCTTGGTTGAATGTTGTTGCTGGCGTACCGCAAGGTGGCGTGTTGTCATCCCTTCTCTTTTCTATCTACATTAATTCAATTAGTCATAAATTATCTTCTCTCTATCACCTTTATGCAGATGATCTTCAAGTCTACTGTCACGGTACTATTGACGATCTGCCTAAAATCATTAATACACTAAACGTTGATTTAGGTCACATTACAGAATGGTGCTTATTGCATGGACTTAAGGTAAATCCGCAGAAAACCCAGGCTGTCATTATTGGAAGCTCAAGGTTATTGTCGAAGATCAATATCTCCAATCTACAGCAAATAACACTTGATGGTTTTCCAATACCTTTTACCGACAAAGTAAAAAATCTAGGGATATACATGGACAGTTATCTATCATGGGGTCCTCAAATCAATGAGGTTAGTAGAAAATTGTTTTCAGCAATGGGTTCCCTTCGTAGACTTCGTAACTTCCTTCCAGTTGCTACCAAAATTACGCTTGCAACATCTTTACTTCTTCCAATCCTTGACTATGCCGATGTTTGCTATCTAGATCTAACTGAGGAGCAACTAAACAAACTTGAGCGTCTCCAAAATGTCTGTATACGATTCATATTTGGTGTTCGAAAATATGATCATATTTCTGAATTCCGGGCTAAGCTCAAGTGGCTCCCAATTCGTCTTCGCCGGAATAGCCATATTCTTTCTGCTTTGTACTGCGTCCTGTTTAATAACCCAAGAACTCCTGAATACTTAAAAGAACGCTTTCAACATAAATGTATATTACATCAAGATCGCTATCTTCGATCTAACGAAAATCTGTCCCTTTCTATCCCTTCCTGTTCCTCTTCTTTCTATAGCAAATCATTCACCGCTGTGGCTGTGCGACTGTGGAACTCGCTACCAGTAGTAATACGACGTGCACAGACACTTGATTCCTTCAAGAAACATGTGAAAGATTATTACCTGTCGCTCTAATAATACCTTTTTTTCTATTTTCCTTCCCTTAATCGCGTCCTTAATCATTCCCTTCTCTTCTTTTGTAGTCTCCTTAACCAAATACTAGCTGCTGACAAACGTTTATTCTTAATTGTGCACCCTACCCTGTTTCCAATATTACTCATTTTATTAGATTAATAGGTTGTCTGGAAGAGATTGCTATTTAAGTAATAAGACCGCCTATTGTACTAAGTTTTGTAAAAATGTATCTAGAAATAATTTTAGTGTACAATAAAGAGGATTTTGTTGTTGTTGTTGTTATAATTATGGAGTATGAAATATGAGTAACGTGCGTTGCTCTTAATGACCGAAATCGTACTGGATATAATTTGTTACAAAACTAGTGAATTTAATAAAATGATGTTGCAATGCGAATGAAAAGTGCAATGTACGCGCTTGACCGTACACATACTAACAGAACCAACACTTCCACCTCCTCCTTACTAACAGAAACCAACCTACTAATATTAACACCTAAATACTTGGTGAAGGATGAAATAATCTAACAGTCCTATATTTCAAGCCAATTCGAGGTTGATAGTTGTTTATGGGCGACTAAAGCCACTTATGTCACTGCATGCTCGTTAGCTACCTTCAGTTTATAAAAAAAGATCCAAGTGTAAGTATATTTTTAAATTGGGACTACATTCGATACTATTAATAAGCTCGATGTACAATACTAAATATAATAATAAATTACTCATCTAATTTAGTTAATTTTTCGTTTCAGAGCACAATGTTCATCCAAAGGAATGCGAGGCGACCGCAGAATTCGTATTGATAATGAACACGTTGTTTAACTCATTTAGCGGCCACACTAATACCGAAAGTGCAAAAAAATATAAAGGATGTCTGAAAAAGAACTCTATTCATCATATACTATGGGATGAACAATTGCCAATACTAAGGTCAATGAAATTGAAACATGTAAAAAAATAGTAATGGTAATGAAGAAATTAAATACGGCACCATCACTAAAAATTCGATAAATAATAGAGTATTTAAAGAAATGTTTAATTATACAATTTAACATTACAATGTAACAAGTGTACTTACCAGAAATTTTAATCAAGACCCACTTGAAAATTTCTTTTCGAGTATCAGAAGCAATGGAGTTAGAAATATATCCCCTACGTGCTCTCAATTTATAAGCGCTTTTGGAAGATTATTAATTAGTACTTCAGTATTAATTAGTACTTATTACACTGGTAATAAATTAGTAATTTCAGTTCTGCGCATGCAGAGGGTGCCCACTGTGAGAAAGATAGGAAAAAGCTATTACAATTTTTAAAGAATTTTCTTACTCATAAGATGCCAACTGCAAGTCAACAAAAGTGCAGTCTGTGGCAAGTTTATCAGCCTATAAAACTCTTGATAAAACAATGTTTAATTTTTTTTAAATAAATATTTTGCCCCAGGCAAGTGCCAATCGAAATAAGTTCTTAAGGTTTAGAACTTTACACTGTAGCAATAGGTAAGTGACGTAATTGGTTTACAGATGCCGGCACGAAAAAAAAATATCAGCCAGGATAATAGAGTTGCTGCTGGAGTTTGCAGAGTCCCATCAAGATATTGCATTGGGTCGATTCCAAGCTGGCCCTCTTGGTAACCAGGCAGCAAGGAGAGAGTGAGAATCCATTGCAATCCAACTTAATTCAGTAAATGAAGGGGCCATCAAAACAGCAGACCAATGGCGCAGAGTAAGTAAGCATCTAGTATACAGAGTATGTTACTCGTAGTATGTACCTTTTACACATTCATCAATCTTTTTCATTGCTTTTCTGTGAGGTAGGTAACAATTTCGGTTTTTCTTAATCATTAAGTAGTTATAGGCAGAAATACTTTTTGCCACCCACTTGACAACTTTGGGATCATAGTAATTACCATTACTGTGTGTAATGACCATTACCATTACTTATCATACCAATTTATCGTAACTAAAAATCAACACTAAGTCAACAGAAGTGTGGTGGTTGCCTCTTGTATAAGCGTGGCCAGCCTCCAATCACCTTCCTGCCAGTACACAATTGCTTAGATAGTAATAGCAAAGTTATATTAGATGAAGCGGTCCCGGACCTCACCATATAAGGTCCTACCACTTGGTATAGGTAGATGTTTAGTTGATTTTATCATAATAGCATAAAGATAAAAGAAACAATCTAAATACAACTGCTACAACTATGCTAACTAAAATCTTTAAAAATTTACCAAGAAGTCCGCCGTTACTTAGGCACTTTTATATGTATAAGACGTGACCAAACTAGTCCTTAAGGGCAGCATATCAACGTATGTATGACCAAATGCGAATAGTAGTGTCAGTACTAAAAATATTAACCCTAGACTATCAAATACTTATACTAACATTAATAACCTGCACTAACAGTACTTATCACAGTCAACAGTGCAGTAAACATTAAGAGTACAGTATTAAACTTATGCTAACCAAATAATATCCCTTTTATATTAAAAAAAATATTTTCTTATAATTGTATGCATTTATTAAACTTTGACCAGAACTTCCCTGTCTAATGAATCACATATGATACATAGAAAAATCTTTGCCCTCATTTTTTGGAAGTGAAAATTATAGTGTAACGATTACTATAGAATCATAAGGAATTTCTTTCTTTTTAGGATGTTTTTGGAAAAAGATAAATGTAACAAAAAGTAACGTATAAGGGCCAATGTATAGTAAGAAGAAAAAAAAGATAATATAAATAAAACACTGGTAATAAGGAAAAAAATAAGGAGCATAGTTGTCTTATAGTTCATTAAATATAGCTTGATACCTGTGACGTTAGAGACTTCGTTTTAAAGACAGCTACAATAAATTTCTTGTTGAAAAAGTTCAAGTTTTTTAAATATTAATAAGACATTTGTTTATAAATCTAGAACACTTTTTTTAAAATGAACATGTTACTAAAGAGATAATAGTAAAAATAATAGGTAATTTAAGTTATTTATTTTAATTTATTATTTATTATTTTTTAATAGCTTACTTCGTAAACGCTTTTCGCAGCCTGGCAGGGATGTGTAATCGACTGACAGGCGAATATCGATAAAGTAAATGTATGAAAATGTCATTATTATAAACGGTATAAATGATTAAATATAATAATGTTTACACCGCAGATTCGTATTTTTTTAGTCTGGCAATACCTACTGCTTTCGCATGCAGCGAACAAGCAGGCGCCATCTGTTTTGAGTCAGTACGAGTGCCGACGCGACCGCTACGTGATTAATATTGTTTTGTCGTTATTGCTGTTACTTTGTTAAGTTTTGTTGTTATCTCTTCTTATTTGTTATTTGTTTTTTTTTTTGCACCACAATGCCGAAAAGAACAAAAAAAAACTGTTTTGAATAGTGAAAGTCGCGGGTTTGTGATCCGTTTGCGCGAGTATTTTGAGCGCGAGAATCAAAATGGCGGACCGCTACTACCATTGGAGCAAGTTTGCAATAGAGTTGCTGACGCTATTGGTATCGGACGAGCTACAGTGTCTCGAATTAGCAAAGAAAAGTATGGAGAATTGTCAACGGAGATGGCGGCCCAAGATGAGGGTGATAAAATATTATCGACTCCTAATAAAAAAAAGGAAGAAAGTTTCGCCAGTCACCGAAATTGACGATTTTGACGCTGCCGCAATTCGAAACCATATTTATACGTATTACGCACGTAGTGGATTTCCCGCGTTAAAAAAATTAACCGTATCGCTTAAAGACTCGGATTTATTCAAAGGAAGTCCACCAACGCTATCCAAGATTTTGAAAAAAATCGGCTTTGCTTATAAAAAAAAAGCGATAAAAGAAAGATTTTAATGGAGCGAACAGACTTTGCTTTGGCCCGAATTGACTTTTTGCGCAAACTTAAAGACATTACAGACTGGAACAAAGTTGTTTTTCTTGATGAAACATGGCTCAACGCAAACCACACTGTTTCAAGATCGTGGACAGATGATAAAGCGGAGTCTACCACCAAGGTACCCGAAGGCAAAGGGCAAAGATTAATAATTGCTCATGCAGGGACATCGTCTGGTTTTGTACCCAATTGTTTATTGGCGTTTAAATCTGTAAAAACAACAGAGTACCACGAAGAAATGGATTTTACAAAATTTAAGGAGTGGTTTCTAACTCTTTTAAATAATTTGAGTGAACCACATTTTATTCTGATGGACAACGCTGCATACCATTCAGTACAAAAAGATAAGGCGCCTACGACAAGTAATCGTAAAATTGAAATTATTACTTGGCTGCAAAACAAAGGAGTAGAAGCCAACAACAACATGCTCAAGAAAGAATTGCTAAGATTAGTTAGCATTCATAAGCCCCTCACTCCAAAATATATTTTAGACTAAATTGCAAAGGAAATGGGCCACACCGTCATCCGTTTACCACCATATCATTGCCATTACAATGCAATAGAACTAATCTGGGCTCAAGTCAAACGTTCATATAATCTAAAATAATATATATAAAAGGTTACAAAGAATGTATACTTGTAGGTTTTTAGTTTAATCGAATACTTTTTTTTCTAGGTTACGCTGCCAGACATAATATAGCACCGCCTTTCACAGCAAACAAAATGTTGACATTACTACATGAAGCTTGTGTATACGTAAATGCCGATGATTGAAAAAAGGTAGTTGAAAAGACAAAAAATGTGATTCAAAAAGATTAGGAGCGTGATCTTCAGTTTGACAGCATATGCGATCAAGAATTAATTAATAATCTGCAGGACTGCTCCAGTGATGAATCTGAATTTGACTTTGACGTTGATCTCGGCTGTACACCTTTCAACAATTAAATTTTTAAATACCCTCCAACTCATCTTTCATTTTAATTCTTTTCTCTTTCAATGTCGTTAAAATGTATTTTTTTTAATTAGGTAACTCATTTCGATATGAATATCGATAAAATACGAAAGACGTCCCATACCTATTAAATGTCATTATGACAAAAGTCTCAGGTATCAAGCTATATTTTATGTACTATAGTAAACAAGCGAAGTTTCATACACTTCGGTTTTACCAATTTAAAATTAAACCAAATTTAAACTTTAAAGTTATGATTTTGCATTTTGGTCCTAATAGATAGGACCCATCGATATTGGGTTGGTATAAAATTATCAACCCTAAGTATAGATTCGATATGTCATATGTTTAAACGTAAATATACAAAATCTGTCGAAGTGACAATTGATAACAATTTTAGATGAAAAAGAAATTTTGATATGTCATTCTCCGGTCGTTGTTCTACAGACCGCTCTTCTACATACCTTGACTTGACAGACATCTTGCTTCAATAGAGCTGAATTTGAAATATTAAGGTACAAATTAAATGACAAGTTCACTGACCCCATGAACCTAATAAAGTATTAATTTGATTTTGTTATTTTTACACTTATCAGGGGTTTCTTGCTCACAATGCTGTGCTGATTGTGACATTGACCAGTTAATTTTGTTTTAGATTTTCATATACTTCGTCTAGATTCTCTTGATGTCATTTGATTTGAATTACCTAATTAATAATGGCCGTTTTGGAGCGGCTTAGAATACTAACCCCAATCCACACCGGATCAGGGGGCTTAGACAAAGTAACATCGTTATGTACCGAAAAGATATCTAAGTTTGTCATCGTCTTTGAGATAACGATAACAATTTCCTAGCCAATGTACCACCATTGTCGCGATCGTTGTGCCGAAATGTTTATTCGTTAAGAAAAAAAAACATTGGCTATGGTAGCGAAAAAGCTGTCAGTATGTCAGACAGTGTCAAATCGGATCAATAAACCGCGAAATTGAAAATTGCATATTGTGACCAGTGAGTGCAGTGATTAGGGTTTGGGATTTACAATTAACTATTTGAATAATATTACGAACAAAGACGCGGTAAAACTATAGATCTAAGGTACCTGCGTTCGGGGTGGGGAGTGGGGGGGATGGGAGGGGGGGTAAAGGGGAGCCCCCCACTACAACTTTTATGTACCGGAAAGGTATAGTTTTCGAGTTATGATTTTTTTTGTAAAATATAATACATAGGAAAAACCTTGGGTATTTCTTTAGTATCAGTGGAAGGGGGGTGGAGTTGGGGGGAAGGGAGGGGTTGGGGTAAGGACCCCCCCCTTAAAGGTAATACGTGAGGAAACACATAGTTGTTGAGTTTTTTTTTATTTTTATTTTGAGGATAAATCTGTGAAAACTGCTTAATATTTATCATAAACTAGTGTAAATTACTGTCAGGTTGTGGAGGAAGAAGCAAAATTTCGACCTCCGTATGGGGAGACACTACACCACTTCTACTATTATTTTGGAAAAATAATGACACAAATCATTATAATTACAAAATTACATTATATGCACTTTTAGGGAGAATTTAGGGGTTTTTGATACACAAACAGGCTTCCAAACGTCTCCGGCGCTGCGGGAAGTGCAGCCCCTCCGCCCTTGCGTAACAAACTGCAGGCACTCCATGCTCACCTACGCAGCTTCGGCTTTTTGGTCGCCTACGGCGACCAGCCTCAGCCGCTTCGGCTCACATGGTGCCTGCAGTTTGTTACAGCGGGCGGGGGCTGCTCTCCCTCCGCGCCTCCGGGGTTTACATTCACTCTAGGGGTAGGGCAGACTAGTACCACGTGGGGTCGGGGTTGACTAAGTCGGTTTTGTAACCATTTCGACTTACATCTGGAAATTTTTTAAAATGCAAAACAAACACAAGCGACCAGCCTCAGCCGCTCCGGCTAGCCCGGGTGCCTGTGCTTTGTTACAGCGGGCGGGGACCACTCTCCCTCCACGCCTCCGGCTTCTAAAAAACACTCTAGGGGTAGGGCAAACAAGACTGCGTGGAGTAGGGGTAAGCTAAGTAACGTATGAGAAGAAATCAAATCAGTCCAATAACACAGCAGAGATCGTCGAAAATCCAAAAGAAACAAGAAAGCACATTCACGTAATACGAAGATTAACGGAATAACTGAACACAACTTTGACAGTGCAATAAGTTTTGTGCTACCTTCCATTTCACTCGTTTTTGACGAAGTACCCTCTAACTGTAGACCAAATTGACAAGAATTGTCGTTCATAATACGCAATTTTTGTTAAACTTATTTTTGTCGTAATTAATTCAAAATGCATCTCCGGAACCTAAAAATAGTTTTAAACGTTCACACTAAACCCTAGCTACATCTCTCAACTCACACCAATATCAAATTCAGGTACCTTAGATCTATAGCCAACCCGGGTATCGGGTTAAATGAAATATTACTGTGAGAAATTCACAATCTTGACTTCATGGCACAGGTATTTGTCATCACCTCAATGAAATATTACTGTGAGAAATTAAAACACCGGGACAAGGGTTGAGGTTCGTCTTTCGGCATTTAAGCGAGGGAGACTGCGCGAATGGGGCATAGCCGTTTTAGAGTTCCTTGGTTTTAGACTGCAAATCTGTGTGATAATTTATAGTAATAAAACATGGATTCAAGAGCGCGGGCAAGTCTTGAGCAATTGTCAACACTGCTTGAGAATATGGAAACGTAAGAAAATCAAAGTTATATTCATTAATTAAGATTTAATTCGTACAAATGTTACGTGTCTAATCTAATGTAAGCAATGACGCGATCGTAACAATAGAACACTTATATTGAATCTTTGTTTGTTTTTATTTTACAGTCATGGTGACTTGGCTAGGCCCTTTGGTGGAGCACAAGGGCGGATAAGGTCAGACCGATTATGGTCTGAACTTACGAATATATTAAATTCTGTTGGTGGTGGTGTCAGTAAGACGACAGACGAGTGGAAAAAAGTAAGTGCCTAACTAATGAATATTTTTGGAATGACTGACTGGATGGAACAGTGGCCAGCAATCCTGACTATGATTCTAAGCATTTGATTCTCAATTTTGACAAACATATAATTATTTGTTCATGTGTTTGTTAGTATCTGGACAAGAGGACACATACTTGCAGTTATGAAGGTTGGCTAGTAATTGCTTCAGCTATGATGATGATGTTGATGATTATTCTCTGACACTTATAGTACAAGCTTTGCTTTGTTTGGGTTCAGATGAATGAGTGTGGAGATGTCTCAGATATTTATTTCGCTTTAGTGTAACTATCTTCCAAGTACTTACCAAATTTTTGACTTTTTAAATGTTATTTATACTTAATTTATACTTATGACTATATTCAATAAATATTCAATAAAGGTGTGGGCGGATTGGAAGTCCAAGACCAAAAAAAAGCATTGGTCATAAGGCAGCACACCAGAGGGACTGGAGGTGGGCCAGCAAGCCAGCAAACCTTGTCAGCTATTGACGAGAGAGTGCTGGCTATAATGGGGGTTTTAGCAGAAGGACAAGCCTCTGTAGAGCGCTTGAGAGCTTGGATTTACTGTAAGTATTATACATCTTTATGCTCCTGCTTAATAATGAGCTAATTTTCTCTTGTAAGCATGCTTTATAAAATATTCAAGTTTCTATAATAATGGTCAACAACACATTTAAAATATAAAGGTAATATAGGTATATACCTTAGTAGTAAATGTCAACTAAAGTTACTTAGTTATCATGAAGGCACCACTCCATTTTTAGTTTTAGATAAATCAGTTTAATTAAAAATATACAGCGTGGTCAAGGGATTGTAATAAATATTTTACCCCCCGGTTCACCTCGTGATTCTCTGCCCGAATAAACAAAGAAATAATAAAAACATCCATAAATCACAGAGATAAAAATATCAAACTAAATACGAAAAATCTCAAAACGTGTGGACGCCCTAACAGCGCTTCGCAATCGCGTTATCTAGGTCACTAGGTGAATGACCTTTTATGTTTGGTCGCATTCGCGTTATCTTGGTCACTAGCTGAATGACCTTTTATGTTCGGTTTACACGTATTAAGTAGTTATGTAGTTAACTAAACTTTAAGTAAATTAATATGTGTAAATGGACAATTTAGTAGTTAAAATTTAGTACGCAAGTAAAGAAGTAATTTAGAAATTTTTCTATTTCCTGTTCAATAGGTGGGCGGGTCTTATCACTTAACACGTTTGAACAGGCACTTTTTAGTTTCAATTTAGTAAAATGCGTAAGTAATTAAATAGGCTGTGAACAATTGTATGAACTGAAGATATTTACTAAATTATTACGCTGGGACGCGCACTTACCCCCGTATTCAAGAACAATACTTGTTTAAGTAAAGAAGCAATACTATGCGAAGTAAGGCATTTCTCAATGCGTTCGTCCCGACAACCCTTCTATTTCACAGTCGACCCTTAAGTATCACTTGGCTGTGCGGACGCACAGGCTGTATACAGCCTTCTTATTGGTCCATTTGATGCGGCTAACTTCACTCTAGTCATTCGACATAAGCAAAAGACAAAGATAACAATACAAACAATCGATCCTTTCTTTCTATTTTGATAGAAGTCAAACCAACACTATGCGTTCGGTAAAGTAGCTCGGCAGCTACTTTATCGATTTTGACAAACGCACAGCGAAGGACTTCAATCAAGTATTGTTTACGAAATGATTTTAATGCACTATGCACTCGCAAACACTGTGAGACCTCACAGTGTTGTTCTTGAATACGGGGGTTAAAATTTAGTTATCTATAGTCCATTTTTTTGGTCGAGTCTAAAGTAGTAAACAAATATGGCCGACTTCTAATGTCAATTTGCCATAGACAATATTCACGATTGAATAAGGTTTGGAACTATCGAGCTAAAATCGATTATCTGTTAACGAACACGATTAATTGAACTGAATTATATTATCATAGCATTATATATACTTTAAAAATGGATTTTAAATTAAACCTTTCATATTTCATAAATAAATGATACAAGATATTGAAAAAAAAATATTTTGAGAATTCGGTTCACCTTCCAGTCGATTCACCTTCGCTATCTGATTCTGGCACCTATATAATGAAACTTGGAGTCGGTTCATCTGATACAGCGACTAAAATTCAGTGTCTGTTAAAGAAAATCACTATGCGAATTGATAAGTACCTGCTTAAATATTTCTGTTTAAAATTATTTGCCATGATACGAAAGAAATATTATAAATAAATAAAATTGAATAATAGAAAGAGACAAAAATAACATTACACAGTTTTAAAAATATGTCTTTAATTTTTCAAGCGCAAAGTTAAAATATTATTTTAATTCGATCAAGAAATCATTCAAACGATTTAGATAATCGATTTGTCTTGCAATCCTTATGAATCAACGACAATCTTAAGTTCCTAGCTGTCAAATTGTCATCGATATATTGGATTCTGTGCAAAGAAATTTTGACAATGTTTCGTGTTTTAGAGAGTTTATGTGATTAAACGGTGAATTTAAAGAAGTTTCAGTGTGATAATAATAGTTATTTGTGTAATAAATATATCTTAAAGGTATACAACACTCAAAGTTTGTGCGTGTCGTGAAACTAGTAAGATTTCCGTATGACTGTTTTTTGTTTACCAGTTTGGACTTCGCCAAAAAAATGGACTTTACTTAACTACTTAATACGTTTAAACCGGACTTTAGCATGATCCATTTTCCGTTCATACTTAAACCCTGGCTTAGGACAAGCAAAATACTCAGGTATGTACCTGCTAAGCAAATTTCCAACATGAAATAGGCATCGCAAACATTTAATACAAAATTGACGTATTTCTGGTATACCTTAAAAAATGAAATGTTATTTAAAAACTCACGGACTCGGACCAAATAGTGTGCGGGCGCTCCGTCGTGTTGATAATACATAGTAACAAATTAACGGCACATCGTCTAACATTTCATCCACCACACTTGTTAAAATACCTAATAAATCATTCATGATACACTATCAAATCTTCGGTCAATAAAGTACGGACCTAATAAACAGTTGTTTAAAACACCGGTCCACACACTGACACTAAAACGGTTGTTAAATAACTTGTTTAACAAATAAAATCGCAATACCCGTAATTAATATTAGCGCGCACTGCTGCGCTGAACTGCGCTCACGACTCGCGACGGCACGACTGTTTGTGTGCATTGCTTTCGGCCTTCGCACGGCAATACGCGCGGGGGGCGGGACAGCCGAAGCGAGCGGCGCGGTGCGGCAAAGGCCTTTGAAAAACGCCCGCCGCGCCGACGTTCCTTTGTAAACGCCGCGGCGCCGGTAACGTACTAACGACCGCGGCAGTGCCATAAAGTCTAAATTCGTTAATAGCGGCGAATACAAAGCAATGAGAAATTCATTCGTGTATCGTAAAATAAGGTCTGCGCTATCTCGAGCGCAGTGTCTATGATTAATGTATTTTAAAGGATAATTTGGGTAAAAATTAAGGTCAGATTTTTTTACGTATTCGGGCAGAGAATCACGAGGTGAACCGGGGGGTGAAATATTTATTACGATCCCTTGACCACGCTGTATATTATTATTAGACGAGACATGAACCAGTTGGGTATCTGGCTCACTGCTCTCCCATTTTTTCTAGTATTTTTCTATTAAAATTGATTATACAAGATAGCATTGAAAATGCAAAGTTAAAAATAATAAATTCATTTAAATTTGTTTAAGTGGTTATTAGTTTTTTAATATGTATTTAAATAAACCTAATATTATATATTTTTCAGAGATCTCAATCTCCTGCACGAGATGATCTTCTCACTGTAGATGATACAGTGTATTTGGAGATTGTACATGGTATGTCTTCTTTATAGTGAATTAATTAGCATTACTGTAGTTATGTAAGTTCAATTTTATAATTTTAATTCATGCCACCAATTCTCTAAAACTTCCTAGATAACCCGCAAGTGTTTTTATTTATATTACTAATTTGATTCAAGAAAAAAATTTAAAGTAGATAATTATCCCTTTTTTAAATCCTCATAGAACTCCAAATTGCTAAAATAACACTCATTTTTTGTTGCAGAAACTTCACACCTGCCTTCACCACAACCTTCAACATCCCAGATGAGAGTGAGAACACCGCCACCCTGCCCGCTCATGGGCGCTCCCCGTTCGTCTCAGGAACGGTAGCCAGCTGCGCCTTCCCCGGCGGCCCCATCATCCCCACCAGCCCGACCGGCCCCAGCAGCGCCCACTACTCCGAGGCGGCGGCGGCCACCTGCTACTCCCCTGCGTCTTCCGCTGCTAAGGTCGCCGACGACATTGCAATCTACTAGCTCTCCCAGCCGCCCGCGTTTGCGCGCCCGCCGCCGGAGGCAGGCACTAACCCCCTTCGAGAGAGCGGCGAGCGAGTTTACGGCCGTGGAATTACGACGACTGGAGATTGAGGAAACTCGGACTAAACTTCAACACGAGCGCGACATGAGAGCGTTGGAAGTAGAGCACGAGCGGAACGAAGTTTTTAGGTCCGTCGTGAATATTGCTCAAGCTTGGCTCGACTACTATCGCAGCAGGGACAACACAGAACCGCTGAACATTGAGTAGACTCGGTCTTAGTGTTCAGCGATTGTGTTGTCTCTATTGCGATAGTATTTAAACAATGTTTTTATAATTTTTATGTTTGTTGTATGGGAGCCCCCCTTAAATATTTTTTATTTTATTCGGTTTTTAGTATTTGTTGTTACAGCGCAACAGAAATACATCATCTGTGAAAAATTCAACTGACAGACAGACGGACAGTGGAGTCTTAGTAATATGGTCCCGTATACCCTATGGGTACGGAACCCTAAAAACATGTAATAAATACGAAGTGATTTCGTTAAATTATTTTAAATGTTTCCTAATTTTTACTAATCAATTTTAAGACTGTGATAAGACTGTATGACAGTTAATGTTGTTCAATAATTGTAACTGTAAGACTGCTTCTTGTTTTTTTAAGTGATGTTAATATTTTTTTTAGTGTGTCACACTCAATTGACACAATATAAGTTTCATGTTGGATTATGCCCAGCAATTGATTTATATAGGCTAATTTATACATAGTATATTACCTGTCTAGTAAATAGAAATATATTAGTTTTAGTCTAGTATATTATACAATATGTAACTCAAATGTATGTAACATAGGAAGGTATATGGCTTAAAATCGGCAACTGAATCGATTCCACGTATTTCTAATGTAGGTAATTTTTTTTTCCTAAAAGAAATTAAAATTAAGTAAATGATGTCACCCAATTCTTTAAACAGTCGAAACAAACAAAAATGAAACTTAAGTCAAGGCAATAGGGTCCTTTCAAGCATTATTAGACTTAGCCACAGCCACAAACACGCACACTATCAAATGTACGAGTTGTACGACGTAAACGACACACTACAAACGCAATAGATCAAAAAAATATTATAAAGACAGTTCGAATTCTTCCTTACGTTCTCTCTCTTCCGCATTTTTAAAAACAGTCCGGAGAAAGCGAGACGTAACGAAAATGTCACTCACGGCCGGCGATACGGCCCGGCCGCCGCCGCACGATCGGCGATTATGACTTAGATCACAGGAATATAAAGATGTAACTCAAAAATAACAACTTGAACGAATCAGCTGTTAAAGTTTTGGACTTTTTCCGACTTGTGTTTGATTCAAGACTGAAAAATAATTACTATGCTTTCCATTATTTTAACTGTTGATATTGTATGTTCAAGGTACCGTGATTTCAAAAATAGTTGAAAATAGTGTCCTAATATCTATTATACTTTAAAAAAATTGATGCAAAAAAAGTTCGTACTTAAATAATTAAACTCCAGTTACTAAATTTCCAAATTCACAAATTTTGAGTTACATCTTTTTTTTATTAAGCGTGCGAAATAGTAACACGCTTGCTCTATTATGCATATACGAAAACAATAATTGGAGCGAGACATAAATGAAGGTGTTTCCCCAGCCTTGTCACTCAATTCCCACACACCGGCTTATGATCTAAGTAAACAAACAAATTTGAAATTGAATTTAAATCAGTCAGTTCAGTACGTTACGCCGCACACCGCGCTGCGCTGCGCCGATACTCGATAGTACCTATTCTATTCGTGTTTTTAGTTAACGACTTATCGTAACTGTTCGTACAATGGCTTTTCCGTATACTAACATTGATTATACTGAAATGGTAAGAACTTTGGCACAGTGTGGTGACAACGTGGCATTAGCGTGCAGAACTTATAATGCTAGGTTTGGTACCAGTGTAGACCGTAGGACTATGCTAGCCGCTACTCAACGGCTCCGAGACCACGGAACATTTCGACCGAATACTGCGATCGACAGAGGAAACAATGTGCGAATACCTACTCGTCTTCAAAGCGAAATACTGGAATATTTCGATGCGAATCCCCATACCAGTACTCGTGAAGCCGCCCCACATTTTAACGTCAGTCATATGTACGTGTGGCGAACGCTTCATGGTGACGGCGAGCACCCATTCCACTTGAGACGCTGTCAAGAATTGATTCCTCGTGATTATGAATCACGGTTGGAGTTCAGCCGGTGGTTACTAGACAATTGGCAGCGAAACATTATTTGGACGGATGAAAGTACCTTTTCACGAGTGGGGATGTTCAATCAACATAATACGCATTTGTGGAGGCACGAAAATCCTCACGCATGTAGAGTGGATTCTTTCCAGCACCGGTTCTCCGTTAACGTCTGGGCGGGCATTATCGGTACACACGTACTTGGGCCCGTATTCCTAGAGAGATTAACAGGACAGTCATATTTAGTGTTTTTGAGAGAAACTTTGCCGGCACTGCTAGAAGACGTACCTCTTGTAAATTTACGAGAGGTGTTCTATCAACACGACGGTGCCCCAGCGCATTTCACGTGGACTGTCAGGCAGCATCTTGACGCTGAATATGGGGAGCGATGGATCGGTCGCGGCGGACCGGTTCAGTGGCCACCAAGGTCACCTGATTTGACGCCCCTAGATTTTTTTTTGTGGGGACGTGTTAAGTCTTTAGTTTATTTTAAAGATTCCACCAGCGCTGAGGATCTAAAAAATAGAATAATAGCTGCATTTGACATAGTGAAAAGTGACACTGTCGTATTAAATAAACTTAAACGACAATTGCACAAACGTGCATTATTGTGTATCGAGCAAGGTGGTGGACATTTTGAAAATGTCATTAAAAGACGACGCCGCAGGAGTTGGTAGGAGCATGGGCGTAGCTAGCGCCCCACCGTGCCCCACCCTGGCTCTGACCTGTAAGCCTGTAAGGTACCTAATCAAACTTAAAAAACTTAATTATCTAGCTACTAACTACAATATTTAATATCTGTAGGAAAGTTTACACTCGACAGCTGTCGTCAATCGACACAAAAAAATGCGATTAAAACAAAAAGTTAGGTACATAATATTATTTTAGACTGCTGCCCCACCCTGAGCCCATGGCTGGCTACGCTGATGGGTAGGAGTACAGAAGGATCAGGAGAGAAGAAACCAGTTATCAGAACTGTAAGTAATACCTACATTAACTAAATTTAATTGGTTGTTTAATGTTAGTAAATATTTTTATGATTCACAGCTTTTAAACACGCCGTCTTTGTTTAGTTTTGTTCTATTATACCTCTAAACGATAAATAATTCAATAAATATCTTATAATTTTAATGCCAAAACGATTGAAATTGTATTTAAACAAAATTATTCAAAGTCGACAGTCCAAAGCCTGTAAAGTGTGATGGAAAGAGGGAATCATAATTTGTTTATGAAACATAATTATTTATCTCAGTACGATTACCTAATAATTTAGGCATAATTCGTTTTCGTCCATCAGCTGTTTCTGGCTTATGGAATCCACACTGTGACGTTGGTCTCTCTCTCATGTGTGCGTGAGTCTGTATGCGTGCATAGAATGTTATGAACATTATTTTCCTTCTACGAGAAAGTAACGGATTTCTTAAATAAACAATTACTAAGCTAATAAAAAATATTTCAGTGTATGTATTATGATTAAAACTAAAAAGGTAGGTATTCTAATTGGGGTGTTTAAGGGTGTACGTCATTTATGCATTTAATGTAGTGAAAAGTGACACTGTAGTAGGTATTAAATAAAATTAAACTTATTACTGTCATTGTTAAATAATTTTGTTCTTTAATTTGAGGTTTATTAATCAATGAGTTCAAAATTGTTCACAGTCTACAGTACAAAGCCTGAAAAATGTGATGGAAAGAGTATCATAATCATAATTTGTTCACTATTTAACATTCGTACCATTACCTACTACATATTTTATGTAATGATCGCTCGATCGCTATAGTCAGCTGTTTTCGTTGGGACGTCGGGGTGTACCGCACACACGCGCGCACCGACCTTGTATACGTAGCGCTCGTTCGCTCTCATGTGTGCGTGCACCGCTGGGTAGAATGTTCACACTTTTCGTTCGAAATTAGTATAACTCATTTCTTAAATAATAAATTATTAAGCTATAAAATACAATTAAAAATGCGTGATATCGATTCAGTTACAGATTCATAACCGATTACTTTCTCCATGTGAGTTATATATATTACACGGTGTATAAGGTTATAATTTTATGGAGTTTATTGACTATTAATTAAAAATATTATATTAGTTAATGGTAATTTTATTCAAAATCTTTATTCAGTCTAGGCTGTTACAAGCACTAGTAGTATATTATTGCCGGTTCTGGACCACTTGAAACCACTGTAAGAAGGTCTCTGGTTAGTATGGCGTATGTATGTAGCGAGCGTCCAAGTTATGTTGGTTTTGTGTGATTTAGGTATAATTCAAATGATTTCGCGTAGGTATGTTGGGGTTTTGGACCACTCAAGGTTGCTGTTGATTTCTGTTGGGGGCGTGGTGGTGGTGGTGGGTGGAGAGTTGAGCTTCCGGATGGGTGTGTGGGTGGGGTGGTGGTGTTGTGTTGGAGTGAGTAGGTAAGGTATGCAGAGCTGCTGGCCGGCGGCGGCGGTCGCTCGGTGGTCGCTCGGTAGGGGTGCGGGTCCATAGCGGTGTCGCTTCAAGATATTCAAGAGTATAGGTATGTTCCAGCTCAGTGGAGCGATGGTGAAGTAAGATAGTTGTTTGGTAGTTGGTTGTTGATAACAAATATGTATATTATTTAAATATCAATAAGAGCGCTAGGCGGGGGGGCTGTGTGCTGCGTACACATCTAAAATTATATTCCCACGACCTGGATCTTGAACACAAGTGGGGGGCTACATAAATATTCATTCACGAAAGAGTGTTATGGATATTCGCTAATGAAGATGTGTATTATTTAAAATCTCAATAACAGTGCTAGACGCACACTCATTATCTAGTATGTTGATAACAATGAGCCTTGTAAGCTCCCACGCCTCATATAGTAGTATGTTGATAACAATGAACCTTGAATGTATGCATATGCGTGGGTGTTAATGCAATTTACTTTATAGTTTTTTATCTAAAAGGGTCATGATTTTATTGGAAAAAAAATGGTTTACATTTTCAAGGTAATAATATTATATCTAAAACGGATATTAATTTCCGACGGCGAGGTTTCTAGATTTCTAGTATTCCATTGAGTTTATTCTAGTCGAATACTGTCGATCGGAGCAGTGGTGTTTTATTTTTTTTATTAATCAATCGCAAAGTTTACAATGATGTTTTCAAATATATTGTTATTAACAGTGGTGTTAAATCTTCAAAGTTATGGTGGTGAAAAGAAAACAATAACATTATCCGCGCAGAATACTGGTGATGAATATGTATCACTATGTTCGAGTAAACTCTGGTATTTGAGAAATGCGACGATAATTGACTCCAACGATATTTTACCAATGAGACAAAGGCAATGGTATTTAAATATTTGGTTAGAGGATAAAAATAATTCAAAACACATTGAAAAGTTGGAGGTTTATGAAAATAGTGTGGTGAATTATCCCCTTTGCATTTTTAGTTATGATACTTTATTGCAAAAAATTGAAATCATGCAAGCAGGTGAGGTGTTATCGTCATCATCACCCAAACGGTTGCGTCGTGATGTGGAGGTGCAACAAACGTGGAATAAAAATGAATTTGTTCAAGTGATTAAAGATGAGACTGGTTTAGAATTAACAATGCGATTAAATAATAAGCGAAAGAATGTTATCACCACAACCACTCCACCACCACCACCACCACCTCCCATTGACATGAAATTAATTACAACCACCTCTTCAACACCCTCCTTCGATATTGGTAAGATACCAAACGTTATGCTAAGCGATGAGTGCAGAGTGTATAGAGTATTGGTGGAGAGAATGATTGATTGGGGATATGATGAAATATTCCAAATTACACATTCGAAAGCTGATGATGCATTGTGCAGCAAGAAGCTGCCCTACAAAATTAACAATAACTAGGTAAGAAATATATTATAATCCATATCATGCAAACTTCGACTATCACAAAAAAAACATGGGGCATTATGGTTAATGTGCTTAATTTATTACAGCAATTAATTATCATTATATTTCATGTGAAAAAAACATTGAGGTCGAGTACATATTTTCGCTAATGTTAAAACAGGATGTCAGCATGGTTAGTAAAATTTTAATTGTCTTTATTTATTACCAATTAGGAATGTGCACACAATGGTGTGGCGTGCAAAATCATATGTGGAGTACATATGGTAGTGGTGGAAGGGGTGATTGGTATAAAACAGTGGTTAGGAGTTGTGTTATACCACATTAGTAGCATACTCCTGCCTGACCTAATACTCCAATTTGTGAGTAACTTTTGTTTTTTATTTTTTCAAGATGACAACCAATAATGAAGCCCTCTTCAAATTAAATTGTTGCGGGAATAAAAAATGGGTGAAGTTTGCCGACCTGGAAATAGACAAGCCGTACAAAATTGTTGAAGCCACTCGAGTACAATCCAAATATCACCCTGATTCGATGCAAACAGTTGTACAATTCGATAATGGTCATATGATATCGCTCCCGTCGAGATTTAATGATATGGCTGAAGATGTGTTTCATCAACTCGAGAGTGGGAATGTGAGCTTAATAGTTAAGGGGCAAAGTGATAAAACATGGATTGTAAACTTTGCGATTGATTAATTATATATATAACTACTTTTTTTCATCGTTGCAGTTTTTCCAAGACAAACATCATGCAATCCATCAATGAATTGATGAATGCTGTATACGAAGATTGTAAGAGGGATTGGATAGTATATTTTAGAGATGCTCAATGCCTACATCTATGGGATAGAGCCATATCATTACAATCATTATATAGTAGCAGTCAACGAATTCTACATAACGTATGCCATTTGTCAGATTTGAGTGATGAAGAGGTGCTCGCCACTATTAATATTTGGGATGACATTTGTTCGCATTTGGAGTCAACCGTCGGCAATGAAAATGTGATATATGAAGAGTGGTTACAATTAATGTCCGGCGTGCCATCAGAGTGTTTTGGATACACAACGTTCTCACGCAATTTGGCTGATCTGCTCTTGCATGCGATTTTTATCGCTCTTGGCATGCTCGGTGGTATAGAGTGTTAATAAAGTGCGGAAAAACTAATTTGAATTGTGAAAAAGTGGTAAAGTGCTAAAGTGAGCAAAAAAAAACACTAGTGAAAAAAACATTTAAAAAATGTCAAATAATAATATTAGATTTATTATATATGTAGATGGCTTCACCATTAAACCTAATCATTATTATAAGGAAGTGGGAATATTTGATTTGTGGGAGCAAAAAGTAATGTTATTGCACATCCAATTGCCTAACTCATTTTTACCCATCCATAAAAACTATAAACAAGTACAATATTGTACAAAGTTTGTGCATGGAATGGAGGTTAAAAATCATGTAAGTGATATATCTGTAGAGGCTACAATACATACGACTGCGTAAGCATAATTGACTGGCTATGCCAGTCGTTCCCATCTGCCGTGACGAACGTTAGTGTCCTTAGTGTGCAGTGTATCGTGTATCTATCTTAATATAATTATATATCAATTACGGACTTTTATTACCAAGCAACCTTCATCATTATTAGCTTCAAGTAAACCCTTACAACAAACAAAACTCTACCCCAAATTGGTGACCCCGAACGGAACATTTTGGTGAACTTTTGGTGAATTAAATTTAATCAGCTTAGGGAACGGCTCATAAAACACTGCGTTCGTCACACTAACGTCCCGCGACATCGCACGTGCTAAAGACAATACTAAATACCATCGGACAATTTTGTGAAAATTATGACAACATCCTTGTCGGATCCAAACCCTGCTGCAGCTACAGTGAAGGTGGAAGATGCTGGTTTGGCCGCTATCTCTCTTTCGTCGAGAATTCCCGAGTTTTGGACCGATCAGCCAAGAGCTTGGTTCATTCAGCTGGAGGCTACGCTCGCACCACAGAAACTGAGTGATCATGCCAAATATGATCTCGTCGTGACCAAGGTCAGTAAGGACGTCATTTTACAAATCACTGACATACTCATCAAACCTCCGGAAGAAGGAAAATATACCATTCTCAAGTCAAGATTGCTGTCTATATTTGAGGAATCCGAAAATAGGCAGATACAGAAATTAATTGGAGAAATGGAACTAGGAGATCAGCGTCCGTCGCAGTTATTAAGGCGTATGCGTGACCTGGCCAGAGGAAAAATCAATGATGATACACTGACTGTGTTGTGGCAAAATTTGTTACCTTCTCCAGTTCGAGGAGTTTTGGCAGTAATTGAGACCAAGGACCTAGACAAACTCGCTACCGTCGCTGACAAAGTGCTGGAAAATTCGAGAAGTGGTCAGATCCTGGAAGTTTCACCGCCGCCGCCAACGCCGTCGTCTTCGTCGTCGAATAATAATAATTTGGAGAACGAAATCACGAAGTTAACCCAGCGTATAGCGAAATTGGAACGAGGGCGATTTTCTTTTCGGCAAAGAGGCAATTTTCGACGGCAGTCCCGCTCACGGTCAAGAGGACAACGTAACATCAACAATGCTCTCTGTTATTATCATCGAAATTACAAGGAGAAAGCGCGCAAATGCGTGCAACCGTGTTCCTGGAAAAGTCGTCCGGATCCCGCTCAGGAAAACTAGAGGAGGTGCAGTCTCACTCGGCGGAGGACTGCAGCCAAAGTTTCAATCGCCGCTTATGTGTTTTGGATACTAATAATGGACTTCGTTTTTTGGTCGACACAGGTGCAAACGTATCTGTTATCCCGTATAAATGTAAGTTAATTGGTAAGAATAATTGTAATGTTAGTGAATATACATTGTTTGCAGCCAATGGTACACCAATCAAAACTTATGGTTTAAAAACACTTGTACTTAATCTTAATCTTAGGAGAGATTTTACTTGGAATTTTATTGTGGCAGACGTGTCGCAACCCATATTAGGTGCAGATTTTTTGTATAATTTTAAATTATTAGTTGATTTGCACTCTAGAAGATTAATTGATCAGACTACAAAGTTATCAGTTTCAGCTAGTATAATTAATAGTAAAGGGATAATTATAAAAACTATTGATGAATCACACCCTTATTACGAAATTTTACAGCAATATCCTGATCTAACTAAACCAATTTCATTTAAGGAACCTCCTAAACATTATGTATATCACTATATAGAGACTACGGGACCCCCAGTTCATGCCAGAGCCAGACCTCTACCTCCTGATCGTTACAAGCAGGTACGTGATGAATTTAAACTAATGCAGGAACTTGGTATTTGTCGTCCATCGAGCAGTGCTTGGTCTAGCCCATTGCATGTCGTACCCAAAAAGGATGGTAAAATACGACCTTGCGGTGACTACCGCGCCTTAAATGCAATCACGAAGCCAGACAGATATCCTATACCTCATTTGCGGAATTTTACTTATATTTTAGCTAATAAAAAAATATTTTCACGTATTGATATCAATAGAGCCTATCATTATATTAGAATTGCTCCACAGGATGTAGAAAAAACTGCAATAGCGACTCCATTTGGGTTATTTGAATATTTGTCAATGAATTTTGGATTGAAAAATGCCGCACAAACTTTTCAGAGGTTTATGGACAATACCGTATTAAAAGATTTCATACTTAAATCACAGGGTAGTCAAAATTCTGAAATTTCAGATGGTTCAAATTTTATTTTTGCATATTTAGATGACATTTTAATAGCTAGTTGTAACGAAACAGAGCATAAAATGCATTTAAATTCTCTTTTTGAACGATTAAATAAATTTGGTATTACTATAAATATATCTAAAAGTATGTTTGGTCAAGAGAAAGTAGAATTTTTAGGCTATGAAATTTCAACAGAAGGTTTAAAACCCCTGCCTAGTAAAGTTCAAAGTATATTAAACTTTCCTAAACCTACAACTATGGCACAACTTCGTAGATTCATTGGAATGTTAAATTTTTACAGACCTCATTTACCTAATGCAGTCACTATTCAGTCAGAATTAATTAATTATCTTCATAATGCAAAAAAGAACGATAAAACTTTTATTCAATGGACCGAAAGTGCAAGCGAGGCATTTGATAAATGTAAAACAAGCCTTGCAAACGCGACTACGCTTGCGTATCCATTACCAAATATTCCATTAGCCATTATGTGCGACGCATCTAATAATTGTATAGGAGCTGTATTACAGCAGTACGTCAATAACAAGTTTACTCCTTTAGGCTATTTTTCTAAGCGAATGTCAGAGTCGCAACGAAAATATAGCACTTATGATAAGGAATTATTAGCAATATATTTATCAGTACAATATTTCAGAAACATGTTCGAAGGTCGAGAACTTATAATTTTTACGGATCATAAACCATTAACTTTTGCTTTCTCAAAACTTAATTCTGATAAGGAAACACCCAGACGTACGAGACAACTTTTATATATCAGTGAGTTCACAACAGACATACGTCATATCACTGGCAATAGCAACTTGGTTGCTGACGCGCTATCTAGAATTGAAACCATACACTGCCCAGGTGCACTCGATTTCAATGAAATCGCACATGCACAGGATACTGACTCAGAACTTAAGCAATTATTATCTTCTAATAACAGTAACTACATTTTAAAACAAGTACCATTTTTAGATCATAATAAATATTTGTTTTGTGAAACATCTACTATTAATGCTAGAGTATACTTACCCAAAGATTTTAGATTTACAGCTTTTCAAACCATCATAATTTGAGTCATCCTGGTATACGTAGTAGTAAAAAAATCATTGGTAAAAAATATTTTTGGCCCGGGATGAATAAAGATATTGGTACATGGTCTAAAACTTGCGTATCGTGTCAAAAATCAAAAATACAAAGGCACACGTTGTCTGAACTAGGACAGTACGCACCTTCAGAACGTTTTGAGCACATAAATATAGATATAATTGGACCCTTACCTACTTCTCCGGATGGTTACAAATATTGCTTAACCATTATAGATAGAAAAACCGCATGGGTAGAAGCATTTCCTATTCGCGACATCTGTGCATTAACAGTCGCTAAATTAGTTTACGAAAATTGGATTACGCGTTATGGATGCCCTAATAAGCTTACAAGCGACCAGGGTAGACAGTTTGAGAGTAATCTTTTCATGCAGTTAATGAAATTTTTAGGTGTGAAGAAAAATCGCACTACTGCTTATCACCCTCAATGTAACGGTGCAATTGAGCGATGGCACCGTTCTCTTAAAGCCGCTTTAATGGCAAGGTTAAGCACTGGTTCGTGGATTGACGAGTTACCAACTGTATTATTAGGCTTACGAGCAGCACCACGATGTGACACAGATGTCACTGCTGCAGAGCTCACTTTTGGCAAGACCTTGAGGTTACCTGGTGAATTTTTCGAAACATCTAGTAAACAAACTTGTGATGATGAAGACTATGTTAATCAGTTACGTAGTACTATTAGTAAGTTAAAGGCTTAGTCGTCAGAACATAGGGATTCACGAACATTATTTGTTCATCGCGATTTGCGTAATTGTAATAAAGTTTTTGTTAGAGTGGATGCCGTAAGAAAACCTTTACAACCGCCCTATGAAGGCCCCTACAGCGTCATAGAGCGTCATGATAAATATTTTATTATACAATTTCCTAATAGACAAGTTTCTATATCTATTGATAGACTTAAACCTGCGTATATTTTAAATGATAATACTTTAAATAATACGGCACCTCATATTGTAAAGCCAAGTACTCAATTGAATAATAATAATAATAATACTGATGTTCAGAAAACTATTTTAAAAGACAAGCCTTACATCACTTCCTCAGGTCGTATAATAAGAAAACCAGTACGTTTTCAATAGTTAATTTTATTTATCGACAAAGCATTTTTTTACAAACTTTAGGTCAAACTGTTTACTTATAAACACTGCATCACTTACAATTTTATTTAATCAATTTTATGATACCTAATAGTGTATTGCATAGTACCTATTGATATTATTTTCAATTCAATTTCAAATCAATCAGTATAATCTTTATGATAATTACAATGGGCAAGTCTCAAAGTAAAGAAGTTGTTATCGCCCAGACTGCAACCACTGGATCGCAAGGATTCTTGGAAACCAACATCCAGCAGTTGCATATAGTGACTTTCGTCATCGTGGCAGTGCTGATACTATTCTCATGCATATACCTTTGGAAAAGATGTAATGCTCGAGCAAAGAGGTGGATGGATAAACAAATATCGGTACGTTTTCCAATGCAAAACTTATCAAGTGTAACGGCAACGGTGCCAGTGCAGGCCGCACAAACACCGAAACCTGTCATTTTTACATCTTAGATTCTTAATATTATATACTTGCATATTTTTTATAACGTAATTTTCAAATGCAATTGTAATGTTTTTGCCATAACTTGTACCAGTAAATATTTTTTTTATGAACTTATTAATACTACACAATACTATGTGAAAATGTGATGTAACTTATACTAATTGTGACTAATTCCGTTTTGATTTATATACCTACATTCTTTAATACTTAAAATTGTAATATGTTGAACTTAAAAATTTAAAATTGTATCTAACTAATTACTTTAATATTGTCGTCATGAAATTTGATCTACTTGTTTTCTAACGTCCCAGTCATACGTATCGCCTAGATTCCAACGTGAACTTTGTCAATGTAACGCGTCATCATTTAATGTATCGTGTAAGTTAAGGTTACTCAACTACTATAAGCGATGAATTTCAAGCGATGTATTAGTGTAACTTAACTTTTTTTTTGGTTTGTATAATTTCATTTTTTTCAAAAAGGAGGGAGCCTATGTAGAGGCTACATACTATACATACTATACATACGACTGCGTAAGCATAATTGACTGGCTATGCCAGTCGTTCCCATCTGCCGTGACGAACGTTAGTGTCCTTAGTGTGCAGTGTATCGTGTATCTATCTTAATATAATTATATATCAATTACGGACTTTTATTACCAAGCAACCTTCATCATTATTAGCTTCAAGTAAACCCTTACAACAAACAAAACTCTACCCCAAATATCCTATAGTAATTTTTTAGATATCCTCAACAATTTGGACAGTGGACGTGAGTATATGTGGGCTTATAAAGGAGGGGTCATAGAAAAACTTCTATTATCCAAATTGAATTTTAAAAATATGAATTTGGAGACTTTAGGTTGTCCTAAGGTTGAAAGTAATTGTAACAGGCACACACATTTTCAAAGTGCAAAAACTATGAGAATGTGTCACTGTAGTGGGGTGGAAGTGCAAGCATTTGCTTTATGGCTTGCTAAATCAAATATTCCCACTTCCTTATAATAATGGTTAGGTTTAATTTTAATGGTTTTAGATGTATTAATATAGTTTTAATTTTATTTTAATGGTTTTGAATATTTAATTATTAAAAAACTATGTTTTACTTTTTCAGTATTAAAAACTGCAAATGTACTTATGTATTATATATATACTATGCTCTATTTAATTTTTTTCTTATTAAGCGAATGTACTTGTGTAATAACCCATGCTCTATTTAATTTTTTTCTTTTAAGCGAATGCACTTGTCTTTAATAAAAAAATGAACTAATATCGGAATATTATTGTTTATAAATGCAATTGTGTAATAAACCATGTTCTACTTAATTTTATATTTTTTCTTTTAAGCGAATGTATGTACTTGTGTATTATATACAGGGTTATGGGTTAAGTCGACCTAAATCCTTTAAGAGGTTGTAGTTTCCATCATTCCTGACTGATTTGACTATGAAACCCCATATCCTAAACTTAACCGTTCTCAAGTTATTGCCCTTTGATTTTTTTTTATAAAAATTACCCTTTTTTTGTCTATTGTCCCCTTATTTTTGTGTTTTGTGCCTCTAATTTAATTATTTTTGCTATTTTTGTCTAGTAGATTAGTTGTTTTATTATTATAAACAATAAAACTGCAAGTAACTGTACCAACAGAGCCGTAGTAGACGATTCATTGTTAAAAAAAGAAATAAATTCGTATAAAGTTTTTTTTTCTTTATTAGATATTTTAAAAAAAGTCTATGACAGTTGTGCTGCAGATGTGCTTCAAAATATCTACGGTTCTTAAGCTTTCCAACAAGGTATAACAAGTTAGGGTATTATCAGGATTCGCGGAAAAAACTGTGACAAAAGACTCCCTCCCAGGTAATAACAAAAATAAGGGTCTTTCCTTAAAGTGCTCACAGCGCCTATTGTCCTTCAATGGGTTGCGGAGCGTGCGAGTGGGATGTCATGCAATGTAAACAGGTGCGAGCGAGACAAGTAATTCCATGTAGAAACCATTTTTTTTTGTTATTGTGTTTGGTAATGGTTTGGTTAGTCTCATGTTAGTCTGCTTACGCGATTCATCCGTGGTAGATGCGATACTTGGTGCTCTTAGATTTTTTCTACTCGACTTGGCTTGTTTTTCTGGACTGTTTCCTCCTATTCGTGACTGTGCTTGTTAACTGGACTTTGATTTGTGCTTCTGATTTGGAACTGTTGAAGATGACGACCTTTACAAACGAGGAATACGCTGATATTTTGATTTGTTACGGGTACTGCAACTGTGTATCTTTACGAGCTCGTGAAGAATACATAGCACGTTATCCCGGCCGCCGAGTACCGGATATTAGTGTCTTCGACGGAGTTTACCGACGACTTCGAGAGACTGGCTCTGTTTCAAGGCGAAGAGCAGACCTGGGTAGACCACGTATTAATGATGATGATGAAGAGCAAGATAATGAGATAGTTCGACGATTTCGACTGGATCCGACTACGTCAACCAATATTGTTGCCCGAGAACTTGGACTCTCACAGTGGAAAGTGTGGTTTTCGGTGCATACTGCCGGTCTCTACCCCTACCACTATACGCCAGTACATGCAATCGAAGAAGGAGATCCTGTGAGGAGGCTGGATTTCTGCAGGTTTATGCTCAATGCAGATTTAGAAGATCCTTCATTTTTTAGAAGCATCTTGTGGACTGATGAGTCGAAATTTGATCAAGATGGGATGACGAATTATCATAACGCCCATTATTGGGCTCCGAAAGCACAAAGAAATCCCAATAAGAAAAGAATAAAGGGATCACAAAGACGTTTCAGCCTTAACGTGTGGATGGGAATAATTTCGAACGTTTTGATTGGGCCTTACTTTCTACCTGAAAATTTGAATGGAGAGACCTATGAAAATTTTTTGAGACAAGATTTACCTGATTTGCTTGACGACATACCACTAAGCCTCATTCGAGACATGTGGTTTCAACACGACGGATGCCCCGCGCACTACAGAAGGAGTGTCAGAGAGTGGCTGGACACTAATTATCCCAATAAGTGGATCGGGAGAGGTGGACCTACACCGTGGCCAGCTAGGAGTCCAGACTTGACCCCCATGGATTTTTATGTGTGGGGGCACATGAAAAGTTTAGTTTACAATGAACCCAACCCAATAACGTCTGTTAATGTTTTGAAGCAAAAAATTATTGATTCCGCAAACGAAATACGAAGAGGATTAACGACTGGTGTAGTGAAAAGTGGCTTAAGACGCAGAATGCGTGTATGTGTGCGAAACAGGGGCGGACATGTGGAACATGTACTGTAGAATTATTATAAAAAGATAAATAAACCTTATTTGTTACCTATTTGGATTGTTTTATTTTGTTTCCTGACTCAAATTAAATTTGACGCTTGAGTACCGCTATTTTGTACTACTACCTGGTAGCATTTCATCAAAGTTTTTGTTAAGGAATTCTAATAATACCCTAACTTGTTATACCTTGTTGGAAAGCTTAAGAACCGTAGATATTTTGAAGCACATCTGCAGCACAACTGTCATAGACTTTTTTTTAAAATATCTAATAAAGAAAAAAAAACTTTATACGAATTTATTTCTTTTTTTAACAATGAATCGTCTACTACGGCTCTGTTGGTACAGTTACTTGCAGTTTTATTGTTTATAATAATAAAACAACTAATCTACTAGACAAAAATAGCAAAAATAATTAAATTAGAGGCACAAAACACAAAAATAAGGGGACAATAGACAAAAAAAGGGTAATTTTTATAAAAAAAAATCAAAGGGCAATAACTTGAGAACGGTTAAGTTTAGGATATGGGGTTTCATAGTCAAATCAGTCAGGAATGATGGAAACTACAACCTCTTAAAGGATTTAGGTCGACTTAACCCATAACCCTGTATACTATGCTCTATTTAATTTTTTCTTTTTAAGCGAATGCACTTGACTATAATAAATAAAAATAAACTAATCTCAAATATTATTGTTTTATTTATAAAAATGTTTGTTTTAAAAACAAAGGTAAAAAAATAAAAAAAAACAATTAAATTGATACTATATATTTTATGTCTACATTATAAAAGTAACAAACAGTAAAATATTTTAATTATATGAGTAGATATGAGTTTAACAAAATTTCAGTAGCCATACACTTTAACTCTGCATCTATAAATGAATTTTCATCTCCGATTGCGTTGAGCGACTCCCAGGCTTCATTATAATTTTTCGGTTGTCGAAATTTAAAATATTTTCGATAAAAATTAACTCTATTCTCATAGCTTAGCTTTAGTTTATTCAAATGTTTTATTTGAGCGTTCACCGACTCTTGAATATTTTCCATTTGCCTCCATTCAAAACCATTGATATTGATTTTATCACCATTTTCATTTATCATTTCCAATATTGGTGTAGATCCCACAGCTGCTTGAACTCTATCAGACGATATTATTTCACTCGATGATGTTGCGCTCATATTAAAGAAGTCCGTTATTAATGTAGACTGCTTCATCAAATCTTCCCATTCCTCAACTGTATATTCATGAGATCCGTTTAAATTCACATGAACACTTAATACACACTGACTGGTGATTTGTTGCAGTTTTATATACACATAAATGTGTAAAATGTCAGATTGTTGTGGTGAACAATATTTTGAAACTTCTCTGCGTATTACATACACCATCTTGTTTAATTCACATTGTTGCACATAGTGAGGTGGTGACATGTAATTCATTTTTTACTGCACTTTGAGAGAGAGACGACCGCTATGGCGGGGGGCAGGTGGTGAACTATTATTACTGATTAATTTTACGAACTTCACCAGTAAGCACATTGTGATTAAATAGGACATCATTGATAATTAGACAATAGGCGGTGGTGTTTGATGGAGCATTTTTCTTAAAATCCAACTCCACTTTAATATCAATGGCTCCACCCGCATTATATGTATCGCATTGTCGTGACGTATCTATGACACATAGCGGATATTTTGTTTTAAAATGTGCAGGATTCACTTGCGGGCTACTCGTGCATCGATCATAATAAACTTGTTGGAAGTTAACGAATGCATTGTATAGAAGTGGAAAAGATGCTTTCTCAAAATCTGCTGCAAACGAGTCAAATGGATAATATTGAGAGTTTAAGTACACTCTACAATTGGATAAGTTGCAATGATCGAACATGCTCATGTCTTTTGTTTCATCATTTTTTTTAGCTGTCTGCAAACCAATGATGACGAACCGCGGTTTTTCCAACTGAGAACTGGTTTTAATACTCCACACATGTTTCTGAGCGGTTGGTAGTAAGGGATATTCATATAAATCCCATGTGCGAAAAGCAATGGAAATAGGTATATTACGCTCAACATATGACATCAACAATTTAACAATGGGCACTCGCCATACTACGCGAGTTATCTCAATATCCGCATGTTTAGTAGCATCCTTGACAATTACACTGTTCACATTGGTATTGCAACGATTTAGAACAAGCTCATGTTTCGCATTGACAATCACCCGTTTATAATCTTCGGCAAACCCCAACAAATGTGATAAAGGTATTGTGAAGCTATAGTCACCATCTTCGATAGGTTTTATAGTACCCACATTCCACCCACTATTCTCCAGTGCATAGTCACTCTCTTTACTGTAGGAGAGGATTCCTTTCATTGTGGTTGTGATGCCACAATTATTTGATCTATCAATCTCCACCCCGTTAAGCTCATAGCGAACGTCTTGAAATAGGAAAACAGGTCCATTGTTGACGAAGACAGATTCCTTCTTAATCTTACCCTCAATCAAAATATGACTTTGACATGGGAGTACTATTAGATCTTGACGATTAATGCAAATACGTATCTCATCGTTATTTTTAAACGACTCATTGTATGGATTAAAGGGATGAAACTCTAGACTCTCAATGCTATCATCGAAATGCACTTTCCCACCAATGTCTAAGATAGATGATGAGGACATATTTTAAATCCAATATTCTGTAGGAATTTAATATTTTCTCTTGACAACTTATTTTTCCCACCCCGCTGCTGCTGCTGCTGCTTAATGTTAGTTTCCGTATCGACACTTTGTTGTTGACTAAGGATTGAGGTGGTATTACTATCGTTCTTATATACAATCATTTTATCTCACTTTCCTGATGTGAAGACGTACAGATATATTCTCACCTCTGAAATTAACCAAGTTTCCGTGCTCGTTCACTATACGAACAACAATACGTTGAATGTTATTGTTCTTTTTAACAGGTAAATAGATTATGTTGGTGGGTGACTCTATAATTTGGTATTCGGGTGGGACGGAGGGGGAAAATTCATGTATCACGTGTGATGACTCGTTGTTGACAAATGATCCATCAACTATAACTACACTCTACTCTTATAGTGTTCGTTATCAGTATATCTATCGGTTGATCAGACCAGTGTGCTGTACCCGCTTCGAGAACAATCGGTGAGAAACCGAAGAGGGAACCGATGGTGTTCTGTTTGTCAAAGTGGATGTTTAATTTGGGTGAGAATACCATACACTTGCATGTATTGGTGTTGATATCTATATCGATAAGATTAGCCCCATCATTGTTAGCCAATTTAAGCATCTCTCTATTCAAATAACGAATAATATCGTTAAGCTCATAGGCACCCTCTGGTATCTCTATCACATTATCACCATAATGGAAAAGGTTATTGCTTTTGTCCACGTTGGGAATAGAATTGAATGTTTTAAAATACACTAAAGCACACTCGTATGATTCATCATCATTCAGCTCTAAAGCCGGAAAAACAGTCCACTACCAACTCTGAATTGTTACCTTTGAGACTAACCGAAAATGAAGACATAGTCTCACTCAGTTGAATGGGAAAGTTTAAATAAAACAATTTTTATGAAACACTTGTATTTATTAACATAAAATAATGATATTTTCACAATTTCTTGAAACAGTTTAATAAAAATGTAATACACAGATGACCGCAGTTCTTTGCATTAAATTTTTGAACACGATTATAGTTGTATTCAATAGAAACATTATTATCAGCCCTCTTCATATAACTAATAAACTCTACAGGCGGTCTCAAGTCCCCATAGCTATCAAAGTATATACAACGGTTTCCTTTCTTCATGTAAGCACACCAATGTGTTCCATCACCACTTCTTCTGTCCAAGTTAATTACTCCTGTCTCATTGTAGTGTGGTTTGATTGAGGTTAGATCATCTCGCATAAAGATACCTCTAAAATGGGGTATTTTTTCTCTCTTCACAACGCCAAGATGTCTCGATCTGTGAGGGCTCTTTTCGGTAAAGCTAGTTTTTTTTTTTTTTAGAAACGGGGTAACATACAGCCTCGTTTGTATGGCGCCATGTATAGTCCTTTACATAACACCTTTTCACTGCTGCTACCACCACTATCTTTCTTTTTCACCATTTCATAAATATTTTTTGCTGCTGCGGTGGTGCCACCGAGCAACGATCCGGCAGCCCCCAAAGCTGCTAATATGGGTAAAAATGGTAGAAATCCTCCTCTTTTTGGTAGAGGTATAACACGTGTATGTTTTATCACTTTTCCTTTAGCATATTTTTTAGCTGCCTTCACGGCAACCTTGAGAAGAGCGTTGTGTGAAAGGTCTCCTCTCCCTCCTTTTCTTTTAGCTTCTTGAATGCGACGTTTCACAGCTTTATGACTGTGACTGATTACTTTTCTAATGGACACGCCCATGCCACGTTTAACTTTAAATTTCATGATTTTATTAACTGCGAGAGCAGCCAATCGTTCCGATAATTTGGCTGAAGAATCACGCCAACGTTGCTCGGCGGCAGAGGCTAATTGTAAATCGGCTTTATGTCTGTTTTCTATATGAGATGGGTTTTGTGCGTACGCTATATCATGTGCTTTGCACGCCTCATCCAATTGATTGATACCATTATCGTTGCGAGTCAACCGCTTATATAGTTTTGTTCCCGGACCGCAATAATTGTAGCCGGGGATATGAAGCTCAAATGGTAGATTATTTATCAAATTATTAATTAATCCACCGCCACCTGTTCTCACGTTTGCTCTTCGATAAGAACTAAACAAATTTGCATGTCTTATCATATTAAATAGCACATGAAGAATCAACCTTACACTTTGATGCTAAGTATTTTATACTACAATCACAATCCACCTCCACTTCTTTGCTTTGTTCATCTTCCATTTCTTGACGACAATATGGACACGAGCCCCTTGTGAAGAAAGCTAAATCAATTTGTGTCACATCGGGATCATCCGTATAGGGATTCACAGGATGCGTACGACAAATGAAATGTTTTTGAAGGTCGGGATCATCTTGTAAATGTTTAGGTAATTGAAGTTCCCACAATTGTAGTTTATCCGCACAATATTTCAAGAGAAATGATTTTGGAATATTTTTTAACTCATCTCTTGTTGGTTCTTGATAGAACATGGTGATAACAATAAATAATCGTCTACTATCATCAAATGTTCACATTAGAATGAAGTTTATTAAACAAAACACGTGTCTAAAAGTAAAAGATTGGTCTATGAAGAATGTGGTGGAGAACAATAGAAACGGGGTATTATTAACAAATAACATACGATGTCTTGTCTGTGGACCATCAAACTGTGGAAAGACTAATGTTTTGTTAACGTTGCTATTAGATCCGAATGGTATTAAGTTTTGTAATGTTTATCTTTATTCAAAATCCCTACAACAACCGAAATATTTATTTTTAAGTGAAATACTCAAAAGAGTGGAAAATTTATCATTCTTTGCGTACAACGACAAAAGTCAAGCGATTGCTCCAGAAGATGCAGAAGAAAATAGTGTGGTTATATTCGATGATGTAGCGTTGGAAGATCAAGACACTATACGACAATACTTTTCCATGGGGCGTCACAGAGGACTCGATTGCTTTTATCTCTGTCAAACCTATAGCAAAATACCTAAACAGTTGGTGCGGGATAATGCTAATTTGATGGTGTTATTCAAACAGGATGATTTAAACTTGAAGCATGTGTATGATGATCATGTAAACACTGATATGTCGTGGGAAACATTCCAAAACCTTTGTCGTCACTGTTGGAAGGAGAAGTATTCGTTTTTAGTGATTGATAAGGAGAGAAATATTAGTAAGGGAAGATACCGTAAAGGATTTGATAATTATATATTAATTTAATCAGACCTGATATGTGTTCTGTTCAAAAGTAAACTGGTCTGATGATCTGACCTGTTCAAAAATAAACTGATCTGATAACCGAGCTGTTCAATCCTACTGATCTTCCCTGATATTTAAATGTATATAAGAATATATTTTTCAAAAATGTGTGACATATCACAATGTCGTCTGCTGCAGAACAGATGTTGGGTGATAAAAACCTAAAACGTAAATTAATTAAATCAGTTGTTTCTGTTAAGAAAAAAGTGAAGGCATTAACAAATACCAGAGTTTACTCGAACATAGTGATACATATTCATCACCAGTATTCTGCGCGGATAATGTTATTGTTTTCTTTTCACCACATGAGGCGTGGGAGCGTACAAGGCTCATTGTTATCAACATACTAGATAATGCATGTGCGTCTAGCACTGTTATTGAGATTTTAAATAATACACATCTTCATTAGCGAATATCCACAACACTCTTTCGTGAATGAATATTTATGTAGCCTCCCACTTGTGTTCAAGATCCAGGTCGTGGGAATATAATTTTAGATGTGTACGCAGCACACAGCCCCCCCCGCCTAGCGCTCTTATTGATATTTAAATAATATACATATTTGTTATCAACAACCAACTACCAAACAACTATCTTACTTCACCATCGCTCCGTTGAGCTGGAACATACCTATACTCTTGAATATCTTGAAGCGACACCGCTATGGACCCGCATCCCTACCGAGCGACCACCAAGCGACCGCCGCCGCCGGCCAGCAGCTCTGCATACCTTACCTACTCACTCCAACTCAACACCACCACCCCACCCACACACCCATCCGGAAGCTCAACTCTCCACCCACCACGCCCCCAACAGAAATCAACAGCAACCTTAAGTGGTCCAAAACCCCAACATACCTACGCGAAATCATTTGAATCATACCTAAACCACACAAAACCAACATAACTTGGACGCTCGCTACATACATACGCCATACTAACCAGAGACCTTTTTACAGTGGTTTCAAGTGGTCCAGAACCGGCAATAATATACTACTAGCACTTGTCACTGTGAATATCAAATAAGCTAAGCCATCGGTTCACAAACCCTACGATGGGAGACCTTTTTTTATGACAGAAGCTAGCTGGTCAACATCTATCATAACTTAGGATGCACCATCTTGTTAAAAGATGTAGGCATTACGATGTTTCAACGCTGGAATCGAGGACACGAGACTTGTTTCCAGAATGTTTTGGTACTTTACTGCATTAACAGTTCCTTCTACAAAATGTAGATGACCCAGACGTTGTGCTGACATGCAGCCCCATATCATCACCCATCCAGGAAACTTCACTTTTCTTTTGATACAATCGGTATGGAAAGCTTCATCTTTATTTTTGTTAATTTTTTTCCGTACATCACCGATCGTCACCTTAAAGGATTCATTACTCCATATTACGTAGGTCCCTACATAAATTTTGTCGTACTTTTTTATTTATTAATTTTTTTCGAAGTAATGCCCATTAGCACTGATACATGCTCTCATACGGTCGAACCATGTATTAAATACGTCGCCCCAGAAACCATCTGGAACACTACCACATATCTCTTCAAATGCGCCTATAAGCTCTTCGTCATTAGAAAACTTGCGTCCTTTTAGTGCTTTTTTTGCATAAGGAAAAAATGCAAAGTCGCATGGCGCTAAGTCTGGACTATAAGGAGGATGTCCCAGTAATTTCACTCCAAATTCACGCAAATAGTCTATAGTTTTGCCAGCCCGATGTGCGGGAGCGTTGTCCTGATGCAGAAACCATGTGTCGAGTCTTGAGTTTGGTCGCTCGTTTTTCAATGCTTCTAAAACTCGAGGCAAACATTCTTCCGTGTACCAACTTGCAGTAACCGTCTTCTGTTTATCAAGCACGATAGGCGACAATATTCCGCGTTTTGAGAAAAATACAGCCAGCATTCTTTTTTTAACAGATGGAGACATTTTTACAGACGTTGGCGCATCTTCATCTTGAAACACCCATACTTTGCTTTGGGATTTAGTTGGGACATCAAAATAGTAAAGCCAAGTTTCATTGAATTGACGTACTTAGATTTGCCGCCGTCAAATTTTTTTAACATCTCATGACAACAATTCATACGCTGTTCCCGTAACTCGTCAGTCATCGAATGTGGTACCCAAAGTGAACAAAGCGTCCTAACTTTTAGATGTTCGTGAAGAATTCGATGAACAGTTGGTGCATTTAAATTCAGGGTTTTCTCGATCTGTCGATATGTCACATGCCGGTCTTCTTCCAGTAGTTTTCGCACTGCCTTAATGTTTCTATCGGTAGTTACCTCTATTGGCCTACCCGGCCTCGAATCGTCCTCCAAGCTAAAATTGCCGCGATTAAACTGAATAAACCATCTTTCTATAGTCCTTAAGGAAGGACACGTTTGTTCTAATACACCACTCATTTCTTCAAAACACTGTTGTTTAGTCAAGCCACGCTTGTAGTAATATAACATTATTACACGAATATCGCGACGAGTAAACTCAGTTATGTTTAATTTTCAAAAAATCGCCATAAATCTACAAAGCTACTTTACGGCACGAAACTTGTACTGTTATTGTTGATATTAGTTTGCCTTTCTAAATCTACCCTCAACTAAACAATATCTTACATTTATTTCGCATACGACAAAACTTATGTAGTGGCCTACTTATTTCACGCCATTGGTCTGCCGTCCAATTTTCATGACCTTGAACGAATTTCAGCCTTTTCTTTTTCTGGAGACGCGTGAGAAAAGGTTTTTCTTTAGCAATATAAAATCCATAGCCCAATCGTTTTACGACCCTCTTGCAGGTATCGACAGATACATCTTTGTGAATCATCTCTCTCCACTTCAAGGTCAGTCCTCCTGCGCGAGCACGACGATTATTTTTAATGATTTTATTTAAAACTCGATTTTCAGCTTCACTTGTGATTCGCGGCCGACCAGGTTTTTTGAAACATTTAACCGTGCCATTTTTCCTGTAATGTTCGATAATGGTCTGAACTGTCGATCTTGGTAGGGATAAGTCCTTGGCTATTTGGTAAGCAGATTTGCCATTATTGTTGCTACGAATAATTATTTTTCGTACTTCGTCAGCGATAGGCTTCCCACGAGCCATTTTGTTTGAAAATGATGATAAAATTCTATGAAATACGGTTTTTATATGTTAGAAAAGACAGGTACGCATCATGTGACGGATGATTTATATTTTCAATTCAAATTTAACTTATTTTTCAATTAAAACAAACAGTACTGAGACATAGACGAACTATTTTGCATCGATTAAGAACTAGACGAACTATATTGAGTTAAACGAACTATTTTGAGTTAGACGAACTATTTTGAGTTAGACGAACTATTTTGAGTTAGACGAAGTAAATCAAAGTGCAATAAATACATAATTTAGGTAAAAGATGTTTTTATTTAAAATTGCCTGATTAACAACAATAGGATGGAGAGTTTCACCCCATAAATTTTTTTTTTCATAGGCCTTTTTTATTAAAATATAGTGAAGTTGAATACAGACAACCTTTGCAATATATGACTAGATGAACTCTTTTGCATTGGGGCTCGTATTATATTGTACCGGACTCCAACAGGCAGTTCAACGATACCTGTTTAGGGAGGTGTCGGAGCTTGGAGAGGGCAGACAGCCACCGAACCGACAGGACGGGACGCCAACCAAACGCAAGCCTGCATACAAGAATCTAATTACTATCACGGAATCTCTCAACACTGGCTCGGCCGCAAAATAGAATGATTAACTCACCGAAGCACACGTTGGGAGCCGACTCCCGGAACCAACCAGATAAGCACGTGCCACACACCACACCGCGTGGTGTAGACACCGGTGCACAGACACACAAAGCAACCCTGAAAAGATTCCGCAAATTAACCACTACTCTCCAAGAATACCCCGAATCTCAGTCGGAATGTCCCGCTTGGAATCCCCGAGACTCAACAAACAAGAGCAGGTGCGCCACGATTCACCAAGAGAGAGAACAGACACAGACTCCACAGTACACCTCACAATATCTCCAGGCAGACAGACGCCGCGCCCCAAAATGGCCACTTACATACAGGCCGAGTCCTTTTCGCCTTCGCAAGTGCTCTTCCGGTCCACGGGCGCATCAATTATTCAGCCGCGCGAACAAAAAAGACCATAAAATGTACTTTATGATTAATTATTATTAAATTGATTTTTCCACTTGACATTAGCCGACAGCCACAAACGACAACTATCCATTCTCGTCAACTCGACCACAGACTTCATTATCTTCCGTGATGGTTCAGCACAGACTCAAAAGAAGGGTGTTAAACGTTTTAGCATTTCAACCTAAAAACGAAAGGACAACCTTCTACGCAAATTAAAAATTACAAAAGTCACGAAATCCGAATAAACAAAGGGCTATATAATTTCGATAGATAAACCACAGACTACATTGTCTTTAGCAATGGTTCAGCCACAGACTAAAAACAAGGGTATTAAATAAACGAGACACTAACCTTTCTATGAAAATTACAAACTACAAAAGTCCTAAAATTCGAATAGATAAAATGTACTACAATTCGACAGGCTGAACAAACCACAGACTACAGAGCAGAACGAACTAACGCGCCAAATTTAAAAGTTACTCAAATGGCGACCGATGATTGATCCATCCGTCTGACAGCGTCCTCAGTCCATTCAGACAGGCGTGCTGTCAGCAAAGAAAAAAAGTGTTACAACCCGTATTTTTGTTCGAAATTTTCACCAAGCAAACGAGCAGATAGTAAGTGATCACCGCCGCCCATGGACATTGCAACAACGGGTCCAATGCGTTTCCGGCCTAAATATATCAAATAAAGAAGAAACTGGACGATTTTAAATTCCTGAAGCCATTATGATTTTTCTCAGCGTTCTGGTGTTGCCAGGTGCCGAAGTCGTCGATTTTGGAAGGCCGATCACTGCCGGCGATTACGAATCAGGACTTGCACGTATGACAAAATTCACAAAAAAGTACCACAAATACTATTAATTACACTCCAACTACTAGCTGACCCACGGGCATCAAACGCAAATATCTGTGCCGGTTTCAAACTAAATTCATACTGACTTATTTTACTTACCTACGAGTAGGTTAAGGTTTCTCGCCAGAATGTATTCTCAAATGTTATCGTAAGCAACTGCATTCCCTGTATTCCGTGCCAGGGCAACTTCATAATAATATAAAAGGACCTCCGTTTCGTGGGATGTCGTAAAAGGCAAGAAATAGATATTCCCGAACCACCTTCGGCTGAAGAAAACTACGAATAATGTTGATAACAATAATTCTAATTGATTCTGATATTGAGACAGTTTTCCTTTTTTATTAATCAAGCAAATAAGTTAAAAATATATTGTGGGTACTAATTATGCTGCCACACTGCTGTTTAAAAATGTTTACAAACATTTTCAAACACTAATACATTACTAACAAATGTTAGGAATTGTTACATTCCGTTAGGAATTGTTAGATGTTTTGAGTGCTTCTACACTGATGAAAAATGTTTACAAACATTTATAACATTTGAAAACATGATATCGGCTCGCAATTGTGCGAGTGTTTATATAGTTTAGCGATGAAGGTACGACAAACCGTTTACGGTTGAGTTCTTTAGGTCTCCAAAAATAATTAAGATTGAACAGACTAAATTACTTTTGATCTCTTTAATTTGATCTTATTGTTTGATTAAGTATGTCTAAGGAAGATATGTATCTTTAAAATCTATAATATTGTGTTAAAAAGTTGTGAAATTTTATGTTTCTCTGGTTATAATTATAATAATTCAATCCTGGAAGAAATAAAAATGTTCAGTACATAACTAAACATAAACTTAGTTAACTTATCTGTATTTTTTTATAATCTGTTATCAGATGGCAACATTATTTCGTTCATACTTCATGTTTTGAGGATAGTAACATTTTTTTCTCTTCCTATTGTCCCTGGCATGGCAGTGAGGCATTTTTTTCTGTATCGAATGTAAAATTACTTTATTTCAATAGTGAAAAGATTTTTCGCCATATTTTCTTTTATTTATACGTCCAACATAATGGTCCTTCGAGTGATAATAAGTACGCAGTGCGTGGTAAAGTATATAGTCTACAATATAGTATCGGTGTGATTTGCGCGGCGTGGGCGCACGTGCTTCGCCGAGTGTGCTGCAAGTGCGGCGCGTGCCCAGGAGTTCTGCATCGGAGCGCCCGGCGGTCTTTCTCAATTTTGTTTGCATCAAGCATTGAAAAAAAATTATTCTCACGACCTACAAGAAATATGTCGGATCTCAAGAAATGGAAATTACTTCGTGCATCGTGCAAGACCACACTGACCAGAATCCAAAACTTTATTGAAAACCCGATCAATTTAGCTTCTGCCACGGTTGATGTGTTGGAGTTGATATACCATCTTTTGATGGCAAAGATTTTACCAAATTCAAGCCGTTTTAAGAGCTGTATACATCTGTCATTGATAACAATGCAGCACTTACAGACGTACAAAAACTGTTTTACCTCAGAAAATACCTTGAAGATGAGGCATTATCTGTTATCATTAATCTACCGGTGACCGTTTACCGTTTACCGTTGCTGACTGCAAATCATACAAAGAGGCTAAGGAGTTATTAAAGAAGCGATATGATAATAGAACTCGTTTAATTTGCAATCACATAAACTTCTTGTTGGACATACCATTAATTCAAAAGGGTACAGCGGTCGCTATAAGGACCTTTGTCTCCCAGGTAAAACAACAGCTATATGCATTAAACAATTTAGACGAACCACTTGATAAGTGGGATCGTCTCTTGTTGTGCTTACTTTCTAAAAAATTGGATACATATACTCACCGTTCATCTTGACAGAAATCCAGAAGTTCTGCCGACTATGGCAGAATTTCTAGCCTATTTGGACAAGCGTGCTATGGCGCAGGAGGATACCTCCCCAATAGGCCATAATAATCAAAAACTGAAGCCTGCAGTGCGGGTAGCTCATATTTCTATTAATTCAAATTCCTTTAACAATGTATGTGCATATTGCCATAAAAAGGGTCATGTCATCTTTGGGTGTCCTAAATTTAAAACGGTCCCTATCTTGCTTAACTTTTATAACTGAAAACAAGTTGTGTCTTACTTGTTTGAGGTCACATCCAATGTCTGCAAATATAAATTTAAATGTAAAATTTGTAAAGAATCTCATAATACTCTTTTACATTCCAATGAGAAAGAGGCTCCTGTCTCATTATATTCTAATAACAATTCTTTAAGCTGTAATGTCTTGTTACCTACAGTTAAAATTAAAGTCACCGACAAGTTTGGTCATGACATTATCATACTCGTACGTGCTTTGCCCGATAGTGGAAGCAAAGCTTCTTTTGTAACCAATGCTTTAGTAAACTGTGCAGTCATGAACAGATCCAGGCCAGCGAGCAAATTCAAAGTCAAATTATAATATTTGTTTTTAATTTATGACCAAATACACTGTCGTTCAAAATTCCACCATCACTGTAACGTCTCATAGACCCAACATCAATGTAAGTGAATCTTTCTTTTGCGTCAACGACGGCCAACAAAACTATTGAAAATGTTTTTTTTTATAGTTAAAAAAATTGGTTCCCGAGTATGGTGGAACTTTTATTACGACATGTTTGTCATCAATAGCACCGACGCAGTGATAAAATTGGCAGATATTTTTAAAATCTTCAGCTATTTCCTTCCATTCATTTTCAGTAGGTTCTCAAACACTTCCAATAATGCTTGAAACTGTACACAAGTCCATTCTGTAGCTATATAAGCCATTGATGTGAACGAATTCCCTGTAGCCAAGTATCTGTAACAGATGAAATAAATGTTAATATTTTTAATATTGTAATAATTGTGTTTTTGTTACAGTAAAAGAAGCCAAAAATTTATGGAAAAAACTACGCGACGGTCACAGACAGTCACACAATAGGCGAAAAACGACTACTGGATAAGCTGCTAATAATGACAAAGGCTGGAAATATGGTAAATTAATGGATTTTTTTAATACCGTACATGGCAAACAGGCCGAGGACCACTACAGACTCCAGAGTTTGAAAACGCCAAAAGTAATTTAGAAGAAAATGCAACTATTTCAAGAAAAATAAAATCAAATGATAGCGTGATAAAGTATTTACGAGAAAAAAAGGCAAGAGATTAAAGGGCCGCTGAAAAAGATCAATTACGAAAACAAATATTGACAAGGCTAGAACCACCGAAAGATGTTATGAAGTCTTTTTTTGACACAATGTATGAAATGAGTAAGAATTTGTCTGAAAACTTTCAGATGAAGATACAGAATGAAGTTTTTAAAAGTGTAATGACCGCCAGAGAGGAAAATTCAAAAGCAAGGATAGTTTCTAATATTTCTGGGACAGAATCGTTTACACTACCTCCTCCTGCCCCTCGTCCTGGAACATCGTATTCGATACATAGCTCTCAACCATTACATGCAGTACTTAGTCCTGAGTCACATATTTATCACGTAACTTCGCCCCCACCTCGTCCTGGAACATCGCATTCGACACATAGCTCTCTATCATCACATTCAGTACTAAGTCAGATATTATTTCGCCCCCATGTCAGCCTATACTTAATGACATAATTGACACTAGCACCGATGGTCAAGATGTCAATTCTTATTTAACTGATGACGCTACTATGAAAATTTGTAGGTAAAATAGTAATTACATGTTTGTACGGATAACCAAATATAAATGTAAGATATACAGCATTATTCTTTGTATATGCGAAACCTGAAAGTAGTTTGTTCAGAATCAGTGACTGAATTTTTACACCATGTTATATTTTGTCCTAAACATATTTAAAAAATGTTACAAGTTGGACACCAAATCAAAACATCGTTATTACCGGCCATCTTAAGTCTTGGTGGATAGTTTCAACTTTGTTGGGTTATAATAACAATAAAATAAGATTTCACATAAACGAATGGAATGGGAGAACAATCTTAATTTTGTTAACTTATACATAAGCTGTTACTCGGTTGTCAATGTTAAGATTGTCAAGCCTGGCGTTTTGCTTCAAGCGTCTCTCATAATAAAATTATTGTGCCGTAAAAAATTTGGATAATGAGTTTTGGATACAGTAATGTGCATACACAGAAAGGTGCGAATGTTAGCGGTGTGCGGTGATAATGTGTCCATGGCAGTGCGACGGTACGATGAGCAATTTGGTGTAATAGTGTCGTGAAACACCATGCTTTCCGCCACACAACGCTTAAGGGACTACGGGCAGTTCCAGCCTCCGACCGCCGTTAATCGAGGTGTGAATCGCATTCCAACGGTAAAAGTGATGCCATCAAAAACAAAACTTGTAAAAAAAACCAAGTCTCGCAACTCAGTTCTTCTACCGTAAAAAGTTGTGAGATCCATGTAATACCAAGTCGGTTAATTTATTCAGTTCCTACTTAAGGGTCCTTCTGTCTTAAGTTATCACGTAGGTAATTAGCTAACCTAACAAGTAACAACATCTTATAGTGACCATATTATCAATATTAAAAATCTTTTATGTTTTAAATAAATAGATTGACTTGGCCATCGCATGAAAACACAATATATCTCACAAGACAAGTAATACCTACATATTATATTAAATTTTCAAATCAAATCAAATCAAATCAAATGTTTTTATTCAAAATTGGTTTGGTTTACAAACACTTTTTGAAAGTCATGCAAGTTATGCCAATGCTTCAGGCAAGGCCCTACTGTGAGAGGGCCCGGGAGAAGAAGCAGCAAGAAACTCCCGGGTTTGTTTTTTTCCTGCTCACAGTTACAGATAGCACTTATCATCTACTACAATCTATATTCATAAAACTCATGTCCAAGCAGTCTTGTCTTTAAAATAATCATCTAATTTGTAATATCCTTTCGTCATAAGAATGCTTTTAATATGAGTTTTAAATTTAAGGTAAGGCATTTCTGTAAATTTCGATGGAATTTTATTATAAATCTTTACACATGTACCCATGAACGAGCCACCAGTTTTACAGAGTCTAATATTTGGTACAATCAGTTTAGCCTTATTTCTCGTATTAATATTGTGGATGTCACTCTTCTTAAGAAAACTATCGTAATATTTCTTAACATACAAAATATTATCCAATATATATTGTGACACCACAGTTAAAATATTAATTTCCTTAAAGAGATCCTTAAGCGAGTCCCTAGGCCTGAGGTTGTAAATGGCACGGACTGCTCTTTTCTGTAAAATAAATATAGACTCAATATCTGCAGCTGAGCCCCACAACAACAGACCATAAGACATGACACTATGAAAGTAGCTAAAATAAACTAACCGTGCTGTTTCTACGTCAGTTAAGAGCCTTACTTTCTTAACCGCGTAAGCAGCTGAACTCAGCCTCCCAGACAAGGCTTCAATATGAGGACTCCATTGTAGCCGTGAATCTATAGTAATGCCAAGGAATTTCGTTGAATTTACAAGGTCAAGTACTTCCTTATTTATAACTATTTGAGTTGGTACCTGTTTTACATTTGGTAAAGTGAATTTCATACATTTCGTTTTACTAGCATTTAACATAAGGTTGTTACATGTAAACCATTGCAACACTTGGGAAACAGTATTATTTACTTCGTCAAAACATGTTTTTCTCCTATCAACTTTAAAAAGTAATGAGGTGTCATCTGCAAATAATACAGTTTCACACAAGTCCTTTGTGAAATAAGGAAGATCATTGATATATATTAAAAATAACAGTGGTCCTAATATTGATCCTTGGGGCACTCCCATAGTAATGTGTGCTCCTGGGGACTCCTTGCCATTAATAACTACTTTTTGAATACGGTCGGATAGGTACGATTTTATAAGGCCAACTGATTGTGTTGAGACACCATAATGCCTAAGTTTATTTATCAGTATATTGTGATCAACGCAATCGAACGCCTTTGAGAGATCACAAAATATACCAATGGCATCCTGCTTACACTCCCAAGCATCAAAAATTTGCTTAAGGAGTGCTATACCTGCATCAGTGGTATTTTTACCTCTCGAAAAACCGAACTGATTAACATGAAACAAATTGTTTAAGTAGAAATGAGACAGCAGCTGGTTATAAATAACTTTTTCAAAGATTTTACTAAGAACTGGTAACATTGAGATGGGTCTGAAATTAGTGGGGTCGCTTTTATCTCCAGATTTAAATAAAGGGATTAATTTACCATGTTTCATTAGATTGGGGAAGCTACCATCGTCAATACATTTATTGAAAATGTGACTTAGATGTGGCGCTATGGAATTAATTATTGGTTTTATTATCATAGTAGAAAGACCCCAGAGATCACCTGATTTCTTGATCTTAATAGACTTAAAAGTCTTTATAATTGTATCAGAATTAATGTATTTGAAGCTAAATGAAGTCAGGCATTTTTCAACACATGATTCCATTAAAGTCATAGCAAGCTGAGGGCTCGCGTTTAAGTTTTTTGTTATTTCATGTGGTATTTTCGAGAAGAAATCCTCAAATGCGCAAGCAACTGCGCTATCAGTAGTAACATTTTTATCATTGACCTTTAAAGTATACTCATGATCCTTAAATTTTTCTTTACCTGTTTCTTTATTAATAATGTTCCAGGTAGTTTTGATTTTGTTATCAGAATTCTTAATCTTATTAGCAATATAAATTGATTTAGCTTTCGCACAGACTAGTTTAAACGTTTTTGAATAAATTTTAACATGATTTAAAAATTCAGGGTCTGTGGAAGTCGATTTATCTGCATAAAGTTCAAAAAGTTTAATTCTGCTTTTGTATATACCAGGAGTTGCCCAATCACTAAATTTAGTTTTAAGGTTCTCACATTTAATCTGTTTTTGCTTAAAAATGTTATTAAATTCACTATTAATTAATCCAGACACATTACTGTATGCTTGATCCGTTGTATCATCATCAGAAATTTGTAGGAACGGAATTTTTCTAGCAATATTGTTTGTAAAATCACTAACACGTCTATGTGTGATTGGTCTACAAGATATAGTATATTGTGATAGGTCATGATGGTACTCAATGGTGGCTAATTGTCCGCTATGGTCTGAACAAATACAATTTAATATAGATTTATTGATAACATTACAATCACAAAAGATGTTATCTAAGCAAGTAGCCGATGATGGAGTAACCCTTGTCGGTTCAAAAAATACATAACCCAAATTAAATGATTTAAACAAATTAATGAACCTTATTGAGGTAGAATTTGAAACTAAAATATCAATATTGAAGTCTCCACAAACAACTACTTTTTTATTTCTTTTACATAAAATTTTCAGAGCATCTTCCATAGCGGATTCAAACAATGGGTAGTTGCCTGCAGGTGGTCTATATATTTGATTGTTTAGTGCGATTGCCAAGTCAATCTATTTATTTAAAACATAAAAGATTTTTAATATTGATAATATGGTCACTATAAGATGTTGTTACTTGTTAGATTAGCTAATTACGTGATAACTTAAGACAGAAGGACCCTTAAGTAGGAACTGAATAAATTAACCGACTTGGTATTACATGGATCTCACAACTTTTTACGGTAGAAGAACTGAGTTGCGAGACTTGGTTTTTTTTACAAGTTTTGTTTTTGATGGCTTCTCATTTCTTTTTGTAGATAGTTCTACTTTTTTTCCTTTTACAAGTTACCTTTGAACATAATTATATCTAGGTACCTATCTACACCTATTATTCCATTATATTATATACAGGTACACTGATTCATTCACTGCAAATGTTACTTTGTTATACAGGTACAGTAATTCATTAACTGCAAATGTAACTTTGTAATCCTATATATTTATATGGGATTACAAAGTTATTTATGCAGTTGATGTATCTAGAAAACTAGACCGAAATTGCAAAATGTTTTAGTTTTTCCTTGATCTATACACTAAACACTAATTGTGTTCCAAATTTGAAGCTTCTATGTCTGCTAGAAGTGCCTTAGAGTTTTGATGATCGGTCAGTCAGTCAGTGAGTGACGAAATTAAGAAACTTTGACTAGTTGTAATTCTTAAACTACTGGTTCAAATTTAATGAAATTTGAAATATAACGTGTTTATACAATGCCTGCTTGGTTACAAAAAATTCAGGCTTCTAGCTTTAACCACAACGAAGTTATAGGGGGTCGAAAATGGCCTGAATTGCTTCGAGAAAAGGATGGTACGGCCGTGCCGCTTTTTTGCTCGACTTGGCGGGGGCACTGCCGTGCCCCCAGATTAAATTCATTATTGTAAATAATAGTAATTAATATTTTTAAACACGCCAAGACGGTTGACAGTTAACCGCGGCGAGCGCGTTGCATTGACGCGTGCCGCACGCTCGGTGACAATGTTTACGCGGGGACAACGGAGCAACTCAGCAAGCTTGTAACTGTTTGAGTTTTCAAGATACACCTTTGAAAATTTTTGTGTAGATTCTTTAGACGAAAATATTTGACACATGTATCGGTTTTTGTATCAAGAAAGAATAACCTTCTTTATAAAGTACATAAATATACTTAATAAATGATGAACCAAATTTTTGTTAGTCTTATTTTGATTTAATGCTTACTTTAAAGTTATTGCAAATCTCTCCAAAGAAGAAATACTTTTGCATAAATGCGTCTCTTGCTTCATAATGTCGTCTTCAATCATAGCATGAAGTTCGTAAAATGTAGCTTTATTCATCCTGTAGTAATTAAAAAACTTTTCTTTACCGAGTTCATTAAAAAGCCGAAATTCACGATAATCTTCTCTTAGTCTAATATGATTCGATATCCAGAATCGACGTTTATTATATTTTTTTCTTAATAATGATACATGTAAATCAAATACAGCATCATCGTCGTCTGATGAACAGAACTATCGTAGGAATCAAGTAAAACAATCTCCATATTATTCGTATCAGAATTTGACCGTTTCGATAAAGAATGTGATGACACAGTGGTGACCGAAGCTGAACTGTTCCATCTGGACTGGCATCAGGGGACTGTGAGGACCAATCTAACACGTCGATACCATGTTCCGCCTTTCGAGTGGTGCAAAGCCGACTTCGGTGTTTAGGGTCGTTAAACTTTTTAGACACCAGAAATAATTGTGTTGTGGAAACATCGTCTTGGCCGACAGCAAGTGCTTTTTCGTAAATTTTCGTCATTTTCTGAGTATCCAAGGTACCATTAATTGATGTTTTACAGTTCGTACCACCATCCTGTTGTCACCCGTAGTCCAAAATCGAGTCAAGCAATTGGCTGTTCAAAATGAAGCTTCATTGGAAAAAAATATCTTGACCCAATCGGTCATTGTTTTCGCACGCCCAATATAGCCTCTTTAAAACCGACTTCTTCAATATGCGTTTCGGAAAGGAAAAATTTCCTGAAATTGCTTCGATATTACACTCCAGTTTCAACTAAACGCCGTTCAATGTTTGTCTAATAATTTATTCCTTCCTTTACTTCAACTTTTCTTGTCCAGGGCGAAGTGATAGTAAAGAATTATTGGCAAACAGCTGAAAAATACGTTTGTCCTCTGCGACAGACGACTTTTTTGATTTGCCACGATCTGGTGAGCCATCGATGGTTTTTATTTGTTTTAATAAACATCGCAGTAATTCTTATTTTATTTTCCAGGTTTTACTGATTGTACTGTACAATCAGAACTTCTTGAATCAACCGAAACAGAGAGTAAGTACATCCAATCTTGTTTCAATTGAGAACTTTGCCTTTGAGAAATTTTTTATTTGGATTAATTACAAATATTAAGGTTAATAAACAAATTGATTGATTGAAGATATCATTAATGCCAGTATGAAACTTTAATCAAAATTTACTTCATACATAACACACACATGGCCTTTTTTTTTATACCGAATAAGTTAGTGCTTGACCACAAAACCACCTGATGGTAAGCAGTAATGAAGCCTTGGATGGTAAAGCACACTAACTTAGTAGAAGCCTATTCACTCTTGACTTGAAGACACCCACATTATAATCAGAGGGGAACACCCACGCAGGCAATTTATTCCAGTCCCTTGCGGTACGTATAATAAAAGACGAAGCAAAGCGCGACGTCCGCACCGGGGGGATGTTGACGACAAAGGGATGAATACCCGCCGTGCGTCTGGATGTTCGATAGTAAAAAGTAGAGGGGGGAATTAAGTCATGTAATTCCTGCGCACACTCTCCAAAATGTATCCTATAGAATACTGAGAGGCTGGCAACTCTGCGCCTGTGCTCGAGGCTTTGTAGACTAGATTCTATCAGCTTTGGGTCACCAATAAGCCTCTTAGCACGCCTCTCCATTGAATCCAATGCTGAAAGATGACATTTAGCTGCACCAGCCCAAATGTGACTGCAGTACTCCACACAAGGCCGAACATGAGCTTTGTACAGGGTCAAAAGCTGTTGTGGTGTGAAGTACCGGCGCACCTTAGCTAAGACGCTTAGCTTCCTAGCAGCAGTCTTAGCTCTGGATTCAATGAACCGCCCAAAGTTAAGGTTTGACGATATCTCAACTCCTAATAACTGAAGGCGGTTAGTGTATTCCAAGGATACATTCTGGAAAGTAGGAGCCAGGGTGAAAGGGCTCCTTTTGGCGGTGAACTGACACGCTTGTGTTTTAGTGGCGTTGAATCTCACAAGGTTGGCAACGCCCCATTCGGAGACAGCCTGAAGTGTGAGATTCACACGGCCCACCATGGTCTCTCGTTCAGATTGTATTTGGTCTTTACTGGCCTGAACATTTGCCAGATATCTCTCCACAACTGTGCTGTCATCCGCGTACCCATATATACCGGGCATGAGCAGATCATTGATATGCAGCAGGAATAGAGTTGCGGAGAGAACAGACCCCTGAGGAACTCCGGCATTGGTCGTCAATGCTTGAGATGAGCAACCATCGACAAGGACTCGGAATGAACGTTCACTCAGAAAGTCTTTAACCCAGCTGATCAGGCCAGGGGATAAGCCATACGCGGGAAGCTTGCTCAATAGGCTAGCATGCCAGACCCTATCGAAGGCCTTCGAGATATCAAGGGACACCGCAAGCGCCTCCCCGTTTTTCTCGAGGGCCTCGCCCCAGATGTGAGTGGCATACGCTAGAAGATCTCCTGTCGAACGATTTCGGCGGAACCCGTACTGCCGGTCGCTAAGGAGATCATTGTGTTCTAGGTATGCCATGAGGCGCCTGTTCAATATACGCTCCATAATCTTGCAGAGTATGGAGGTAATTGAAATTGGTCGATAGTTAGCAGGGTCAGCACGACTGCCTTTCTTGGGCACTGGCTGCACGTTGGCAAGCTTCCACGATTTAGGCACTATCCCAGTCTTAAACGAGAGGCGAAACAAGCGTGTCAACACAGGAGACAACTCGGGTGCACATGCTTTAAGTACAACCGCTGGAATACCGTCAGGTCCACTGGCTTTTTTCACGTCTAGACTTCGCAAGATTTTTAGGACCTCCTTATTGTATATGTGGACCTCCGACATAGAAGTACCACAATGAGGTATCGGCGGTGGATGGTTATTGCCGGTGTCTAGACGCGAATTCTCTGCAAAAAGAGATGCAAACAGGTTCGCTTTCTCTTTCGCCGAATGAGCCAGGGAGCCATCAGGTTTTACCAGCGGCGGCAGCACGGGACGACAGAAGTTAGTCTCGACCGCCTTGGCGAGGGACCAAAAAGCTCTACTGCCAGATGGTTGGTCAGAGAGCTTGGCGCCGATATGTATTATGCGGTCGCTACTAACCTTCCGTAAATTTTTTCCCACCCCTAAATTTTTTTTCAGAACGAAGTATGTCCGGGCAGCTAGTAAATATATATAATAATACAATCTATAAACAATTTTTCCTTATTTCAGGTATCGCTTACACAATCAATCAGCCTTCAAGTAGTAATCTTCAACTTGTAAAAAGTTATTCACGTACACCAAGATCAACAGGTTAGTTTTCTATACTTTCTCTTTTAAAATATTAATCACTGCTAGGAGCCATGTGCTAGATTTAGGGGTTAAAAATGTTTAATAGAGTATATTTTCTTTTGTTGTATAGTGTAAACGTAATTAAAATATTACATCATGTTTTTTTTCTAGGCGTGAAAAACGATCAATTGAAAAAACGTGAAGAAAAGCTTTTGCTTCAGCTTAAGACTACGAAAGATGCACTAAACATTTTAGCTAAAACGTCTATTAATATAGGCAAAATAGATTCAAATTGTTTAAAAACTGTGCTCGCGGATGCGTTGAAAAATCAGAAGCGATAACCTCATGGAAAACGCTGGGATGTGAAAAACAAAATTCTATCATTAACTATATATAAACGTTCTCCTAAGACTTATACCTTACCTTAGATACCTACAACACTTATTACCACTACCTAGTGAGAAAACATTACATAGGATTTTAAAAAACATTCCCATGGAAACTGGAATAAACCATGGCATAACAGAAAACTTGAAGAAACAAATGACTCAGGCTCATATGCTCGCGACAAAATATTTACTTCAGTATTTGATGAGATGGCCCTAAAAAACGATTGCTTTATAATGAAAGCACTGACAAGGTGGAAGGATATGTTGATCTTGGAGATGACATAGGACGTTTTCCTAATATTGCAGATCATGCTCTTGTTTTTCTGATCCAAGAAATTTGCAGGAAAGTTAAACAACCTATATCGTACTATTTTGTTGAAACAACAATTAGCACAGAAAAATTAAGTGTAATAATTAAAGTTGTACTCACGTAAAGGTACAACATAGCAGCAGTTTTACAAAATTATAAAATACTAGCTGACCAGGCAAACGTTCTGCCAAAAATTTTTTAGGGGTAGGGGGATGAAAAATAGATGTTGTCCGATTCTCAACCCTAGCCGATATGCACGTAAAGATTCACGAAAATCGGTCGAGCCGTTTCGGAGGAGTTCAACTTCTAACACCGTGACACGAGAATTTTATATATTAGATTCAAGTGTGGCTTTTATTTTTATCTATAATTAAGGATAAAAGGTATTAATGTCTAACAGCCATGAACAGTATAAAAGCACAACACTAGTTATCGGTAATATTAAGCCCATCACTAGTTGTCAATATCATTTGATAGCTATGTTGGCGGCCTTGTTTCCGGTTTACCACAGATATGATTAAATTAAATTCGCACAGAGTATTTAAAACACTATGGCTCATCGTTTATCCTGTAATGTTGGACAAAATCTTTACATAAACTTCTAGCTAGACACAATGTTCTAAGTGGCGTCTCTTAAAACGTAGTAATTAAGTACTCTGTGATTGAACTTGACTAAATTTTGTTTATAAATATATATCCAAGGCCATCTGGTCTGGAAATTTGAATATAATGCCTCAATGGGCTAAGTAATGTTTATTGGATAATAAAATCCCGCAGATATGTTTTATTTTTGGTAAGTGTTGAATATTTTGAAACCACGCCATCTCTTAATTAATTGCGTCATACAACTTTACTTAAAAAACTTTTAAATTTCTCTCAGATTATCTTCTTCGCGGCTTAGCGGGATGTTGCCGACTTTGTTTTGTATACGGAGAGCGCAATAATTCGCGGTAAGTTCTATAAAACGCAGATTTTTCAAAAATTAGTTAATTTTGACAATGTGCTGACGAATGTTGTTTAATTGTTTCAGCTCTTCGTAATCATCATCGTCATTCCTTTCCATTTCCTTTTTCAGAATAATTTTCGTTTCTCCCAATGGTATAGATTTTCATTTGGTATGTACTTTCCTTCATCATTAATTCCCCACGTTAACTTTCTTTGATATTCTGGGTCCTTGTTAGTTTTTAACCCGGAACTTTACTTTGATGTACCTGGGAGTACATTCTTTGAGCTAACTGCAGTGATCTTGAGGCTGACGGTATGTGTTCATAGATGGTCGACCTCCGATATGAAGATATCCTGTAAGTTACATTTATTTTAACTTAATTTATTGATAATACTAAGCGAGTCATCAATTTCAATCATGTTCATTTATTTTGTTTTTTTTTTTTATTTTGTTTTTTTTTTTTTGTAATACTTTGATAACTAGTCATTTGGTGCTTTTATATCTTTATATCTTTTATATCTTGAACAGCGCCTCACAACGGGTGGGTCTTGACGAAAATCATGTCGAATGTCCATGTCACACCCGTACCGGTTGTTGTTGACGGCGCTGCTCTCGAAGTTGTAGACGAGTACATTTACCTGGGACAAGTGATCCAAATGGGTCAGTCCAACTTCGAGAAAGAAGTCACTCGTAGAATCCAACTCGGATGGGCTGCGTTCGGGAAACTACGTCATATCTTGTCGTCCAAAAAGTTAACTCAGTCCCTGAAGTCGAAGGTGTTCGAGCAGTGTGTGTTGCCAGTGATGACATACGGATCCGAGACGTGGTGCTTCACTATTGGCCTTATGCATAAGCTTAGAGTCGCCTAGCGGGCTATGGAACGAGCTATGCTCGGTATTTCTCTACGCGATCGAATCAGAAATGATGAAATCCGTAGACGAACGAGGGTGACCGACATAGCTCAGAGAATAAGCCGGTTGAAGTGGCAATGGGCTGGCCACATAGTTCGAAGGACCGATAACCGTTGGGGAAGAAAGGTCCTCGAATGGAGACCACGCCTCGGTAAAAGGAGCACAGGACGCCCCCCGACCAGGTGGACCGACGACCTGAAGAAGACAGCGGGTATCCGCTGGATTCAGAAGGCTCAGGACCGGTCAGAGTGGCGTAGATTATTGGAGGCCTATGTCCAGCAGTGGACCTCAAAAGGCTGATGGATGGATGGATGGATGGATGATATCTTTGACGTACCTGAATAAAGCCATGTTGCCATCACCAGCCTATCTTTTATTTGTCACTCAACTCAACATACTTATATAAGTCAAAAACCTGCCTTGCGATTAAAGGTCCTGATTTCCGTTGGCTACTGATTGCTCGAGTTCTACCAGGTATTCACTATGACCAGTGACGCCCGATTTGTTTTATTTTCTTGCTTGTTATTACCTTGGATATTTTGATTTTTTGTTTTTTTTTCTGGTCATGGCGCCCTTAACACCCGGCACACGCACGGTAAGCTCTGAGCCATATTTTTGTTCTTGGTACTACTATAATTGGCCCCTTCAGTCAATTTCTTCATTACATGTAGCGTTGAACAGGCGTTACAGAAACTTTTTCTTATGGAAAGCAGTAACTACTGCTTATAACAGCAATTGCGCAACTGGTCCTAGACAAATATACCAGTTGAAAGCTTTGTACGATAATATAAAGCAAAAAACTCGCAAAAATTTTGCAGAAAAACATGTCAGTATTTCAGAAACATCTTACATGCTTACAATTTTGAATATTAAATACCATGTGCTAAATTAATATTATGCTTTTTTACATAAATTAGAATATATTAACAATAAAATTGCAAGTCAACGTGAACTTGTGACAAGTGATAACCTCTCAAGAGCTTTACAAAATATAAAAGAAGAAAAGGTTATTACTATAAATGAAAAGTAATCACTTTTTTATGTATTTGGCTCAACAAATAATTATTTAATATGGCTTTATTTTTCGCATGGCTTTAGATGCAGATAAATAAGACTGGCGGTGGTTCCTGGAAAACTAAAATGACAGACGCTGATTCTAAAGTAATAGCCATTATCCAGGACCAAATTGAACCGCTGTCGAATCCATACCATAGTGGAGCTGTAGGTATATTTTAAAGGTAAGGCAATTCAAAGCAACATGCCCACAGCCGATGATTACTGATAGCGTGGATGCCCCCACTGTTTATAAATACATAAATGTAAAGAAATCTGAGAAAAATATAGTATTTTTGTTTTTGTCGGTTTGGGGTATTTTCGTACAAGTTTACGTGGGGAGCATTCGTATACTCTTGATTCTAGACTAGAATTTACACAGGCACACCCGAAAAGTAAATGAAACGTGCACTAAAGCTGATAGCCCAGACTGATAAAATAGCTAAACTAAAGAGACAAAAGAAAGATGCAGAGTTGGAGACTGATAGTGAAGATGAAGCCAATATAAGTTTAAGGGAGAGCTGTTCTTCACTTTTATCGACCGAATGATCTAATTTTAAAGAAGAAACCATTAAAGATAAACCAGTATTAAAAAAACTTTGTATTAGTAAAATTTGAGAAGTGAACTGTTCTTCATTATATCGGAAAAGTTTAACAAAAATATGGGCCAATGGAATATCACATTCCTTTTTAATAAAGAAACCAGATTCTTAGAAGTTTGTTTTTCCAAATGTGAAAGACGAAGGAACGGTCTTTTTTTCGGACGTTGTTGCAGTTCTACCTGCGCCCAAATCAGTAAGCACTGCGAGGACTGCAAACATATTCTGTTTTGAAATAAACTTTATTGGTTACAATGTTCAGTAGATTAATAATTCGATTATTGTTCCAGGTTTATATACCTATATATATAATACATATATAGGTAATAAATATAAACTTCTACTAATTATAATACCTATAGTTTAGAAGACGTTTTGTTCAAATGTTGATTATTATTTAAGCTTTGTTTATTATTGGATGATACAGGGTGGGCCAAGAATTCGTTAACATTTAAATGTAACTTACCGCGCAAACTATTGCCCCGCGGGGCGCGGACGCGGGCGGGGGCACTAGCTCGCTTCTTGGAAATTTAGTCGCAATGGATCGCTTCACGGGGCCTCAACGCGCTTACTGCGTGAAACAGTTTTATTTAAACAACTTTTCGCTCATTACTGTGAGACGCTTATTTCGCGTTGAATATGGTTTACACGACTTAAGTCAGTGTCCAAGTGCTCCTTTAATAAAGAAATGGGTGAAGAAGTTCGAAGAGACGGGATCTACACTAAATGTGAAACAAACCGGCGGCCCGCGGACTTCTCGGAGCGAAGAGAACGTGCAGCAAGTTTCCGCTTCTGTTCGACGTGATCCAGATTTATCGACACGCAAACGTTCGGCTGAATTAGGATTATCCCGCACATCATTACGCCGTATTTTGAAATTACATCCATATAAGATCCAGCTAGTGCAAGAACTAAACCCTAATGATTTAAATTTGCGTAAGTCATATGCCGAAACAATGTTAACTCGATTCAGTAATGTTCACAACATCTTATTCTCTGACGAAGCCCATTTCCACCTAAATGGACATGTAAACAAACAGAATTGCAGGTATTGGAGCAGCGAAAATCCTAAAGCTAAACATGAGAGGCCACTTCACTCTCCCAAGGTAACTGCATGGGCTGCAATTTCAGCAAAAGGAATCATCGGACCTTACTTTTTTGAAGATTCTCGAGGCCGTTCAGTTACTGTTAATTCTGCCGAGTATGTGAAAATGTTACGGGAGTTCTTAGCACCGATGCTACTGGAATTTGCTGGCTATAATCGTAACACATGATTTCAACAAGATGGAGCCACGTGTCACACATCGAACGAGTCCTTGCCGGTGGTCAAAGACATGTTTCCGGAAAAGCTGATATCCAGACGGGGTGACATCCCATGGCCACCCAGAAGTCCTGATCTATCACCAGCAGACTTCTTTTTATGGGGTTATTTAAAGAGTCGTGTCTACGTGTATATAATAATTGGTGTATTCGACACTCAACTCACGTCAACTTAAAGAAAAAATCATCGAAGAGATGTCGGCGATCTCGCGGCCTCTTTGCAGAAGAGTATTCGAAAACTTTAGGACTCGCTTAGATGAGTGCAAAAACCGAAACGGTGGTCATTTAGACGAAATAATTTTTAAAAAATAAATTACAACTAATTAGCTTTCTCGTAAATAAACTATTTCTAAAATATGTTAAATCTAAAATATGTCAAATGTTAACTAATTCATGGCCCACCCTGTACTTTACTAGCTATAATATTTGTTGGATTTAAAACTTTTATTAAAGCTGATGAGTTTGTTTAGTTGAATGCGCTAATCTCAGGAACTACTGGTTTGAATTAAAAATTCTTTTTGTGTTTGATAGTCTATTGTTCGATGAAGGCTATAGGCTATATAACATCATATACTTTAGTAGTTAGTTTTTTCCACAAATTAACGCGGGTGAAACCGCGGGGCACAGCTAGTCTGTAATAAACAAAAACCTGTCTTTGTGAAATTTATATTGATAACAAGTAAAAACATCTTAAAATAAACATATTTTCAAATAAAGATATTTTTTATCATAAATGTTGAAATTTCGTTAACTATGATGTTAAATACTATAGGTATTCCTAAAATTAACCAAACAAAGACTGATTTAATTATAATTTATATCAATATTGAATATAATACGTATACAACAGATTAATAATATATGTGTTGAATAAGTTAACAGCTTTTTTTATTTCATTATACGAAAGGTCTCTGTACGAATGTACCCCTGCTACGGGGCACTTTCGTACGTTTCCCATTTTTCAGAAAATTTGTCATCACTAGCTCATATTAGTTTGTTACGATACTATAGTTTTATTTATGCCTAGATATATGTATCATAAAATAGTTAAAAACAGGCAATATATTTGTTAGTTTTTTTTATAAGACAGAAAAAAGGTGTACGAAGGGTGCCACTCTTACTCTACCCTTGTTTCTAGACACGGAATCTAAATAAAATGAGACGCACGTTATCTTTCAACGATTGGTTTTATAAAGTTATGCCTAATGGTAAAAAAATCTTTGGTCATGAATGGTTTATTCCTAGAAGTAGCTTAGAAAGGAATATGAATAAAACAACAAACGTTCTGACTGAACAACTTGTGTCTCTACATTTGGGTCTTCGTCATACGACTGTCAGTGAAGTGGCAGCTAGAAACACGGTTATACCAGAAGGTCTCTATGGGAACAATACAATGCCTACTGGACACCAAACCTATTATCACCATTTGCGATGCCACCTATGTTTATGTGTTCCAAAAGCAAACCTATAGTTTGCATAAGTTTGAAAACTTTGTAGAGCCATTCATGATTGCGTGCTGCGATGGCCACATTTTAGACTGCCTGGGCCCTTACAAAGCAATAACTAATGATGCCTCAATCATGAGCAAATTTTTCAGCAGATCAGATGGCGTCATGCGGACATATTTCAGTGAAGGAGATTCTTCGTACTAGACAGGGGCTTCAGAGACCTAGTTCCATAGCTACAAGACTACGGTTATGAGACACATGCCTGAATCTTTACAGAACTGACTACTGAACAGACAAACAAGTCTCGCTGTGTAAAAATAAGTAGATGGGTAGTTGAGGTACTAAATGGTAGAATGAAACGCAATTTTAAATTATTTCGCCAAGAGTATTTCAATAAAGTCGCAAAACATTTAATGGAAGACTTCGAAATTGGCTGTGCGCTTACAAAAAAAATTCAGCCCTGTTATTGAGGACAAACCGGAGTATCACGAGTATCTGGAAATAGCAAGGCAAAGGTTAAATATGTCCAATCATTTGGCTGTAATTGTAAAGAGAACAATTAAACAGAAGGCGAAGTATGTTTTGCAACATAGACGATGACCACCCTCACTTAAAGCAGTTTCCGAGGCTTATCATAGAGGATTTAAAACGTTTTGCTGTTGGAACATACCAACTAAAGCTAACGAGATCCTACTACGGGGAACACATCAGAAACAATGGCACATATGTCGTGCAAGTAAATGAATCTATTGATAACGATTTACCCTTAATTGTGGGCGTAGATAATTATCTTCTTCGTGGCAGAATAAAGTCGCAGCATGTGAGCAGCCGGACTTACTACACCTATCTCCTGATAAACAGTAATGAAGATAGGGCAAATACCCTGAGTGCTATTTCAGGGTATTATTGTAGCTGCCTAGTAGGCAATCGCACAGTGGAGTGTTGTGCACACGTGATGACCATCACTTGGTATCTACCTGGGGTCGGCATCACGATATCCAAGCGCCGGCACAGTTTTTAGATATTATATTAGAAGAATATTGTTATGAAAACGAATAAAAATGCTAAATACTTCCATTTGTATTTTCAATTCCTAGAGGGTTCCTCTATTTGAGTGATCATCGCTAAATGAAAGCTACTTAATTAGTTCGATATACATTGCTGCATTACTAATGAAATAATAATTACAATTTTTAACTATCCTTCAATGGATACAAAAAAGGAAGGCTCAGTGGCTTTTATTGGCTTTCATTCTTTGATATCCACTGTTTATGGGGTCTGGAACCCTTTACTCCAATTCGCAACTATTAAATATTTGCAACCTTACTGTTATTAATATGTGATTATTTTCTTTAGTGAAGATACAGCGTAGAATTGCCGAAATCTAAATAAGTTGGATAGGTAATTATGAAATATTGATAGCCATTGCTTTATTAAAATTAATAAATAATCATACTGGAAACCTAATGGTTACCAGTATGTTTCGCTATATTAGATAATTCTAATATAGCGAAATATTTCAGAAAAACGTAAATTAGCACTTAACGGCTTGTTAACAATTTCGAAATCCTAATTTTAGTGGTCTTTCATTATCATATTGCTGTTGAATGCCGAGAATCATAAATAATTTTTATATGTAATTAAAAGTACTAAAATCATAAACACATCAACACGGTCTAGGGATCTTTTATTCTTAATAAAATTTCTTAAGTACTGGCCGTATTAAAAATTTTTTTACACCAAATTGTTCGTCATTTGTCTCGAATTAGTTCCAAATTCAAATTTTTGAAAAAATCTTTTATTTCTGTGGCAAAAGTTGTCTTGATGTGTAGGAGAGCGAGTTTTTATACGTGTATGATTTCGTAAAAAATCAAATTACCTTAAATAAAAGTTTTTTTTTTCGTTTGGAAACTTCAAGATAAAGCGCCAATTGACCTGCTTTAGCCATGCAACGTCGACATTTGACTAGGGAGGAAATGTTACGGGCTGTAGGAATGCTGGAAGCTGGGTCTATTCAACGTGATGTCGCTGATGCTATAGGGACCCACCAAAACGTGATTTCCAGATTGTGGACACGCTATCGTGCCACAGGTGAAGTAGCGGAAAGGCATCGAGGGCCCAGTCGTATCACAACCCCGAGACAAGATCGATTTTTACAAATTGCTGCAAGAACTCAATCAAACGTGACGGCCACTCAATTGGTCCAAAGGCTGCAGGTGGAACACCAAGTGCTTGTGAGTGACCAAACTGTGAGGAGGAGACTGCACGAAGCCAATCTACGCTCTCGTAGACCACTCCGGGTCCCACCCTTACGGAGAGGCAATCGTGGACGGCGATTGGAATGGGTTCGGAACCACATGAACTGGGGTCTTCACCAATGGTCGAATGTGGTGTTCACGGATGAATCCAGGTTCGGCTTCCATCCTGATTCAAGAAGGACGCGTGTTTGAAGAGTTCCTGGCCGATGGAGCCGACTCCAGGACCCCCAGGAAGTCCAATACCAAGGAGGCAAAATCATGGTTTGGGCAGGAATTCGCCTTGGAGGACGGACGGACCTCGATTGGGTGCAGGGCAATATGACAGCAGAAAGGTATCGCCAACAGGTGCTAGAACCCATAATCTTGCCCCACAGGACACAAATGGGTCAAGATTTCCTGCTCATGCACGACAATGCCCGGGCACATACGGCTAGAATGCCGCCTGTCTGTGCGGACGTAGCCTTACTACTAGTTACCGGGGCATGGTCCTTAGGTATTATTGCTATGAAACTACCAATTGGTGGTATGAATATGTTATCCTTCGTTGATAGAGATGTCTTATGGTGACACATACGTTTATATAGATTAGAATATATATGAATTACACAATTGTGCACCACATGTATCTTTAGCATATTTATATGATGCTCTCATACATTCTGTATTATCATTTTCGAACTGTGTTGCTGCATACCAAGAGTTATCTATGAATGATGGTTTTAGACTTATAGAACCATAATAATCAATCATATCTTCAACTGTGTTGAAATATTCTTTATTCCTTTCAGGATCTAATGTTTTTGGCTGTTTTTTTTTTTTATTTTTTTGTTTTTTTTTTTTCCATATTCAAGATGTTTTGTGGTCTCTGATATTAAAACATTGTCTGTTGTTTCTAGGTATCTTATACTTATATGGACCGTAAACACGCTTTAGTAAAGAGCTTTCAGTTAGAGACAAAATTAAAGCAAAGAAGCCAAAACTGCAATTGCATAATGGTATGCCTTATACATGAAAGTTTTGGCACGAAGATGGAGTTACCATCTATATTTGATATTAAGATTAGGCATACTAGCCCAGAACCATATATTGAAGACATCTCAGCAATATACACTGTAAGAGGGAAACAATTTTATGGTTCACAGTTCATGGACAGGTCAATAACTAAGACTGCAGAATGGGAAAATGATTATAAAGATGTGATGTCGTGCGCAGTGCGGTGTAAATAATAAGACGTGTTGTTGCAACGATGTCTTTATTAGTACTCTCCTAATATTAATTAACCTAACTTATATATTAAGGTGTCTTAGCTACACACTACAGGTCGAAAGCTTTGACCGCCTACCAACTACAGGAGATGAACAATGTCATTGTCGCTGACGATCCCGAAGCAGGCGTCGAGATTCGATGTTATGCCTTTCAGAGACCACTTTTTGAATTGGTCGAACGAAAGTTGAGAGAGTGTAAGCGCTACAAGCTGTCTCTGATTCCGAAGAAAACGAACAGCAGCAAAGCGCAACAAACAGTCTGGAGACCGCAGCACTTCACGACCTCAAGACATGAGCTCCATATAGAGAAGGAAGGCGTCTCATGCTCACGTGCACCGCTACCACTACGTGTGGCCACCGCCGGCAAGATAATGTGCTATCGCACTATACGCCGTGTGGGATCGGATCAACACCTGGGCCTGTTTCCACTTAGGTGGTTACAAGCAAGTCCCGGCCAATTGGATAGGCAACAGAAACACCCTTGTGCAACAGGGGTACGATGGCCTCATAAGTTATGCCCCATTCCAAACGGCCTTAGGCTCAAGACAAGATACCTTGATTGAGTATCTTAAGAAGTTTAAAGCCCCATATTGTGCACTAATAATATACGGCAAAATACTTGCCATAACGCAGAGCAGGGTAAGTATAGTTATTCAGTGCGGTATGACAACTATCTTGCCGTACCCCCCCCAACCCCGCGCATCACTGCATGCGTCTGCGCGGCATCTTAGTTACTTTGCGTTAGTGCTGGCCAGTGTTGCCGATTTAGCTCTTTTAGAGCTAAATTTAGCTCCATTTTCAATTAATCAGCTCCAAAAATACGTTTTTTGCTCCATAGCTCTTTATTTTTTTTATTTTAGCTCTATTTCATAACATAAATGAAAAAAATGTTCTTCGATTTTTTTCCTTACATATTTTTAGGTTTGAAACCGACAAAGTACTCTGTGACTATTAATACGACTTGATCTGCGGGGAATCCCCCAAGCGAGAATATTTTGTTTGCTTATTTTGATCATCTCGTGTCTCAGATCAACAAAGTACTCTGTGACCATTAACAAAAAGCTTTGTGGTATTGGAGTTGACAATGCAAATGTTATGACAGGAGTACACAATGGAGTATACCAGAGACTGAAATTGGATGTACCTCATCTTATTATGATCAAGTGCTCTTGTCATTCTATCCAACTCGCTGTTTCTCATGCTTCTGCCGAACATTTACCAAGACATTTAGAATACCTAGTTCAGGAGACGTATAATTGGTTTTCGAAGTCCACAAACAGACAAAACGAGTAGAAAAATCTATATATGACAATAAATGACGAAGAACCATTAAAAATAACTCAAGCCTGTGCCACGAGATGGCTTTCAATAGAACCAGCAATAAAAAAAATATTAAATCAATGGACAGAATTGAAACTGCATTTTAGCCTCACGAGACATTCTGAAAAATGTTTCGCCGCAGAAACTCTTTACAACCTGTTTCAAAATCCCACAAATGAAGCGTATTTGTTATACATTCATTCTGTTTTGGATCATTTGCAACATCTTGTGAAAATTTTCCAATCGAATAATATTGACCCAAGTAAATTATTAAACGATTTAATAATAACCATTGAATCTTTAGGTAGAAAAGTCCTTAACCCCAACAGACAAATTGATGTATTCGAAGTAGATAATTTGGAAGATTTTTTGATTCCACATCCTTATTTAGGATACAGAATAGAAAACAAACTTCAAGAGATCACACACTCTAATCGATTTTCAGCAGAAGATGAAAAACAATTCCGAGACAAGTGCGTTCATTTTACGATAGCGCTAATTAAACAACTCAAACAAAGGTTGCCAGACAACTACCGCATTTTAAAAAAAGTGAACCAATTATCGGTTTCAAATACTTTGAAACAAGTCAAAGAGGATATTGCTCCACTGGTGCAGGAAATGGGTCATGATGACGAATTTATAAGTAAGGTGGAAACTCAATGGAGTACCATAACCCTGGTGCCATGGCAAAAGAAGGACAACACAATTGCATTTTGGTCTGAAGTTTTGCAGTACAAAAATGCAGCTGACATGAATCCTTTCAAAGAATTGTGTTCATTTGCTCTTGCAATGATTTCATTGCCATGGTCTAACGGTGAAGTTGAAAGAATATTTAGTCAACTAAATATTATCAAAAACAAGTCTAGAAATAGACTTAAAAATGATACAATTAATGCAATTCTGACTATCCGATGTGGATTACGACGAATGAAAAAATGTTGCCACGACTACGAATTGCCAAAAGAATTGATAAAAAAAATTGGTACCATGGCAACTTATGAAGATGAAAACGCAACACCAAGCACAAGTGGAATTAATGTTAATTTGACACATGATGTCGAAGTCGATTATAGTTCAGATGACGAATAATCATATTTTTATAATCATATTTTTACGTTTTTCTGTTTAGTTAATTAAACTGTTGATTTTTAAGCTTTTTTTCATTTAGCTCTTTTTAGCAAAAATATTTAGCTCTTTTTTCATCACCAACTAGCTCCCTTTCGAAATACGGTGTTGGCAACACTGGTGCTGGCCGCAAATGAGACGTACGTGAAGCTCTCGATAATTTTTGTGCGGAAAACTACGCAGTTACCTAACAATGAGTAAATTACGTAAAAAACTTGATTAGAGTAAGGACAAATTTGGCAATCACAAGTCTGTCATCAAGAAGGAAGATACAAGTAATTGAAAGCGTTTCGATAAACAAAGGGGGTGATAAGGCTTGTGGTTCAGGGTTAAATAGATACAAGGAGTCGAACTCAATTTTAAATAAATACAAGGGGTCGAACTCAATTTTTCTAAGTCCATCAACAAAAAAAAGAATTTCTTGTTTTGGATCAGACATCAATACAAAAAAAAAGCAATGATCCTGATCTATCTTTGACAACATTTCTTTAAGCAACTTGATATCCCCACTCGAATCACCTAACAATTCAGCACTTCTAGAGGACGTTTTGTTGACACCCAAAAGTAACTTTAATACATTGACGAGTTCTTCATTTATAAATACTGATGGAAATATTCGCATTCATCAAACACCGACATCATCTAACTACTGTGGCAATACCTTATAGTACCAAAGCGATGATGATTTTAAAGCTTCATTTATGTGTCACGAAATCCCTTAATACTAATACTGCCAATACATGAAAAATAAGGCACACAAATATGGCATCAAGCTTTATAAACTGTGCACACCTGAGGGTTACACATACTAATGGTGTATACAAGGAAGGATGGAGAAAAATCAGGGGCAAGTCATGGGCATGACAGATTGACTAAGACTTTGTTAGATGAGGGTCGAACACTTATAGCAGATAACTTCTATACATCGGTGTTGTTAGCTGAAGAGTTACTGAAAAAAAAAATAGGTACATATTTATGTGGTACCATGAGAACTAACAGGAAAGGGTTACCCAAGACAGTCATAAGTACAAAATTAAAGAACGGACAAGTTATTAGAAGAATGAACAATGGAGTCGAAATAATAAAATGGATGGATAAACGCCCTGTGACAATGATAGCCACCGTTAAAGAACATAACGCTTCTTTAAAAGATACTGGAAAAAAATCACGAGTGACTAACCTGCTGTCATATATAGGAAGAATGAATTGTACTCCTTTGCCTTATTAAAAAATAAGATAGTGTTAGTACAACATGTAGGTAGACATATACATATATGATTTCAACATGGCTACCTAGCATAATAAACGCAATTACCAAATTCGAGTGGTTTTAATAAACATATTACCTGCCAATTATGAAATCTGAGTGTGTGTATGTATTATGTATAACAAAAACAAAAAATATGTTAATTTCAGTGATCAAATGACTTCTATGACTCAACCCTAACTAGAGGTCTAAAATGGTTTTGTAAGCTAATGATGAGTTTATTGTTTGAAACTTGTTTAGTCAATGCATGGCTTGTATACAAAATGAAAACTAAAGAACAGTTACCATTGCTATCTTTTTTAGGGTCAATCATTCAGTCCTTTACAAACTCATCTTTTATCGAAGATAATAACAACCAAAAGAAGCGAATTTGCCACACGTTAGAAAAGATTGAAAATTTTAAAAAGTGTTTTATTGTTACCACAAACATAGAAGAGACAGAATTTAAACACTATGTATACACTCTTTTAACTTTCTTATCAGTCTCACGGCTTAAGCCGTGTGTACATTTTGCTAAGAATGTCAACATATTGCTACAATAAAAAGCATGATAAATAAATAATCACAACAACTTTACAGAAAATATCCATTATTTTTTACTAATTAACTTTTGTAAAGTGAAAAGTGATAACTACCTACTTCTTAGAACATAGAAGGCTAATATGGAAGGCTAATGGAATCATACCTAGTTTTTTAAATTTATTTCATTTTGTCACATTAAAGTTCCTAATATTGTGTGATCGCATCATGGATTCAAAAGTAATTATAATAATTTTGTACCAAAATTAAAATTGTTTTTTTTTTTCCTTTTATGTTGATTTGTGTATTTGTGCCAAGTACACATAACTGCTTTTTATTTTTAATCTAAAAAGATTAAAAATCTATAATCTAAAAAGATTAAAATAAAAAGCAGGCATTAGTCTTACAAGTATTGCCAATTTTCAAAATATTTAAATATTTTATAATAATTACGTTGACTAATTAAGAAGTTAAGTTTTGTTGATTCATACACTGTTAAATTTTAATGTTATGTCTTCAATAAAGAATATCTTTAAAGTATCGATTGTCATTTTAAAAGTAAACCCTTTGATTAAAGAAAAAGAGAGGATAGGAAATAAGGTCACGTGATCTGAAGCCAAAAGTTTCTCAAATATGGCGTCGACTCCGCCCACAAATTAGTGTTGAATTTTACACATATCGATATAATATTTTAAGAAAAAAATATATGATGATATGAATTTATTTGATTAATTAGTTTATAAAACACAAGAGTTCTAAATCAAATATAGTGTTATAGAGTGAGATATTATTATTTATATGATATTCCTACAACATACCACATTGTTTTAAAAAACCTTAAGTAACTTTTTCAGTATTTAATTATACAATATTTTGAATAAAATTAAATCTAATATAAAATTTAATCTAAAACGATTAACCTTAATACTGGCTTAAAGATATATATATTTATTTAGAATTCGAGATTTTTATTCGATTATGAATCGATACAAAACATCGTATTAAATTATAAGTATTAAATATAAATAAATATAAAATATGTATCATGTTTCATTTATTAACATATTTCTTTCTTTTTTTCTCTTTCTTGGCTGACAACGCTTTGGTCGCTGATATTCATTGGCCGCGATACCCACCTTACAGGTATATTTAATTATATGAATCGATATTTGGACTATTTATTGAGATATTCATGACGAACCGGACTATCGATACATAAAACACCCGGATTAAACATTCCTATTTAAATTTTATTTTCTTCTTTTTTTCTCTTTCTTAGCCGGCAACGCATCAGTGATGCCTTTGATGTTGCTGATATCCATGGGCGACGATAGCCACTCACCATCAGGTGGATCGTCAGCTCGTTTGCCGCCTATTTCCATTAAAAAAAATCATTCGATACTGGATCGATCAGTATCAAATCACTAGGATCGATACCTGGATCGATACACTGCGATACGATCCATATCGATCTATACTCTAGTCGTTTTACAGCCGATACAAATGTAAAGTAAAGATTATTATTAATAATAATAATAATAATATTAATAATTTTATTTCGGGAATACATCCTTAATAAATATTATCTATATTAAAATAGATTTCTAGGGTTTTCACCAACTGACATGAATTTGTACACCAAATGCGTTTATTTAGACAAACTACTCATTAGGGCAAAATAGTACATTATGTTAAACGTTTCAAATCTCTTCTTGGAAATAAGATTGTCATTGCAAAGTGTTTGAATGATGATGGTGTTATTTAATTTTGTTTATTTCTACATTTACTTGGAGTTTATAATTGTTATCGATCAATATGTATTTATTGAAGAATTCACAAATACCTTAATAGGAGTTTGTCTAAATAAAACGCATTTGGTGTACAAATTCATGTCAGTTGGTGAAAAACCCTATAAAACGAGTTTAATGGTTTGTTGACATTTGTTTCGGCTGTATAGAGTATCGATACAAGGCACCTGGATCGAACATCCCTAGAAGCAACTGTTTTCATAAAATGGCGTCCGAAAACAGGCTTCAAGGCGGAGCTTAGATAGATTTCTTTAAAATGTTGCCAGAAAATTGAAATATGCTACATGTATTGTACTCTTTCTTTAAGTTTACATTGTCGCGTGTAAGAACAGGACAGATGTGTTTTTGGTATTTCGGGTCATATTTGCATAATATATGTATAATGAAAAAATGTATATGCAATTTAGGGCATATCCTCTACCTTTTCTTTAATCAATGAGTAAACCCCATCCGTAGCATTTTTTCAATTCTATGATATATGGCAAATAAATTGCTGAGAGTGACTGATTTTGAAAAATTTGTATATTTTGAAATACGGAACAGAACCCCGGACTACCTTTAGGTATACACAAAGATGTAGCCTATCGACTCGTTAAAAAAAAACAACTGATATACCTAGGAAGTTTCCACGTCTGTATGGACTTCGAAAGTCAGGTGCCGGTAAGGCAAAATAGAGGTCGTAACGCATAGCAGGAAATACAGATACGGGCAGTATTTGTCACGTACCGCACTAGCAGAGGGTTTAGATATAATGCTATTGCAGCAAATGTGTTAATAACAACTAATGGGCAACATTAAGACATCACAAGGCTGAACATCTGATTGATAGTAACAAACAAAACAGATGCACTTCAAATTGCTCCAACGTTACAATGGCGTTTAGGCGTTACGTCCGCACTGTTTTCCCAGGGATTTGGAAAATAAACGCAGAAAATGTACCTAATTTCTGTTTAGCTGTCACCGATATAACTCAAATATATCAAACGTGTTTCACGCTTTAGTTTTAATAATAAATACTTTAATACAATACGAACTATCTATACCTATCCACAACGTACATAACACTTTCAGTATAATATAGCAAAGTACTCTGTGATAAACACTACGCACTATATCGTATAAACGTTACCGAAACATTGACGAAAGAATATTAATATTACTTTTTAGTTTTGAGAGAATTCAGAAATCTAGCTCTTGCCTCTGACCACCCTCCGACATTTTAGGAACGCGGACGGACGGAAGCGGAACGCCAGGCGCCAGGCGTCAGTGTTGCCAATGAAAATTTTTGGAAGGCCGTGTACATTAGATAAAAAAAAGCCGTGTTTATATGGAAGAAGATCAACTGTGGGACGTGTTTTTATCAGAATTAAAATGTTGAATAACTTTATAAAATGACTGATGTAATGAAAACTGGCCAAGTCAAATCAAGTATCCAATAAAGCAAAGAAATAGAGTTTAATATTTGTCCATAGTGTTATTTTGTTCCTATAAATATATATTTCGATTTTGCATAGAACTTGGCACTCATTTAGATCTCCATTGTTTTTGCGGCGAAGCCCACAGCTAAGCATAATTTTTGTATTGAACTTGGCTCTCCTTTTTTACATATATGTTTTTAGTGGGATATCATTACTTTTTGTTAAGAAAACTAGGCAGGTATTGAGATTTAATGTTTTTTCTTGCGTTTCCGCTGCGTGGTTTTCTTAATGCTTATTGCAAGTTTTTTGTATGGGAACACAACTTATTTTTCGACTTTTTTTTATTTTTTCCTACGCTTACACACAATTACCGAGCTGGATTCCAGATTTCATCCTTCTAGATCATCTAGAAGTAGGTTAGGTTTAGTTACTATATGTCAGTCAGTCAGTGGTAAAATTTACGACTTTTTGACCTTCATATCTTTATAACCATTTGAGCTAGCTTCATGAAATTTGGGCTTCTACATGTCCTTATAGATATAATTAAACACATATAGTTTTATGTGTTTACGTTAAAGAGGTTTTGAGTTATAGAGGGGTCAAAAGTGGCACCAAGTGGTTCGTGTAATATTACACTCGGCGCTGGCTAGCCAGTTCCTTTGCTTGAACTTGGCTTGACACGCTACCGCATGTCTAGATCGGTTCAGCGCTAGGACTAAAAAAAAAGGTCATCGGCAGTGAATTTCATGTCCACAAAACAAGGAACACTTTTCATTAACCTAGTGGCGCTGTTTTAAGGGTTTTAAAATTCGTTAAATGTCTGCAAAAATAATAAATAACAAAAAGATCGTACAATTTGCGAAAAGCCGTAGAATTTGCTACGGCCCTAGGGTCCCATAGCCGTAGGCGGTAGATTTTGTGATTTTTTGGCCTGAAAGCCGTAGAACACGGTAATTGCCGTAGCAATGGCAACACTGCCAGGCGTTCAACGCCTGGCAGCAATCAATGTTGGCAGCTGGCTAAAATAGACAGTGACACTGACAATTGACATGCGACAGCACACTCCAAAGCACCATAGACTTTAAGAAAAGCACAGACAAATCAGACAATATTGTCATGATGACCATAAAAATGACCATGGATATATTACTCAACTGGATAGATAACTTCGTAGTGGTACCAGGCGATCGATGACATCATTTATGAAGGAGCATTTTTGTATTGTGTCTACGTTATTTACAGTCCCAGGATAGATTGCGATTTTTTGTAATGGTTTAAAAACATCAAAGACGAAAATATAATATAGATGTACCGCAATTGTGTACCATAATTTTCAATTTACTCTTAATGCAATAATTTAAATTTAGTAATTTTGAAGAAATTTTAATAAAATTTATTATTTCAATATTATAATGATTACTACTAGAAAAATAATCTATAGAAAACATTTTGAAGAACGATATCAAAATAGGACATCATTTTTCTAAGTGTGGACACTCTACAATTATGAAGGACAACCTCTATCCGGCCTGTGATTGGTCGAATGTATCATTCCGATATGACGTCATCGAACTTGAAAATGGTTGTCTGTAAAGTCAGTTTACGGACGGTAGTTTAACGTGACAACGTCATGACAAAGCTCCGCTCCGCTCTGGCCCGCTCCGCTCCGCCCCGCCCCGCTCCGCTCAACTACGATCGCCTACGGCATCGGCTACAATACGCCGATCGTAGCCGATTGTGCCTCTCTCTCGCTCTCGCTCGCGGAACGCTACATTTTTCCGTGCATGCGCCCGGCGTTCATCGTTTTAATAGACGTTATCACATCAAAAATATTTATTATTGAATATTATACATAAATTGATATAATATTCAATATAATATAATATTTAATATAGATTGTTTTTTTATTATTATTATTGATAAATATATTTTTTTTCTTGTGGTAAAAAAGGATAACATTGAAATAACACAATATTTTATAAACGTTTAATGTTTTAAAAATTATCTTTATGGTAATGAAAACTGATGTTCTTTTAAAATTATTTTTGTATAATGTTATAATGAAATGAATAATATTATTTACTACGGTACATTTTATATTTTCATTTGACGTCACTCCGTAGCTCCTTCTACAACAGCTTTGTTCATATCGTACTTATTGCGACGCCAGTGCGGCGCTATTGTGGTAAGATGGTGGTAGGTACTGGAACTAATTAATTTCTATTTTCAGTAAAGAGCTGGACACTTTTTCAACCTTCCCCTCATGTTATGGCTCTCCTTCATAGATTTAGAACCATTCTTCCATACATTTGACGGAGCAAGATCGCCAGTTACAAAATCTACGTGAAAGGCAGAGACAAATTACATTTATTTATCTAATTGTTTATCCAATGCCATGTGATCTGTCTTTAGCCAACTTTTCAAAGGTTGCACATTAGATGTAAATACATAAAGTTCTTACCAACGAATACCTGTAAGTTATCCGAGCTGGCAACACAGCGTGGCAGTCATTAATTAAAAACTACCTCATAATATAATTATAAGTCCGTGATCCAGATAGAGTAATATATCCATGGATAAGTCATAAGTCATATCCATGGATATATTACACTTTAAAACTGGATATATAACTTCGTAGCGGTACTTGAAGATCGATGACGTCGTAACGGAAGGACTATTTTTATATTGTGTTCATGTTAACTATATCATTCGATTGTAATTTTTATAATAATATAAAAACATCTACTGGTTACGGAATACTGCATAATAAATTAAAAAGGTTGTGTAAACTAATGTAAAAAAATGCCTGCAAATATGCGTTGCCTAAATTACGGTACTTTTGGACACCGTAATACACCTTTACGGTAGACGGTAAATCGGAGCTGAATACGGTTCTACCATAATTATGTGGTACCTAGCAACACTGATCCGTCATGACGATAACGAACTTCAGGTACCTCTACAAAGTCAGTCAAGTCAAATCCATATAGAATAATTTATCCATGAACGCAACATAAGGAATTTTAAAATAAAGATGTCTTTGTCAATTTATTGACAGATTCACAGATTTGTCATTTGACTTTGATTTGATCCTACAACAGTGTTGCCAATGCTACGGCAATTACCGTGTTCTACGGCTTTCAGGCCAAAAAATCACAAAATCTACGGTCTACGGCCCGAACCCTAGAGTACCGAACCCTACGATCTTTCTGTTATTTATTATTTTTGCAGACATTTAACGAATATTAAACCCTTAAAACAGTGTCACTAGGATAATGAAGAGTGTTCCTTGTTTTCACTGCTGATGACCTTTTTTTTTTTTTTTAGTCCGAGCGCTGAACCGATGGTATATATTGGCATAATTGGATAGCATTATATATTAGCAGCTGCGGACACGGCCCACAGTTGATCTTTTTCCATACAAACACGGCTTTTTTATCTCATGTACACGGCCTTCCAAAAAATTTCATTGGCAACACTGTCCTACAAGTATAGTAATCTGTGATTTGATCATTTCGGACTGTGAGGTGCAGTGCTGCCAATGCTACGGCAATTACCGTGTTCTACGGCTTTCAGGCCAAAAAATCACAAAATCTACGGTCTACGGCCCGAACCATAGGGCCCGGCCGTAGCAAATTCTACGGCTTTTCGCAAATTCTACGATCTTTCTGTTATTTATTATTTTTGCAGACATTTATCGAATATTAAACCCTTAAAACAGTGTCACTAGGCTAATATGAAGAGTGTTCCTTGTTTTGTGGACATGAAATTCACTGCTGATGACCTTTTTTTTTTTTTTTTTAGTCCGAGCGCTGAACCGATGGTATAATATATTGGCATAATTGGATATTGGATAGCATAATATATTAGCAGCTGTGGACACGGCCCACAGTTGATCTTTTTCCATACAAACACGGCTTTTTTATCTCATGTACACGGCCTTCCAAAAAATTTCATTGGCAACACTGGTGAGGTGTGAGAATCCAGTATACAATATTAATCTATGGTGAGAATAACAATTCTTTCTATTTTTACTTATTTTATTAAAATTTAGGAATTATTAATGTTAAAATTATTATTGTTTTATAGACGAGCAGCTAAGCTGACATGTCTATGAATTGTGCTGAAAAATCATTTTTGCTGTAGTGAGAGCTTCAGCTCTGATTTCAACCAGCTATTGAATCGGTTTTCAGAGGCATTAATTGAAGTTGAAGAAACAATTTCTTCAGGTAACTTGTTCCAATTCCAAACTAATCTATTGCTCAGGAAGTTAAATCAATCAAGTCCAAAGGAGTCGGTTACAAGTTACAAACAAACAAACAAACATACAGGTGAAGCTAATATAAAGCGTGTAAAAAAGCAATTCAGAATACTTTTATGTGCAGCTGTTTTACAGGTCGGTGCTCTATACAATTTTATGTGGTGTCCTCTGTTTTTTCTTCGGTTATCTTCAAGGTTATATAACCGAAGAAAATATAAGAAGAATTTTGTATGTTTCAATCAGGTCACCACATAATTATGTCTTTTTTCAAGGGTTGTGAGGTGTAGAGCATAGAGTTGCTCCTGGTACGACTTACGGCGTGTGGCATCTTAGTGGCTCTTCTTTCTATGTTTTCAAGCAGATTAATGTCTTTTTGGTAGTAGGGGTTCTAAATTTGAAAGTCATATTTCAGTAAAGGTCTTATATAAGTTTTATAAATTTTTAGGAATATTCTAATTGTCATTTGAAAGGACCTCCTGATTACATAAATAAATAAGTTTGCTTTCTTAACTATTATAGATATGTGCTTTTCCCATTTCAAATCAGATGAGATAAATACACCAAGGTTTCTCTGGACACTGACTAATTCAATGATCTTCCCGTCTAAACTGTATGCCACTTTTGGATTAGTTCGGCCAAGATGGAGAACACTGCATTTGGATGTGTTAAGTCTTATGATCCAGTCTTTGGCCCACTCCTGGATTCTGTTAAGGCCATCTTATAATTGCCCAGAGCTTATAAGAGGATCAGCAAAGAATATGCCATCGTCAGCAAAGAATGCTGCTTGCGATTTAATTAGCTCCACTGTGTCCGTTAAGATTCCAAATAGATAGGCAGAGAGGACTGATCCCTGGAGAACGCTACTATGCACTTGGTTCTGTTGCGACAAGCAGTTGCCAACCCGTACTTGAAATGTTATATGTGACAGAATCATTATCAGAATATTATCAATGCCTTACTTTTGGACTAAAATTCAGGAAATACAACACCGAATTTCCAGCATGTCTACATCGTTGGGAATTTCTTAAGCAATGTGTGTTGCATTGTATCCAGCCACATCATAAGCCAGAAAATTATTAAAATGTACCATTTTTTACCTCTAATTGCAATTTTGTAGGTTTGAATATTAGCATCTAAACGATCCACTTCATCCATGTAATGATTGTATTGATAATATTGATATACACCTTTCAACATATCACATAGATTGTTAAAATAATTTAGCATTTCATCTTCTCCTTTTTCTGCTCTTGGTGTGCTTATATTTTGTGTAGATCTGACTAGTCAGTTTTTCACTGTGGCGTGATAGTAAATTGTTTACCCATTTTCCACCTGCCATTTTACCATTAAAAAGATAATCTTTAGCAGTTCTTTTTAGATAGGGGCCGGGTAAAGTGAATACCTTAAGATATTTAAGGCTTTAGCAGAAAAGTTATAAGGTACAAAAACAAAATAACTAGCACAAATCAGTCATTATTAATTGCTCTTACAAATACCATAATCAGTTATCCATAATAATTAGGCAGTTATTAACTGCAAATAAAATAAAAAAAAAGTACGAAAGTATTCACTTTGCCCGGGCCCCCGGGTAAAGCGAATACAATACTCGTGCAAAGTGAATACTCATATTTTAATATCTGAAAACGTGAGTAATAAATTTAATAAACTGAAAAAAACTTAACATGAACTTAAATAATTATAAAATTAAGACTGGCAGTTGTCACAAATATACTCTTGAGTGCCATCAAAAGCGGAACATTCTTCGTAACACCATTGTTGACAAACGTCACATCGAATCCAATTTTCAATCGGATTATCATTTTCTTCAATGTACATTTCTCCGCAAAAAAAGCATAAAATATCCTCAAATTTCTGAATTTTCTTTGGCTGTTTAGTTTTTTTAGCGTTTTTTTTTTGTTTTTTCTATCAGTCTTAGTATTAGCTTTAACATTCTTCTTAGGAACATTTTTTGATTTATCATCCAGTCTTTTAGTAACATTCTTAACTTTATTTTTCTCAAATTTCTGTTTTTGGTCTTCCTTGATCGGTGTACTGGTTAATATTTCCGATTTTTGTAATTTCCGTTTACGATTGGTCATTGGTTTGGCAGGATTTGGTATAGGTCTCATCACGAAGGGACTGCAGTGGGAGGTTGAGCATCCAGATTTCGGATCAGATGAATTGTCACGGCTAATATTTCGTTGAATATTTACTTCAGTCTCTGGCAGCATTGTGTTACTTTTCTGAGCATTTGTAGCTGTATATGGCTCGAAAGTGGAGAAAACTTGAGAACATGCAGGGTCTGGTTCAGGTGTACATCCAACGTCGCTACGAATCTTTTCAGGCGTTGTAAGAGATACTACAAGTGGCGCAACAAAGGCTTGAAGCTCAGAAGGGGTAGCTCTGTTTGGAGATGAAATTATTTCTACTAGAGTATCAGCTGGATTTGGTGGAATAAATTCTTGAAGAAGTGAAGGCGAAGGGGTTGAAGAAGTTTTTGCAAAAGGTCCGGGAATATCGATCCTATCTAGTGAGTTTGTGCCTTCTGTGCGAATATTCATATGAGATGTGCCTGCAATCACAGCGGCTGGTTCGTAATCTTCGTCACCAAAAGCATATTTATTCACTGGCGAAATACCAGGTTTTTCAAAGCCATGAACTGCATTTATAGCAACTGCACTTTTAGAAAAGCTGGTGATAACAGTCTGGCTACATCGTATTGATTTATAATGCGTCCTGGGTGCGATTTTTGAACAAAAATTACCTCTCATTCAAAATATGTTTTAAGCGGTCCGTAAACGGCTACATCCATGGGCTGCATTTTATGAGTTGTATGTGGGGCCAAGGATAAAATTACGTTTTTGCTGGCGTAATCCAAAGCTGGGTAATATTTATGGCTCTCGTGATTGTCCAGCAGTAAAAGTATCTTTTTGTCAGGGGTCGGTCGAACATGTTCAACAAAGAAATGCATCCAAGCAAGGAATACCTCACCTGAAGTCCAACCATTTGGAGTGCATGTCCCTTGAGTGCCGGGAGGCGCACCATCAAATAATCTGGGTTGCATGTTTTTTCTGGCGAATATTAAAAATGGTGGGAGAAATAAACCAGCAGCATTACAATAACCAATCAGCGTAGTTAATTGTCCACGTTCTGTACTGGCAATTATGCCCACCTGTCTCTTACCTTTTGATGAAAGGACTTTAGGTGGCTTATTGGTTGTTGTTGATATATCAGTCTCGTCCATATTATACCGGGTGTTATTGAGGTTGTGCACAAACTTTACCAAATGATTCTATAGCATTTACTAAACATATCTTATACAGGTACTAGTGCATTATAAAGCTTAGTTTTTACAGTTATTGGTAATTCCATTTAATATGGGTGTAGTACAAATAAACATAGTACAAATAAAGACCCTTTTACAATTAAAAGGGTCTTTATTTGTACTATTTTGCCGCTCAGTACGGTCATAATCATTCAAACTATACATGTTTTATTTTAAATGTCATGTCATCATTGGCTAGACGGAGAGCTTCTCGACTCGAAGAATCTTTCTTACATTTACACCTCTCGCTATTTGACGACAATTTTCTCGCAATGGAATATTGATTGTAAACTTAACTCCAATGACAAATCTCGCACTCAAAACGTTTTCAACCGTCTTGTATGATACACGTATGAATTTGAAAAATGTAAGTTTTTTTTTTTTTTTATACCGAATAAGTTAGTGCTTGACCACAAAACCACCTGAGGGTAAGCAGTAATGAAGCCTTGGATGGTAAAGCACACTAACTTAGTAGAAGCCTATTCACTCTTGACTTGAAGACACCCACATTATAATCAGAGGGGAACACCCACGCAGGCAATTTATTCCAGTCCCTTGCGGTACGTATAATAAAAGACGAAGCAAAGCGCGACGTCCGCACCGGGGGGATGTTGACGACAAAGGGATGAATACCCGCCGTGCGTCTGGATGTTCGATAGTAAAAAGTAGAGGGGGGAATTAAGTCATGTAATTCCTGCGCACACTCTCCAAAATGTATCCTATAGAATACTGAGAGGCTGGCAACTCTGCGCCTGTGCTCGAGGCTTTGGAGACTAGACTCTATCAGCTTTGGGTCACCAATAAGCCTCTTAGCACGCCTCTCCATTGAATCCAATGCTGAAAGATGACATTTAGCTGCACCAGCCCAAATGTGACTGCAGTACTCCACACAAGGCCGAACCTGAGCTTTGTACAGGGTCAAAAGCTGTTGTGGTGTGAAGTACCGGCGCACCTTAGCTAAGACGCTTAGCTTCCTAGCAGCAGTCTTAGCTCTGGATTCAATGAACCGCCCAAAGTTAAGGTTTGACGATATCTCAACTCCTAATAACTGAAGGCGGTTAGTGTATTCCAAGGATACATTCTGGAAAGTAGGAGCCAGGGTGAAAGGGCTCCTTTTGGCGGTGAACTGACACGCTTGTGTTTTAGTGGCGTTGAATCTCACAAGGTTGGCAACGCCCCATTCGGAGACAGCCTGAAGTGTGAGATTCACACGGCCCACCATGGTCTCTCGTTCAGATTGTATTTGGTCTTTACTGGCCTGAACATTTGCCAGATATCTCCACAACTGTGCTGTCATCCGCGTACCCATATATACCGGGCATGAGCAGATCATTGATATGCAGCAGGAATAGAGTTGCGGAGAGAACAGACCCCTGAGGAACTCCGGCATTGGTCGTCAATGCTTGAGATGAGCAACCATCGACAACGACTCGGAATGAACGTTCACTCAGAAAGTCTTTAACCCAGCTGATCAGGCCAGGGGATAAGCCATACGCGGGAAGCTTGCTCAATAGGCTAGCATGCCAGACCCTATCGAAGGCCTTCGAGATATCAAGGGACACGGCAAGCGCCTCCCCGTTTTTCTCGAGGGCCTCGCCCCAGATGTGAGTGGCATACGCTAGAAGATCTCCTGTCGAACGGTTTCGGCGGAACCCGTACTGCCGGTCGCTAAGGAGATCATTGTGTTCTAGGTATGCCATGAGGCGCCTGTTCAATATACGCTCCATAATCTTGCAGAGTATGGAGGTAATTGAAATTGGTCGATAGTTAGCAGGGTCAGCACGACTGCCTTTCTTGGGCACTGGCTGCACGTTGGCAAGCTTCCACGATTTAGGCACTATCCCAGTCTTAAACGAGAGGCGAAACAAGCGTGTCAACACAGGAGACAACTCGGGTGCACATGCTTTAAGTACAACCGCTGGAATACCGTCAGGTCCACTGGCTTTTTTCACGTCTAGACTTCGCAAGATTTTTAGGACCTCCTTATTGTATATGTGGACCTCCGACATAGAAGTACCACAATGAGGTATCGGCGGTGGATGGTTATTGCCGGTGTCTAGACGCGAATTCTCTGCAAAAAGAGATGCAAACAGGTTCGCTTTCTCTTTCGCCGAATGAGCCAGGGAGCCATCAGGTTTTACCAGCGGCGGCAGCACGGGACGACAGAAGTTAGTCTCGACCGCCTTGGCGAGGGACCAAAAAGCTCTACTGCCAGATGGTTGGTCAGAGAGCTTGGCGCCGATATGTATTATGCGGTCGCTACTAACCTTCCGTAATGCCTTTTTGTAGGACTTGGCGGCACGGTTAAAGGCTTTCTTCTTTGGTCTTATATCCGGAGCTTTGCGGTTCCGAGCATCAACCCAGGCGAAGTACGCCGAGTGTTTGCGCTTTTCAGCTTGAGCGCATTCGGCGTTGAACCATGGGCGAGCTTCGCCGCCGGTAGGAACGTCAGAAAAAGGGATAAAATACTCCATTCCCTGACGAACCACATCGGTTATAGCATCCGCAGAGCTCGACGGATCTTCAGAAGAAAAGCAGACCTGTCGCCAAGGATAGGATGCGAAGAAATGTCGCATCTCATCCCAATCTGCTGACTTGTAATGCCATACCCTCCGCGTACCTCCTGGTACGTGATCAGGAACGGAATATGACGCAACAGACTTCACCAGACAGTGGTCGGAGGTTCCCAGTGGGGAGGAAACTTCAACAACATATCTGTCTGGATCGGTTGTCAGCAGAAGGTCCAGGCAATTTGCTGTGTGACCATCAACGTCAGGCACCCTAGTCGCTTGCTTTACCAGCTGGGAGAGGCCAAGCGATAGGGCAAAAGTCCTCGCTTCTCTCCCGGCATGGTCGGTTTTCTGGTATGGGAACAGCCAGTCTTGATGACAGGCGTTGAAGTCCCCCAGAAAAACCAGTTGCGCAGTAGGGTGCCGATGCAGTGCCACATCAGCCATCCCGCTGAGGTACTCAAATAGTCGGGTTGTCTCCTGATCACCGCTGTGCGATCGATAGACACAGGAGTACAAGATCTTGTCAGTCCCTGTATCTACCAAGACCCAAATAGTGGAAAAAGTGGGGTCTTCAAGATGACGGAGACGCTGACAACAGATGTCGTTGCGGGCATACACACAGACTCCGGCGCGAGAGTGGAAATTGTGCTCTAAAGTGTATCCAGGGTAGTCTAGGTATGCCAAGCTTAATGGACATCGTATCTGCGTCTCCGTCAAAAAGAGCAAGTGGGGCTTCTCAGCCTCTAGATGGTGGTGGACTGAGGTAAGGTTTGAGTGCAGACCTCGAATATTTGTGAGGTGCACTTGGAGCGAGGGGACGTGCAACCGCTGTACAAAACCTTTTCTCTTGCTCTTTTTCTTCATGTGTTTCGCTGTGAGTGAATAGGAGGAGAATGGTAGTTGAACGAGGCGTTGCGTCATTACCCAGGGAACTGTGTCGGAGTCGCCGTGCCAATGGGGGCTTAGTCCGGAGACCGCGGGGACGCCCGAACCCCCCCGGAGATCGCCATCAGGTCCCCTCATCCGGTCGCCAACCGGCATGATGGAGCCACTCCGGGATTTTTCGCAGATGGCGGGGCAGCCTTTCGTGGGTGGCTTTCCCACTACTTGGGCCCCCAATTGTCTACGGTCGGCCAGCGGTGCACCGTGCTTCGGATCCCGCTGCCCTCCGCGACTAAGCTCCCGACACAGCTAAACACCAACCAGTCGCAACCGGTACATTAACACAACGCAACTGTTCAGACCCATCCTCCATTCGGCTTCATCAGACATCATACCGGAACACGACGAATCGCTTGGCGGTATGGTTTTGTCTGATGGGTGGTAACCTAAGCCGGCAGCCGATGTTGTGGCCTACCACCGGTGTTGCTGCTCGTTTAGCACTACCCAGGGGACACGTGTAGGGTATTCGGTATCCAAGTGATCTCCTACGGACGCGAGCAGCCCATCCCCCTAACGGCCGGTCTCAATATTATACTGTCAGTTGAGCTCTGGTACATAACAGAGATAAAAAGTAAAGATTGATCTCCCGGCAACTGCCGTCTCTCAAATCAAAAGTAAGCAAACAAAAGTAAGATCATCGGTAGATAATATTTCAGTGACATTTCTGCCTCTGGTTTTTACGTCCCTCTCAAAATTTTGTTTTCGCATAAAAATATATTTTTTTATACTTTTATACTTTTTTTTTAGTTTTTATTATAAAAAGGAACTCCGTGTTTTTGATTATAAACTTATTTCATTTTAATATTAAAATGATAATTTGTTCCAAATGTATTGTGAATTTCGCGGATGAAGTTAATAAACTAATGATAAATGTAACCTGGAACAATGCTTCAGTAATAACAAAACGCAGCATTTGACGTTTAGTACTGACAGGTTTCCTAGACAACGATGACATGTTATTGTCATTTGACATTCGTTTATGTCGTTTGGTTACCCAAAATATAAACAATGTGTATGTTCTCATAATTTTAGTAATATTAATTAGTTTTATAAATAAATGAAACACAGCTTAACAATTACCGTGAGTATAGAGTTTATTTGTTAATAAAATAAAATAAAATATATTATTATGTTTAGTAAACAAAAAATTGTAGTAATTGTAAATTGTTGTAATTGTAGCAGTGATAGCCTAGCGGTTAGAACGTTGGTCTTCCGAACGAAACATTTATTCCCACTTGTCCGGGGCCCGAGTTCAAATCCTGGCACGCACCTATAATTTTCAAATATTATGTGCGTATTAGAAGTTAATTATCACTAGCTTCGGTGAAGGAAAACAATAAACATCGTAAGGAAACCTGCACACCAGAGAGCTCTCCATAAAGTTCTTAAAGGTGGTTGAAGTCTACCAATCTGCACTTGGCCAGCATGGTAGAATACGGCCTAACACCCCTCACATTGTGAGTAGTGACCCCGAACCCAGCAGTGGGACAGTTATGGGTTGTTGCTTTTTTTGTTTTTAAACAAAAAATTTGTTGCCAAATGTACTAAAGGAAGTTTCTTTTCAGATGAAGTCCAGACCCTTCACAAAAGATGAAGTACCTTTCTTCATAAGACCAATAGCTATTGATATAGCAGGGATACACCATTATTTTTGAAAAGGCGAAATGTTTTTGTTACAATTTCAAAATATATCTAACTTAAAAAGCTTAGTGTTCTTGTTTTATTAAAATACCTACTTACCTAAAACTTTAAAGATAGGAATTGTCCTCAATTCTCATTCACTGCCGTTTTGTTTAATCTGAATATAGGAACTTATAAACAAAATTGGATTCACACAATTCAGTCATATATTTTATACGAAGATAATTTCGACGATCTTGGTACCGTATTAAAAAAAGCGGAATCAAATACACAGGCTTCATAAAATTAATTATCACTCATCACTGATTAATAAATTCATGATTTTTTGATAAATTTTCTTTACAATACGAGAAATCTACCAATTATCCGTCGAAATCGAGCGACATGAAAAACTCCGATAATTGGTAACTTCTATTACCAACAGTTAGCTGTCAAAGCGTTATTGAGACGCAAGAATTTATTTTTGTATGGACCAACATACCTACGGTATGACTTGGCCCTCCGAACGGTAGATCAATGTCATCGGTTGATATTTTCTATCCACCGAAGGTTATTGAGACGCAAAAATTGACAAATATGACAGATGACATATTAATGGTAGCTTTATCTACAGTTTTTTAAATGTTAGTACATTATTGAGACCGGCCGTAAGTCGAATACAAGTCGAGATTGTCGTAAGTAATCTTACGTACAATGTGTACCTAAATAGACGTAGGAAATTATCGCCTTAATCGATAAGTTACGAATGTCATATGAGATAATCGTAGGTGAGAATTTAGTTCTTTCCTGTATGTAAACATTTGATACGATAATGTTACGGCGATTATTACTAGTGATAGTAGTGTACGATAGATACTAGAAACTCTCCGTCTAAATGGGCCTTAAAGTAAACAAACATCGTAAAACTTTTCGAACTACTATTATTACCTAGTATTTGGTTTTGTTAATGTCACTGGTCTCACAGAGAGCAAAATCGATGAGAAATAATTGTTAACGTCAATAAAAGTTTACTAATGTCAAAGTTTCATATCAATCATAATGCGACGTTGCCAGCTTGCGTAAAGAGATTACACATTAGGCAATTTACGTTCAAGTATTTAGTTTGTATGAAAATGAAAAATATAAATAAAAAAATTTCAATAATGAATCCATAACGAAAGATGACCAATTTAATGGTCTGAATAACAGGCCGAAGTTCGTGCACAACCTCAGGAACACGGTGTATAATCTAGATGCATCAATGTTGTGTTTTACAATCAAATCTTCAAGATTTTTATAAAAACGTCCAACTTCAAGTTTGTTGAAACCTTTTGCCCTTGCAACCGATGTTGCTTCTGGAGTCCTGAGGGAAATTTGATTGTGACGAGACAAAAATGATGATAACCAGTCATCTCCTGCTTTTTCGTACTTTTCCCAGTTTTTTGGGTAGTTCAAATTATTTTTCTTAGCGTAGGTGAACGCTAAATTTTTGAACTCTTCTCGAGTTAGGCCAAAAAATACAGAATCCATGTCCTTAAGATAGGTTATCAATTCTATCTCTTGATCTTCATTAAAATCAGGACGGAATCGACCCAGTTTTGGAGCAGCGCTGCCGGTTTTCACATGTCTGTACAAGGTTGCATAGGCCAAGTCAAATTTTTTAGCTGTGCTCTTTATTGATTCTCCAGCCTTGCACAAATTAATAGCTGTTTGCATGACATTTTTGTCCCACGAACCCTGTTTAGTTTTTTTTATATTTATTCACCATCTGAAACAAATGAAGAACATTATAAGATCGTAATCAAATCATCACAAAATGCGGGCAAACTTTGCCCTATTCACTTTGCCCGACTAGGTAACTTTTGAGGTTAACACATTTTATACAAAAAATAACAATAGGGAAGATGCAAATATAATATTTATGAAAATTTTATAATTAAAATGTTAAAAAAATATAAAAACCACTGCAACGTTTTTAAATTATTTTACACAATGCTGTTTTTTAAAAATAATTACGAATTAAAATTACTTGAAACGAAACGCATTTCAAAACACCAATCAGCGTTAATGACGTCACTCCTGTTATGACAACTTATTTGAGGTTATAGTTTTAAAAGTGAATATAATTTTATGTCAATATTAATTGCGTTTTTTTAATAAAAATGGAAGTTGGGTTTATAAAAGCAGACTCCAGGAATTTACCAAGAGTTAGTGTTTGCAAGTGTAGAAATGAAAGGGACTAAATTACTACGGTATGTATAAATCATAGTTGTTAAACTTTGTATATTATTCAGCGGCTTCTACACATAGTAGTTATTTCAGCTCAACACGAGAATCTTACGGCGATAACGCAATTGGCTACGTCCAAATTAAAAGAGATGGAAAATTGTGTACAGTAAAAAGTAGTTACTCCAGAGCATAAAGTACGTAAAGAAGCTTATCGTGTTACAGCTGTTATAAATGAAGCGCAAAGCTTGGTTCAGTCCTGCCAATGTGAAGATTGTGCAGCTTCTGAAGGTAAAGAATTAAGATTATAAACTGATATGAAAATAAATAAAATAAATAAAAAATGCTGCTGCACTATTGCTGTGGTTGCACAGAAGATCTGTGGAGCCTCCGATTACGTCCATCACGTGTTATTGGAAGAAGTCAAAACTATCTACATATGCTTCTAGAAAATCTTTTATAAAAGCCAAAGAAATGGGTCATATTTCAGTCACTGACAGTTTCTTTCAAGTAAGTAGTTTATTTATTTATTTTTATTTAAAGAAATTATTGAATGTGTGTTACAATAATAACTGCATATTTTTAGGTGGATATTTTAAGTTAATTTATGGATGCTGTCAAAGAAAAAGATTGTCGAGCGAGTATTCTTCGCTACTTTCAAGAAGACCAACAGACTATAAGCATTCATAACCTATGTTCAAGATTGATTGGAAAGTTGGACTCTCCACAATCATTTCTTGAAATATTATCAAATCAAATGACCACTGATAATATTAATATGATTTTTTCCACTACCAAACATCAAAGTGATTCACCATTGTGGTTTGAGATGAGGTAAGTAGTTAGGCTTCTAGCTTAGATTTGTTTATTGTATTTATCACAAAAAAGAGATGAATCTCCAGAAGTATTTGCAGAAATGTGTAAAAAAATAAATTAAATTTGGACAAACAAACTCACATCATACCCACATAGCATAAACTTGATTGGCATATTTACTGTCAACAACAGATTTTTATTTTTATTTTACAGATATGGAAGAATTACTGGCTCAACTCTTCATGAAGCCGCTCACTGTAGAACTAAAATTGGTTCCCTTCTGAAGAAAATTATGGGAGTACATTCAAAATTTACTTCCATTGCGATGGACAGAGGGAAAAATCTAGAAAAAGAAGTTCTCAAAGTAGTGAGCAAAAAACAAAAGGTAACTTCATTGGTTTCTGTAGTTTAAATATTTTGCATAAAAGAAATTGTAATGTTTGGTTCTAGGCTTTTGTAGTAATTAATATCATTGTTTCTGCATCTCAGATTAAAATTGAAGAAGCTGGACTTCTTCTTAATGCAGAGTATACTATTTTTGGTGCAACACCTGACGGACTCACTGAAAATTACACAGTAGAGGTGAAATGTCCTTCAACAGAAGCGACCATACTTTTCTATGTGAAAGACAATAAAATAACACCAAAATGTTGGACACAAGTACAACTTCAAATGTTTTTCAGCAAAAGGAAAATGGCATTTTTCTGTATAGCACACCCAAATTTTGAAAAATCAAAAGAAGTAGAATATTTATAATGTGCCATATGATAATAGCTTTGTATCTGTTATGAATACTGCAAAGAAATTCTGGATAGATGCGGTATTTCCAAAATTAAAAGATATATATATTATTTAAGCATATATTTTTTTTTAAACCTTTTTGTAAATTTATAAAATAAAATTCTATGCTTTGTAAATACTATTTTTTATTTAATTTTAATCAAAGGTGATTGTAAATTGACAAGCGCACAATAAATGATTATGCTATAGACTAAATGGGGAATTAGAAAATGATCAACACAGGTGATAGCCTCGTGTCGCCGCCGCCGAAGCCCAGTGCACCATAAGTGCCCCGTGAACCTTATGGGCACCTTATAGGCATAGAAATAAGGTCGTAGATAAGCCTAGTTAAGATAGTGTATGGTAAAAAAATGTATCGTAGATCTAAGACCCTTTTTGTCAGTAGCGAGTAAGGGAGTTCGAAATACAGCTGGAATGAAGCAAGACGTGGCCTATTATTTAAATAAATAATTTTCATACTTTCAATATCGCCCCTTCTATCATCAGAAGTGGGATCGTGCATACAAAAAGGACAATAAATACAGTTTAAAACAGACAATAAAGTGAAGTTTTGTGATAATGAGTGATAAAAATAGAAAAAGAAAGAACAATTCAGACAATACTGAGAGTGAACATGTGACTTCACCACCGTTTTATAATTCAACGAGTAAAGCTATTGCACTGCCAACTTTTGACCCGGATATAGGTGCTATTGAAGCCCATGAATGGTGTAATGAAGTGCAAACTTTGGCCAATAAACATAAATGGGACGACGTCGAAACCATCGCAAGGTGTGTACCATTCCTGGCGGGAAGAGCAATTGATTTATACAAGGAGTGGACCACAATTAATCGGACCTGGCCAGCACTTAAGGAAGACTTGACCATAACTTTTCCAAAATGCAGAGACCTGCACAGGGATTTCAAGATCGCTGCAAACATGAGTAGTGACCAATTGACCACTGTGTCTATTTATGTTGCAAAGAAACACCGAATTTTGAAACAGTTAAGACTTAAATTCGAAGAAAGTGAGATAATTGAATTAATCACGGGAGGTATTACTGATCCTCACGCGAAATCCCTTGCTAGCAGTGCCGATTCGATTTCGATGCTCTATCAAAAGTTAGCTCGATACATTCCTACTAACTCTAAAACAGACAACAAAGAAGAAGACTATAACAAATATACTTATGATTCAAAAAGTTTCAAACGGCCGAAAATGATGACAGAATTGAAGCGGTGCCATCGTTGTAATAGACTCGGACATCTTCAACGTGAATGCCGAACATCTGCTGACAAGCTGCCAATAATGAAAGCAATTACGCAGGGTAACGTCTCAGGTGATGGCCTATCGATAAACAAGCAAAGCTCGAGACCTGAAAGTTGCGCATTCTGTCGTAAGAGAGGTCACAGCACCGAACAGTGTTGGACAAAACAAAGGACAAAACAAAACAAACTATTCTGACCCTCTGTTAAAGACCCTATAAAAACCTTCTTTGATATGCTACCGAATCAAAATATTCCTAAAGATCAAGAACTAATAACACTATAAATAATATCAATATACTTACCTTGTGAAACCGATCTTTTTTTCACGAAAACACAAATCTCCACTCTGTAGACAGCACGCGATGCGGCCCCTCACTCTAGTGTTTGCCGCGCACTAAGCCAAGATGGCCGAACGTTACTGTGCTAGCGTGTAGAATGACGACCGATTAATTTAGGAGCAGGGGGGAGTATTCGCTTTGCCCAGGGTAATTACTTTGCCCGGCCTTCCCCTAATTGTGCACTTTTAGCCGTATTGGGGCGGCTTAGAATACTAACCCCAATCCCACGCCGGATGGGTGTCGTAGGAGGTGACTAAATCCGCTGGTCGTAGGGCCCCTCGAGAGATTATATTGGTAATGTGGATTTTAATTGTTAATTAATATCATTATTGCTATTATTATTTCTCCATGGGGTTCGCCTGGATAGCTACTACCCTGCTTTTAGAGTCAGCCGTGAAATGTTCTCTAACGTGTTTCGGTTGTAGTGTCGGAGAGCCAGTCTTCCTGACTTCCAGACCCGAACCCAGGTGATCCCGCCCTGGGAGGCCTGTCCCGCCGCCAATGTCAATAATTCACTTACCAATGATGTTTTGTTCATCTATGGATTTATTCTTAAAATCATTTACAACTTCCTCACATACAGCCATCCATGCTCAGTTTTTTTTTTAGTTTTATTACTATATTCTTGCAGTTTATAATTCCAACTACAAGGATACTTTTTTTACTGTCACAATTAACAATTCCACATCAATATCGTCACTAGAACTCATTTTATAAATATGCGACACTTGCACTCTCCTGAACTATATGTAGTCGACTGACAAATTGCTATAGGTCGACTCCTGCAGTCGAACTGCTGTCGGCGTGCAGTTGGCCTGCTGTCGGCTTGCTGTCGGCGTGTCGACTGCAAGCGTCGACGGTTGCAGTTGCCTCTGTCGACTGCAACGTGCTGTTCGTGTGTAAGAGAGCTTAGGGTTATGGCATGATTGCGCACAGAGAGAGACCATATGTTTAATTTTCGTTTGTCCGTTACCTATACCTGACACCCAACCACTCACAGTTACACGTGAAAGATTAAGCAATCGAGCTGTAGCTTCAGATGCAAATTTGGTCTATCAAAGCTCTAAAAATATGTTTACAACCATTTTTACCACTAACTAATTTTTGAGCTAACAACACATTTAATACTTGTTTGCATATTTTGTTCACTAGAAAAATTAGTTACAATATGAGTTACATTTGGCTCTATTTAAATTCTACCTCTATTTAACTCTCTTACAATACCTGAACTTAAACCTGTATGATTACCATTACACTTGGATTCCGATTCTTGATGGTGAGTTTTTCTCGAATCATAGTCTCTTTCAAAATGAAGAAGTGAATGATGTCTCCTTCTACATCTTTTACAGCATGACGGTTGGCGACATTTAATCACTGAATGTGTAGGTGCAAGACAGTTGAAACATAGTTTATTCGTCTGTACAAAATCTTGCCTCTCTTTGGCTGACATTTCTCCAAATTTTTTACATTAACCTTTTAACCGCCCGACTTCAGAACAGTTGGCGTGTCCCTAGCGCCCGGCACAGTGAATCGAAAATTAAATACCTAAAAGAAAGAGGGATGTGCAATACTTAACTTTGTGATGTCGATATTTCGTTTTAATAACGACATTTGCATTTGCGAGCGTGGTTAACTAACAACTACATCTCACCAAGCTAAGTTTGCACCTCGCGTCGTTTACGTCACACTGAGGCTTAGGTAGGTACGGGCTGTAAAAAAGGATTCGCTATGACTTTAAAAAAGTAAACAAATGTTTGTTAGATTTTACTTTGCATTTGTTGTTTTTAACATTATATTATACGGGTACATGCCGCATTCCAGCGAGGTGTAAACTTAGCTTGGTGGAGATATAGGTATCTACCTACTTGAATACTACTTAGGTACCTTACGAAATTATTCGACATTTTTCGCAAGTCAGTAAAACAAAAAGTGTTTAAAAATTTGAACGATTTATTAATTATTACTTAAACTATTCACAATAAAATCAGTCCAGAGAAGAGTTTGGCGTGTTATACGAACATAAATGTAGGGAACAGCTGATTTTCTTTTTCACGATTTTAGGTTTGGTCCCATAGTAAAAGTTGTTCATAATGATGAGTACAGCCTCTGAGGTTGTTAATACTTGTTAATGATTTATCAATAACTCTGTAGATAATTCAACTCATCTGTGCGCGCGGCGCTATGTGTGGGTAAAGTGGTAAGGACACGTTTTGCTCGGACGACGACTGCCGCTTACGCTGCCACACAAATGAAAGCTGTATAAATAAGCGCACGCACACATGGCGCTTCGTGCACAGATGAATTGAATTATCTGTAACGATATTTATCACAATCACAATAATTTTTATCACACTAATTAACAACAAACATAAAAATAAAAATTTTACTTGACAATGTCATTATCAGTTTACCTATTGACTTAGATGTAACGATATATCACAATCACAATAAAATTTGTATAACACTAATTTCAATAAAATCAGTCAAATAATCACAGATATAATTTCTTATTACTAAAATCAGTCTAACAATCAGAGGTAAGATTTTTCAATAATAGTATGATCCGTCGAAAAATTATTTATGCTCGCTATCGACGAGGCGAATTATTGACGAGACCACATTTGTGTAACATTCGATAAACTTATTTTTACCAGTTTCATCGCCAACAAAATAACTGTCCGCTAAAATTTTGGCACTTTCTTTGATTGGATTATCAATTTGCTCGTATTGTGTACTGGCATTTGTTGTTTTGACTAAAGTTTGTGTCGCCGTAGATCTATATAAATCTGGCGTACTATCAGAACTTCTTAATTGCGACTGACCCTCATTTAAATAAACCATATACTCGTCGTTGGTCAGCGTTGATGGAAGGTTAACATCTTGGCTACAGTCTATGTCCACTTCATCTTGGCTATAGTCAAAGGGAGCCAAAATTGACTGGCTCTCTTCAAACTTCCCTATAAAACAAATCAAACATGAGTTTTTGTAATGATATCACCATTTACATGCAATACGTTTCGAAGACCACTTACTTTTGGACCCCATCTTGATATTAAAAAATTGTAAAATGTTCACTTGATCTTACAAACGTCGTGCCACTAACAGTCGTCACTGTCGAACGAATACGGAATAATGGATATTGTCGAGTATCGACAACGTCTAGCTGACCATAGACATAATAGACTAAACGCAAAAATAGTGATGTGGGATTACGATACCGATTGTTTTGTAGAATTGTGGTACTCAACAGCACATGGATCTATGCACAGATAAACTTTGCATTTTTGGCACATAAAACGAGTCTCAGACCGTTTTCTTTTTGCTGCGCACATTTTGCATCGCTGACTTTTGCCGGTTAGTATTCTAACAGGAAAATGCTCTAAGGCACTATTATGTAAAAAACGGTTAGGGTCAAGGACGCCGCGCGAAGTTGACTGTTGAGTTAAAGAACATTGTTTGTATTTTTCTATTATTTGTCTGATAACGTTTAATTGGAAATCAGCTAAACTATAATTTTGTTTATTTTTAATCACTTTAATCAAATAGAATGCATTAAGTAAAAACATGTCAAATATGTGAAACCCAAGCTTTTTATGCCATTTTTTTGATTTTCTTATACAGCCCAATGTGCTAGTCATCATATCAGAAGTGTCAACCGACCCCATATTTTTTGTGTAGTCTACCACACACTGTGGTTTCATTTTGGGTAGCCCAGTTGAGTAGTCTACATTTTCTGATAGTATCATTTTGTCATCGTGCATTGTAGACAACATTAAGACCGGTTTCTTATCTTGCCATTTTAGGGCTAAGAGGGGAGGAGACGAGTAAGCGGCTATTTGTCCACGTTTTAGTTTTTGGAATTTCGGCATCCCTTTCCTATTTGATCTTACGGTACCACATGCATAAGTCGCCCTTTCTTTTAAATATATAAAAAGCTGAGGACTGGAATACCAGTTATCTACATACAACTCTCGGTTGCAAAAATAGTAGTCTTTCAAAAGTTCAGTCACAACTGATCCAGATAAGCCTAAATTTGGTACGGTCTCTATTTCTGTTTCCGATCCACAGTACACTATAAAATCCACGATATAACCGGTTTCGACATCACATAAAACAAATAACTTAATGCCATATCTATTACGTTTTTTAGGTAAATATTGTTTTATAATTAGACGACCTTTAAAAGGCACAATACTTTCATCAATGCACATTTTTTTACCCGGGATAAATGTTGTTTTGAAAGTTTCACGAGCGTGGTCAATCATAATTTTTATTTTGTGCAATCTCGGTACACTACTTGTCCCTGCAGGTGCTTCACAAAAAGATAACATTGCAAGAATTGAGCAATATCTATTTCGAAACATAGTATTACTGAACACCGTACTATGTAATAACGGGTCTGTAGACCAGTGTTCTTCAATTGTTATTCTTTTGTTTCTAGTGAAAAGCATTGTTACTGCTAGGAAAATGTAAAGGTCGTCAATAGTCACGTCGCGCCATTGTTGCAGTCTTGAATATATTCTGAGATCAGTATGTCTTACGAAGTGTTGATGATATTTATTCGTACAATTGGCTATTTTCTGTAACAAGTCTTTGCTACAAAAATGTTCGAAAAATTCGAATTCAGTGGAGGTATCATCTAATTTGACAGCAGGCGACAGTCCACAAACAAAGTCGTCGAATTCTTCTAATATTGGGGTAGCAATTTGCGTTGTCCAATTAGTGGTTGTGACATTGTTTCCTTGAATCTGAAATAATACAAAAAAATAATTGTAGAGTAATAAAAATACATCGGTCTCCAAGGTAGGAAATTTGAATAGCCTACAAAAGCAAAATTAGCAGTGCGATTCAGTGCGGTATGTGGCAGCGCGGCGGCACGCACAAAATAAACTCTACCTATGTATCTACGAGCGAGTCAGTGCGCCCACACGTGACTCGCGCTCCAACCAATCAGAATCACCGTTCCAGAGTGGCCGCGCGCGCATTCTCATCGCACGGCGCGCTCTCGCCATCTCACTCACTCTAAGTTTAAAATTTCCATTCAGACATCACCACCATACTACACAATAAATTAAAATACATTTATCTAGATATGTAATAAAAAAAAAATTACCTCTACATCAATGTCAAACTCTTCGTCTGATAAAAATTCTTCATTTTCATCGCCTTCTAGAATTCGGATTAACTCTTCAGTAGTCGTCATGATACATTTCTATCATGTACATTTATCGACATACGAACGTAAAACTTCATGCACAAACACAACACTGATGGAAAATTCCAGAAGTCGGCACTCGTTTATGACGTAAGAAGCGGTCGTCTTTATCCGACCGTAGCGCAGGGCGTACTAACAAAGTAAGTTTCGGAACATGTAGGCTAGGGATGGGAACCATCAATTGAATCGCTGACATTTCATATGTAAATTTACTTAATTTTAAAGGAATTAAATGAAATACTCACAAATATTTGTAAACAAATGTTTTATTAACAATTGCTGTATTTGTTTTAAAGTTAATTAGTCAGTATAACGAGAAATATTTTGATTTATGTTTATTTTTGTATCGGTAAATCTTGGCATAATGTCCCGTCCCTCATGTCGGATTTTGTCGTCATGGGCGTTGCACATCAATACAATTTTCTAAAAATAATGTCAGTAATTCATCTAACTTTGGACATTATTTTTAGGACTTCTAATTAAGAGACTAAAGTGTATTAAACTGTAAATGATTACTTAGTTAACTATTTGCCTAATATAAACATATTTTTGATAGAATACAGTGTAATTAAATAAAAAGCTGATTAAACGAGCAGTGATATTTTGGTCGTAAATATACGACTCTGGCGAAATGGGCCCGAAAATATTTGTCGGATTAATCCGACGTAGGCGGTTAAAAGGTTAATAAATGTAGTGTTCTGACTGCACAGTGCAGTGCACATGTGATTTCATTCCTCTTGTTGTTCTTGGTAATGTTTGAATGATAAAGTTTAGGCTTGACTAAAGGCTTCAGTTGTCCTGATCGCACTCTGTTGCTCTCAATCATTTCGAGGGATCTGATTCTAAATAACTTGATAACTGTGACCACGTGGGGAGATTATAGTCACTGATGCTAAGGTGTTGCTCCCATAGTTTCATTGTTTCACCATAAAGTTTTGACACAGTTAAATAATTTATGAACAAATCCCAATTGGCAATGAGGGTTTTCGATACTTTTTCTGACACCAGACGGCGCTTCGTTAACGGCAGGTCTAAACAGCTGTCAGATAGTACAGAGTCGTATATAGGTACTAAACAAATTATTGAAATTATATTGTGTTTGGAAGTGTTATTTATTTTATCATGGATTACGGCCAGAAAAAGGTCGCCGAACTGAAGACTGAGCTCAATAAAAGGGGCGCAAAAGTCACTGATATAGTCGGCCGCAGAAGTAGCTTAACATTTTAGTACCTTGTCACATTACATTTCTTGAATTTGTCATAGATGTTGCTAGGAAACCGTCGAAACAGCTACTATTACAAAGTACTAAAATGTTAAGCTACTTCTACGGCCGACTGTACTAAGGAAAAGCTAATTGAAAGTTAGGTAACATAATGGACTAGATTTTGTTTACAAAATTTGATTTCGTTCTTTAACTACTAAATTGCAGTTATTTGTGTGTTAATGAGTTGTAGTTGATTGATGTATATTATACATTTCAGGCTAAATGATTATGACAGACACAACAACTTTAAACCAAGTGCAAATAATAATGCTAATCTCTTAAGTCAGATTCTTTATAGAATGGCCAGAAGAAAAGTTATACAAAAGTGTGAATTCAAAAACAGTGTTACCCAATTTTGATATAGTTAATATAAATACGTGTTTCCTTGAATTGCATAGTGTATAGGAATGTCAGATTATTTTGCAATGCACAGAAGAGGTTATAATATGCTGCAAAATAACTACCTGCTAGCATTAGTGACCGCAAATACTAGTTCACATATATTTTTCAAAGGTCAAGTTCATTGAGAAAATACAAAATCCCTCATTTATTTCGCTTCCATTGCCATATGTAATGAAAGTGGATGTATTATACAATCGGTGTGTGAGTGTGTAGCAGGGAAAGGACCAAAAGCCATTTTTAAGCATGTGTCAGTTTTGTGCTATGCTATACTCAAATTCCGAGAGCAGAATGTATGGCTAATTAAAAATACTCCAACACAAAAAAAAACAAGTATGGCATGCACCTAAAAAACATAAACTTGATGTTTCACCAAAAAAAGCAGAGAACCTTTCATATGAAATATCAGAATACAATGTTTGCAAAAAAAAAAAGAATAGAAGTATGTGCTATGATCCAAGACCAGAGTCCTCTAACAGTCTAGGAAAGGAATGGGCTGCAAAAGTCAGAAACAAAATTATTAACTACTGCTCATTGTCACAGAGAAGGACAGGATGGTGTGGAATTTTGGACAGTGCTAACATGCAAGATTTGATACATGACCATGATTACCTACCTTTTCCTTTACATCCCCAACTTATCCTTAATAAAATAACCGTAAGCCACCTATTCCAGATGAGTTTATTCATTATATTCATTATAGTATACTAGCTGACCCAGCGAACTTCGTATCCCCTAAGAATGTAACAAATCAGAAATATTCTATATCAGTCTATTTTCCGGGATAAAAAGTATCCTATATCCATCCCCGAGCTTTATTTTATATCTGTATAAATAACTAATCTATCAACTACATATAACAAAATTTTACCTTATCCCACAGGAACAGGTATATTTTCCGGGATAAAAAGTATCCTATGTCCGTCTCCTGATTCTAAGCTACCTCCTCACCAATTTTCAGCCAAATCGGTTCAGCCGTTCTTGAGTTATAAATAGTGCAACTAACACAACTTTCTTTTATGTATATAGACGAGTAACCGCCCTCGCTTTGCTTCGGTTTTCTTATTTTCTTACACCTTGGGTTACATTACTGGAGTTTTAATAAGGATCCCTAATTTTTTGAAAATATAATATAGCCTATGTTACTCGGGGATAGTGTAGCTTCCCAACAGTGAAAGAATTTTTGAAATCGGTACAGTAGTTTCGGAGCCTATTCAATGCAAACAAAAAATCAAATCTTTCCTCTTTATATATTAGTATAGATATAATGTATGTAGTGAATCAAGTGAAGTTGTAGCTACTACATTTTATTATTATTTTGCAATTGTATTTGCATTGGGATTGTAGATGTTAGTTTAGGTTCATATCTTAATACTTTTCTTCCATTGTGCTCCTTACAGGTAGGTAACTACTGACTCAGCGAAGGAGATTGAAAAGAAAACAAAAAATCAGAATAACACAAAGTTGTGGCATACAGAACGATCTTTTCGTGTGACTGCTTCAAGAGTCGGTGAGATTTGTAAATTTAATGCTAAAAAGGACCAAGAAAAGTATGCACAAAGCCTTATATGTAATAAGAACATAGTAAGCACAGCCTTAGAATTCTTTCTGTGTAGTACCCTTTTATTGGAGCTTCTCCTGATGGATTAATTGAAGATAACAAAATTTTAGAAGTTAAATGTCCATATTCCATAAAGGATCAAATGATTGGATCTAACAATTATTTACATGTAGAGCATAATTCGGAGGATTGGCAACTAAAAGAAACAACCAACTATTATTATCAAATCTAAACATAGTTACTTGTAACAGGTAGAGATTGTTGTGATTTATTTATTTAGCATGTGGTCAACCAATTTAGCATGGGCAGCGTAAGGGCGTGTATGTACTAAGGTTGGAGAGAGTACTGATACGTCAGAAGGTTGCAAGTAGAATAATTTATTTACAAAAAATACACAGTATTTATACAAAATTTTAGAGGTAGATCAGCCAATGAAAAAATAGATAATTTGAGTTACAAATTTGAGCGCACGTGCAGTGAACACCTGCGCGCACAGGTGCGATTCCTAGAATCACACCTGCGGTCGCAGCTGCGGAACACGTGGTGTATGACGTCGCTGTGACGTCATTATTCTGTGGTGACGTAGTCGCTACATAGGCCCCCTTCAAGCGAAGCGTACTGGCAGCTTGACGGAACGGCCGCTTCGTGTGTGCGTGGCTTTAGTTTGTGACGTCGGGCTGTTCGTCGTATTTGGTAGCGTAGGACTATCGTCATTGTTTCTTTTCTGGGACATCAGTTGGTCTTGAGGTGGCTGAACATTGTTCTCGGTGTCTTCTAGAACGTAGGCAGGTTTCAGTCGGTCGACAGATATGTTTGATTGTCGCCCTGGTAACTGAATTGTGAAAACTTTATCAGTTCGGTTCACAACTTTGAATGGGCCTTCGTATGGTGTTTGAAGTGGAGTGCGTACTGCGTCTACTCGTACAAATACATGGGTACATGTCCGTAGGTCTTGATGTACGAATATTTGCCTGTTGTTGCGATGCGAGTTGATAACGCGTGGCTTGTTTTGTGCGATGTTTGCTCGGAGTTTTTCGACGTACGTATGATCCATAGGCGCAGTGGATGTAGTTCGTACGAAAAAATCTCCTGGTAATCGTAGGTTGTAGCCATAAGTGAGTCCTGCAGGACTGGTAGAGGTGTCAGTGCGTAATGCAGCTCTCAATCCTAATAGTATGGTCGGGAGTTCGTTGATCCATGAACTATTTGAATTTGTGAGTTTCGCGCGTAACGCAGCTTTGAGAGTTCGGTGCCATCGTTCGATTTTTCCGTTGCTTTGCGGATGATAGGGCGTAGTGCGAATTCTATTTATTCCCATTATTTTCATTAGGTTAGTAAATAGATTGCTCTCAAATTGCCTTCCTTGGTCGGTTGTTATTGTAGATGGACATCCGAATCGGCAGATCCAATGGTTGTATATGACATCGGCAACTGTTTCGGCAGTGATGTCGATTGCAGGTATTGCTTCAGGCCAATGACTTGTTCGGTCGCAGATGGTTATTAAATACCTATAACCTTGTGCTGTAGTTGGGAGCGGTCCGACGATATCTGCGTGGATATGTGAAAATCGTTCTGTAGGAGGGAACGGTTGAAGCGTACTGTAGGTATGACGCTGTATTTTGCTTTTTTGGCATTTAATACATGTCTTCGTCCATTGACCGATGTTTCGAGCAGTATAAAAGTGTTTTTCTAATGTGAAAACATGTAGTAGACAATGATATTATCATCATTAGATCATTGACAGATGTGCATTAATCCTTGGTAAAAACCTTTTTGTATAAAAAATATCATTAAACAGCGTCTATTAAGCTTTCAACCAAAGCAGCTGTTTATTGTTAACTTTTTATTACTACCTTGTTACTACTACCAAAAAAAAAAGAAAAAAAGATGATAATATGATAAAACAGTACTAAGCAATATTTTTATAACATGGATCAATTACTTATATTGTAAATTGAAACAATTGGACGTTTGGGTACCAAAACAATGCATAGATAAAAATATGAAGTAATACGGCAAGATTAATCCATGCACAGTTACCGTAGATTGCACAGAAATAAAAATAGAGAAGCCCAAAAATCCACTTACCCAACAACTTACATATTCCACTTACAAATCAGCAAATACTCTAAAAGTTTTAGTTGAAATTTCAGCATCAGGCTGCGTTACATTTGTATCAGATGCATATGGTGGGTCTACGAGTGATCGTGAACTGTTTGAAAAATGTGGACTTATTGATAAACTTGAACCTAATGATATCATTCTTAGCGACCGTGGCTTCAATTTGCAAGACCTAGTGTGCCATAAAGATGTTACAGTTAATGTACCAGAATTTTAAAAAAATACTGATGGACAATTTGAGACTTCCCAACTGAGAAGATCAAAAAAAATATCATCAGAACGGATACACGCTGAGAAGGTCATTGGTTTGGCTAAAACTTTTAAGATCTTAAGCGGCAAGCTAGATTCAAAATTGGTGCCTTTAGCAGATAGAATTATATGTATTTGTATGTTTTATGTTAACCAATTTCAAAAATAATATTATAAAGTAAAACATGCTTTTTTAATTGCATTTATTTACAGTCACTTTTAACAGTACTTTTCATTAATTATCACAAAACATGGTTTAGCTTATTGCTTTATTAAAATAATAAATAAAATAAATAATAATAATAAACGCTAACACACTCACACCCCCGCAGTAGGTTATTACCTGTGTCGCGGGTGGCATGGACGACACATATAACACATCACAATCACACCCATGACCCGAGCACAAATATTTATCTGTCACATAAATATCTGCCCCGGCCGGGAATCGAACCCGGGACCCCTCGCTTCGCAGGCAGGGTCGCTACCAACTAACTAACTAAATGTACTTAGTTGTTAAATAATAAATGACAAGAATACAAAATTAAACTTTGGTTTATTTTTATCAGATAGAATCTTATATGTACTATAAAAATTATTAACAATGATACATATTTATTGCTATCTGTGGCAACATAAATTGAAAGAAGAAGTTTTTTACTCGAGGGATTATAATATTTTTTTTATAAATGAATCATTTCTCTTAACATTTATTATTTTTTCATCACAACTGGTCCATGTTCATGTTCCAGGTTCTAAGTATGGGGAGCCCCCAAAAGTTATTGTTTTTGTTCTATTTTTATGTGAAAATCTTAATGCGGTTCACAGAATACATCGACTTACCAAGTTTCAACAGTATAGTTCTTATACTTTCGGAAAAAAGTGGCTGTGACATACGGACGGACGGACGGACGGACGGACGGACGGACGGACGGACGGACGGACGGACGGACGGACGGACGGACGGACGGACGGACGGACGGACAGACAGACAGACATGACGAATCTATAAGGGTTCCGTTTTTTGCCATTTGGCTACGGAACCCTAAAAAGGTCACTGTCAAACTGCCTACCCTGGTCTGTTGTAATTCTACTGGGACATCCAAATCTACAGATCCATTGCTCATATATTATTTTAGAGATCGTGTCAGCTGATATTTCGGAAACTGGTATCGCTTCCGGCCAACGCGTGAATCGATCTATAATTTTATTGTAATACAATAACGATATCCAAAGGACCTACAATGATGTATGAATGTGCTCAAATCTAGAACTAGGAGGAAAATTAGATAAATCTGAAAGTGTATGGCGATTGACTTTACTCTTTTGACACCATATACATGTTTTACTCCACTTATTAATGTCCTTGTTCATTAATGGCCAAAAAAATCTTTGAGTTAACATTTTACGAGTAGTACGGATACCAGGATGACTGATATCATGAATACTATGAAATGCTTTTTTACGTACATAAATTTAATGGTAGAACAGGTCTGGCGTTATTCGTTGAAATTTCGCAAAATACACGCTTATCACTACAAGGCATAACAACATATTTAAATATTAATTTACTGTTGCATCATATAAAGAAATTACAAATTATTTGAAAAATATTGTTTATTTCAAAAATAATGCTATGATTTACTGTTTTTGTTAATACTAGATGATCAGGAAGCCTTGTAAATTATTGTTTTAAGATTATTTTTGTATGAATATTCAACAAAAAAAGAATGAGAAAAAATGTAAGTAAAATATTTATTTTTATTTATTTTGTCATACAAAAATAATCTTAAAGCAATAATTGACAAGGTTTGCTGATCATCTAGTATTAAAAAAACAGTAAATAATGCCATTATTTTTTGAAGAAACAATATTTTTCAAGTAATTCTTAGGTAATTTGAAATTTCTTTTAAAGGTTGAATTTTTTACAGCATTAATTTAACGTTACGTAATATTAAGCAAAAACCGTTGAAAAACTTCATCTCATAACAGTAAACAATAAAATAACTTTTGATTTAAATTCACCCCTTTGACACTGAAATGGCTTTTACTTGAAAATTTTCCCTATCAAAGTAGCCTGTATTGTACCTTTTTAAAATCTGCATTAAACAGACAAGTTTTTAAAATACCGGGGCATACTTGCCCAGTACATTTTTTTCAACCACCTCGCATCAAAGTTGTGTCGAAGAAAATCAAAAACAAAAATATCCAAAGTAGACGCTATTTTCTCAGCGTTTCCTAATAATTTCAACAATATTACATACTGATAATTATAAAGCAACTATCTAAGAGCTCTAGGAAAAAAATATATCAAAATATCTGCTCATTTGTGGACTCAACAGGAAAAAGTAGGGTAAAGGAGCCGAATTTTCTAAATTTAAAAAAATGGTCAATATCTCGAAAACGGTGACACTTTTACTAAGGTAATTTTTTGACATATGATATGTCAAACTTCAAGCTATCTGCCACCTTCGGTTGATCCACTACTTACGGGACATCCTGTATAGCGGTTAACTCCTTATCGTAAGCACAATATTTTCTTTGAGAAACTGATAATGCCTTAGAAAAATAGCCTAGCGGTAACCATTTACCATCTATCTTTTGCTGCAAAACAGCACCTACAGATGAGTCTGACGCGTCTGTCATAAGTGCTAAAGGGGCGTCCATAGTAGGATGCGATAATGTAATAGAATTTTGAAGACTGAACTTACACTGCTCAAAAGCTTTGATGACCACTGAATTTTAGTTTTATCCTTCTTTTTTGAATTATGTAAAAAATTATTAAGTTCTCCCTGATATGTAGTAGCGTGAGGAAGATGAGATCTATAAAAATTTAACATACCCAAAAAACGACGTAGCTGTTCTACTGTATCGGGTCTTGGGTAGTCTGTGATAGCTTGCACCTTTTCTGGTAATGGACTGATACCGTCTTTAGAGACTTTATAACCTAAAAATTCTACAGTAGACTGACCAAATACGCATTTACTTAAGTTAATAGTCACACCTTGTTGATCTAACCTCTCAAAAATTTTTATTAAATGTTTTTTTATGAATTTCTTCGGATTCCGACGCTATAAGAATATCCTCTATGTAACAAAAGAGTGAGGACTCACTATGCCCGTCTTTATTTTCTATACGCTCTATTCCTCTTAATACTTGATGATCCATGAACCTTTTGGAAGGTTTGCGCGGGTGTTTCCCAGTGGTCAGATTCATGGTCAGACTAGTCTGGCCAACGGGAATTTTTTTTTCCCGTTGGCAAGATTTATTTGACAGCTAGAAAAGACAGAAAAAAGTAGAATCAAAGTAAAAACAGTTGCATTTTATTAATACACTTTTATTAGCTTCAGACGTATGTAACGGAATCTTTGAACATGATTTTGACCCCCTTCAAAACGTCGGATTAACTCGAAATTTGGCATACCTGTTAAAGACCGATGACAATTCAATATTTAAAGAAAAAAAGAAAGAAAAAAATCTAATTACACGCTTTATATTAGCTTTAAAGGGTCAGATTTCTTTCAAACTTCGTATACTTATCGATCATAATATAAATATGAACATAATATAAAGTAATGGCAAAATTCCGGAAAGTGCAATTATGCGTTTTGTGGTTTTTGATTTAGTCAATTTAAATTTTTTTGCTTGCTTCCACACGCTATGGGAGAAATGAAAATAGCAACCTTTTATTTCTGCATCAGGATATACTTTTTTTATTGCATTAAAAGGAGCAATTTCAAAATCCAGGGTAAATTGTTTTGGTTCTATAAACGGCAGTTGTGATCTTAGCATGTTAAAAGATCGATATAGCTTTGTTCCGATTTATGGGACATCAATGCAAAAATTAAGGGTGTAATATTGGTGGAGTCAATGCTGCTTCCATGGATGCTATATAGCTGTGAAAATGATGTAAAGGCCACGCTCTTGAATGTTCCGTCACAAAAAAAAATGTTTTACTTGTTTACGTGTTCTTTCGCTTGCGGCGTACAAAAAACAACTATACGTGTTTCTTGGTCAATAAAATCCGCCAAAATGAAATTTTGAAATTCATCAGGTATTTCAACGTCAATAGGATTCTCTTCAAATAATTTGGTAACTTTAGCTGTTTTATTTCGTTGACGGTACTTTTAATAGATTTATAAGACGGTATGTTATTCGTGAAGTGCAGGCCGGAATGTTTTAATTTTGTGATATATTGTTTATAAATTGTTGGGACTGGTTAAAAATCTTTGCTAGCTTGTTTTCGCATATTATGGAAAGAAAGTTCAATGTCATTTTTGCCAACATCTTGAACGCAGATGTGATTTTTTGACTTAATAAGTCTATTGCGGTTCTGGAAAACACAAACTCTTACTCGTAAAATGAGTTTGTCAATTAAATGATTAAGGTGTGACCCAAAGCCCAATTCCACGCTGGATGGGTGTCGTAAAAGGCGACTAAATCCGGCCCGCTGGTGGTAGGACCCCTCGAGGGATTATATTAGTAATATTGATTTTAATTATTAATTAATACCATTATTACTATTGGAACGAAGTTCCTTATCGCGCGTTGCGAAAGGGGGCTAGAGGGAAAAAATTAAGACGAAAAGTTGTAACGACAATTTTTGCCGTCGTTACAACTCGTGCGGCGTCGTTACAAGTCGTGCGGTGTGCGCATGTTTCTCTGTCTGTCTCTCTCTCTCTCTCTTATAGAAAGCAAGATATTTTCGTTTCTTGCAGTCAGTACTAAGATAGCAAAAACATGCAAGCGAGTGTGCCAAAACAAATCTGGGGTATTGTCATCGGCTTTGTTCACCTAGTAGCAATTAATTAAAGCGAGTAGGTACTAGGCGACCAGAAGTCTTCGATGTTGCGACATCAGTGATACTGTACAACCATAGTACATATGTGGCTGTCTTATTTACTCTTCGGTATTTAGCATAGGCACAACAGGGATATCTCTATTACGATCATGCACATTAAGTTATTATTGCCATTTCTCCCGTCATGACAATCAATATGCGGAAGAGCGACAGTGATAGAACAAATCTATCGGTTTAGTTTTTTTTTATTAGCTTTTTAATTTTTTTGGAAAAAATCCTGACTTGCTGCACTATTTTCGACATATTTTTTTTGTTTTTTTATTTATTTTCAATTTTTTTTTATTTACCACTTGTTATCATAGTTTATCTATTCGAGGTATAAAATCTACCCAAAATTAAATGGAATATATTTTTTAAAGACTAACTGAAATTTTTTTGAAAAAAAAACCTTATTTAATTTCGCTGAAAAGTTGGAAAAATGCCCCATGAATATTATTATTTTATCAATTATTATTAAATTACATGATATTACCTACAAAATCTCAATAAAATGTTTGTAGTAATCTAAATCATTTACCGAACTACAAACTCTTGAAATATGCACCCTATTTTGGATAATAAGAAGAGTAAACTTTTAAAACCAGTCTAGTGGAACATTTAAGTGTCTTGCTATCAAAAATACCTTTTGCCCGTTGATAGAATAATTTTAAATGTAAGGAGACAATAAAAACAAGTGCAAAATTAAATCATCTATTAAAAAAAACAGTAATTAATTCATAAAATTTTCGAAATTATCGCCATTGGCGTTAATACAGGCTAAGGCTCAAAATGACATCTTTTGACTCGTTATTTGCACCTCAAAAGGTTCGCTCCTATTAATTAATTAATTACTGTTTTTTTTTTAATAAATGATTTAAATTTGCACTTGTTTTTATCGTTTCCTTACATTTAAAATTATTCTATCAATGGGCAAAAGGTATTTTTGATAGTAAGACACTTAAATGTTCCACTAGACTGGTTTTAAAAGTCTACTCTTCTTATTATCGAAAATAGGGTGCATATTTCAAGAGTTTGTAGTTCGGTAAATGATTTAGATTTCTACAAACATGTTATTGAGATTTTGTAGGTAATATCATGTAATTTAATAATAATTGATAAAATAATAATATTCATGGGGCATTTTTCCAACTTTTTAGCGAAATTAAATAAAAAAGGGTATTTTTTTTTTCAAAAAAAATTCAGTTAATGTCTTTAAAAAATATATTCCATTTAATTTTGGGTAGATTTTATACCTCGAATAGATAAACTATGATAACAACTGTTAAATAAAAAAACAGAATGAAAATAAATGTAAAAGCAAAAAAAATATGTCGAAAATAGTGCAGCAAGTCAGGTTTTTTTCCAAAAAAATTAAAAAGCTAATAAAAAAAAAACTAAACCGATTAGACCTGTACTTTTGATAAAACGGGATTTTTATAAGAAAAAGACACGTGTTTCGGTGAAAAGCTAATGACAGAGAGAGATTTTTTTATACAACAGAGAACATAAGAAAATGTTGCCAGATGATACAGATAATTAATAATAGAGAATACATTTTATTCGGTGTAAACTTTTAACACCCCAACTACAACAAATAAACAAATACTTTTATAAAAAAATCTTTTTAATAGTCTTACTGACTAATCCCTAAACCTTCAATACATTTATAATGTCTCAAGGGACTTAAAGCTTTAGTTAGAACGTCAGCTGGCATGTCAGTTGTTGGCAAATATTCCAAATTAATAATTTTATTAGCGACTGCATCCTTTACAAAATGATATCTAATATCAATGTGTTTACTTTTTCTGTGATATACATAATTTGCCACCAACTTCTGTGCACTTTGACTATCATTATATAATAATACAGTACATGAATTTCCAGTCAGTTCGCATAGCAAGGATCAAAACATATAGCCTCTTTACTAGCTTCCGAGATAGCCATATACTCTGCTTCCATACTTGATAAAGCAACTGTTCTCTGTTTTTTACTTTCCCAAGAAACAGCTGACCCTGACAAAGTAAAACAATAACCAGTATATGACTTGTGATCAACAACATTACCAGCCCAGTCGGCATCAACATATCCAACAAGATCAGCTTTTTCTTTTACATATTTAAGACCATATTTTTTTGTTTTCTTTAAATATCTAAGTATTCTCTTTGCATAGTTCCAATGAACATTTGTATGACATTTATTAAATTGACTAAGAAAACTGACACAAAATGAAATATCCGGTCTAGTAAGAACCGACAGATACATAAGGCTTCCAATCAATTATTGTTGATAAGGAATTTCATGATTACGAATTCCAGAATTGTCAATATCTAATTTACATTCCATTGGAGTACTAGCAACTTTGCAATTAATCATAATATTTTTTTCTAGCAACTGCTCTACATATTGTTCCTGATCCAGAGTAATAACATTCAATTTTTTATCTATGTTAACCCTTACACCCAAACATTGTCTAACCTGCCCTAAATTTTTAATCTTAAAATTAGAACTCAATAAAGAAATTAACTTTTCTGTTTCCTCCTCACTATTTGAGTAAACAAAGAAGTCATCTACATACAACGCGATAATGATCTTAACATCATCATACATTTTAATAAAAACACAAGGCTCAAATTTACTCTTTATGAAATCTGATTTACAAAGACACTGCTCTACTCTCTCATACCCTGAGCGAGAGGACTGTTTTAATCCATAAATCGCTCTATTTAATTTTACAATACCTCTCTTTTTGTTATCATCATTAATATTTGGTTGAACCATGTAAATGTCTTCTTTGAGATAACCATTAAAAAAAGCTGTTTTGACATCTAAGTGAGTAATGTCTAAATTTAACTGTACAGACAAAGCAAATAATAATTTAAGTGTAGAATGCCTCACAACAGGAGAAAATGTCTCATCATAATCAATACCTGGCCTCTGCGTAAAGCCTTTTGCCACCAAACGCGCTCTGTATCGTACACTGTTATCACTACTTATTTTCTTTTTAAAAACCCACTTACACTGTACCAGAGTCTTGTTAGAAGGCAACTCTTCAACTGGAACCCAAGCATCATTCTCGTTAAAGGCCTCTAACTCATCTTTCATTGCCTCGATCCATTTGTCTCGGTCGGACTTTCCAGTGCTTCTTGAATACTAACAGGATCACTAGACAATACTGAGTTGGAAGCTGTACATAAATTTGTTAAACCATACCTTTCTGGCGGCCTTCTATCTCGTTTTGGAATTACTGGAGATACTGGTTCTGGCAAAACTGCTTCCTCATCTTCTTCAGATTCTTGAGAGTGCTGTGAAGTTGAATCCAAATCAGTCAAAGCATTGGCATACTTCGAATCTGAAGAAGTATTTACATCAATTAGAGATATATCATGACACTCATCATCATCTTCACTAATACATCATTTGAATTTTCTGAATGCCCAAAAGTACCCCCCCCCCCCCCCCCCAACTGAAACCGATACATCTGAAAGTCCTGTACAGTTTCCACCTGCATTCTCATGGATTATAACATCTCTACTAGTTGTGATACATCCTGTAATTGGATTATAAACCCTATATCCCTTCACATTCTCGGAAAAACCAGACGCTTTGGTTCCTGAGCTCTCTTGCTTGATGCATTCACACATGCCCTCCAAGACTAGCATGTTCTCTGCTGCAAAAGCCCATTCGTGATAATTATCACGACCCAACAGCTTTGGAACGTTGTTCAAGAATGCATTCGACATCATTGTTGTCCCAATCAACTGTTATTTCTTAGCACGCACGCCTATTCTAGCAAAATATTACTTATTTTTACTTCTTTAGGAGTTTACTGGGCCCATAACCTGATAAAACGGGATTTTTATAAGAAAAAGACACGTGTTTCGGTGAAAAGCTGATGACAGAGAGAGATTTTTTTATTCAACAGAGAACATAAGAAAATGTTGCCAGATGATACAGATAATTAATAATAGAGAATACATTTTATTTGGTGTAAACTTTTAACAACTTTAATGGAATTTTGTTAATAGTTTTGTCCAAATAATCAATAGACGCCGGGCGGTCACTTGGCCCTGGGACACCCTGTATAATATAATGATATTTCCTCATTTTTAATATATTGGGTTTCAAAAAATTTTTGTCGCAATATGTGTAATGACGTGTCTGATTTTAATTCATATATTGAACACAACTTTTCCCATATTTGTTGAGCAGTCTCACAGTTTGACACTTGTAAAATATTTTTATTGTTCAGTCTTGTTACAATTATAGATTGTGCCTTTGCGTCTCGTGTCGGCCATTTTTCATCTTTTCCATCATTTAAATAGGATCCGTTTACATCTCCAAATATTCCTTGTGCTTTTAATATTACACGAATTTAAAACTTCCAAGACATCCAATTCGATAATCCTTCCAATACCAATAAATTTTGGTTTTCTGAAGTAACCTCTAGTAGTATTTTAAGTAAGAAAAAAATGTTGAAAACTGACTTCCTTTACAAAAATCAATATTGTCCAAAATTCAAGAAATAATGTAGCAAGTGTCATACCATTTTGGAATCCTTATTAACTGCGCCAACTTTTAAAATTACCTGCCAAACTTGCGTAGTACATTTTTTTTCCAGTACAGTCAGTTAAAATCGAACAAACTATTAAATTCGATTCATTGGTTTGGGCAAAAAGCCTCATTTCCTTTCAAGTCGGAGTCGTTTGATTTAAATTTTAGGCACCAGTTTACTAAAGCAGTATTCAGGATTACATACAAAAAAAATTACAATAAAAGTAGAAATTTGTAGTGCCGGGAACTAAAAAACCATCACAAGATGACGACCCTGAATTTAGCGGATAGCAAACAAAATAAAATTTCAGATGAGGATATCTCCAAGCGAAATTAAGTTCTTTAAGTTTACCAAATTGGAAATTGTCGTTGATTTACCTACAGGTGATAATAAACGAATTTTTATTTTACTTTTAAAAAAAAAATTAAATTAAAAATTTAATTTTGGGAAACTCTCACCGTGTTCCGTATCGTTTCATAAATCTGAAACTTTCAAATTTAGTTTATTTTTGGATTCTGAAAAGGTGATTTCAGTTAGTTTTTTTCATTTTGGCTTATCTGCAAGTAAAATTATTTATTATTAAAAAAGAAAAAAATCATCCTTTTGTCTTTAAAAATTCTAAAGATGATATTTTTTTGATTTTAAATTTGTCGATCAGGCCATTAGATATCCTTAATTTTTAATTTTTTTGAAATTTTGATGCCGGATATCAAAGTTAAAAATAATCAAAATCAAAATCAAAAATATGTCATGTCTTAATTTTTCATAAATCTAAAGGTGATTTATCTCGGATTTTTTACTTTCTTATTTATTTATTGAATATCTTTATTTTTTGATTTTTTTGAAAATTTTGGTCCAGAATATTAAAATCAAAAATGATAAGAAAGACAAAAAAAATGTTATTGTTTTCATTTTTCAATAATCTGAAGATGATTTTTTTCAGATCTTTGTTTTCTCCATTTGTTCATGAAATATTTATATTTTTCAGTTTTTTATATTTATTTTGACGGAGAATATCAGGTAAAGCATGAATTAAAAAAAAAATCTTAAATTTAAAAAACATACTGGTGGGAATGCGATGCAGAACTTTGAAGAACTGCTGCTGGTTCATGCGGGCGTGATATAAGTGGACTGCAGATTGCGTTGAAAGGAAGAAAGTCAAGGGTTATTTGGAGGATTGGCAAGCACACTAACCTGGTTGCAGGACTCGACTTCGACTGGTAATACTCGTAGCTGCGCCGACGGCTAGGCGGCTGCTCAATTGTCTCCAATCTTCTTTCGCCTTGACTTCTTATTAGGAATGATGTTGTATAAGGCTGGTTGAGGTACACTATGCAATTCACAGTAATTACATGAGTTATTATAAGAGTTATTTAGCGGGAGCGGTGATGCGGCGATATTTGCTTTAACTCGAATGCTGAGCGATGCGGTATTTATAAAATATGCGGATTAATGAATTATTTGTCAATGGGTGCGTGTTGCATTCGAGGACGGCGGGAAGACTTTTTTCTATTTGTTCTTCTCGTTCCAAACTCGGCAGTGTGCGAGTGAATCCGCTATATAAAAGTGCGCTTGGCAGAAAGAGAGGGAGGATGGGAGTTTGAATAACGAAGGAATGGTTTGCCGCGCTTTTATAGAAAATATAGAATGAATCGCGAGGCGCGATTACGTCTTATAATAATTTTGGCGGGAAGGCGGGAACAGGCAAATGCATTTACAGAGTAATGCCACTATTGGCGCGAACACATACTATGAAGGCAATTCAACTGAAAATAATTAGCCATGACTGAGCTAAATAAGGATCAACGAGTAAGATAAGTATTGGGCATGTGAAATGATAATAGTAAAATAAGGAAGAAAAAATTTTTCAGTTTGTATTTTAGAAATTTTTAATTAGTATTACTATTGTCAATCTTCCATGAACCATTTTTTACATAACTCACAGTTGTATTTGTAATTATCATTTTGAATTTCTTCATAAGTTTTCTTCAAATGTTTGATACAGCTTATATGTGATCACCTCTGACAGCATTCACATAGAACCCAATTCAAATTTTTCCTAAATACTCCTTGTCCACATATCAAACACAAATCGGAAACATCTATTGAACTTTCAAGGCATTTAACCTTTAACTGCTCTCTATACTCTCTATATATATATATACTCTATATATATATACTATTTGAATGTCGCGCCAAAAAATTTTCTTTCTGACAGGTGTCATTAAATTTTTTAAACGACGAATCAAAAAACATTTAACCATTTTTTAGTTGTAAATATATAACTGTGTTCAAGTTTAATAATCTAAATAATTTTTAACAGATGATTCTTAACAGTAGTGATGTATGTGGTGATGTTTTTAAATCAAACACCGTCTTCGACACTGCAACTCTTTATTCTTGTAGAAACACAGATTTACAAGCAAATTTAGCAATTCGTCTTCGTCTTCGAGCGCACAACTTTCTCTCACGACGTATCGTCCACAACTCTGTCATTCTTCCTTTCATTCCATTCGTCTTAGCAAACCGTCGTTCAGCCTAGGTCTACATTCACCCTCACTCATTACGTTCCCTTCCGTGCATCTCACATTCTGTACATCTTAAAATACCAATCCCACATTCGGCCATCCTGCATGAGGCTGACCTCAGACTCTTTACAATACAATATTATATCTAAACATCTTAAAATTAATCAAACATCTTATACTAATTATTACGCTAAACATAAAAATAAACCTGTGTATAGTGGCATTGTTTTCCTACTAACCGTAACGTCATAAAATATTTAAATAAACCAATAAAAATAAAATTCTAATATGCTGAGTTCCTTCTCTTTCGCAGTATTGCTGAAACTCATTGCTGGTGAAGGCAGTCCCTCTATCAGAAATTATCCATTCAGGGTTACCAAACGTTTGTTGATGGATCTCCAATTTATTTAGAACTTCCCCTGTGAATGTGCTCTTAGTAGGAAATAGCCACACAAATTTTGTAAAAGCATCTACAACTGTCAATATATGATTATATTGCTTGCGCGTCTCTGTTAATGGGCCAACATGATCAATGTGTAGAGTATGCAATGGGGAATCAACTTTCTCAATTGGATACAAGTATCCCTCTTGCTTCCCTTCTTTACGACTTGCCAATAGACATGGAACACATGCCACAATAAAATCTTCTACTTTTTGCGATAAATTCTTAATATAATAATCTTTTTCAAGTAGTTCAATCATTTTCTTTTTTGAAAAATGACCATTAGAGTGAATTCTGCTTATAATCTGTTTTTTAAAACTTCTTGGTATAACCAACTTCTTTTCTGGCCCCTTGACTAATAAACCATTATTAATCCAATAATCTTGATATGTTTTACTTTGTAACACCTCCTTAATAGCATTGATACCATCATCCTGCTCTTGAGCCTTCTTGATACTATCGTGTAAACTTATCTCATTCAATGCAATAAATGGATTCCTACTGAGCGCATCGGTATGCTTCATTCTTTCTCCAGCTCGATGCTCCACTGTGAAGTCATACTCCTCAAGCAGTAACACCCATCTTGCCACTCTGGTTGTAAGATCCTTTTTACGCAGCGTCATCTCAAAGGCTTTGCAATCTGTTACTATTTTAAATCGTATTCCATACAAGTAACATCTAAATTTTTTCACTCCTTCAATAATAGCTAAAGCCTCAAGTTCATAACTTGTGTACTTTTTCTCCGCTTCACTCGTCTTACGGCTCATATAATGTACTGGATGTAGGCAACCATCTTCAATGTTCCACTGCATTAAAATAGCTGAATAGGCAATCCTAGATGCGTCTGTGTGTAACTCTGTTTTATATTTAGGATTATAAATCTTTAATACTGGATTACTTGCTAACTTCGACTTAAGATTGTTAAAAGCTATTAATTGCTCCTCAGAAAACTGGAAAGGTACATTCTTCTTGAGTAGATCTGTTAACGGCTGAACAATGAATGCATAACTAGGTATAAATTTCCTAAAGTAAGACGTCAACCCAACAAAACTATGCACCTGCTTGACTGTCGTTGGAACTGGATATCTGACCACAGCTTCCGTTTTATCTGGAGAAGGCCTAACATTACCATCCTCAATCAAATGAACTAAGTACTCTACCTTCTTACATACCAATTCACACTTCTTCCAATTAATCTCCAGTCCATAATCTGAAGCTACATGTAAAATCTGCTCTAAATGTTGCACAGCTTGTTCCTCACTCTCTGAAGGAATTATTAAATCATCTATGAATATTAACACTATACCTTTGGCTATTAAATCCCTGAAGATGATATTAATGAACCTAGTGAAAACTTTAGGACACACAGCAAGACCAAATGGTGCTTTCATGTCCTCCAACATTTTGGTTTTGTTAATCTCTCCTCCTAATTTGTTTATGATGGTTTCCATAATTGTGAATATTTTCCTTATCTCTTCGTCTCTCTCTTCCGTAGCTTTGGTTTCTTCAACATCCATACGCGCGCTGGGTCCAGCCATCATTGTTTGTTGTCTGTCTGTTCCAATTTAAACTTCACGACAATAATTTTCAATTTAAAATAACTATCTGTTACTGCTGCTACCGGGCCACTAATAATTGCTGTAGCGCTGTCCATCCGAAAATCTCGGTGTTATCCTCAACGTCCTGGATAAACCGCGTAACGGGATACGTCTTGTCGAGGCCGCTAAACTTTGGTACTAACTCCTCCGAGAAGTAAAACATTCCCCTGGAAGATCCAGCCGCCTCATAATATTGCTCATGCGCCTGTTCTGGAGTAGTTTTAGGCATATTTCTTGGAAAATAATTTTTTACTAAAACAAATTTCTTGAAACAAAAATGGAGAATTCGTCGTCAAGTCAAATTTTGAATTTTGAACTTCGCGTAACGTCTTGCTCGTTGAAAACGTCCACAGAGTACTTAACAAGTTTAATTTTTAATAATTGACACTCAATATAAGTGATGAATATATATGAAAATCTGTGAGCGTTTCTGATTTAAAAAATTTAATATCTCGATATCTTATTATCACTAGAACCATGACGTTCGATTATGAGGATTTGATACACACATTAGTGAAAATCGTGAACAATTTTGAAGGTGTGAAAATTGAACCGTCAAAAAATAAATTCATTTTTCCGCAACTACTTGAGCACTATAAAATAAAAAAAGGCGTCACGGGACGCCTGGCAGATGTGAAACATCGACATTATTTTGTAAAAGTAATATGCAGAAAAGAACACATTGTGATAGGAACTAAATATGTCATAATGATAAAATATTACGATAATTATCACGGTCAGACATTTTATTATCAGAAAAATAATTTGTTTTCAAGTAAAACACAGGTTATGTTTACTGTAGTAAACAACACTGTGTACACTACGGAGTATACACTATAGGTATTCGAGCTCAGTGTAGCGAGAAAGATGGCGACACGTCGCCACGGCATGCGTCGCCACGCCAGAAATCGGTTTTACGTGCGGCTATAGATTAACGATCAACTCTATTTTGGGCTATAAAATTATGATGGTTTTGTTGATAAATTTAACTCTTGACTACGAGTTTAATTATTGCGTCAATGGACGGAATCTGAAAATAAAGAAGAAACCTGTGAATTAGACCAACTTAGTCGAACATTGAGTACCACATCTATCTCACACTCCGATTCATCGGAGGATGAGGAAAAAGTAAATTCTCATGATCGACTTAAAATTCATTACGATTATTTTCCCTACAAAACAATAGAATTTTGTAAATCAAAATTTTTGTACAACAGTAATTTTTCTCGGGAATTATTCCATCATGTTTTACGCCAAGAATTATCGAAGCTGGCTGGCATAAAATGCGTTTTAGTGTTTCAAGGTTTAAAACTTAATACAAAAATTGGTGAATTTAGAGACTATGCGGTATGCCGCCAGCCCAAGTGTAATGTAAGACTAAAATTTCGTGGACATGACGTTGAATTTAATACTATTCTTAACATTTATAAAACTAAAGACAAGCCTCAGCATACGGAGCCTTTGGGTTACGCAGATAAAGGCGTTAATCGCAAAATTTTAAAAGAAAAATTGGAGTATGCAAAACCGAGCACAGTTCATCAGTCAGTTATTGATAAAATGGATTTAGCTAGAGTTGATAAAAACTATGGGTTCGCTCATACATTACCAACGTTGCAGAAAATTAGTTCGGAAGCTGCATGCAGAAATGATGAACATCAAGATGACTGTACAGACATTTTTCTACGTATAAGCAAGTGTAAATTCAAACACCCGTACATTAAACAATATATTCCACCATTTACCATCTATTTATCAGTCCCTGAGCAAGTAACATTATTGCAAAATCACCCTAACATCACTCTTCATTTTGATACTACAGGATCCGTTGTTAGGAAACCCTATTCTGATTCAAAGAGAGTTTATTATTATGCGGGGATCATTAATATTGAGCATAAATTATATCCAATATTAGAAATGATCACAAATGATCATACCGCTGAATCAATTGGTAATTGTTTGAAATTTTTTAAGGGAATTTGGGCTGAGGGTAACTTGAAATGGCCACCGTTTAAAGATGTGACTACTGACTGGTCTTGGGCGAGTATCAATGCCTTACTTCGGGAATTTAATAACTTATCCGTACGTGATTATTTGAATGAAGTCCATCAGGCGATTATTTCTAATGAAACCCCCAAGCTTCTCCCCGTGCACGTTTGTTACCCACATTTTATGAAGATGTTATCAAGACAATTACAAAAACGACAGGTAGAAAAAAGATTCAGGGCTTTTGTCTTGGAAATAATAGCTAAATTAGTCCACATAGAAGACTACACAGTTTTGAAGAAATGCTTGCAGTCAATATTTGTGATATTTTTATATCCTAAAGAGAATCAAGAGCTGCTTGATTCTCTCCAGTTCTTATCTAATCTGCCCGATGCTCCTGAAATTCTCGACTCTGATGATGATGAAGAAGATGATCCTGAAGATATTCTTGACTGTGAATTGGATGATAAATCTAATAAGGATAATGGTGTGGCGTATACTACATACACACATACATAAACCACGCAGTCATATACTACACACACACACATACACACAAACATACATACACACCAACACACACACACACGCGCACACACAGACTCTCATAAAAACAACCGTACATATATATACATTACATTATATATACAATAACAATATAAATTAATTAATGACGGAACGCTAATACGGAACGTCAATAACGTTCCGGTCGCGCCGGTCGCCGTGCGCTGTGGAAACATCCTCATGTGAGGTACCGTTATTCCTGCGCCGGCGACACGCCCGTGCCACCCCGCAAGCGAGAGCGAGTCAGCCGAGTCAGTCGATGCACAGCCGTCCGACGCGAAACTACTGCCGCTTGCTATCACACCGCTCGCTCACGCTTGCTTAACGTTGCGCTTTATTTTCCGTGCTTTATTTTCTGTTACTTCTCTCTAGCCCTTCTGCTTTCTTTCTTTCTTTCTTACTTTTGTATATAGTTGTTTTCCCTTAGTGTTGTGCTTGTGGCCTGTCTGTTTATGTGTAATTCTTGTGTGCTCGTAAGTACTACCTGTGTGCTACCGCCATTAAAGGACTATTGGTACGTACGAACTTTGTGTTATTATAAAACACCCTTACACGCCCGACATCACGAACATTATTGTGACCGCACTAACCACTATTACCCACAACTTATACCATAACTGGTGACCCACGAAGAACACATCGGAGAGAATGTCGGAAGCTAGTGACTCTGCCGGTAGCAGCCATGTTACCGTCCGCCGTTGTACACCGAAGTCCAAAGTGCGCGTTTCCACGGAACGTGAGCGAGTGTCGTCCGATATCGCGAAACTGAACGTTAAAGTGCCTCCGTTTTCACCGGACGATCCTGAGATTTGGTTCGCGTTATTAGAAGGACAATTCGATAACTTCGGTATAAAGGACGATCACACAAAATACACCCAAGTGATTACGAACATCGGTATGCAGCACGCGAAGGAAGTGAAAGACATTATCGTGAAGCCTCCTTCTAAAAATCGTTATGAAAAGATAAAAAGCGAGTTAATTAAGCGTCTGTCAGCATCACACGAGAAGAAAGTGAAGCAACTCCTCACTCACGAGGAGTTGGGAGACCGAAAGCCTTCTCAGTTCCTCCGTCACCTACAAGACCTGGCAGGACCTACTATTCCAGAGGAGTTTATTCAAACTATCTGGATCAACAGACTCCCACATAGCCTCCAGACGGTGTTGGCTTCTCAACCTTCCTGCTCGCTCGAGGAATTAGCGGACCTAGCGGACCGGGTACAAGAGGTGACGTCAACCACACCTTACCAGGTGGCAGCAGCGTCGAGCTCCAGGGAAGCAGCAAACGACGGCAATCTAGGGGAGATAGCAGAGCTCAGGAGGATGGTCGAGCAACTGTCGATGAAGTTAGACAACTTCACGCGTCAGCCACGACGTCCCACCCACCGAGCTCGACCACATCGACGTGCATCACCATCATCGTCGCGTAGTAGCTCCAGGTCTCACTCCAGTTACCGACGACATCCAATATGCTTTTACCACTGGAAGTTTGGACCTAGGGCACACAAATGCCGGAAGCCCTGTGACTACGAGAAGGCAGAAAACTGCAAGAGCAGTCGATAATGGCGACCGACGACTGCTCAACCGCGACGGGTCGCCTATTTGTCACCGACCGCACGACGAGGACGCAATTCTTGGTCGACACAGGCAGCGACCTATGCGTCTTCCCTCGGTCTCAGCTGCGTGAACGACGAGCGCCAACTACATACACGCTTTCCGCAGCCAATGGGTCGACCATAAATACCTACGGCTATCACCACATGGACTTGGATCTGGGATTACGTCGTAATTATACGTGGCGCTTTGTGGTTGCTGACGTGACCAAGCCCATCATCGGAGTGGACTTCCTATCAGCGTATAATTTAATAGTGGATTGTAAAAATCAAAAGTTAATTGATAACACTACTACCTTATCAGTGACCGCTAGTTTAGCTTGTATACCAGAAATTTCATCTGTAAAAATTTTTACTGTCGTTAATTCTAAGTATAGCGATGTATTGAACGATTTTATAGATATAACACGACCAGCTGGTACACAACGCATAGTCCCACATAATACAATACACCACATACGCACTACACCCGGCCCCCCAGTATCCTGTTCCCCTCGCCGCCTAGCCCCAGATAAATTAAAAATCGCTAAGGACGAGTTCAAATCCATGTTGGCTAGTGGTACAGCCAGACCGTCGCAAAGTCCTTGGTCCTCACCATTACACCTGGCGCCGAAGAAGGACAATGGCTGGCGTCCTTGCGGCGATTACCGCACGCTTAACGCCCGTACAATACCTGATCGGTATCCGATCAGACACTTGCACGATTTTTCACACAGCATTGCAGGTTGCAAAATTTTTTCGACGATCGACTTAGTGAAGGCGTACAATCAGATACCGGTAAGCGAAGAGGACATCCCCAAGACCGCCATCACTACTCCTTTCGGGTTGTACGAATTCCCGTACATGACGTTTGGCCTGCGTAACGCCGGCCAAACCTTTCAACGCTTCGTCGACGAGGTAACTAGAGGATTAGATTTTGTTTATTGTTACCTAGACGATTTTCTTATTTTTTCTAGGGACGAGGCGCAGCACGAAGACCACCTTCGACAAGTATTTACACGGCTCAAAAACTACGGGATGGTGATAAACGTATCCAAATGTGTTTTTGGAGCTCCGGAGGTAACCTTCTTGGGTTATCATATTTCTGAGAGCGGCACCAAACCTGTGGATACGAAAGTTCAAGCCATCCGAAACTTTCCCCCTCCGAAGGACGTAAGGTCGCTCAGAAGGTTTCTGGGCATGGTGAATTTTTACAGGCGTTTCTTGCCAAATGCCGCCCAGACCCAAGCTCCTCTCAATGCCCTTCTAACGGGAGTAGTTAAAGGATCAGCACCGATTAACTTAACAGGTGAGGCTCTACAGGCTTTTCTCAACACCAAGGAAAGCCTGTCCAATGCAACGCTACTCGCGCATCCTCGTTGTAGCGCGAAACTTGCGTTGGTCACTGATGCCTCGGATGTTGCTATAGGTGCGGTCTTGCAACAGCAACACGAAGACGGATGGCAACCGTTAGCCTTCTTCTCGAGGAAGCTTAGTCCCTCGCAAACGAAATATTCGCCGTACGACCGCGAGCTCCTCGCTATATACGAGGCGATAAAATATTTTAGGCACATGTTGGAGGCGAGACACTTCATAGTCTATACAGACCACAAGCCTATAAGTTTCGCTTTTCATGAAAGGAAACGAAACTGTTCACCTAGGCAATATAGGTATCTAGACTATGTGTCTCAGTTCACAACAGATATCAGACACATCTCTGGCAAAAACAACGTAGTAGCCGATACGCTGTCTCGTGTTGATGAACTGACCGCCCCAATCAACTTTGCCGCCCTCGCCAAAAGCCAGGAACAAGACCCCGAGCTCGCAGAATACCTCACGGACGGTACATCCCTTCGGCTCACGAAAATGGAATTACCTGACAGTCGTATATCCCTGTACTGCGACATCAGTACACCGTCTGCCAGGCCATTCGTGACCAAGCCTTTTAGGAAGCAAATCTTCCAAAGTCTGCACTCGCTAAGTCACCCCGGTGCCAACGCTACTGCAAAATTAGTAGCCGAGCGCTTTGTGTGGCCCGGTATTCGAAAGGACTGCCGTGACTGGGCCCGCACTTGCCTATCATGTCAGCGTGCTAAAGTAAGCCGACATGTGTCCACCCCATTGGGCAATTTCGACTTACCCCGCGCGCGCTTTAAACAGGTACACATAGACCTCATCGGCCCCTTACCCTTATCTCAAGGCTTTAGATACTGCCTGACAGCCATTGACAGGTTTATCCGTTGGCCTGAAGTGGTACCTATTGCCGACATTACGGCTGAAACCGTCGCTAAGGCCCTCTTGTCAGGCTGGATATCCCGATTTGGCTGTCCGGTAGATATAGTAACAGACCGAGGACGACAGTTTGAGTCCGCGCTGTTCCAATACCTATCGAAAGCCATCGGGTTCCAACACAAAAGGACAACGGCGTACCACCCGGCAAGCAATGGCCTAGTGGAGCGTTTTCATAGGCAACTCAAAGCCTCCATTACCTGTCACGCCGATCAAAATTGGTCTGAAGTACTCCCATTGGTACTGTTAGGAATCCGTAGTGCCTTCAAGGAAGATCTGCAGGCGTCGTCAGCTGAACTCGTTTATGGCGAGCCCCTCCGACTCCCCAGCGAATTCTTTCACCCAAGCATGACCGGCACGTCCGATATTACGGATTTCACAGCTAGGTTGCGCTCATTTACTGAGAAACTTCAACCAGTTCCGGCCTCCCGTCACAACAAAGAAAAAATCTTTGTATTCAAAGAATTGGGAACTGCTGAGTACGTTTTCCTCCGTGAAGACTCTACGCGTCCCCCACTACAACCGGTATACACAGGCCCACACAAGGTTTTGGAGAGGAACAGCAAAACGTTCAAACTGCTCATCAAAGGCAAGCCAGTAGTCGTGTCCATGGACCGCCTAAAACCCGCTCACATACTCGCAGACGAAGAAGTGATCGCTGGGCGTCCATCACCATCCGCACCTGCAAGAAAACCCCCGACCTTGTCTGACATACCAACTGTTCCTGTTCAACCCCCAACACTCCCACCTCCACCTAGGTTCACACGTTTTGGACGTCAAGTCCGTTTTCCAAATTTTTATCGCCCCTAACCAGGGCTCTGGGGGGGAGTGATGTGGCGTATACTACATACACACATACATACACCACGCAGTCATATACTACACACACACACGTACACACAAACATACATACACACCAACACACACACACACGCGCACACACAGACTCTCATAAAAACAACCGTACATATATATACATTACATTATATATACAATAACAATATAAATTAATTAATGACGGAACGCTAATACGGAACGTCAATAACGTTCCGGTCGCGCCGGTCGCCGCGCCGTGCGCTGTGGAAACATCCTCATGTGAGGTACCGTTATTCCTGCGCCGGCGACACGCCCGTGCCACCCCGCAAGCGAGAGCGAGTCAACCGAGTCAGTCGATGCACAGCCGTCCGACGCGAAACTACTGCCGCTTGCTATCACACCGCTCGCTCACGCTTGCTTAACGTTGCGCTTTATTTTCCGTGCTTTATTTTCTGTTACTTCTCTCTAGCCCTTCTGCTTTCTTTCTTTCTTTCTTACTTTTGTATATAGTTGTTTTCCCTTAGTGTTGTGCTTGTGGCCTGTCTGTTTATGTGTAATTCTTGTGTGCTCGTAAGTACTACCTGTGTGCTACCGCCATTAAAGGACTATTGGTACGTACGAACTTTGTGTTATTATAAAACACCCTTACACGCCCGACATCACGAACATTATTGTGACCGCACTAACCACTATTACCCACAACTTATACCATAATGGCCTTGAACCTGAAAAACGAGAAAAAATTAGATCAGAAGACAACACCGGTTTTATTTAGATGCTTTACTAATGAAAAATGAAATTCACGAAAAAGCCGAGCTTTTGATCAAAGAAAATAAACTGAAAGATAATGCTAATTGCTGCAAGACTTTCGTCGAGTATGCAATGATGCGAATCATTCCATTTATTCCTCTCTGGTCACTGTCTGCACGGAAAGACAAAAAGCACTCATCTAATGCGTCCGTGGAGAACTTTTTTAAAAATGTTAAAATTGAAAAAAACATTGCTGTCAAAGCTGGACATTTCATAGATAAACGGTGGCAAGCAATTTCAACTCGCTATAAACAATTAGATTTACCGATACCGAAAGTTAATAGATTACGGAAGCGACGTATTGTAAATGAGCCGGATAACATGCAATCAGAGGAAGCATGGAATCGTGACTAGTCGAAACAAGCTCCAAGGATTCCTTACCAAGAAGGAAAAAGATTGAAACGAGTTATCGACAAGTCGAAAGTTCCTGATCTGATATTTCATAACAATGGTACGATAAAAAATATTGATTATTATTATTATCCAAACTGCCCTCGTGAATATACCGTCGCTGTAAAGAAGAGCGTCAATGATGATTCAATTTTGAAATTGAACGGAGAAGATTACAATACTTTGTACAACAGAGCGTGGCTCTTGAACTTTACCATTGACTACTGTGCTACTATATTAATTACACACTCGCCAGAACATTCAAAAACAGCTTATGTTATCTGTGAAAATAGCTCCAAAATTTAAAAAAATCAGTAGAAAATTTTGAGCAGAATTTTTACCTCAATATGAAAAAACAATGGTCTTGGAAAACCCATCTATTTCTTCCGTGTCACGTTCAGAACTCTCATTGGATTCTTGTTTATGTCCAATTAATTAAAAGAGAAATGGATTTATTTATTAGACTCTGGCCAAATAAAGGAAGATCCCGAATTTTATGCGCCGGATTTTAAAAAAAATTTCAGTGCTGTTTTTCCCAGCAAGAACAAAAAGAATGATTGGGTTTTAAAAAATATGATTTATCCATCTCAAGATGAAAAGGATGGTTTTAATTGCGGAATTTACGTAATCTATTTCATCGAACAAATCTTGAAAGGTATCTTTTTATTAACTGATAATATTTTTTTAAACATGAGATTAGTATGACTATACTCCATGCGATTTGCAGCCGAAACAAATGTAAACAAACGATTAAAATCGTTTTCTAGTATTTTCACCAACTGACTTGAATTTGTACACCAAATGCGTTTTATTTAGACAAACTACTCATTAAAACAAAATAGTACATTATGTTAAAAGTTTCAAATCGCTTCTTGGAAATAAGATTTTCATTGCAGTGTTTAAATGATGACAGTGTTATTTAATTTTGTTTGTTTCCACATTTACTCGGAATTTATAATTGTTATCGATCAATATGTATTGTTACGAACCACGGAACCTCGTGCGGAAAAACGGAACCCCAAATTGTCGAAGTCGAGCGGCATTCCTTTGATCGCGATAGGGATTACAATCCGGTGTCATTTTCAATCCGGCCGGATTTTACCGGATTTGCACCAATCCGATCGGATCCGGCCGTATCCGGCCGGATTGATCACGTGATCAAAATTTTTCTTTCTCGTTCCAATATAGACTGCTTTTGAGGTAAAAAAATTTTTTTGGATTATAAAGGAACGCAAATGCGCTAAGACAAAGTAAATGCAACCGAACCGTAATAAATACTCGCACAGGTCAAGTTAGGTAGACCTTTATGACGATTATCTATACTTAATATTAATAAGAGGATGTGCAAGACGAAAATCATGTCGAATGTCCATGTCACACCCGTACCGGTTGTTGTTGACGGCGCTGCTCTCGAAGTTGTAGACGAGTACATTTACCTGGGACAAGTGATCCAAATGGATAATTCCAACTTTGAGAAAGAAGTCATTTGTAGAATCCAACCCGGATGGGCTGCTTTCGGAAAACTGCGTCATATCTTGTCGTCCAAAACACTACCTCAGTGCCTGAAGTCGAAGGTGTTTGAGCAGTATGTGTTGCCAGTGATTACATACGGATCCGAGACGTGGTGCTTCAGTTTTGGCCTAATGCATAAGCTTAGAGTCGCCCATCGGACTATGGAACGAGCTATGCACAGTATTTCTCTACGCGATCAAATCAGAAATGATGAAATCCGTAGATGAACGAGGGTGACCAACATAGCTCAGAGAATTAGCCGGCTGAAGTGGCAATGGGCTGGCCACATAGTTCGAAGGACCGATAACTGTTGGAGAGGAAAGGTCCTCGAATGGAGACAACGCTTCGATAAAAGGAGCTCAGGACGCCCCCTCAGAAGGACCGAGACGACCTGAAGAAGACAGCGGGTATCCGCTGGATTCAGAAGACTCTCGACCGGTCTGAATGGCGAATATTAGGGGAGGCCTATGTCTAGCAGTGGACTTCTATCGGCTGATGGATGGATGGACGGAATAAGAGGAAATTTTTGATATTTATTTATTTTTTGTAATGGATAAACTCAAAAACTAGTGGACCAATTTCAAAAAATTTTACACCAATACAAAGATACATTATTATTTAGTGACATAGACTATATTTTATTGTGATTAATAATATTTTTTACATCATCACAAGTAAAAATGTTTGACGTCCAGCGAAGTGTTCAGCTAGTTTATTATATTATACCTGTGTCTGGATGTAAACAGTCCGAGAACTGTAATTTTAGTAAGAAGTAGAACAGATTGTCAATATAACTTGTCTTCTAAAAATATATCAATTGTTATATTTTTTCCTCTTTACTTTCTTTAAGAAGGAAGCCAATAATAAATGAACTTGTATACAACTACACATCTTTATATGTTTAGGGGGGTTTTTCTGTTGTCATGTTATCAATTGAAATACACCTATAGCTTACACCTACATCCATTTAGGGCAAATATTACAAATTATAAACAAGAAGTAATATTAATTTACGAAAATATAATTTCACGCTTTATAACTTTCAATTTATTCATTCAGTAATTTGTGTTGTACATTACATCCCTATTGAACGTTAGAAATACCCAATTGCAATACTAGATTATTTACAACATCTATACCAGGCATTCAAAGCATCTACACTAGCAACAGGGTGATTATTTTGCCAAAAATTTGCATGACCGGATCCGGTAAATTTCACCGGATCCGGTATGCGCAAAAAACGCCGGATCCGGCCGGATTACCGGATCCGGTTTTCCGGATTGCAATCCCTAGATCGCGACCTTGCTATTATTAGCACGGGTGAATGACCTTCGCAACGCTTTGATCTCTGTCCTTGATGCTAACTTTTATGACTGTGTTTTGATTATTGTCTGGATTAGTGTGGAATATTCTCGATAGCCCGCGAAGTGAGTTCATTCACGTATAAAAAAATATAAATACATAAAAGGACGCGAATTAATCGTCGGGAGTCATTCCAGTTCGGGATTCCGGTTGGGAATCGGGAAGCGATAACAGTGATACGAGCGATAAGGTAATCGGAGCGATAAGGGAGTCAGATTTGGGACTCCAGACGGGTCGATTGTTAGTGTTACGCGTTTGTTAGTGATACTGTTAGTGTGTAGTAGTATTGTACCACCTTCTTAGTGTAATGAAGTACTCATCTGTAACATCAGTGGTATCCTTTACGAACCCACCTACGAGTAGGACGTAACAATATTTATTTAAGAATTCACAAATATCTTAATGAGTAATTCGTCTAAATAAAACGCATTTAGTGTACAAATTCATGTCAGTTGGTAAAAAATCCTATAAAACGATTTTAATGGTTTGTTTACATTTGTTTCGGCTGCAAATCGCATGGAGAGTAGTATGCTACAGTCGTTTAACTAATTTGATGTTTTCTTGTAGTCTGTAATTAAAGTTGCTTAACGTTAATTAATTATTCAGTTTTTTTAAGGGCATTCAATCATGTCGTTGCAATTTAACCCCAACGAGTATAGAGAGCAGTTGAAGGTTAAATGCCTTGAAGTTCAATAGATGTTTCCGATTTGTGTTTGATATGTGGACAAGGAGTATTTAGGAAAAATTTGAATTGGGTTCTATGTGAAAGCTGTCAGAGGTGGTCACATATAAGATGTATCAAACATTTGAAGAAAACTTATGAAGAAATTCAAAATGATAATTACAAATACAACTGTGAATTATGTAAAAAATGGTTCATGGAAGACAGACAATAGTAATACTAATTAAAAAATTCTAAAATACAAACTGAAAAATTTTTTCTTCCTTATTTTACTATTATCATTTCACATGCCCAATACTTATCTTACTCGTTGATCCTTATTTAACTCAGTCATGGCAATAGTGTCATTACTCTGTAAATGCATTTGCCTGTTCCCGCCTTCCCGCCAAAAATTATTATAAGACGTAATCGCGCCTCGCGATTCATTCTATATTTTCTATAAAAGCGCGGCAAACCATTCCTTCGTTATTCAAACTCCCATCCTCCCTCTCTTTCTGCCAAGCGCACTTTTATATAGCGGATTCACTCGCACACTGCCGAGTTTGGAAGGAGAAGAACAAATAGAAAAAAGTCTTCCCGCCGTCATCGAATGCAACACGCACCCATTGACAAATAATTCATTAATCCGCATATTTTATAAATACCGCATCGCTCAGCATTCGAGTTAAAGCAAATATCGCCGCATCACCGCTCCCGCTAAATAACTCTTATAATAACTCATGTAATTACTGTGAAATGCATAGTGTACCTCAACCAGCCTTATACAACATCATTCCTAGTAAGAAGTCAAGACGAAAGAAGATTGGAGACATTTGAGCAGCCACCTAGCCGTCGGTGCAGCTACGAGTATTACCAGTCGAAGTCGAGTCCTGCAACCAGGTTAGTGTGCTTGCCAATCCTCCAATATTGTTCACTATCGTGAATTATTTATTATAAAAGCAACGTACATAAAATAATATGATATTTTAGTAAAAATAATACCATATTTATAGTTTATTGCTTTTTATACGTGTATCTTACCAAACTTAACTTTTTGTCGTGAGAATTAAAGCTTCGAAATAACATCGATATATCGTTTTATTATCGTTATCGGAATAATGTTGCAATTCTACTGACGTGACTACTCTGTGTATGTGACAACAGGAAGTGTTTATCAGTAGAATGTTATATTAAATATATTATTTAAAAAAAGTAAATAGATACAAAAATAATTCGCGTGTATAAGTTAAAAAACAAAATATATTTTTTCGTGTAATTATTTATCTTTGAGCATCGTGTCCACGAATAGCCGAAAATGGACATTGCCCTTTAAGAATTTTTTTTAATTCATGCTTTACCTGATATTCTCCGTCAAAATAAATATAAAAAACTGAAAAATATAAATATTTCATGAACAAATGGAGAAAACAAAGATCTGAAAAAAATCATCTTCAGATTTTTGAAAAATGAAAACAATAACATTTTTTTTGTCTTTCTTATCATTTTTGATTTTAATATTCTGGACCAAAATTTTCAAAAAAATCATAAAATAAAGATATTCAATAAATAAATAAGAAAGTAAAAAATCCGAGATAAATCACCTTTAGATTTATGAAAAATTAAGACATGACATATTTTTGATTATGATTTTGATTATTTTTAACTTTGAAATCCGGTATCAAAATTTCAAAAAAATCAAAAATTAAGGATATCTAATGACCTGACCGACAAATTTAAAATCAAAAAAATATCATCTTTAGATTTTTTAAAGACAAAAGGATGACTTTTTTCTTTTTTAATAATAAATAATTTTACTTGCAGATATACGTCCCAGAATGTCCTAAACCAAAATGAAAAAAACTAACTGAAATCACCTTTTCAGAATCCAAAAATAAACTAAATTTGAAAGTTTCAGATTTATGAAACGATAGGGAACACGGTGAGTTTCCCAAAATTAAATTTTTAATTTAATTTTTTTTTTAAAGTAAAATAAAAATTCGTTTATTATCACCTGTAGGTAAATCAACGACAAACAATTTCCAATTTGGTAAACTTAAAGAACTTAATTTCGCTTGGAGATATCCTCATCTGAAATTTTATTTTGTCTGCTATCCGCTAAATTCAGGGTCGTCACAAGATGTCGATTTTTCGATTTTTTTTTAAAGCTTTGTATTTTTTGAGACACATTACTTGGATTTTTTTTTATTTTTCTGATAACTATTGTAACTTGGCCTATCACGGGTTTACAGCTTAACGTCGATTTACCGGACACCCTGTACTTCCTTCTTGAGTATTCTTGAAATTTGTGTAACAACTTATAATATCTTTACTGACGTTCCATCTCAGTCCTAAAACTAACTCTATTGTGTCTATATTCTGATCAGATGATATCCAGCCTCTTAAATGAAATCCTCCCTTATGCATCAATTCTATTGATTCCCCAATAAACATATCCAACTCCTCCTTACTATCAAAACTAGTGACACAATTATCCACATATAATGAATTTTGTAAAATTTTTCCAGTGTCTGGAAATTTATTTTTATTTTGTTTAAGATGATAATATATTTTAGCTGCTATTAGAAATGGACTGCACGCTATTCCAAATGGTACTCTAGTATGCTGGTAAGTTATCAGTTTTTCTTTTGTGTTAGGGTCGTTCCACCATAATAATTTTAAATATTCTCTTAGAAATAAGAAGAACATTTTTTTCAAGATGGCGTCACTACCCTATATAAGGAGCAACGATGGCGGGCCTCGGATCATTTTGCCGCTGAACACCTTAGTGAAAACTCTGCCCGAATAACCATTCGTAATTCCGTGATTAAAAATTGTGTGATGTCGAATCTCATTAATTTATTAAAAATAATTATTAAATTCTTGTAATCGTGATTTTGCTCATTAAATCTTTTTTTTTTATGTTTTATGATCTTTTGTTTCTAACATCAGAAGTGGGATTCGTGGGCCATTAACCGCCAGTGCCACATCTGACTTTTATAATTATTTTATTATCGGGCAGAGTTTTGCACAATGCCTCCTGATAGGCAACGCGGCAATACAAAAGGGAGACGCCGTGCGCGGACCCCGTCACCTGCTAACCAAATGGAGGAGATTTTGAAGAGGTTACAGGCACTCGAAGAAAGAACACGTGCTGGCACCGAGCCACGCGCGCAGTCGGAAGTGAACACGGAGGTCGGTGATGCCTTGGCGTTACCGCGAGCATCGCCACGTGCAGAGGCGCGGTCACCGACGACCGCCTGCACCACACCAGCGCCAGGCCCAGCAGCCCCGGCATCTGAGAGCGGGCATGCCGTCGCCGCCGCCGCAACACCGCCACATCGAGGCGATATGAGTAACGCTGCTGAGCGTTTATTGGAAGCCATTAACTCTCTCCCGGTGAGATCGAATCAATATTTTGTTTCCGATTTTGACCCGGGTGTTCATGACGTCGACACGTGGTGTGATGAAGTTGACAGAGCTCGTAATTTGAACCGTTGGGACGACAGTGAATGCTTTGCTCGTGTAGGGAATTGTTTAAAGGGTGAGTCTCGCACCTGGCTCAGCCAGTGGACAAGCACCAATCGTACATGGTCAAACTTTAAATTAGAATTAAAATCTCTTTGTCCACGCAGTGTCGATGTCGCGAGCATTTTATATGATGTGATGTGTGCAGAGTCTGACAAATACTCCACTTTTGCGGAATATGCACGTAAATCTTTGCTAAGGTTGCGTATAGTTAAAGGATTGAGTAGTGAACTATTAACGGCAATTATTATAAGAGGTATTACAGACCCACAAATACGGGCTTCTGCCATGAACGCCAAATTAACCCCCGAAAACATCGTGGAGTACTTGTCAAACTTTGTAAATTGCGGTACATCTCAAGCAGGTGCCAGTAGGAGGAGTTATCATCACGTACCAAATCGATTTAAACCTTTCCATAATCAAAATAATTTAAAACGTAAACCTTCCGATTCTAAACCTATTAAATGTTATGAGTGTAGCAAGTTTGGTCATAAGAGTATTAGTTGCCCCAAGCGTGCAAAAACTGTTTCAGGAATTACTACTGACAGCCCTACGTTAGTAACACCCGCGGTTGATAAGTGTACTTTCTGTAAAAAGATCGGTCATTCGGAAAGTGTATGTTTTGCAAAAGAACGCGCAAATTCAAGAAATAAGAACGGTATTAATTTTTGTCGCGAGAACGAGGGTATTGCTAAAAATCTCGACGTTATTGCTGCCGTAATATTGGGGGTACCCGTTGACATATTAATCGATAGCGGTTCGTGCGTTTCATTATTATCTTTAGACTTAGTTAAGTATTTTTCATGTCATATAAAAACAACGTATCGGTTATTACGCGGCCTAGGTGGCACGGAAGTAGAAGTAAATTCCTTTGTTACGTTGCCTGTGGAGCTAAATGATATAACTTTAGAGGTGGATTTTTATATCGTCGAAAGTAAATATCTGAATGTCCCTGTGATTATCGGTACGGATGTCCTTAACAGGAAAGGTGTCGCGTATATAAGAACCGGTGACTCTCAACGTATAGTACATAGTGCAGCGCATAACGTTTCTCAAGTAAGTGAAACTTCATTTTTTGATAAAATAAACACCCCCGTCACTGGTGTTGATAAACGACGCTTAATAGATGTATTGTCGAAGTATTCGGATTATTTTCTGACCGGTACAGCTACTACTACCGTGAAAGACAGTGAGATGCAAATTAAGTTAACCAGCGATATTCCCGTGTACTATCGGCCATATAAGTTGTCTCACGATGAGAAGTTACGTGTCCGCGTTATTGTTAAAGACCTATTAGACAAGGGTATCATACGTGAATCAGATTCAGAGTACGCCAGCCCCATATTACTCGTCAAAAAAAAAGACGGTTCTGACAGGATGGTAGTGGACTATAGAGCCTTAAATCGGATTACTGTAAAAGTAAGGCACCCTTTGCCCCTGATTAATGATCATGTAGATAGGTTAGGCGCTGCTAGGTGTTTTAGCGGATTAGATATGGTTTCTGGCTTTCATCAGCTACGTGTTAGCGAGGAGTCTATTCATAAAACCGCGTTTATTACTCCAGAAGGACACTACGAGTATTGCAAGATGCCGTACGGACTTGCAAACGCCCCTGTTATTTACCAGAAAACCATAACTAAAACGTTAAAGTCATTCATAGAAGCTGGACAAGTCCTTGTATACATTGATGACGTGCTGTTACTGACTGACACCATTGAAGACAATCTCAGATTACTTGATTTAGTATTAAAAACTTTGACGGAAGCAGGCTTCTCCATTAATTTAAAAAAATGTAATTTTCTTACAAGTGAAGTAGAATATTTAGGACGTATCATTAGTCGTGGTCAGGTACGGCCGAGTCCACACAAAATCGAAGCATTAGTTAAGTCCCCGAGACCGAGTAGTGTCAAGCAGGTTCGTCAGTTTTTAGGTTTAGCGGGCTATTTCCGGCGATACATTCCTGGGTACGCTATCAAAACCGCTTGTATCGCAGCGTTAACTAGAAAAGATGCTAATTTTCATTGGAGCGATGAGCATGAAAATGCACGACAAGAAATTATCTCACGTTTAACCGATGAACCTGTATTGGCAATATTCGATCCCGAGCTACACACGGAACTTCACACCGATGCGAGTTCCATAGGTTACGGCGGTATACTCATGCAGTTACATAGCGATGGGTGTAGGCGAGTAGTTGCGTATTTTAGTAAGTTAACAGTCGGTGCGGAATCCAAGTACCACAGCTATGAGTTGGAGACCCTTGCCGTCGTAAAATCGTTACAGCATTTTCGACAATATTTAATTGGTAAACATTTTATAATTATTACGGACTGCAACGCGTTGAAAATGACTCAGCGCAAAAAGGATCTCCAACCCAGAGTTGCAAGGTGGTGGATCTACATGCAGGACTTCGATTTCACTTTAGAGTATCGTAAAGGGCTCCTAATGTCACATGTAGATTACCTAAGCAGGAACCCTGTCAATGTTGTTGATATTGTTCAGAAGCCTCAAAATTGGGCACAGGTAGCTCAGGCGGGTGACGAAGAAACGTTGACGTTGTTAGAAAAACTAAATAACGGCGAATTAGATAGTAGTAGGTATGTGAAACGTAATGATCTCTTGTACTACAAATACAATGTTACGGGCGAACAAACGCGTTTCTTATGTTATGTTCCGAAGGCCTTTCGTTTGAGCTTACTACGTGTATTCCACGATGAGCATGAACACTTAGGTATTGACAAAACTATTGATTTGATTTTGCGACACTTCTGGTTTCCCGGGATGAGACAATTTGTTATCAAATACGTGACGCATTGTGTTGTTTGTATTTCGCACAAACATGTGCCTCGAGCACCTTTGCAGCCAATAAGCTCATGGCAAAAGAATACGGAGCCGTTCGATACAGTACACGCCGACGTCCTTGGCCCTTTGAAGGAGTGTAATGGATTTAAATATGTTTTAATTATTGTTGACGCGTACACGAAGTACTGTCTATTGTATGGTCTACAAAGACAGGATTGTAACGAGCTGAAACGCGTCATGACTCAAACTATTTCTCTGTTTGGCTGTTTCAAACGTTTGATATGCGATCGGAGCCGAATGTTCGATAATCACGAATTTATCAAGTGGATAACGGATTACGGGGTTGAGGTGCATTTCATTACTCCCGAAATGCACCAAGAGAATGGACAAGTGGAACGATATTGCCGGACAGTTCTAAATATGATAAGGGTTGAAGTAAATTATAATAAGAATGATTGGACAAAAGTTTTGTGGAAATTACAATTAATTTTAAATATTACTAAACATAAAACTACGCAGTGTTCAGCTTTGAATCTTCTAATCGGTACCGAGTCTACTACGCCAGTTGTCAACTCCTTGATAAGAGATATTACTTGCGAGGGTACGAGCCCTAACAGGGAGGCTATGCGCGAGCTTCGACGTCAACAAGTTGGTGTCCTTCTTGATCAAAATAAAGAAAGTCAAGACTCATACGTGAACAAAAATAGAAATCCTCCGAAGCAATTTAAAATCGATGATTTGGTTTACGTTATTAAAAACTCCCAAAGTACTGGCAAATTAGACAGTGGTATGCGCGGTCCATATAAAATTATTAAAATCCTCCCTAACGATCGCTACGAACTACAACTGTTGGCTGGATCGTACGGAAAGACAAGTCAAGCTGCTGCTGGGTACATGGTGTTGTGGCGTGGAGAGTGGACTCCAAGCACTTGTGCAGGATTTTTTGAAAGTTAGTCCTTACAAATACTTTTAAGTACTTTGTGTGTAATAAACAACAATTTTAACCCTGCTCAGCTTTAGCTTGCCATCTTTAGTCAACTTTGTACTAAACAATTCTAAAAAATTTTTTTTTCGCGATGTGAGGTGTTGTTGGAACATACCCGTGTAAAACCTTGTGCACATGGTATTGGGGTGACCTCGACATATATTGTGCATTTAACAACGAGATATGCACCTCGGAGGTATCGGGTTGTGTCAGTGGGGCCCACACTGATTTCGGACCTGTGTAAACCCTGCCGATATTTAATAGGTATCGGGGTGACCTGTGTATGGCTGATATAAAACCTGGTGTGCGCACATTATTTTAAGGGTATTTGGTTGCGCAGGAACAGACCTTTGTAAAACCTATTGTTACGAAATTGCTTGGATGAGTTGTTCAGTACAAAGTTAAAAATCTAATACACCGCAGCTATATGAAATAAAACAAACTATTTTTATGACTTAGAATGTGTTGTAGTAACTAATGTTATGTCTTTCAGGTTACGATGAGGTGACCACTGATGACATGGCTGATGATGGAGACGGTGCTGGTCCATCTTCAAGGAGTTAGCAAGGGTTGCGAGGACGCTGCCCCGTCAGGAGAGGCCGTCTTAGAAATAAGAAGAACATTTTTTTCAAGATGGCGTCACTACCCTATATAAGGAGCAACGATGGCGGGCCTCGGATCATTTTGCCGCTGAACACCTTAGTGAAAACTCTGCCCGAATAACCATTCGTAATTCCGTGATTAAAAATTGTGTGATGTCGAATCTCATTAATTTATTAAAAATAATTATTAAATTCTTGTAATCGTGATTTTGCTCATTAAATCTTTTTTTTTTATGTTTTATGATCTTTTGTTTCTAACAATTCCATATCTTCATTTTTCACTGATATTTAAAGAAATGCTTTTTTAATATCTGCTATTACTCCATGTGTACCGGCTCTAAACATGATTAATAATTTAGGTATTACTTCTATTAGGTTAAGTCTTTTTTCTAAACATGAGTTTAATGAATTTCCTTTTTTATCTTTTGCAGATGCATCAAAAACAGGACGGATCTTTGTGGTAGTACTGCTCAATTTGCTCAATTTGCTCAACTTGTGGTAAGTAATGACCTCTTTCTGTGTTGCTTTCTATTTTTTCTATTATATTTCCTTTTTGCCATTCTATTAAAACATTATGGTAGTCATTTATCTTGCCGCTATTTTCTAACTTCTTCGTAGTAGATAATAATCTTTTATGTGCTAGCTCATAATTGCTTTGTAAAGGTGGGCACCCCATTTTCCACACTAGACCCACTTCATAACGTTGATTGTTTACTGTTATATTGTCATTAAAGGTATTAATTATCTCTTCATGTTGTTTTATTTCATTTTCCTGTGGTTCTTTAATGCCATTTCCAAATTCCATAAATATTCTAAAGAACTTTACTCCACTGTTGCAGTGAAGTGAGTATTCACTGTTATATTATAAATGCCTTGTGTGGGCCCTTGTAGGGTCCACCCTAGTTTGGTTTTCATAGCTATTAGATTCTCACTAATATGTATCATAGTTGCTTCTAATAATGATCCGAGATAATCATGACCTATGAGGATGCTAATTTCTGATATATGTTCTTTTATATTATCAGTTAATACTATATTCCTATTCTTTAATTGTTGAATTAAACATGGATCCCTGACTTTTGTTAAATTACCACATAATATACCTTGTTCTAATCCTACCATTGATGTACTATAGGTGTGTTTAAGATCACTAATCTGGAATTTTATGAGTCTATGTACTTGTGTTTGCATTTTAACACCACCGAAAAGCGAATAACCTAAGCTTTCTGTTCCTGTCACTTCAAGGTTTAATTCTGTCACCAAATCTTTTTTAATGTAAGTTCTTTGCGCACCATAATCCAATAAAGCTCTAACAATTTTTGTGTTTTTACCGTTGGACACTTTTACTATTAAAGTTTGTAATAATGTAGTACAACCTCCTTGACTTGAAAAACTATTACTAATTTCTTAGCTTGTTTTATTTTCAGAAGATGTAGCGTGTAAACCAGGACAAAGGATGACTAAATGGCGTCTTCCACAGTGAAGACACTTAATAAATGCTTTATAGTTCTTAGCCAAATGCCCTTTTTTGAGACAGATAAAACATGCACCTAGACCTTTAATTTTGGATTTTTTTCCTGAAGACTAAGTTTACTTACACTCCAAAGTGTTGTGTTTCTTTTGACAGAAATAACAATTAAAATTTTTACCTTCATTGCCTTTCAACTGCCCTGAAGTCAAACATGCCGCTGTTGGTACAAGACCTACTGAAGACTCACCAGTGAATAAATTCGTTTTTGCTATCTTAATTCTTTCTTCAGCTTCTACTTCATTCTTCAAAAAAGTTAGCAACACACTTAGCTTTGATTTTGACCCATCAGTTTCACTCAGTGATCTACTCCACAACAATAAGGTATTGTCCGGTAATGCTGATTATATTAATGGATACAATAAACATTCATATTTTTCTTGAACCATGCCTAAAGTTTCTAAAGATTGTACATTGGTTATGATACTATCATAGAGAACATCTAAACTTAATTTATTTTTAGACATCACTAATTTCAACAAATCCCGTATATATATTTTTTATTAGAACATTATCATTCCCGAACCTATTTTTCAATAATTTAATAACTTTTTGATAATTATCTTTCACTGCCGGATAACTTTCAACTAAAGTCCTTGATTTAGAACCTGGTTCCATGCACTGAATTAAATATTGAAACTTCTCCTCTTCGTTTAAAGTTTCATTGTGAATTTTTTCAAACTGGCACCAAAAATTTATTCAATTTTTAGGGTTATTATTAAATTTTCTTAGTTCCAATTTATGTAAATGGATTTTCTGTTGAGCCGTATAGGTTACATTCACGTTTTCTTGACGCGATATCTTCTTGTTCTATCTTTCGTTTCTATCGCATCCATCTCGATGTGAGCTCCTCACATTCGTCGTATTCTTTGTCCAAGACTTTTTCGTCTGTATTTTCTTTCAACAATACGTCTTTAATGACGTCGTCCAATTTTACAATTTCTTCAAATTTTCTTTCTAGGTACTCTAAATCTGACGAACTTTGTTTCACTTCTGTAGTTTCAATTTTTTGCATGTGCCTGTAGAATATTCTTCTTAGCTGCGCCCTTTTTTTGGTGTAATAGCTCAAAGAGTCGCCACCCGTTGCCATCTTTTTTATTGTTTGACGGTATGCGTATGTTAAGTTCGTCGCTTAGCCGGTTCGAAGTATTGAAATCACGGTCGCCAGTTGTTTTGAATATGAATGAATACAAATCTTCAATATATGGAATTTTATTTGCACTGCAATTACACATTAACTTTAGTGAAACCAAGTAATATTGTTTACAAGGAAACCTTTCTTCATTACTAAATTCGATAGCCATTTCTTAATTACAATACGAAAGGAAGCCACATACCATAGACTTTCTTATAATCTAAAAATTGCCACAGACAAAAAATGCACAGATTAACCAAATCACAACACGTTTATTAGATTTTTAAAACTATTAAATTTTTTGAAGCAGTTTATTTGACTCTACACACACAAGAAGAAGAAGACTAAGTACGATCCCATAGACACAGAGCAGAGAAGACACCATAGATTAAAAAATTGTTTATAAAAAATTGAATGTTGCCTTTAACAGTAAGAAAAAGAAAGAAAGAACTGGCTCTCAAGCCCCTAGCCGGAACAGGACGAGTCGTTTGGCGGCTGACTCATGCTCAAGGGTGGTAGCTATCCAGGCGAACCCCATGGAGAAATAATAATAGTAATAATGTAATTAATTAACATTTAAAATCAATATTACCAATATAATCCCTTCGAGGGGCCCTACCATCAACGGCCCGGATTTAGTCGTCTCTTACGACACCCATCCGGCGTGAGATTGGGGTTAGTATTCTAAGCCGCCCCATTACGGCTAATAATGATGGATTGCCTTAATGATGGGTGTTACGAACGAAATACTGTTGATGAATCAAAACAATTTTCGGTGTCTCAGAATTATACACTTTGACCCCCCTCTAGGGCTTCACGGAAAGATGTTAAAACACTACATAACAGTAGCGTAGCGTGGGTTCGCGCTGTCCAGGGCCGACCGAAAATTTGCCGCCCCCCAATGATCTTTGCCGCCCCCATATAATTTGAAATATATTTTTTATTAAATATTCACTTTTCTTACTTCTTTCATAGCACAGTTTACATTAATGTTTAAATAAAAAATTATTGATTTTAATTATTTTTTTTATTTAAAAATTGAGTGGCTTGCCGCCCCCTCTTTATGTACCGCCCGGGGCCAAGGCAACGCTACGCCACTGCCACATAGACACTTACTCAGTACTATGCATATATTAACATACAATTCACCTATCCACACCCATGGCCCAAAAGCACCTAGAAGCAAGGCACGGTTCTTTGTCTTATGCGTGATTACCTGCTATTTGTCATTGTGCCGTGCGCGCGTTATAAATTCGAATAACTGGAGATGAGTTTTGAAGAATAAAGCACATTCCAGTATAAAAATACAGAATAATAAGAGAATTTAATTAGTTTTTTGCAAACTTCGTCTATTTTTCATGCCATTTCATTTTTTTGTCTATTTTTAATCCTAAAAATTTAACGTTATCGGTACACTCTATTTTTTCCCCTAAATAGTTTATTTATTACAGATATATGTATTTATTACAATTATTATGTCTTTGTTTAAAATAAATTATATTTGTTTTATTCAAATTTATTAATAAATTATTATTTTTAATCGATCTATTATATATATACTTGAGGAATTATTTTCATATTCATTGCATTGAAAACTCCTATGGGATCTTGAATGACATTTTAGGTCTTCCTCGACAATATACTGCTGTATTTTCTGAAACCATTTCCGAATATCCTGTTCAAAACACATGCACTTGCAATGGTAACTCCTTCCGATGTTCGAATAGAAATATTAGGGTATCTTTTCAGGAAAGCCTTAAACCTCACATCTCCCAGTTTGTTGTCTCGGAAAGGAACCCAAGAAGACCCAACGTCTTGGATTTTGTTGCAAAAAATTCTAGACACAAATGGATATCCTCCTTCTTTCTTGGGAATCCACGCTTTGATAGTTGTAACATGAAGTCAGATAAACTGTTTTCTTCAGCTTCAGTTAGCACTGTATCTGGTCCAGACTTATAGGAGAATGCCCATTCTTGGTATTGGTTTTCGTCATGCCTCAAGATTAAAATAATATTTGAATTATTTTGTTAATTTTTGAAGTCGTCATGCAATTAGAATGCCTGTTTTTTTATAGGAGATTTCTTTTAAAACTTAATCAGACATATTTTTGATTAAAAATTACAACCAGTTTACCATTGAGGTAATCATATCTACCTACGTCCTACAGTTTACACAAAAATTATTATAAGTGTTGCCATAGTAAAAAATAAAATGTATCGAACAATTTAATCGATCTTATTGAAATCGATATGAATTCAATAAACATATGAAGTATTTGGGTTGGTATATCGGTTCCATTGTTGTTTAGAGAAAAAGTGATCGCTTGACACCTAAATCGTAATCATCTTACTTTCAATATTTTTAAGGATAAGTCGTTGCTGATTCTCAATGCTTCGGTTTGATTCAAATCTAAACGTAAGATAGATAATTATTTATTTACTGATCATGAATATTTTTGCCATATCCAAGGCAAGGCTTTATTAAGAATTCTTAACGTAGGCCAATTAAATTATTGTAGTGAGATACCTTTGTGCACGGTATTATATATCAATTATATGTATAATATATGTATAAGTGTTATCATCATCCCGCTGAGACAAGTCTTTTGGACCACATTAAAAGTGTAAGTGATGATGATAGATTCATTTTGATAATATTTGATCACATGAGTACTACTCTACTTTGTTGGTGAACAGTTTAAATGTGATTTATTATTTTAGAAGATACCAAAACATAAAAATTCTGTTGACGAATGATTTATATTTTAGAAAAGAATTTAAGAATCCATATTGATCTAATTATTAATTGAGTAATCGATTTTTCAATTACATCAAAGGTGGCAACATTGGCGTCTCCTACGCTTCTATTGTCAAGTGCTGTCAAGCGTCAAGTGTTCGCTTAAATTAAATTAAACTGCGATGGCCGATTCATATTTAATTTATATTACGGTAAAAATGTCGACTTCACGTGAGGAACCCACAATAAGAACATTCGATCGGCGAAACCGGTGTGTCAGTTGTTCTTTTTTAATACCAAGAGGAGATCTTACTTTATTGATACACGAGTAACCGCCCTCGCTTTGCTTCGGTTTCCTTATTTTTTTACAGCTTGGGTTACATTGTTGGAGTTTTATTAAGGATCCCTATTTTTTTTTTAAATATAATATAGCCTATGTTATATTTTGTCCTAAACATACATATTTAAAAATGTCACAAGTTGGACACCAAATCAAAACATCGTTATTACCGGCCATCTTAAGTCTTGGAGGATAGTTTCAACTTTGTTGGGTTATAATAACAATAAAATAAGATTTCACATAAACGTATGGAATTTGAGAACTATTACTAACAATCTTAATTTTGTTAACTTATACATAAGCTGTTACTCGGTTGTCAATGTTAAGATTGTCAAGCCTGGCGTTTTGCTTCAAGCGTCTCTCATAATAAAATTATTGTGTCGTAAATTTGGATAATGAGTTTTCGGTACAGTAATGTGCATACACAGAAATGGTGCGAACGTTAGCGGTGTGCTGTGATAATGTGTCCATGGCAGGGCGACGGTACGATGAGCAATTTGGTGTAAGAGTGTCGTGGAACACCATGCTTTCCGCCACACAACGCTTAAGGGACTATGGGCAGTTCCAGCCTGCGATCGCCGTTAATCGAGGTGTGAATCGCATTCCAACGGTAAAAAATCATTAAATTCATTATTGTAAATAATAGTAATTAATATTTTTAAACACGCCAAGACGGTTGACAGTTAACTGCGACGGGCGCGTTACATTGACGCGTCAGACGCGTGCCGCACGCTCGGTGACCATGTTTATGCGGGAACAACGGGGCAACTCAACAGGCTTGTAACTTTTTGAGTTTTCAAGATACATCTTTGAAAATTTTTATGTAGATTGTTTAGACGAAAATATTTGACACGTGTATCGGTTTTTGTATAAACAAAGAATAACGTTGTATTATTATTTTAAAAACTTACTTTTGATAATAAAGTATGTATATCCTTTGTTATAAATGCGGTTTTTTTTAATTTCCAGTCCGTGTGGAACCTAACCCTTGAGTTTTACATGTAAACATATGAAAAAATATGTCTCGACTTACGTCGCGTATTTCGAGAACCTAACATGCCGTAAGTACGAGGACTGCCTGTAATCTAAGTTACTGAAAAGAGGCGGACGGCGACCCAACCGGATTATTGAAAGTTAAACGCCGCGAGAAGCATACTCGCTAATAAGAATATACTCAACTTATCTTGTACATTTTAACGAGAATATGGTGGCGGCCATGCGAAGCCTTGCCATCTAAAGCGAGCCGGTCTCGCACAGGACAGACATGCGTATCCTACTCCTTCGCTTAAACCGAACTGATTCAACTGTTCGATGCCATTCATCGATATCGAAAACCGTACATCAGTCACCGTCGCAGACTAAAATGCTCAACAGCCATAGACTTCAACCATTAAGATGATTTGTGATAATTGAAATTATTAAATCGTTTGAAATGTTACTAATAATTTTCTATGCGAAAATACATATATGAGTAAAGGAGAACCCCATCTTCCATAGAGACACCGGCCTAGATTAGACAAGAATGAAAATTGGTGGTCAATTAGATCATTGTAAAAACTTTAATTTCTCCAATTTTCACGTCTGCTAGCAATGGCCAACTAATGAAATCCTAGAAATTCCACATAAATATGATTATGTCACACTCATGTCACTGACATTAAAGTTACAAATAAACACTAACAAAATACAACTACTTATACATTATACCAAAACCACACAACTCACTAAACTAACTTTCATAAATTAACATTACCTTCCATACATGCCTAATTATACATTCAGATCTCACAACCACTTACATTCAATTACTTCCACCTAACTCCATTTCAATTCAGCCAACAACTATCAATTCAACCTTTCAAACTGAATACCAACTTTAATGTTTCTACTATTAATCCTTTCTCACTTGTCCAACTCATACTCGACCAAACATGTACTTTCATTCAACTATATAACGTCAAGAACCTTAACTTCTTGACTCGCCACATAAAACATTAATAACTATACTCATCTTAAACTCCTTCTCGACTCCATACATAAAACAAAATTTATTTAAAAATATCTCCTTCTCAACCACTCAATACATACAAATATCTTATAATAATCTTAAACTCCTTCTCGACTGCTCACTACATAAACTTCTATAAGTTTATTTAAATACCTCAAACTCCTTCTCGACACCTCACAGCATGAACTCTAAAGTTCACTTAAAACTACTACTCCAATTACTCAATAATAAGTCAACTTCAAATTAAATAAATAAACAAACATCAATCCCATCCACCATTGCCATTCACACTCAACCAGTCAAACTCAACACTCATAAACTACTAAATACAATTCCACATAAATTTAGACTCAACACCCGAATTCGAAGAACACATACAACTTTTCACTATCCCTTACAATCTTTCACTTCCCACATTTTCTCACTTATATCCAAATATCAACAGAAATTATTTTATTGTAAATATCAAAAAAAAAATTCCAAATAATTATTAAAACAAAACAACAATAAAACAAAACTATAAAAGAGACATAAAAGGATTTTAAAACTCGTGTAATTATACTTTCTATCAAATATTATTGACTTCTTGTAACTATTGTTTTTATGATGTTCAATCAATGAACAATTACATCCACTTACTTCACCCCCTTAATTGTTTATTTATTGAAATTACCAACACCCCCATAATTATTGAATTATCCTTGTCTCTTTTTTAGTTATATTTATTGTTGTAAACAACATTTAAATTCCCCTATAAAACTTATATACTAACAAAATAAAACAACCCATTTCCCCCGAAACACAATAAGTTCACTTTTGAAATAATTATTTGTCACTCCTATCTCACTAAGACACTAGCTTCTTCTGACATGTTTCAAACTTTATCCTTGGTAAACTTTTTGTTAAAATATCTGCAATCTGTGATCCAGTTGGACAATAATTAACCTTAATCTGGTTTTCATCAATTTTTTCTTTCAGATAATAATATTTTACATCAATGTGTTTGCTTCTTTTATTCATAATTCCTTTCTTCATAAGCCAAATCGCAGATTGGTTGTCAACTCGCATTTCTATTTCCAAATTTTGATTTGTAATTTCTTTCACCAAGTCTCTAATATATAACAATTCTTTACAGCATTCTGCAGCTGCAATGTACTCAGTTTCAGTGCTCGAAAGTGCCACAACTGATTGTTTTCTTGAGCTCCATGCAATTGGTCCACCATTCATCCAGATCACAAAACCAGAAGTACTTCGTCTCGTGTCAGGATCACCAGCGAAATCAGAATAACAAAAACCTCTCAATATATTGTCACCCTTACTGTAATGAATACCTTTTTGTTTAGAACCTTTAATAAACCTCAAAATATTTTTAACGTTGTTTAAATCATTTAAATTTGGACTGTTTTGATGCCTCGAACAATAGCCTACATGAAAACTAATGTCAGGTCTTGTTTTATTTGACAGATAAAGCAGAGAGCCCACCATTTCTCTATAGTCTTCGTGAATTTTCTTATCTACCTTGACTGATGGATGTTGCTCCACCAAAATACTCGGGTAGCTGCAATCTCTCACATTGTTCATATTAAATTTCTGTAATAATTTCTCCGAATATGTTTGTTGATGTAATTTAATACCACACTTTTCCATCTCGATGTCTAAACCAATATAATTACTTACTTTGTCATAAACCCTTAGATCAAATTCTTTTTTCAATTTATTTATAATTTCATCCAAATCATTTAAATTTTCACCAATAATTATTCCGTCATCTACATAAATTCCTAGATAGATTCTTTTATCTTCTTTCATATCTAAAATGAAAATACATTTATTTAGCTTCAATTGTCTGAAACCAATTTCTGATAAAAATTCTGTAAAACGTATATTCCACATTAGGGGAGCCTGTTTCAAACCATATAGGCTTTTATTTAATTTACATACTTTGCCCTCACAGTTATTGTAGCCTTTTGGAACTTTCATGTATATTGTTTCCTTTAAATTTCCATGAAGAAACGCAGTCTTAGTATCAAATTGTTTTAATTTCAAATTTTTATCTAATAGATAGTAAAATTCTCAAAGAAGTAGTGTCTATAACAGGACTATACGTTTCATCATAATCAATCTTATATTTTTGTTGAAAACCTCTAGCAACAAGTCTAGCCTTAAATCTTCCGTCAGCTTTTACAGTAAAAATCCACTTACTTGTTACCAATCTTCTACCTTCTGCCTCCTTCTTGTCAACCAGAGACCATGTGTTATTTTCTTTTAAAGAATCCATTTCTTCCTTTATAGCTATTGACCATTTTTCCTTGTCTTTTGAATTAATTGCTTCCTCGAACGTCAATAAAGAAAATTCTCCATCTTCCATTATAAAATCTTTATATCTGTCTGGTGGTCTTCTGTTCCTCTGTGGTCTTCCACTTGAATTTTCTAAAATTTGTTCATTTATCCCCTCAGTATTTTCAATGTCAAAAAATTCTTCTCTTTCATCCATATCCTCATTACTTCTCGAATTTTCCACCAGATTTTCATTTGTTAAAATGCTATCATTTGTTCCATTTTCATTTGTTTCATTAGAATTTATTCCATTTTCAATTGTTCCGCTGTCAATTGTTTCATCTTCATTTGTTTCACTAAATATATCTGTTTCTCGAATATTTACAATTCTTTCTCTTTCTTCTCGATTTTCATTTCTTCCTCTATTATTTCTCCTTATACCAACATCTTCTTGAACTTCATTAATTCCATTTCTATCATTTCTTCCTATATCACCTTCTCGAATTACATTAACTCCATTACTATTATTTCCCCCAATATCACCTTCTCGAACTTCTCTGACTTCATCTTCACGATTATATTCATTTGTGTTTCTTCTATTAGTGTTTTCCCTTTCATCTCCCCAAAGCCCATTAATTACTTCATTATCTTCTAAGTATCCACCTAGAATTCCTTGTTCTCCCTCATTAATTCTTACATCTCTTGCTCTTATAATTTTCTGTTCGTCTTCAAGCCAAATTTTATAACCATTTCTTACGTAGCCAATCAGTATACCCTTCTTGCAACGATCATCAAGCTTTTTCAATCCAAAATTTATTTTAAAATATGCAGTTGAGCCAAATCTTCGAATGTTTGAAACATCTGGTTTTATTCCAAACCACAATTCCGCAGGAGTTTTATTTTTCCCTTTTGTTGGACATCGATTTAATAGGAAGCTAGCCGTTAATAATGCTTCGCCCCAGAGATATTTGGGTACAGCTCCATCCAACAGCAAAGCTCTTGTTTTCTCCATAAGAGTACGATTCAGTCGCTCTGCTTTACCGTTCAATTGCGGTGTGTATGGAATAGTTAAATCCAGGACTATTCCTTTATTTTGACACCACGTTTTAATACTATTGTTCAAGTATTCGGTTCCATTATCGCTCCTAATTTTTTTTACTTTTAATCGAAAATGATTTTTCGCTAAAAATATAAATTGTTTCATTTTGTCGAACACCTCACTTTTACACTTTAAAAGATAAACCGCGGAAAAATGAGTAAAATCATCCAGAAAGGTGACAAAATATTAATGGTTATTCCAAGTGGGTAATTTAATTGGACCGCAAAGATCGGTATGAATAATTTCTAAAGGAGATTTCGCTGATATCCTTTCTTTGCCAAAAGGATGTCTACACATTTTCGCCCTAACACAAATCTCACAAAATTTGTCCGAAAAACCTCCCTCAATTTTCATCCCATTTAAAAATTTTGAGAAACGTTGTACTCCGGCAGCATGACCAAGACGACGGTGCCACAAGTCGCAGCTCTCAGTCATATGTACTTCGTTCTTTATTTTAGCTTTAATCTGAACTTCATATAGACCAATTTTGTTTTTAATTCCAGTTAAAATAATTTTTCCAAATTTTTTAATAATAACTTTATCATTTTCGAAAATTGCAGTTGCTCCATTATCTGTTAAGCAACTTACTGAAATAAAGTTCCTAGAGATACCTGGTACATATAAAACATGATCGAATTTTCCAAAATTTGTATTGATGTATCCGACAGCTGTTGCGACTAGATTTTCTTTGTTTGCACATTTAATTTCTACTTGTATTTCCTCTGTAAAATTTATGAATTCTCTACTTGAGAACATGTGTGATGATGCGCCAGAATCAAATATTGCATTTAGTATCTTAAAATTTGAATAATCACTTACCGAATGATGTCTTCTACAGAACTGCTTTAAATGACCTTTCATACCACAGTTTCCACATATTTTATTTGTGTAGCACTCAGGTGTGCTATGTCCAGTTTTACCGCAAATGTTGCAAGTTTTATTTCTACAAAATCTCGCAATGTGTCCTGGCTTGTTGCATGTAAAACATTTTCTTTCGTTTCCTCTAAGAATTTCTTGTGTTTCTTCGGTTATTGTATCTTCTTTTACAAATTCCAATTCATTTTTTATTCTTTGTGTCAAATCATCTAAATTTTTCTTTCCACTTTCTAAATTATTCCAAATTGATTTGAACGTGTTAAATTTCTCCAGTAACAAATTTAAAATTTTTTGTATAAATATTTCATCTGATATTTTATTTTCCTTCTTTACAATATCAAATTGAATATTCTTCAAATAATTTATGTCTTCTAATATATTTCCTGAGTACCTCTTCTCATAGAATTTCATTACATTATTTGTGTCATTTTCAGGTAAATTAAAATCATATACCAAATCTAATTTTCCAAAAATATTTTCAATTGTATTACATTAATTATATTATGTAAATCTTTTTCTTCAATACAGTTGAATATGATGAATTTACCTTTATTTTCCAATTTTTCTTCATTTAAACTATTTATTTTAATACCTTTTGAGTCCAGGAATAATTGTATTAATTTTCTCCACACTTTGTAATTACTTTTATTTGTAAACGGTTTATTTTTTATCGAATCCATCACTGGTTGCTATGCTTATTTGTATATAAACAACTGGTATCCAAGGTTATAATGTAGGCTATGTAAATCACTGGTTTTTCAATAAATTTTAATCTTTTAATATTCTGGGCCCATAACCTGTTGAAAGGTTCTTCTTGATATGTCTGGACTTTGGAGGAAAGGGGCTATTCAAACACACTCACTTCATGATATACTATATTGTTAATACTGTATAATTACACTTTATAATAATATTATTCATAATGACATTACAAATTATGTCTATCCCGGTTCGTGTCTCAGATAGAAGTCCTCTTGTCACAATAGAACACATTCTATTGTGACACTGTTTAAATATATTAATATTCTAAAACACCTGACATATGTGCATGTGTTGCCTGCCAGTACAACACCCTACACAATTAAAACTCCTACATTAATAAAAGCAATTTCATGTTTTAAAGAGATTTTATTAGTTATCATCACATCATAATATTATATTAATATTTCGTCTAGAAATTGTGCAATATGTATATACGTATTGTATGGGCACTGCATCGTACTGTTCTTCTAATGATGTGTAGGGTACTTCATCCAGTGTTCAGAAAAACGTCAGTCACAAAACAGGCGATCTCGGAGTCCAATATTCATGCAATATTTGTTTAAGAAATCCAGAAGTTATAGCGAAAACACATTCACCAAAACACTAGTACAAAAGCGAATGCAATAGAAAATTAAAATAACTGTGTGCGTTTCGATATAATTATTTCAATAGTAAATGGACTGCAAATACGATGAAAATATTAATTTAATAGTAAAAATCACGGACCTAAAAAAAAGACGGACATAATCCCAAGAACAAATTCAGTGAAGCACCCATAAGAATTCCAACTCTGTATTCGTACAAGTGCACACACCCACACATTGACACCATACGGCGACGACATTGACACCATCGCCAATCAAAAATTACAAAATTACGCACACATGGTAAGCGAGCTGTCAGCTGTCAGCTTCACTCTCGATTAGACAAGGTTACGTCTGTTCTTTTTTTATGTCTGTGGTAAAAATACACAAAAGCGTACACAGTTGAAAGATGCAAGATGAATGACAATGGTGTTATTTATAAATAATCAAACTGACAGTAACCAAAATGACATTAGATAGGGATTACACCAGAGATCATTGTTGACAATCGATTCAAATGTTTCGAAATCGATGTCAAAATACTAGAAATGTATTTTAATTAGCGTAACGATTTAATGGTAATTATAAATATATTACATAGTCTAGCTATACAATGAATAAGAAAACATGTAAAAAGGAATTAATCTCGTACTTCCAATGAATAATAATTCATAAAATATATTATTAAGTTCCCTAATCAATCGATTTAATCGATTATAAAATCGTTTGTAATGAGGTAAATACTATGAAAACTTTTTTGTGTTATTTTGTTCATTTAGCAAATGCAGATGAGGCTGAGATTTAAATATGTTTATTTAGTAAATAACACGAATTTTTTGGTATATAGTTTACTCTTGTCTAGTCTTATGCCTAGCACAGATTACATATAATTCGTGGCCGGAAATCGGGGATCTCCTTTTAAAAAGGATGTTTAATTGCGGAGAAACAAATTAAATAATGTATCACCATCGACAAAACGTCTGGCAGAATATGGCAGTATCAAAACGCAATAAATACTATACTAATCTAGTCTATGCTATGAATAAACTATAAAATGTCAAAAATATTAGAAATTCAATTCTCACGAATCTCTAATCTAATGTATGAATCAGAAAGAAGATTTCTTGACGATTTCAAAGGTACTTTGAAAATTACTTACTGATATTTTTTTGAATATTTCAGCTAATTCTTGCTTTAGTCCAGTGATAAAAATAAAGTTTATTAGAAATGTATTTTTTTCATTATGTATCCCTTATTTTAAATAATATACAGTGTGTCAGGCTACCGGTGTCGGAGCCTTTAAGGTATAAAATATGATCAAATTTATCGACAAATCACCACTCATATGTTGTTTTTCTCCAAACATGATGAAATGGCAGCCATTTAAATTTTTGTGTTCCAAAAAAAGGGCGCGTGTGTTAATTTTGCCATAACTTAACATTTGGTGGTCCTAGAAGCACTAAAAAGGCCTTAATTTGTAGCTAAAGACATAGGCAATTAATTAACGTTAAAAAAACATATCAAACATTTTCAATAAAGGACAGAAAAAAATATTCAATTACTTTCTTTTCAAAAAAATGTTGTATTTTTTTTAATTTTCGAGGTTTACTGAAAAATCCAAGCCATTAACCTATTTATTTTTTATTTTTCGTAGATACTAGGGGATATTTCCTAAAAATAGACACGAAAGTGGTAGCTCTAAGTTAAACAGTTTAGGGGCTATGACAATTTGAATATTGCTGTGATCCTGTTGGAATAATGTGATCCGGCAGTAGGGAGAAATAAAAAAAATATTGCTTGTATTGTATGCGTTTAATTTGTCAAAAACCATAACATTGTTCAAAATCATACTCTGTAAATCTCAAAATCATAACTCTGTTACTAGTTACCTGCTGTTGGGATAAACGCCGTCTTAAAAGGGTCATATTCAAAGTTTTTAGTGCTTCTAGGACCACCATGTTAAGTTATGGCAAAATTAACACACGCGCCCTTTTTTTGGAACACAAAAATTTAAACGGCTGCCATTTCATCATGTTTGGAGAAAAACAACATATGAGTGGTGATTTGTCGATAAATTTGATCATATTTTATACCATTAAAGGCTCCGACACCGGTAGCCTGACACACTGTATAACAATAAATAGTTACTGTTAATGGTTTTAGTCATGACCGTTACCAGAGAATAAACTGGTCCTGAAAGAAACATAGGATTGGATGTTTTTTGGTGTGTATGGGTTAATTAATTGTGCTATATGGCAATGTAACACAGAAATTCATTTGCGTGCGAAATATTGCCTTAGTTATTTTTTTAAAAATTGTCATGATCGTTACTTGTTACGAAACCGCAATACTTAACGTGTGTATATTAATTAAGTAACTAATGATAGATCTAGAAATACCATACCAACCTCAAAATAAATGCATTTGTATTCAAAATATAAAAAATTTATTCAATTATTTTAAGAAATTTAGAAAAAACATAAAAACTCTTAAAAGTATTTCAAGGGACAGTCACGTACACCAGACCATCCAGTAACGGTTCTGACATAGTAAAGTTGAGGATACACACCGGGTTAGTAAAACACATAACAATAATAAAATAATCTTATTAATTTTTAAGTCCTTTGACTTTTGCTACTAAGGCACATGTTTACATGAGATCATAAAATCAACAATTAACAATTCACTCAGTAATAACAATTACGTGTATTAATTGTATATACAATAGAATCACAATTATAACACCATAAATTTACATTTTCTAGCAGTACCTTAATATCATTCGTGGTCATTGGTAAGCAAAAATGGTATAGTCTACACCCTTGTATAACATATTCATCACAGTTGCGACACTTATTGGTAATAGTAAAATGTGTTTCGTCCCATGGCCACTTTAACACTAGAAAGACGGCAAAATTTAGCTACCTACAAAGACGGCGACCGGTCAAATGACTGTTGTCAGAAATGTGGTCAGAAAATTCTTTATTAAGTAAAAAAAAAATGCTACAACAAACTGATCATATTATAATGCTCATAATGTAATATTTAATTGCAGTTTTTAAGTTTTAATTTTATTAAAAGAACCACAAAGCGGCTTTTTACAACCATACATTATTAGTTTTATTTTTACATATGCTAATATAACACTCCCGTCTTTTTCGATTCTCCTGGATGATCGGTAACGAAGATTAAAGAAGTTGAAGGCATAGGTTCTACACACAAAGGCTCAGAAACGGAAAGTCCTGTTTTAATTTCATTATTTCCACTAAGTGCACTCGCTAAATCCAAAATAAATTTCCTCCGTTTTATGTTTATTCCTGTCAATTTCTCATATAAAATGTAAGAATTGATTCCTCCTAGATCTAAAATGTTAAAATGTTCTTCTTTTGTTCATTTTTGAGTGTGCCTCAAAATATGTTCGTCAATAAATAGCCTCCATGCATCTGCGACATTTTCTTTGAAATTCCTTTTTGTGAATGATGTAGGCCCTGCCTGCTCAGTAATAATTCTTCTCAGTATCAATTCTGTCGAGCCCGGCAGCCAGTTCGAGTTGATACCGTCTGAAGTGCCCATGTGGTCCCGTCTGTGGCTGTGTAATGATAATCTTCCTCGTGAGCAGTACTGGTAAGCAAACGGTGACCCCTACCTCTGCCACGAACACGGTTATTGTTATTGCTAATGTAACGTAAATTCCAAAGGGGCACCTGATCTTCTGGTTCAGAGTCTGCACTATCAGAGCTCGAACTAATAGCAGGTCAATACAAAGTCATCATCACTATCAAGTTCTGCACTTTCAGATTCACATTCCGACTGATCTTCTGGTAGGTTGGGCAGTAAATGAAGTTTTTCATTATTTTCCAGTCTTTGAGACTTCGAGACATTTTTACACTAATTTATCCACAATATTCTAAATAATACGTACAATATGAAGCTAGTTTACTCTAGCGACTGACTAATAAAATAAAAAAATTCAGATTTTTACAAAATTATCCTCATATTACAATTATAAACACTACTTAGGTTATAGCAGTCAAATGACTGTCGCCGTCTTTGTCGGTATATTAGCACTTTATACAGTAAACAAAGACACTAATAATGTTTTAGTTATGTATTTTTAAGGTTCTATTCATAATACTAAAAGTCACAAATTATCAGTAAACTGAGTCAAAAAGTTTTGGAATAAACAAACTTTTAAATTGAAAATCCGGTCAGATGACTGCTCCCGTCTTTCTAGTGTTAATCCATAGTAATAATATTGTAGTAGATTCACGGGATCCACCTTTGTTAAAATTTTGTCGATATCCACAACAATAACCATTTTGTGGTGTTTCTTGTCAACAGCAATCAACTCTTGACAAAAAAGAATCCTGATTACTGACGAGAGTAGTACGTTCGATCTGTAATAGTTAAAAAAGGTATTTAATGAAAACATATTAAATTTACTCCAAACAAAATACTATAGCAAGCCAAATTACCATCATCACTGTCTTCCAAACACTTATCACACAAACAATCACTAGTTATGGGCCCCCCAACGCAGTATAATTTTTTACAGGCCATACATTTTACCTTTTCGCTAAGTATTGAGCAAGTACAACCACTGCAATTTGAGAATTTGATATAATTTTTTGGTACGATCGCATTACTCTTTGTACTTTTCTTTGTTACAAGTTTGTTCTCCTTGTTGCAATTGAGCATATCACTTGTAGTAGAACTTGGTCCTGGAAAACTGGACTATGCATCAGGTAAAATATGTGTAGGCATTAAAATTTAATGATTAAATTAATATCTATCAAATGTAATTCAACATCCATAGGCAATTTCAGGTTTTCTGATATAATATCCAGGGTATCTTATTCAATTGTAAGCAAATTAAAATTCATTGATACGATTTCGAGGGTAGCTACGTAATCCATAGGCAGATTTAGATTTTAAGATGAAATATCCAGGGTATCTAATTCATCTGTAAGCAAATTAAAATTCACTGATACGATTTCGGGGGTAGCTACTTCATCCATAGGCAGATTCAGGTTTTCTGATGTGATTACCGGGGTGAAGAGTTCTATAGGGAAATTCAGCGTTCTTGCTGTAATTTCCCGTGTTAATATTTCGTCATTAGTTAAGTTGGAGGTTGGTTTCGCTGGCCAAGTGTCTTTAATTTCGCTATTTGATCTGACTTAGTGAGTTTTCAAACCAAAGCAGCTGCATAAACCTTTGAGTTCTCCGCAGAAAAAACCATTATCCCTGTAAGACATGATACCCTTTTCCTTTGTAATTATCTGATGAATTTGCATGGTTCCTATCAATGTCGTGATAGTATTTGGTAGCATCGAAACAATGTTATTTATTTCTTCGTCCTTGACAAACCAGATCTTGACAGTTTTCATAGAGTCTTTTAAAATGTGGTAAGCATCGGAAGCTTCTCTAATATCTTTTCCAAAGCAAACTTGTCGATCTAAAACTCTTTTCACCGATCCACCTATACCGTCAGTAACTCCTTTGCTGTGGCCACTTTCGAAAAATGACCAGGTCATATATTCGAGTTCCAGCTTTTGAGTGAACAGGTCAATCAAATAAAAAATATTTTTTTTGTCTGTATTGTGAGGTTGTACAACAGAATAGAAATGCATAGTCGTTACTTGAAAATCATCCTTGATCATCATTAGTACAGGCAGTAAATGTGCCCAAATAGCTGGCTGTTGGTGCATGTTGTTTTGAGATATGATACAAAATGATTGTGATATCCCTTGAAGATGTATTGTACCATTCCAGTGTGTATTGTTATTTGGCTTTTAGAGGCACCGCAATGAAAACTTTGTATTTCTTCACTTAGTTGTTTCATAATTCTCTTAGAAATCGCATATAACTACCGCTCATTCTCTTTTAGATTATTTATAATATATATAATGATATTTTTCTTTTTGATGAAAATTTATAAATAATGCTTCTTGAAATGTCATTTTCAAAGTCTCGTACTAACTGATTAATGATTCCATTTTTCTCAGTTTTTACTGTTTTCTTCGTTGTCTTTTCTTCGTTGTTTTTGGAGTATTAATGGACAATTTTATCCCATTGGTACCAGGTGACGTTTTGATTTAATTGCACATGTGCGTCGTATATAATGGGAATGTTTTTGCATTTTGTGCATTTACCATGCATGCATTAGAAAGATTTCAAGTCACATGCTTTAATGCAAGTATTTCTTGTGCAATGCAAAGGGCCATGCCCATATTAATATGGAGCTGAAAGTCAGAAATGCCATGCAATGCCCAAATTGCAGTTCTGTGTCATATGATAACTTTTTAACAGTATTTATATGATATCTAGATTTAATGTCATTTAAAGCACCGGTTCAAAAGATATTGGACATTAAACATGATAACTTCCTACTGGTTTTTTATACATTTTATCGTTTGCAGACAGCATTGCTATTAGTTTTTCACTAGGAACTTCATGATCATCACATAAGCTAAGCCAGATCAGTGTTCTTTTATATATATATGTCGGTGAGGCCACGAATCTCCAGAGAAGGTCCAGGGACGGACCTGTTTATTCTACAATGCTTGTCCGATGCAGAGGTTGGCATATAAGAAATGTCATGTGATATTTAGATTAAGGAATTGTCAATAAGATAGAACAGATGATCACGTAATGTTGAAGTACTTGGAAATATTGGTGTGAACGTTAGGAGTATTGGAAATATAATTATCATGGTGCAAAGTAAAAAGAATATTATTGAATAACCAATAGCGTAGAATACCCCTTCTGCCATATATACTTATCTGTATGTTATCAGATAAACATGTCAGTTATTTGGAATTATTTTATTTATTTTATTTAAACTTTATTGAATTCATACATTGAATTACAATGGGCGGACTTAATGCCTAGTGGCATTTTCTACCAGTCAACCCTGGTGATGATGAAAAATTGTGGTAGGTGCAACAAACAAAAATTTAATCTTGATGCTTTATTTTATTACACTATCAAAATATATATTTATACATACATACAACCATACATACATACATACATACATACATACATACATATACATAACATATATAGAAATACATACACAACGCCGTTTATGCCGAAAGAAGACACTGCGTTCCGTTAAGGATACGTTGCCTTGAGGAAATGCTCACGGACTCGTAATTTAAATGATTGCAAACTGGGGGCTTTTCTGATGTCCTCGGGTAGGTTGTTCCAGAGCAGTATAGCCTGAATAGCGAATGAGTAATGATAAAAACCAGTCCTGTGTGGTGGAATGTGGACCCTAAGATTAGATGAGGAGCGGAGCAATTTGTCATGCGTATCACAGACGTACTGAAAGAACTCCTTAAGATATAGAGGTGAGACTTTACTATTCAGAACAGAAAATAGAACGTTGAGAATTCTGGAGCTACGCCTTTGACGAATAGGTAGCCACTTTAATTGGCGACGAAATTGGGAAATGTGATCGTACTTACGCAGACCAAAAATATACCGTATGCAGTTATTAAGAAGGCGCTCCAACTTATTGAGAAGCTCTTCAGAAAGATCAGGATAACACACATCACCATAGTCAATAATGGGGATTACGAGGGAGTGAATTAGCATGAGTTTGGTCTTCATGGGTAAGAAGTTTTTAAACCTGTATAGAGACTGCAAAGCTCCTGTAACTTTCTTACTCACCTCGGTGACTTGTACTCTCCAATTCAGTGTGCTATCTATGTGGAGACCTAGGTTCTTGACGTTCTCGCTCAGCGGGATCCGCGTACCATTGTAAAAAATGAACGGCAATGATCCATGGTCTATCCTGCTCAACATCTGAGAGCTACCGACGAGAATAGCTTGGCATTTTGAGGGATTAACAGCGACTCCGTAGCGATAAGACCAGTCTCGTAGCTTTTCCAGGTTTTGATTAATTTTACAAAAGGCCTGATGTAGTTCGCTAACGTCGGATTCCGCGTACAACTGCAAGTCGTCTGCATACAGATGGTACGAACAATCAAAGGAAGAAGAGATGGAATTGATAAACAGTGAAAACAAAATAGGAGAAAGTATACCGCCCTGCGGGACGCCAGTTTCAAGGTCAGCCCACTCCGAACATACTTTCCCGTCACTGACTGCTTGCTGGCGTCCGCGAAGATAATTTGAGAACCACGTTAGGACCGAGGATGAGAGGTTTACATGTGACAAAATGGAAATAAGGATATTATGGTCGACTGTGTTGAAAGCATTGGAAAAGTCAACCAGCACCAAAACTGTCAGTTTCTTACTATCCAATCCTCGTCGGATGTCATCTGTGACTTTTATGAGAGCAGTAGTGGTGCTGTGACCGGACCGAAAACCAGACTGATATTTACACAGTAGGTTATTGTTAGAGAGAAATAAGGAAAATTGCTTATGCACACAGGCTTCCAGAACTTTAGAGAGGAATGGGAGAATAGAAATCGGACGAAAGTGACTAGGATGCGTTGGGTTAGGTATTTTGGGAAGGGGGCGTACTAAAGCTTTTTTCCACAAGTTGGGATACTGTCCTGATTGAAGGGAAAAAATTATGATATGAGTTATAGCTGGGAGGAGAGAGTCAATAATGGAGACCAACATGATTCTGCTGACTTCATCAAAACCTACGGCTTTTGAGCGGATAGAGAGAATAACTTTTTTAACCTCGGCTTGACTAACCAGCGAGAATTTAAATTCCGGAATACATGGAGATTGCATGGCAGAGATTGTTGAAATCGTATTGGTACGTATCGTTGGGTTCAATGGAGAGGTAGATACAAAATGGGAATTGATAACATCTAAGGATAGCGTGGGATCAAGGACAGGAGATCGTGGCTTACAAATACCTAGAGACTTTAAGAACTTCCAAATATTTGCTGGAGAAGTGTTAATAAGATTATCTTGGATATGTCGGCGTTTGGCGTTTCGTACCATCTGATTGCATCTGTTCCGGGCTTTTTTGAATAGTTGCCATTGCTCATCGGTGCGAAGTCTTTTGAATTTTCTAAACTCCCGATTCCTCCTATCCATAGCCATTGTTACCCCCCTCTTTAACCAAGGCGCAGGAGGACGCTTCAATCTTACCTTGTGTATTGGAGCATGAGAGTCATACAGAGTAAATACTGTGTGATTTAATAAGCAGAGTTTGTCGTCGATAGTAGACCCCTCAAAGACAGAAGACATATCTGAGTTTTTAGCATCCTCCAATAACTTCCTTACATCCATTTTTGCGTAGTTACGAACCGAGAGAATGACAGGACTACATTTTGGGGGTTTGACTCTATAAGTGGCATATAGGAGGTCATGGCGAGAAAAACCCGGTGCTGAGATTTGGCCGTGTCTTACAATGTAGTCGGGGGAACCTGTGATAATGTGGTCAATCCAGGTATCTTCAGTATCTATGTTATGATGGGTTGCTGTCAAAGGAAGTATACAAAGATTGACTGACTCAACGATGAAGCGAAATCTTTGAGAGCGGGGGGAACCATGTAGCAAGTCAGTGTTAAAATCTCCCATTATTAAATAATGCGTGTATTGCGTTCCAATATTATCCAGAGCTGTTTCTAAGGCGGCAAAGTAGTCGATTGAAGGAGGACAATATACTACACCGAGAACAACCTTAACCCCGGAGACAGTTTATATTATCTAGTCTGTCTCCATTGTAGAGTGTCAATATGTATGTGAAAACAATTTGATTAGATATAAAGCTTTAAGTACTCGAGTAAATAATAATATGGAAAGAGACCAAATATGTATGTACTCATGATAAACCGGTGTTTCTAATGAGATTATAAAAGCACATAGCAATAAAATAACATAGGTTGTATTAAACTATCTTTTCATGTGTTTTTATATTTAATTGACATCAATTAACTGCTTGACTCAAAGACAAACATGAAAAGGAACAATTGTATTACTGTCTCTTAAGTAAGTACTTATTTACAATTATTTTATGAACATATTACAGATATAATAGGTTGTTTACCTTTTCTATAATATTATTACCGGTTTGTTGCTATATTGGTTTCTGGTGATATGATACAGGTTGCGAAGTAAATAAAAAAGAAGTATAAGTAGGTAAGTGTTTATTGTTTTATTCTTCAATCACAAGTAATATATTATCTAAATATGATGCTGGCCTCGATATATTCCTCTCTTCTGCTCTAAAAGTGTAACACACATATAATATGTGCTATTCCATCGCGTACTGACGTCCTGCATGAGTTTGTGTTCAGGCAGTTTAAGCTCTTTTTGAATTTCTTTCAGTTTTTCTCGAGCCGTTGTTTAGTGGTTAAAGTGGCTAGCTATTCTTCTGGCCATTGCAATAACATCTTTTACATTTTCTTGTGCTTTTAGAGAAGCATTTACAGCTAACTGCAATGTATGTATATAACACTCTTTGCCCACATATGGACTTTCATTTATAGCTTTTACTACGTTGGGTCCATTATCTCTTAGAATCACATGAATGATTTTGTCAATTTTCCAGGTCACAGATAGCTCTGTCAGTACTGATCTTATATTATCAGTCGTATGGGGTCCTCTAAAATGCTTCATTTGCAGCATTCGGTGCTGGAGGACAAACCCCTCGTTGAGCCAGTGAACAGTGTAGCTAAGAAAACCAGTTAAGTTGTTCATGCAGGTCCAAATATCAGTGGTTATTGATACAGCCACAGCTTTTGCAACTTCCTTTCTTATAGTAGCTTTCACGTTATTGTATAATTCTGGTATGACAACTTCGCTCATGTATTTTCTTCCTGGGAGCTGATATTTAGGCTTCACGATGTGCATCAGCCTTTTAAACCCAATATATTCTACCATAGACATTGGCTGGTTGTCTGTTGCAATCATTTCGGCAAAAGCATTATGCATTTCTTTAGCACGCAAATCACTGTTGTCCCACTTTGCAACAAAAGACTCATGAAGGGTTTGCTAAACTTTAGCAATTTAAGTACGTTTTACACTTGATTTCGACGCCGAGGTTGATGACGGGGTTTCGCGATTTTGAAATATTTCAGATTATGTTTCCAATACTTGTGACTCTTCCTTGTGTTTGATTTTAGTATGGTTTAACATTGATGTGTTACAAGCACTACGCCCAACACCACTACGTGAAATTAACGAATTACACAAGGTGCATTTTATTTTAGTTTTGTCCGCTTCAATCTCGTCATAAAATCTCCAAATTCGTGTTCTTTTGCGTCCACTCATTTTATTACTGACTCATTTAGATTACTGACAATATTACCTAAAACCAAAATATTTTGCAAATTAGAGTTATCACCTACTTCTTTCTACCTGTTCTTCATAACAATCTTCACCTATATTAGGATACATCCGCCCCGCACTCTACCGAGACGTACGTGTTTGTGATCGCTCTGTGTTAATAAATAGTTTATTTGCTAGAAATATGGATAAAACGCAAACAAAGGATATTATCGCAGTGATACAAGGAATAGTCTTACCATTGGAGTTGAAAATGAACTCCCTAATAGAGATGGTTCGAGCTCTGGACGTTAAATTAGACAATGTTCAGAAGGAACAAATGGAACGGCAAAAATCCGTTAAAGCAAAATCAAAGTTGCTTATCGCCAGCGACGAACATCAGTCAGCCGAATGCGCGAGTGAGACCCCAGCGACGTCATCGACAGCGGCCCAGTCACAGCCCCAGGAGCAAAAGAGTGCGTGCGTGATGACGCGCAAGCAGCGAGCCCGAGCGGTGACGACGGGCGCCGATGTAGGAGTGACGGAGCGCCATGAACAGCGAGCGCAGCGTGCTGAGCAAAACTGCCCTGTCGTAGCGCCCGCCCCAGCATCGAAGATTGCGTACACGCACGATCGTCGTTTAATGTCGGTGCGTATGCAAGGTACTACGCTTTATGAGTCATCGAACGCGCAGGGAGATGATGCAGCGAACGACTTAGCGGAGAAATGGACAACTGTACGGCGACGTAAACAAAGGCACCCAGTTATTCATGGATCGGGGGATATTGATAGTGACTTGGCTGGTGTAGAAAAAATGCGCAGTATTCATGTGTGGTCACTACATCCGGATACGACAACTGAAAAGTTACAAGCATTTATGGCCAAAAAAAAGCCATCGGGAGTTCCATATAACGTTCAAAAAATTGAATTGAAACACTCATTTTATGCTTCTTTCTGCGTATCTGTGCCAGAAAGCTTATTCAAATTTTTTATGAGTGCGGAAAACTGGCCACCGAACACTGAAATAAACGAGTGGTTTCGGAAAAGAGGTCCATATAATGGAAACTCCAGATACAGGCCTAAGCATAGACAGGATGAAACAATGGCGCAAGAAAACACAGTGTAATAAAAGCTTATCAGTTTATTACCAGAATGTGAGAGGACTGCGCACCAAGTTACACCAAGTCTCACTAGAAATTAGTACATCACAAGTAGATGTGTTGATGTTTTCCGAAACCTGGCTTAATGAAAGCATCAGTGATGCTGAAATTGTTCCGCGAGGATACCAGATTATACGCTGTGACAGACCTGGTAGCAGGCGAGGCGGTGGAGTTGCTCTCATTGCTACTGCGAGGTATGAGATGAAGCCTGTAGATTTCGCTGACAATTTCAGTACTCTTTGTGATGTAGTATGTGTTGGATTGTACTTTAAGTTTAATTTAATAACTATATTGTTTTGTGTCTATATACCACCGAATACGGATGAGGAACAGTATATGTGTATATTTAATTGTTTAGAAGATATATGTTCCAAGTATAAACATGTATTAATCTGCGGAGATTTCAACCTAAATTCAGCTAGTAACTCAGTTAAAGCGAGCTTCGGGTGTCTACTGGCGTGCTGTGGTCTTCGACAGGTAAACAAAATATATAATAGTTTCAGTGGTATGTTGGACTTAGTCCTTGTCACTGAGGCGTTGGGTGAGGTCGAAGTGCAAAAGGCAGTCGACACTATAACCATTCCTGACGCGTATCATCCTGCGCTTGAAATTAATATAGAACGTAGGTTAAGGAGGGAGTCTGGTCAATTGATAGAGATAAGTTATAGCACTGAGTGGGATTTTTATAAAGCGGACTTCCGAGGTTTATACGCAAAAATTGCGGCCACAGATTGGAAGTCTGTGTACTCTGTTGGTGATGTGAATTTAATGGTTAGTAAATTTTATAACTTGCTTAAAAGTTGTTTAGATAGCTGCATACCAATTAAACAGCGTATAGCGGTACAACCTCGGTATAATTACCCAGTGTGGTACTCGCCGCAAACCAGACGCAACATTATAATAAAATCAAGGTACCATCGGTTGTTTAAAAAAACGAAACGTCGTTGGTATCGATGTAAATTTTCATATTACAGGGCGCTTGCTAAATTGAGCATAAGGGCTGACTTTCTCGCTTACAAAAAACGTATGGAGTGTGATATACGTAGGGATCCATCGTGTTTTTGGAGATATGTAGCTTCTAAACGTGATAGGAAAAAATGTCCTAAATTAGTATTACCTGATGGAACAACACCATCATCTAGTCAATGTGCTCAATTGTTTGCAGACTACTTTAGCTCAGTGTACAGTAAAGAACCGCCAAACCTTAACTTTGTGGAGGCGAATACAGCTTCGGGAACTGAGGTAGGAGCAGCGATAGATATTCGTTCAATTACTAGTTTAGATATACATCTCTCATTAAAAAAAATGAAACCAAAGCGTGCCGCGGGGCCGGACGGCATTCCCCCCTACATTGTTAAGGATTGTGGTGCGGTTTTCGCGGAGCCTTTGATGCACATATTTAATACATGCCTAGCTAGTTGCAGCTATCCAGAAGCGTGGAAAATCTCCCGTGTGGTGCCGGTTCCAAAGGGGGGTTCTGGGTCGAATGTAAGTGACTACAGACCTATAGCCGTATTGTCTGTGTTTGGTAAGTTATTCGAATCTGTGCTGTGTCGATTGATTCAAAATAAAATTGAATGTCATTTAGCGGACGCCCAGCATGGATTTAGGAAGAATCGCTCTACAACATCCAACTTATTGTCTTTCTGGACATTTTTTTTTTTTTTTTTTTTACACGAATAAGTTAATGCTTGACCACAATCCCACCTGATGGTAAGTGTAGATGTGGTCCAAGATGCTGAGCACATTAACTTAGAAAAAGCCTATTCACTCTTTTCTTGAAGAAGAATGAAGAACATATACCACGAAAGCAGTTGATGAAGGGATCCAGGTGGATACTGCGTATTTCGATTTTCGAAAAGCGTTCGATACCGTAGATAATGATATTCTTCTCCAGAAATTTGCAGCTGCCGGATTTTCTCCACATTTACTCAAATTTTTGTCCTGCTACCTCCGGAACCGGAGGCAGTATGTGCAGTATTATGGAAGTACCTCTGAATCGTATTATACCTATTCGGGAATCGGTCAAGGTTCAAATTTGGGGCCCTTGGAATTCTTAATTTTTATCAATGACTTGCCAAGTGTAGTCAATACGGCTAGATGTCTGTTATTTGCAGACGACCTAAAACTGTTCTTGGAAATTAAGCACCAGACGGACTGCCAACTTCTGCAAGATGATATTGACAGTATATTAGACTGGAGCAGGAAGAACGGACTTATGTTCAATGAAAGCAAGTGCTCTGTAATGACCCTTACTCGTAAACAAAACCCAATTTCCTTCGATTACAAGATTGAGAATATAATCCTTTCACGTCGCTCATCAGTGAAAGACCTGGGTGTGCTGATTACAGCCGATTTATGTTTCAGCGATCATATTACAGCCATTTGTACAAAGGCCTACCGGACTTTGGGTTTTGTATTGCGACAAGCTCGACACTTGGATAGTATCGCTGCTATAAAGCTGTTATACAATAGCTTTGTACGTAGCATACTGGAAAGTAACGCAGCTATCTGGAGCCCACATGAAGCTAAATACAAGCTCATGTTGGAAAAGCTCCAAAAGAAATTTTTAAGGTTTTTATATTTCCGTACGTATGGATATCGTGTTGGGTATCCTTGCATTTATCCGAGCCTTTTTGTTATGGGAATGTTAGGATACAATTCTTTAGAATATCGGCGTAATTTATATTTAGTTGAATACTTTGTGCAACTGATTAGAGGAAACATTACCAACCCATCAGTGCTAGAATTATTTCGTTGAATGTCCCAGACAACTATGTTCAAATTAGACGCCGGCGTCATAAGCTGTTTGCAGTACCAAGGTGCAGACTAGTCCTTGCAAAGGAGTCACCTCTGATGCGGGCACTCGCCTTACTCAATGGCTTAGTGACATGGGATCCGTCCATTGATATATTTTGTTCACCTGTTGTCGATCTTATCGGCGCGGCAGGAAATTACATAGCAAAGCTTTAAAACGCATTGGATAATTCTGTTATGTTTTATAAGCAGCTTGTATAAATAAATAAATAAATAAATAAATAAATAATATTTCCAATTTTTTATTGAGAAGCGTCGGAACAAAAACCGATAAATCACCTTTGTGTTTTTTGTGGAAAAATGTAAAAATATGGCCAAGTTCATGGTTTTCTAATTTAGAGTTAAACGATATCTATCAATTAATTGGTGTTAGCACCAATGTTTGGAAACCTGAATTCTGCATTCGTGCCTGTGGTACCGATAACTCAACAGTTGATAACTCAACAGTTATATAAAAAAAGAAAATGGATATATCGGTTATTGACCAGACCAACTAGATATATCGGTTATTGATAAAACACTAGGATATATCGGTATTTGATGAAACGTTGGTAGGAATATGAGAGCTTTATAAAATGCGGCTGAACATGCGTCAGAGTTTCTAAAGCTATTCAGATTAAGTGGTTTCAAACAACTTTATTTAAAATCACATTATACTTTAATGAACTAAAAGCTTAATGGCTATTTAGGTTAAATGAATAATTTAAACTATTATATCTATTTCTGGTTCCAGACAATCGCAATCAGAATCACGATCATGTCGTTCATGGTTGTCAGGAACATCTGCTTCTATATCAACAGGTTCAGTGGAATTTTCACTCAATATTTTTTTGTACCAAGAAAAAGTTTCATCGTTCTCCCAGTCGTCACCAAATTGTTTTACCATGAGAGACTTTACGTCTGCTTTCTTCAGAGCACTTAAACATTTATTTACGTTAAGTGGTGCCATTGACTGGGGATGTGTCTTTCTTGATTTTAAGATGCTAAACCGTTTTCTTTCCTGATCAGACTCGTTAGCCAAATTGCGAAAGGTTCTCACCTTATATAGAATTTTAGTTTGCCTCCTTGTTCCTCGTCCCTGAATAACATTATATTTTTTCAAATACGTTTTAAGTCCCTGATTCCTTTGAGTTTTTTATAATATGTTTCCAATGATTTGACATCCTTCAAGCCCCAATCTTTTTCCAGCAATAAAACAACCCCATGTCACCTATAAATCTTTTGATATTCTTCCTTTTATGTAATTACCGGAACGGTTTTAATCTCCTTTTCTACTCTGCCGAAAACACGATCGGCGGGTAGAAAACTATGACCACGTACAGGAAATGTCAAATATATCTCATCAATATTTTCCAGGGATTCATTGACGAGCCAAAACATAAGACAGTGCACAATATGCGAATTTTTGTTTTGGCCGCCACAGCCATCACAAAATAAACGCAACATTCTTTTGCCCGCTAAATTCAAAGTTCAACTTGCAAGAGGATACTTTTGCCAAATGCAGCAATCACAGATAAGGACTTTGTAAACATTGATATCGACAGAGACCTTAATCTAGTCCCTTATAAGGGATACCTCTTTGAATCAGAGAGCGCAAAAACATCATTATCATCAAATGCTATATCAACAATAAAACGTCGCTGCATTGAATTAAATGTATAGTTAGTAAAGGAAATCCAACAAAGTCTGCAGACGAATTATACTGTATTGGAGCTAATGTCTAGTCTAATTGGGTCCAGAGACGGTTCTACGTCAGGGTAAGGATAATTCTATATCGAAACTAGCTAATAAACTTGGCTACAATGCCATATTGACAAAATATTGCAGCAGTGGCACAACATCTGTTTTATCCAATGGAATAATACGAAAGATGTCCATACGAATACTTTAATATTTCGAGTATTTAGGGTATCAAAAACATTATAAAGTGTCTTAATAACTGTACTGTGCTTTCTGATTCTTGAAATGCGTGAATATTTAAAATTTTATCGCAAGTCTATGGCCTTAGCAATGCTTGTACATACCAAGAAGCTACGTTGCTAATTTTAAATTCATTATTTGATTCTTAAAATGGATATGTTGGTGTGAGTTTGTTTGACACGTGTAAGCTGTTTTCTTCTTGGACGTTATATAACTCCGAAAAAATTGCCATCTGATTAATCTTTCGTTAGAAGTATAATATATTATTTTCTTGGATTCAAAGGTGTTCCGAATTAGTTTAAGCATATGACACGCGTCTAAGAATACAACTACATTGTAGTCGGAAATACATAGTAGTAGTGTTTAACCCATTACGGCATAAAGTTTGTTATAGTTTTTAATTCGATTACCATAATAAATAATGGACAGTTGTGGTCAAATCGTTCCGAGCAGTAAGAGGGTGAGAACTACATCTCCACCTAATCCGAAGTCTTTTTTGTCAGAGCTTTTCCCCGTGTACACACTAAAAGCCACCATGTAACCAGTACTGGCACACAAAGCCCAATTTTTGTAGCCAAATCTTATGGGCTTTCCCTTGATAAATTGTTTGGCGTAATGCTTTCCATAGTACGGGATCATGCTTTCGTCGATGCTGTAATTCTCAACTAGACCGTAATGTTTTTGGAATGATTCGCCCAAACTGTCTAGCAGCGGACGCAATTTATACAGCCTGTCCGAAGAAGCTGATAAATGCGTATTATCATTTAAATGTAAGTTTTGAAGTATCATTTCAAATCTGTTACATCTTATACATTCTGCAAGAATTTTCGGCACATCATTATGTCTAGAGAAATACAGCCTTTTATTCGGTAACTTCACATAGCCCGACAATAACGTAGCACCCAAAATTACATAAATCTCGTCTTCTGTAACCATCAATGACTTATTTTTCTGTCCCGCGTAGAGGTTTGTATGGTCTACAATTTGTTTTACTAAATCTTTGTGGAAAAAGAGCCTGAAATATTCTAGAGGGTCTTTACAATTCTGACTTTCTTCAGACGTTGGTTGGGTGTTGTACTCTGTGCATGAAAACTTAGGTAATTGTTTTTTCCACAAAGTCATCCTTTTCTTCTTATTATTAGGCCTGTGACTTTTTAGGTGGGTTATTTCGCGCTTTCAGAGAAGAGAGGGGTTCTTCATCTTCATCATCGCTTTCTTCACTCGATGAAAGTGACCGCAAAATTCTGGTATTTGACGATTGAAGCCCTGAAGACGTTGACGGCAGATTATTATCTCTATTTGCTTGAAAACGTTGTAGTTCACATCTACTTTGTAGCAATTTGCGTCCCAAGTGGTTTAGATTTGCATTATGCTCCTCATCTGTAGCCTGATCACCTCGTTCAATAGGTGGTTCAACATAAATAAAGTTTTCCGCAGTCTCATTATCATCCTCACATTCTAAAGCTTCTAAAATCTCATGCACATTCAAGCTGTAACAAGCAAGCAAAAACCACACCTCAGAGCCCATATCGGACGGCAGTAAAATCACACACATAAAAACCGAATTTACAATTTTTGCATGAAAAAAGCTTACGTATGCCTAGGTATACACTATGTAAACAAACACAAAATTATGTTGTAATGGGACCCAGTACTGCATAACGTCCGATAGATCGGACGGCAGTAAAATCACACTCATAAAAACCGAACTAACAATTTTGGCATGAAAAAAAGGTTATGTATGCCTACACTATATCAACAAACACAATAGATTTGTTAAATGTTTATTGTAAAAAATTACAAGAAAATACAAAATTTTACTTACCGTTTACTCAAAACAGTCCGACCGCGTCCCGCCATTTTAGAAAATGACAACTGACAAGCGAGTTATGTCATTTGGCTGTTCGAAACGGGGTTGCCAGTGTAGAAAACATATTAAAGGTTACATTGCAAACAAAAAACTACCAAATTAATTATTTGGTCAGTGAAATATAAATAATTTTTGTCCGTCCGATTTATCGGACGTTATGTTGTAATGGGTTAAAATAAGTTTTGGAACGAGGTTCCTTATCGCGCGTTGCGAAAGGGGGCTAGACGGAGAAAATTAAGAGGAAAAGTTGTAACGACACTTTTTGCCGTCATTTATTACGGTTCCGTAGCCAAATGGCAAAAAACGGAACCCTTATAAATTCGTCATGTCTGTCTGTCTGTCTGTCCGTCCGTATGTCACAGCCAGTTTTCTCCGAAACTATAAGAACTAAATTGTTGAAACTTGGTCAGTAGATGTATACCGTAAACCGCTTTAAGATTTTCACACAAAAATTGAAAAAAAAAACAATAAGTTTTGGGGGTTCCCCATACATAGAACTGAAACTCAAAAATTTTTTTTTCATCAAAGTCATATGTGTGGGGTATCTATGGATAGGTCTTCAAAAATGATATTGAGGTTTCTAAAATCATTTTTTTCTAAATTGAATAGTTTGCGCAGAGACACTTCCGAAGCGGTAAAATTTGTGTCCCCCCTGTAACTTCTAAAATAAGAGAATGATAAAACTAAAAAAAATATATGATGTACATTACCGTGCAAACTTCCAACGAAAATTGATTTGAACGAGATCTAGTAAGTAGTTTTTTTTAATATGTCATAAATCGTAAACCGCAAAAAAACATCGATCAAAGTTACAATGAAGTACAAGAACTTTTATATTATGTTACTTGCTGCTACGGAACCCTTTATGGGCGAGTCCGACTCGCACTTGGCCGCTTTTTTTAATAAAAGCGAGTTACTAGGCGACCAGAAGTGTTCGAGAGTGCGATATCGGTGATACTGTACAATAATAGTATGTGGCTGTCTTGTTTACTCTTCGGTATTTAGCATAGGCACAACAGGGATATCTATGTTACGATCATGCACATTAGGTTATTATTGCTATTTCTCTTGTCGTGCCAATTAGTATGCGGAGGAGCGACAGGGATAGAATAGGTCTATTACAAGACACTTGTCAGAGTGGCAGTGATGGATTTGTTCTATCACTGTCGCTTTTCCGCATATTGATTGGCGTGACGGGAGAAATGGCAATAGTAGCTTGATGTGCATGATCGTGATATGGACGTCCCTGTTGTGCCTATGCTAAATACCGAGGAGTGAATAGGACGGCCACATACTGTGATTGTACGGTGTCAATGGTGTCGCGCCCTCGAGGACTTCTGGTCGCTTAATATTAATCGAAAGGAACTTCGTTCCATCCGGGTGTCCCTTGACACCTCTCATTTTTTTTAAGTTATTGAAATCATCCAATATGCATCCTAAATCCATCGTCGCAGTATTGCTTTTGCAGCCATCGAACGTCACAGAATGAATTTGAATACTGATTTTAAAGCATTTTTCCAATGCTATATTTATTTGTTTGGCCTTCATATCCGCCTTGATACGATCAATAAAAAATATGCCAATGGTAATTTTCATGAATCGTTAATGGCAGCTACCATAAACACTTGGGTAGCCATTTGGTTACTCCCATGGCTACCTAAACCTACATATACTACACATATCTACTAGGCCGTCATAGTTTTTACCTGTCCCTATCTTTTACTTCCTGATATACATTTCATCAGCAACTAAAGCACACAAAATATTTTTGTTGCTAGATTTTGCTTTCTCTTTAAGCCTATTTATAGTTTCGGCGCAAAATCCACATTAACACTTCGATACCATTCATATAATTTATTTATTTAATGCCTTAATGTACACAGGTATTAAAACATGACAACATGACAGTTAGTACAAAGGCGAGCTTATCTCTAAAAGAGATCTCTTCCAGCGAACCCATTTGATGTGAGAAAATTAAATGTGGGAGGGATATGGAATGCGTACTTATAGAGGATTATGTGTGGGGGTGGGGCAAACAAATATTGAACATTTTCCGTACATACATATTTATACGCCGACAGTGAGTAAAAATGTACCGTAAGAGCAAATTTTCTAGCACCCAGGGGATATTTTGTAAAAGGCTTTGTACGATTTTTTTCACTTTTGATGTACATGTCATTAAATATTTTTGCAACATGTTTTGCTAAATCTAAAAACATGGAATAGATGTCGCTTTAACACGTTGACTGCGACACTATTTTTGATGGACTTTCAGCCAGTGCGAATGAGAGCTTTTCGGCCTCACAAAATATTGTTTCTAAAAAACACTTTAAATACATATGGCTCAAAATTGAAAATATTTGTTTGAAACTTTACCATTATAAACTTAACACGTTAAATGCCATGTCAGGCACCGGTGCCTGACAGACATGGTACCTGTTTAGGCCATGTCAGTCCTAGGTGACTGATGCCATAGTATGTAATTTAAATTATCTCAGGGAGCTGTCCAGCACGTTTAGCGCGTTTATCTGTATTAAAATAGCTTATCCTGAGCTAAAAGAGCTGAATCCTGTTTTGCAAATAGTGTCGATTACTGGTTTTTTCAAAATTTTCAAGTTAATTTTGTGCTTAGTTATACGGCGTGACTTGACGAGGTATTTTAAAGACTTTATATAATCTTTCATTTCAATGAGAAAATTGAAAATTTGATTTTTATTCTCAGAGCAAATTGGTTTCTGGTAACCAATCTTATTGCGGTTTCGTGAATTCATTACATCAAATTAAAATTTTTAATAAATTTATCCGCTGCGTCGGTATTTATAAATCGGGTTGAGCTTAGTAATCGTTCACATAACTTCAAAGATTTGGCTACACTCATACTTAGAGGTTGTGTTGTAAGCTTCACTTTCATAATCTGGTTTCTGAATTCTGTATGCCTTAAAGGGCAATGTCCATTTTCGGCTATTCGTGAACAGGATGCTCAAAAATAAATAATTACACGAAAAAATATATTTTGTTTTTTAACTTATACACGCGAATTATTTTTGTATCTATTTACTTTTTTAAAATAATATCGCATGCTTAATGGAAAACTGACTTAACTAAAAAATATCAACTTTTGGGAAATCGCAAAAGAAGATCTTGCAATGAGGACTCATACTACTTATTGACGCTAAAAATTTATACTGTTTAAGAAAGTACCATAAATGCTTGTATTTTGAACTTATGAATAAGTATTGAAAAGATCTGAGTAAACAAAACGCTGAAAATAATTTATATTTAAAAAAGAAAAATATTTTTTAAACAAGATTCTAACTTGCGTCAGTTTTCTATGAAAAGTAACTTAATTTTCTTAAATGAAAATGTCCTATTAAGTTATTAGTTTGTATCATTTTAAATTATTTTATATTTTTATTGACTAATTTTGTATTTAGTCTATATATGATTCATTATGTTAATCATATTCAAAAATTGGGTCTTTTTATTCAAATTAGCAGATCATGAATAAACTAAATATTAGCCTTTTGTAATTAATTAAAAGAAAAATTATATAAATCAATGTTTTATTACAGCGTAGTTCGAAAACAATATAAAAGCTGGTGTACTACTACTATACCTTCTACTCAATTTATATGACAAAATGGCTATAAAAAAATCAAAAAGTTCTTCACAAACTTACTTTAATAAAATATTATAAAAAACTTTAGTGATGCGACTTTTTAAATAAAACAATGTCATAAAATATAAAATAAAAACTTTTAAAGCAAACATAGTTAAACTTAAAGGAACTTTCTTTTTTTAATTAACTTTGGTATGTGATCAGTAATCAATAAAGGTTAAATAAGTAAGTGTACTTATTCTTTAATAGTGATTAAAGAATAGAATTATAAAAATCACAATAAAAATCTGGTATCAATTTTTTTGCCAATAAATCTCTCAGGTCTTTCTTTTTATGTTCACTCAGCTCTTGCTTCTGTGAGTAGACATTAATTGGTATGATATCACACAGAGGAAGCATTTTCTTCCTCTTATTTCTGATGTTCACTTCCTGGTATTCACTATCTTTGTACAAGGTCTTAACGAAAAATGAAAAAGGTGTATCTCTGTACACTTTTATCACTTTTAGATCATTCCATAAAACAGGTTTCCCGTCTTTGGTTTTATTAAAGTTAACACCCCAATCTTCTTGAAGTTTCTTCAAGTCTAAAAATGATTGGTATGTCAGTTCATGTATTGAGAATTTTTTACCAGTCTTTTTTGCGTTTTTAATTATGGCTACATATTGGTGAGGAGAATATATTGGCCCGGATTTTAGATTTTTAGTTATCTCCTTTTCTATGAGGCTGTGAATATTATCACCCTCGTTTTGGGTATGTCCTTTTATTAAAAATTTGTGAGTAATAGATTCAATATTTAGATGAGTGACTGCAAACAGGTAAAGTGCTACAATGAATTTATTTTTATTTTGACCGAAACAATTGTCAGAATATAGAATTAAGTTACACCTATTGTCAATCGATGATTCCGCTGATAATTTCTCAAAAACTTTTAGCAAACAAGATCCGATTTCATTCGCCCCGCGTTTACCATCAGTTTCGTTCCAAAAGAAACAGTGTACATCATCATACGAGTCTTTCATTTGACCATCTACTTTTTTGTTTAATGACGTGACTGTGAAGTTGTAGCTATTCAACTTTGATTTATAATAAAATCCTGATGTGTCTCCTCTAGGAGATTGCAGAACAGCTTGCAGATCAAACACAAGAACTTTATTTTTCTCATTTATTTTGCAGCGGTCATTGTATTTTTCTTGGCGGCTTAATGTTTTTTCTTCCAAGTGGGTATCGTACGATTCTTTGAGTAATACTTTTTGTTCAGATGATGAGTTCTTATATTGCAAACATAAATCACATTGGTCTTTTCTGGGACGAAAAAATGATATGTTATAATCTTGTGTAAACACTTTATAAAATGTAGCGTATCTACCAGCTGCTTTGTTTTTTTTAATTTGAATTTCTTCAAAGTCCCGGAAAAGATCTGAAATTGTTTTTCCGCCATCAATGTACTCACGAGTAGAATATTGTCTAATATAATGGGATTCAATTCTTGGTATTGCATCTATGAACTGTTTAATATCGTTAAGTAATTGCTCATCAACTCTTAAATGGTTGATGTGCTGTCCTCTCAGATCTCGTGCTAGAATTCCATGTTCATCTATTTTGCCTTTGACAGTACGTATAACACGATCAGAAATATCTAAAGTTTTAGATATCTATATATCTATCTATAGATATCTAGTAAAACCGATAAGTTTGTTTTTGCTGCTGTGCCCCAAATCTCTATAAGGTAGTCAATGTGTGATTTAACAAGTGAGTTATAGATGTGGTACTTCACTTTGCGAGGAAGACATCGTACAATGCCACGCAGTACGCCTGTGAGGGTGGTTAATTTTGTTTTTATCCGGTTGATATGTGGTTTCCAGGACAAAGAGCTATCAAGTGTTAAACCTAAATATTTTTCGCTATCTACTTTATCTATTTCTACATTGTCTATTTTTAGCGGAGGATAATCTGTAATTTTTTTATTTTTTGCAGCGAATATTATGTATTTTGTTTTAGAAATGTTGATAGTAAGTAAATTATCTTGAAACCATGTATTCAAGATATTCAGATCGTTTTGGGCACTTTTTATAATGTCTCCAATTGAATGGCCAAAGTAAAATAAAGCAGTGTCATCAGCATATAAAGAAAGTTCACCTTGTAATCCAATTTCACTGATACTATTTATGTATATTAAAAATAATAATGGACCTAAAATGGACCCCTGTGGAACACCGCAGTTTATATTTTTGGGGCTACTCTGAGTCTTTCCAATTTTAACTACCTGATAGCGATTACTAAGATATGATCGAAAAATGCTAAGTGCAGTACCCGTTATACCAATGTTAGTTAATTTTTTGAGCAATATATTATGGCTTACCGTATCAAATGCTTTTTTTAGATCGATAAATACCCCAACAGCAATATTTTTTTTATCAATATTTATCATTATTTTAGTAACTATGTCTGTCGTAGCCGAAAGTGTGTTTGACTTTGGCCTGAAGCCGTACTGTTTGTCATAAATAAAGTTAATAGTGGTTAGATATTGCTCTAAGCGATTGTAAATAACCCGTTCAAAAATTTTTGAAAAAATCGGAAGTACTGAAATAGGACGATAGTTACCTGGGTCTGTTTTTTTTCCCGCTTTGTAGATTGGGGTAACTTTCGCAACTTTAAGACTATCAGGGAATTCGCCTGTGTCTAGGCAATAATTTATACATTGAGTAAGTTCATTAATTATTAGATTTTTGACACATTTAATAGACTTTGTGGTTATACCATCAATTCCAGAACTAGTATTACTATTAAGATTATCTATTATTTTATTTATTTCATCTATATTTGAGAAAGAAAATTGACTGATTGAATTTGTTATGGTTTTATCTACGCTTAATGTTGCATCATAATTTGGATTTGCTCTTTTAATTTTATTTGCTAAAGATAGTCCAATATTGGAAAAATAGTTATTAAAACATTCACATATCTTGTATTCATCGGTGATGCTTTCGTTATCAATTATCAACTTGCTTGGTCCAGTGTTTCGCTTTATTTTGTTACTTGAGAGATTATTAATTAGGGCCCACATTTTCGCCGGATTTTTACTACAAGTATTAAAACATTTCAGATAATATATACTTTTTGTTCGTTGTATCGTTTCTGTGACCGCATTCCTTTTTTTTATAAATTCTTCACGTTTTTGTATATCGTCTAAGTTACTTTTATGTTCTTGCCATAGTATGTTTCTACGATTTATTTCGTTAATTATCGTTTGATTAATCCAATCTTGTCTTGGGGCATTTTGAATTTTGTATTTTATTATCTTACTTTCAGCTGTACTTGTTAATAGTCTTTCTTCTAAAGATCGCAATTGGAAATTTTTATTTTTTATACTGTTAGCCATCATCGTATAAAGTTTTGTGTAATCAATAGCCTCATATGGAATTTTCTCTGGAGGTATTGACTGGTATCTTTTTAACTCAAAATATAATTGTCTATGGTCTGATATAGATGTTTCTACCAGTGCCTGATGAAAATTGATGTCTTTTAAATTACAGCACACGTGGTCAATAATGGTTTTGGTAGTAGAAGTCTCTCTGGTACAGTACGATGAGTCAATTTTGTTTAAAATTCTGTAGCCATTTTCTTCGAGTAAATCTTTGTAGGTATTTTTTTCTAATCCTGAAGCAAGTAAATTAATGTTGAAGTCTCCAAAGATGATGCATCTTTTCATTTTACTAAGTTGTTCTGAATATTTATCGAGAAAAGTTTTAATATTACTGTCTGGTTTTCTATATACTACTCCTATGTCTAGCGAAAAGTTTTCAACATGAATCCATAGAAAGTGGTTTTCGTTAAAACACATATCTTCAATTAAGCTATGCTTGAGGTTATTATGCGCGTAAATTGACACTCCACCACCTCTGGCATGAGACCTGTAATTGTAGTAATAGTACTTTGGTATCTCAAACCTTTTGGTTTCATCATCATTTTTAATCCATGTTTCTGTCACGATGATGAAATGTAGAATATTTTTGAATGATTTGACAATGCATAGAAGTTCATCAAACTTTCCTGGTGTTACAATGCTTCTTATGTTTGTGTATAAGAATCTAAGTGACTTTTTTGTTGTGACAATACAGTCGTAGTCTTTAGCTATCTGGTAGGTATTGGTATTATTATTAGATATAGTTTTTTTTGTATGTGTCTGGGAAGAAGAGGTCTCTTCAGCGGATCTCAGTTTTTTGCAAGCGGTGGGTTTTTTTGATTAGTGACAATAATTTTTGGTACACCTTTTAAATATTTTATAGTCAGGTTTTGTTCTCCATTTTCCAATCTAGTTTTAAGTTCTTCTGTTATCTTTCTGAGAAATTCTCGTTGCTGTGGTGTTTGGTCTGAATATATTTTTATGTTGTCAATTTGTGTATTATTCTTATTTTTCAAGATGTGTGTACATATTTCATGAGACTTAAATGAAATTTTTATCGATCTGCTTTTTGGTGGATTGTACCTCCCAAGGCGCATTAGTGTATCGGGCTCCGAGCAATCAGGATATATTTTCTTTAGTATTTTCATGACTTCCTTTCTATCTATCTCGAATCTTTCTTCATTTCGCACTGATGTTGGTTCAGGAATCCCAGTAATAATAATATTTTTCCTTCTTCTATCTCGCTCTCTTATTTCTTCCATTATTGCTTCAGTCGATTTAATTGCGAATGAGGTGGAAGCAGTTGAGTCACTTTTTAGTAGCTTCATTTCGGACTCCACGGTTGCAAGTCTATTTTCTGTCACAGTGTATTTACTCATAAATGTGGACATGTCTGATTTTATTCCTTTTTGTTCTTCTGTTAAATTGTAGGTAGTAGTTTTTATGTTGCTTATTTCTTCTTTCATGGTAGTCACATCCTTTGATATTTTGTCCATGAATTCTTTTTGATTTGTGCTTAACGAAGACAATAAATTCATTATTTGTACCATCCGGGTTTTAATTTCACCTACTTCTTCCTTAATAGCAAGAATAGTTTCATCTTGTTCTGGATATCTTCTCCTGCTACGGATAGTAATTTTTTGGATATCAGAAGATTCAAAAGACTCATCACTGTTCGTTAAATCAGGCTGTGAGTCACAACGCCTTGCGCTCATGCCACTTCCAGTAGGTGAGCGTATCGGTAGCATGTTGATCTGTGTTGTTATTCCACGCACTGTTTGCAGCTACGCACGGTACGATAGTAACTTAAGAACGTAAGGTAGCAATGAGCACAGCAAGGTATAATGCACTTTAATACTTTAGTTGCAATATTTATGGTTCAAATTAAGTTAGCAGTTGTCACGAGTAAGAATAAAATATCTAATGACACGTCTAATCTGCACGCTGCCCGACTGACGACTCTAATTAATAAAAACAATATATATACCCAACCTTCAAGACCCCGAAACTTGGGAAACAAAACGCGAGCTGTAAACCCTGACTGAGAACCCACCAATCAAAACAACCGGCCAATTACAGACACGGCCCCTTACCACAGACGTCACAGACGACATCGCCTCCAGCAATAGTTCATGCACAGACCCAAAACAAGCGCATAGAATGATTTAATATTTTATTATTTAAACCACTCTCTAACCTTTTTAAGAAAATTGCAAGCCTCAGAAGTCCCAAACCAACAAAAGATAAATGTGTGCCACAATTTGACAGAGACAAGAGGCTGAACAGGCCACAGACTACAGAACAGAACGAATAGCGCGGCGAATTTAAAAGTCACTCAAATGGCGACCGATGATTGGTCCATCAGTCTGACGGAGCTCTCGGCCACCACAGACCAACCTCAAACCGCCACCCGTCAAAACTTCCTCAATCACCAGTTGTCACTGTCAAGTATTAACGTCATTCGGCTTGTCAATAGCTCAAATTGTAAACAACAGTACAAGTAGATTATTAAAGTATTATGATTTAGGTTAATTGTAAAATGATTAACGATTTAAGTGAAATTCGAACGGAAACAGCTCAATCCCGTGGAGAAGTAGATGATCTCTGTGTATGATAACTAAAGGAATGTCCATGGATCAGGTCAGTAAGAAAAAAAGTGTTACAAATGGCATGGCCATGATAAAACCATATAAGTCTTAAATTTGTATTAAGTATGTGCGCGACAAATGGACGAATAACTCAATATCACGCCAACCGATTTCGATAATTTTTTTTTTAAATCGAACCACATAAATTTGAACGAGATCTGACAAGTAGTTTTTGAGTAACTTTGAAGTCGGTTATTTTTTTTTTAGTAAAATTTAGATTATTGTTAGTGCTCTTTGTGAGCTTTTTCTGTCTGGTCTTTTCTTCTTCGGAGCCTTGTTTCTTTTTACTAGAATAGTAGTCAAATTTGTTACACGCATCCTTTTTTAACGGTTTTGTGCGAAGATTAAAATTTGTTACAAACACGTGCTTAAGTTTTGTAAAAAAAGAACTTTATGTCCTGCAGATTTATCTTCGTTACGGTATAATTCATAATTTTACGAATTGTCATATCTGACCTCAAAAATTTTGCGTCGTTACAATTTGCTCGCCGATACTGGGAGATAAGTAGGCAGTTTCTGTATTACACTCGACAGTCGTCAGTCGACACTAAAAAATGCGCTCAAAACAAAAAGCGCGCGTATAGTTTGCTAGTTACATATTATTTTAGACTGCTGCCCCATCCTGAGCCCATGGCTGACTACGCCCATGATTCTCTCGAGTTTTTTTTTACCACTAGCAGAAACATGAGTAAAAAAGAATATGCAGAAAAATATGACATATTTTTCTCCATATTGTTTTTTACATAGCTGTTCTGTATTTTCTACTCCATATACAATGTTTTCTATCACGCACAGTTTTATTTATTTAGCTCATATTCCCGGACAGTTATATTAATTGCATTACTAGGAAAGAAGTTTATGCATTGTTTTTCATACTTTCGTGCGTTAAAATTGCTGAGCGGTCTAGGTATTAACGGAGAATAAGGCGGATGCTCTATAGTTTTTTCAAAAACCTCGTACGATTTTGCGATTGAATTTCCAAAGCACCCTACACCAGAAAAAATCAGTTCATCACTCTTCTCATCAGCTACCTTATTAGAAAGGTCTTATAACACACGCAACTTTTTGATTTACCCACCTTACTATTCCTCTTTTTTGCCTAGAATATTTGAACTTAACAGTTAAACCCTCGAAATACGCACCGACTAAACTGTGTTTTAAAATTCAATCTAAGCTAAATACGTAATGGAAGACATTGATGAAGCCGGAAAAATAAAATGTAGTAAAATTAGTGATCCTTTTTATATATTATATCACACCAGGGTAAATTGTTAGTAATGACTGTAAATATACGTAACATACATTGCAATTTTGATCTTCTTATCGCCTTTCTATCAAAATTTTATACACAAATTGACATTATAGTACTCACCGAGTGTTTGAAATATAATAATTTTAACCCACCTACGATGAACAACTACAATATTTTTCAAACAAAAGCTAGCCTAAATCAAAATGAAGGAGTGGTCACATATGTTCGTCATGACCTTGAGGTCGTTACAATGTAATGTTTTTATTTTGCGCACCGCATCCATCTGCTACCAATCTAACAGTCTTTACATGGCCAGGAAAATCCGTAGTTTGAAGTCTATCGTAAACTGCTGATGCTATTTCGTTAGCACCTTTGCGGTGCTCAGTTTCTAGCCAGGTATATAAAGTTACATTATTCATATTCAAGGTGTTTTCTGGTACAGACCTTATGATACCAAAATTATATACATAAAGTTGACGGCTGTAATAAGCCGCCTGGTCAGGTATCTCAGCAAAACCTGGTTCTTTTGGAAATCAAACGTAAATGTTATCAAACAGCTTCTTGTTTCTTTTATTAACCGATAAAATGCTCTTGCTTTAAGCATGTGTACCCTTTTTTCAGTAATGAGTTTTACCTTTTCAGACGCATTTCTTGAAGTTTTAATTCGTTCCATTAGCTCGCTGCATTTTGAACACTTATCCGTGCGTGGGTTTCCAAATCCTAAATTGTAGCATTTACTGAACACAGCTCTAAAATAACACTGACGTACTTTGAAGTTGTCGTTACTCTGTTACATCCTCCACATCTTCCTGATATTTAACGTGGATGGCAAATACTTCCTCATAGTGCTAGATCGGCAATAATGGGACTCTAGGCATTGGAAAGATTTAATGAATTGTTTCACTGCTCTAAGAATATTTTTTGTGTGACGTGAGATTTTTCGAATGGAAATAGGGGTGCTTTTTCGATATAAGGTCAAAATAAGGTGAAAAAAAATATATTTTTGAATCAAAAAAATTACAGTATGTTAAGGACATACATCATCATCATCATCCTGCCCATCCTGTTAAGGACATACAAAGGTAAGTATTCACCAAATTTCGTGAAAAAAGATTTTTTTTTGTGAAAGATAAAAATAAAAAACCAAAAACGTGGTTTTTTGAATTTTTCATATACATTTTGAGGTTATGTAAAAAAGTGTAAATACAAAAGTTGTAGATCTTTTTACTACCTACAACTTTGCCATTTAACTTTTTTCAATAGGACTTGTAGTTTTTCCGGAAATCGAGATAAACCGTTTTTTACCCTTAAACTCCACTCCCCCCCACTTCCCGACCTCAGATCGCCCGTAATTTATTTTTCCTATAATTTTCGTTATATTCTGTTCCTTTTGCAATAGGTTTCATTCTACTATAATTTTCTTCCACTTTTTACCGTTTTTAGAGCTATCGGCACTGGACTAATAATTTACTTATTCTCTATGAAAAATCAACAATCAAGTTACAACAAACTTACAAATACACAGTATTCTTATATAAAATTCTCGTGTCACAATGTTTAGTTACCATACTCCTCCGAAACGGCTTGACCGATTTTTATGAAATTTTATATGCATATTCAGTAGGTCTGAGAATCAGCTACTATCTATTTTTCATACGCCTAAGTGATAAGGGTTGTCCACCCCTAAATTTTTTTTAGTTTTTGGACAAATTTTTTTATTTTTTTTTTTATTGTGGCATTAAATATACATACAACTCTAAATTTTTACCCTTCTATCACCAACCCCTAGTTTTTAATAGTCATTTTAGTAATTTAATCATTTTTCATCCCGCTCGATAAATGATCAATTGTTAGGCGATGCGAAGTTCGCCCGGTCAGCTGGTATATTATACTGGTATATTATAAACTATTGTTATTTATTATATTATTTTTATCAATGATTAGTGCCTTAAAGTGTACAGGCAATAACCTACTGTCATATTTTCATACTGTCATATGTATATATACTGTCATATGTCATATTTATTTACTTAACACTTTACTCAACCATTAATTAAAAATAATTTTCTTATTCACTACGAAAAATCAACAAATCAACAATCAAGTTACAGATATACACAATTTATATTATATAAACAATAAAAAATATTACCTATATTTTTAGGTTAGGTTCCTTAATCCTATAATTTTATTCTTAGGGTTTCATCACAGAATAATCAGTGGTAAGTCTCAATAATTAACTTTCTTACATTTTTTTTATCACAGATCTTATTCACAATAATTGACGTTGTACAACATTCTTTTACACGTATAATGTTACTCAGTTATTTTCTAAAATGTCTATCACAGATTAATCAATGCATTATTTACAATAATTTATAATTTATTTATCACAGATCAACATATTATGGAAATAACCGGCAAATGAGCTGACGATATACCTGATGGTAAGTGCCTATCGTCGCCCATGAACATCAGCAACACCAAAGGCATCACTGATGCATTGCCGGCCAAGAAAAAAAGAAGAAAAAGAAAAAGAAAGAAATTATTTTCAATAATTAACTTCACATTTTGCCATTCACATTCGCAAATTAATGCCTTAAAGTTTCTAAGCACAATCCCACTGTTATACTCGTACTTCCAAGCAAAAACTCATTTTGGGTATCTTGTATGAACTCATCATTGAGTATATATTTCTTTTTCCTTATTTAAATTTTATTTGTAATCATATTACAGACTCTGTAATATGCCGAATCCTTGACCAAAGTTTTAAAAAAATGTATCATATTTGGTTGTTTTTTTCCCATTGCCTGGTTTAGTTTATAATGCCACAATTCTAAAAAGTTCGTTGTTCGATACTTTCACCGTATACACACCACACTTTAATAAAATCGTTTAACATCCACTGTTTTTCCATATGAGATCTAAACTTTTTAATATCATCTTCATGTGTATTCTTACGAGTAATATACTTCCATCCATTTAGTATTTCACTCGGCGGCAATAGTGGCAATACAGCGCTTAATGCCACTTCTCTTATCTTATTTTCATTATTGGATTTTGTTATTCCAAGCTTTCGGCCCTTCTTCCAAATGGATTCGCGAAAAAAACAATCGCATCACTTGTATATTAAGCTCTAGCACCGCCACTACTGAGGGCGTATCAGTTTATTGGTGGTCTATATAGTGGGGGCAAATGGGAAGGATTTTGTTCCCATCTGTCACAAATAGGAAAAAAATCCCATTTGTCACCAGTAGTGACAAACGTGGTGGGGATAAATGGGAATAACCCGTTTTTGCGTGAAAGTGTAACAAACATACATTCATCCACCACAAACTTTCACATTTGTTATTATTAGGATTTTTTTAAGCTGAAGCAAGAAATTTAATGAATTTAATTAGAACTTGGTTTTTACAGATCGATCATTATATAAATTTACCGAGTGAACAAAGAAAACAAGAAACACGTACAAATTGACTGGCTGACTGTACAAACTATCACTGTAAGGACAACATTCAACCTCATCTTTCAATATTTGCTTTAGCACGTTTCCAGGTTTCCGGGGCTCTTCTTTTTTTTCGTGCCATATTTGGGGCTACTTCAATAACATTTTCTTCCATCTTTTACTTTATTTAACACCAAAATCTATCAATAAACACTTAAAATATCAAAACAACTTTCGATACAAATCGCATCCGCGGCCATCTTGATCTTGTTGATTTTGGAGGTCTGTGATTTGCCAAAATTGACAGTGTTGTTATTGCTTCACAATTTTATTAAGATTTAGGACTCGATTTTCTATGGGACAGTGGGAATATTGCATCGAAACGAATGATATTATGATATTAGTTTTAACGAAAGCTACTAGATGGCATTCATAATTTCAATACAGTTAAAAATGGACAGTGGCGTTTTTGCTTTTGTACCCCTCACATCTGAACCACAATGCTCGGAGGGTATCTGCATCGCCATAAAGATTAAGGCAGAATATTATATGTACTTATCGGCCACCATGCTTTAAGAACCCCGTGAATTATACAGGGTGTCATTTAATTCGGAATAAATGTTTCAGGGGGGCGCTCACTTCGCGATTTTCAGCCCGAATAAACAAAGAAATAAATAAAAACACCGATAAATCACAGAGATAATAATATCAAAATAAATACAAAAAATCTCAAAACGTATGGACGCCCTAGCAACGCGTCGAACTCTCTATGTAGGTAGGTAGGTGAATGACTTGTAAGTATCTATGATTCGTTTTCCCTTAAATACTTAAACCCTGGCTTAGGACAGAAAAAATATTTAGGCATAAAATAGGCATCGCAAACATTTAATACAAAATTGATGTATTTCTGGCATACCTTAAAAAATGAAATGGTATTTAAAAACTCACGGACTCGCACCAGATAGTGTGCAGGCGCTCCGTCGTGTAGATAATACATAGTGATAAATTAACGGCATATCGTCTAACATTTCATCTACCACACTTGTTAAAATACCTAATAAATAATTCATCTTGCACTATCAAATCTTCCGTCAATGAAGTACGGACCTAATAAACACTTGTTTAAAACACCGGTCCACACACTGACACTAAAACGGTTGTTAAACAACTTGTTTAACAAATAAAATAAATCGCAGGAGGCGGGACAGCCGAAACGAGCGGCGCGGGCGGTGCGGCTTTTATAAAATGCCGCAAAGGCGACTACACCTTTGCAAACCCCGCCTTTGTACCTTTGGCGGCAACAACCGCGGCTTTAACTTCCTGGCAACTTATCGCTTTAGACCAGGGATTACCTGTCCAACGAGATCTTCGTGTTTAGAACATTTCATGGTTAAAGCTGCGAGCAAATTATAGATTTGATGAACTTACTGACCACTCACCTATCCTATTGTATCTTGTCCACCCGGCTTCGAAATTAAGTCCTAAAATTAAATGTCACTACATAACAAGGTCAGACTACACTGATCTCAACAATTCCCTAGCTTCGCTGTCATGGAACGAATTATATGAAACTCAAACCGTGGCTTACAACTTGGTGTAGTGAGATCAATTAAGAAGCGACTTCACTTGTTTAACAGTTTTAAAAAGAACATTAATAATGAAGAATTATTGTCTATCTCTATAATCTAATCTAACTACATAATTTACCACAAACTTACAAAAACTTTGCAAAACTTACTATAAAGAACAGCTAATAAAGAATCGGGATAATGTTACTTTTACTAGTCACGCGAGTGTCCAAAACCACCCGCCCCCGCCGTTCTTCCCACCCGCGTAATGTATCGACGTAAAACATTTCCCATTATTTCGGGAAATGTTTATGACAGGACGTTAAGAAAAAAGTAAAAGGTGATTGTACTTAGGTCTACCAGAATCTGATCGCAAAATATTATTACTGTGTTTATAAAAATATGTTTCTCATGTAAGTGACTGTATCTTAAATATGAGAATCAAGTTTCTTTAAACCTAAATAAAACTTGTTGATCGACATTGAACTATCATTACTTTTAATGTTGATCGTTAATATTTTTATCATAATATTAGTTTTATAATAGGTAATAGAATATGTGTGTGTAATGGTTGTGATGGTCTCGATGCGGAGTATTGGTAAACCAAGTAAAATCCGAGACTCGTTCCACTAACAGTTTATTTGAAGGAGCACAGGATACAGTAAACACGGTACAGCAAGCAGACAGAAGAGAAAAAAGATGGAAGATAGGAAATAATACGAATAATAGCGTGAAAACGTAAATGTTAGCGAGTCCAAAACGACGTGCGTTCGTTAAGAGGGCGTATGGATCACTGTCGCTAGGCGGCCGTGAGCGAACTAATAAAGCGGCGGCGTATGCGCTTTATTCGATACGACGTTTATGTCGTGACGCGCTGCTCACGGCGACCTTCCGTCCCAGTCCCTATTACATAAATCTTACTGGACCCATCCCTAACCCCCCACCCAAATTTTCAAAATTCAAAAGCATCGTTGTCATTTAAAAGTAATTATAATTGATAAAAAAAGATACAATGATTCTGTGATTTTCTATGATTTAAGTAAGTAAATAATATTGTGTTTATTGAAATAATTACATACTTGACAAGCTTAGTTTTTCAAGACTGATGTTATTTTTAGTCATAAGAATTCAATAAATAAATCCGTTTGATTATTTTTTTTTATTGCTCACCTTAGTGTTACCGATAGCCTTTCTTCTGGATGAATGCACTTCCTCATAATAGTGTCCTTATGGATAATAGCGTGTTCTACTAATGCCAGCAGCTCATCAAATGTATTAATTGACATAAATATTATATATTTAAAAAACTTGTCTGATCGAAGTCTCAGATCAGCATGACGAACATAAAATATCCCCTTCAATAATCTCTGAGAGATTACTGGATCAACCCAGAACTTTCTTTTTTCTCTTCTGTTCCTCAAAAGCTAATGACAAACCTTCCTCTGTAAATCCACCTTCCTCCTTATATTCATGAGATTGTCTCTGCCCATGACGTGCTGCTCTTTCGATAGCCACAAAGTGACGGACGTAGGCGTTGAGTCGGCCACAAAATCGGTTATCCGATTATCTGTCCTACAAAAAGTCTGACGTGGGCGAGGTGCTTAAAGAACAAACGGTCGGCACAATTATTACTTGTATAATAAATACGTAAAGGTAAATAAGTCCTTTTTGTGTTTTTGCCTTCAAACCTCACAAACACATATTTTCCGACTTCAGGCCTATCTACTGGCCTACTTTCTAAATGTTCCTGTTAATTCGTCAATTTATCGTATATTTATCATTTGCTGTCAACGCTGTCCAATATTTGTATTTTTTCTTATGATACATTTGAAGTAATATGTCTAAAACTGAGTTACACTTATACACCCTTATTAATAAAAATCGCTTATTCCAAGCATCATCTGAAGCTACACTTGGACTAGTTAATTCTCGATTTACTAAGTAATAACTTCGTAATTGCAATGATATTAATAAATATGGAGTAACCTCGGACTAACAATACATTTCTTAGTCCGGTTTCAACGAATAAAATATGGCAACCTTTAAAATTTAAAAGTAAAAAGAGTGAGTCAGTGAATGACTTCATGCATTAAAATGACAGTGACAACACATATTTTGGGATTGACAACTTCAAACGACGTGATCAGCTTTCAATTTCAAGCGCCTAACTTCGCTCCTCGCAGTTTGTTTCACGCTATGGTTACTTGTTAAATTTAAAAATTTATTTACATGAACCAACAACGTGCTCGCTCAGTTAACTGGGATGAAGAAGAAAAGGTCAAAGAAAATATCAATGTGAATGACGTTTAGTTAGAACAACGAAGTACTCTTGTTATGCGTCAAGCCAACGTCAATGTCGTCAATGCACGCCTAGTCCACGCCTAATCGGTCGCTAAACTATGCAGCGACATGGACTAACTTTGATTCTGAGGTTAGACTCGGAGTAGCTTACTTCTTCGTTACTCTATGTTTATTAATACTGAATTTAATTAAATCTTATTTACGACAAGTTTTAAAGTTACTCTTGCTTGCTCAGTCTATGTTTATTAATATGGCCGATTTGTTGTCAATCGATTCAAATGTCGCGAAATCGATGTCAAAATACTCGAAATGTCTTTTAATTAGCGTAACGATTTAATGGTAATTGTTGAGGAGGATGGTTTTCCCTCATGGGATCGTCATAAAATGTAGGGATTTCTGAAGGGTCTGATGGTGTGAGCTGGTCACTGAAGCCACCAAAGGATGTTGGGGATCGGACTGAACTAGTTACCAAATGTGTTTGAGACGTCGATGACTTCTTGGTACTACAAGATGGCTGCTCCCCTTATAACTGATGTAATTCTGATGATTGAAAATTAGCATAGGCCACCAGACGGGCTCGGCAGGATCGCAGGTCGCAGGACTGATTAAGTAAAACTGATAACTGAATTTTGGTCACTTTATATTTTCTGAACTTTACAATTATAATTTTCTGACCTTAAGACTGAGTACAACCGTTCGTTACGAGATTCACCGGAACAGAGAGCGAGCACAGATTAGTTACAACGCATAGAACAACTGACACAGCTTTCTACTGAATGCACATAGATAACATAATTTAAGTTGTAGGTTAATGACAATATGTGAATTTGCGTGAACATTCCTGCCACCGGGCGGGATGAAAAATCCTGATAGGAAATATACATTGAACTGAAGGTATTTTTCATGAAAGCTGAACAACAAACAATTGAAAACTGATACACGTTATTCAAATGAAGTTAAATACAATAGCAATACAAGTTACTGAAAATTAAAACATAAGTACATCTTATGAATTTATGTCTGAAATGAGATGACTATCTCTTATAGCATAATGTTAATATTACAATGAATAATTCTTTATGAGCCGTAATAATATTGAATAGAACTGAAATATTATGAACAGCTGATACATACACTGCTACTTTAGTTAATCTTAACTAAGCTTAATGAATAATTCTTATACAATTGAAAACAGACTGAACTTAAACTTAATAAATAAGACTTATTACTACTTAACACTTAATTAAACTTAAGTACACAATTAATTCTACTGAACACATAATTAATTATTTACTTCTGTAACATTACTTGTGTTCTCTAAACAATCTGATACAGGCAACTTACATAGCTTTACCACTGGTCTGACTAATTCTCCTGATTGAGTTTTTAATTTTACAGTTCTGATAATTGAGTCCCTACCTGGATACAATTCTATGACTCTACCTCGCCTCCACTGTAAAGGCGGTGCGTTAGCATCTATTATTAACACTAGATCATTGAGCTTAATATTATGAAATATTATCTGACTGATTATATCATTTATTTCTGACTTGTAATGAAGTTAAATATTCTAAATGCCATCTAGACCAAATATTTTGATACATTTTCTGAATAGTCTGAAATCTAGACAAACGAGACATCTTAGTGTCTTTCCAATGTGTCTCTGGTAGGGCTACTAAAGGCTGGCCAATTAAAAAATAACCCGCTGTAAGTATTTCTAAATCACTAGGATCTTCCGACATTGTAACAAGTGGTCTAGAGTTCAATATGGCCTCAACCTTTGTGAACATGGTTGTGAGCTCCTCATATGTGAGGATGGTTTCACCTACCTCTCGTCTGAGTAGATTTTTGGCGCTCTTGACGGCTGCTTCGAATAACCCACCCATATGCGGCGACCCTAGGGGGTTGAACTGCCAGTTGATGTTCTGACGTCTAAATTCCTCTTTCAGGACCAGGTCATTATGTAATAGAAAGTTATTTACTTTTTAAATTGTAGTTGTTGGCACCAATGAAGTTTGTACCTCGATCTGACCTGATGAGTGTGGGCAGGCCTCGCCTGTACACGAAGCGCGTGAACGCTGCAATGAAGCCCTCGACTGATAAACTGGATACAGCCTCTAGATGTACCGCCTTCGTTGCTAAACACACAAAAACACATAGATAGGCTTTATATGATTTAGCATTTCTGAGTGAACTTGATTTAACTAAGTATGGGCCTGCAAAGTCTGTTGCAGTCCTGGCGAATGGTCGCGCAGCTGTGACACGGTCAGCTGGCAAGTCCGCCATGAACGGGGGCTGAACAGAGGGTCTAAACCTGAAACATGTAATACATTTTCTGATAACATGAGATACCTGTCTCCTTACTGATGTGAATTTGCCAAACAGTTAAGTTTGGTTGGATATAGTGATCCTCACGAGCTGAGGTAGCACGAATTCTACTCGCGCCAGGTCTCCTTGCAACACTTCCAGTATCTTGAAAGCGATTCCAGGCATTTTGCATAGCTCTCCTAGAAAAACCAAGCTGCAAACTAACATACCGCTGCAAGCGTACTTCTTGGATCATTGCTACTGCTCTGGTTGCAGTAACCGTGTCCGTATGTCTACGGGCACGTTGCATTATTATTGCAATACAATAAATCAACAATTTGATTCTTGAAAAATGTTTTTTTCTGAGAATAACAATGTTAAAACAATTCCAACAGAAAACACAAACAAAAGAATTCCCAGAAAATTTTCTAATTCAAAGTTTTTTTTTATCGTCCCAGCGATTGGGTCACCAATAGGTACAACACTAAAGAGTTTTAATAACAAAAAGGACTCAACACTATTATTTTTTCTTATGAAATAATTGGTTTCCATAAAAAAATGGCATTAAAGTGTTAAGACACACAGGTGGCCCTTATTTTATTTTGAGTAGTATATTACATAGTTTAGCTGTATAATGAATTAGAAAACATGTAAAACAGGAATTAATATTGTACTTACAATTAATAATAATTCATAAAATATATTATTAAATTCCCTTATCAATCGATTAAATCGATTATAAAATCGTTTGTAATGAGGTAAATACTATGAAAACTTTTTTGTATTATTTTGTTAATTTAGCAAATGCAGATGAGGCTCAGTTTTAAATGTATCTAGTAAATAAGACGTTTGGTTTATAGTTTACTCTTGTCTAGTCTTATGTTCAAGCACAGATTACATATGGTTCGTGGCCGAAAATCGAGTATCTTCTTTAAATCTTCTGGAAACTGTGTCCCTTTCGAAAAACTTGCCATATTAAGTTGCACATCAAGTGTTTAAATAATTAACTCCACTATTCCTTATCAGCGTCATGAAGAGCTAGAAGATTATTTCGATGCTTCACTAAGTTTCCTAAACACCTGTGAAACCAATATTGCTGAATTAGCCAAACAGTTAAATGTTGAACAATTTAGTGATTGCCGAAAAATTATCATTGGCTATATATCTGCCAATGTAGCCTATACATTCCATAAACATTTAAAATGTCAAGTTTGTTTGGCTCATTTAACCACGACTCATAATCTATTTTTCCACAAACTAATCATGAAAAAAACAGAGGCGGTCTCAGATTTCCATCGCAAGATCTGTTTGATATTTGTTGTGCATGTGAAGTCGTAATAAGAAAATTAATAAAAGAAAAAAATTACATACATAACGAAAGGCAACATATTTATATAACTACGAAGATATTGAAAATGTTAATAGGAAATGAAAAAATATTTACCAACATAGAAATAGAATATATTATATCAGGAGTCGAGTCGATCACAAAACAAATTTGGTTAAATTTATAATAGAAAAATATATAAATATTAGATTTCATCATATTTCCAAAATGGAAACTGTAAATAAAACACTGGAAAATAAACGTCAAATTTACAAGAAGTTGACTCTTCATAAACGATTTTAGCGCACCAATTATAAAATTACTATACATTATAATAACCGCAAGTTGATATTGCGATTGGCGGCCATCTTGGTAACGTAGTCGACATCACACCGTCAGTACCGTTCGCAAGGTCAGCCCGCGCTTACGTGCTTACGCGCATGGAATACTTGTTTTGTTACTTATAGCGGTTTGTTTTTGATATCCTGTTTTATTGTTGAGTTTTGTTGTTTAGTTTTGTTACCTGTTACCATGGCCGTAGCTAGGGGGGGGCATTGTGGGGCAATGCCCTACCTTAAAATCACAATGCCCTACCTTAAAAATACCAAAAACTAAGATAAATTATTATAATTAAATTGTTTATTCATAGTTTGAGATAAAAATAATTGTAGCGATAGGTATCTTTACTTTTCCGAACATACCACAGTTTGTGACATTCATTTCATATTATATTAATTTTTTGTTCTGTGACCCAGAGAGCAGATCAATTATGATTTTTTACTTCTGCCCTACCTGTAACCAATGCTGCCCTACCTCAAATTCGACTCAAGCTACAACCCTGCCTGTTACCCGTTAAAATGAGTAAGAAATTAATTAACAGTCGTGCTCGTGAAATAATTAAAGTGGACAATTATTTTGTAAAAGAGAAAGAGGACTCTAAGTTAGTTATCCAAAATATAAACCATGCCTTAAAAAGTGCTTCGGACACTACTGAGGACATTTTAATGTCGAAGCAACTTGTAATAGACATTTTGAATATTTTTCAAAATTCTACCAAAGTCACGGAACGTGTGGCTTGTGCCACAGGCGTTGCAAAAAATACTGTGACGAAATTACGAAGAGAGCATGAGTCAGCAACAGCAAGTGGCAGCAAAATGAGAACTCCTACCAAAGCAAAAAGGCAAAGGAAGGAATATTTCGACGGATTTTCACTTACAGCATTAAGAAATATAATTCATTCTATGTATACTGTGAGAAAAGAAATTCCTACAATGCGCAAAATCTTGGCGGCTGCAAAAGTAGACCTTAATTATACTGGTAGTGAAACTACATTAAGAAAAATAATTAAAAGTGATTCAGGCTACCGATTTAAACGATGTTACCAAAACATACTGGCTCTAATTGAAAGACCCCAAATACAAGCGTGGAGGGCTAAATATTTACGCCGTATGAAACAAAATGACTCGCTTGATGCTAACAAAAGACCCGTTATTTATCTCGACGAAACATGGATACACGCGCACTACACGGTAAAAAAATGTTGGCAAACAGCAACCGATGTAGGAGTGAGACGGAACGACAGCTCCGGCCGCCGATGGATAATTGTTCACGCGGGAAGCGAAACTGGCTTTGTTGACAATGCCCTTTTAATGTTTAAGGCAGACACCAAAACGGGGGATTATCACGACCAAATGAATGCGGAGAATTTTACAAAGTGGCTTACAGAAAAATTACTACCCAATATACCACGCAACTCCATAATTGTGATGGACAACGCCCTTTATCACAGTAAGGAAGAGAATAAGCCACCAAACATGAATAATAGAAAACAGGTGATGGTTGAGTGGTTACAAGCTCGCAATATTGAATTTTCCAGCGAGAGTACAAAACCAGAACTATACCTATTAATTAAACAGCACAAACCGCCGAAAAATTATAAAATCGACAAGTTATTAGCTGACAATGGCCATGAGGTCGTTAGATTGCCACCGTACAACTGCGACCTCAACCCTATTGAGTACATCTGGAACCTAGTCAAAATGAGAGTGTCGGAAAAGAATGTGGAGCAGTTAGAGAGTCGAATTGAATCTTTGACGTTGGCATCAATAACTCCAGATGACTGGCTAAAGGAAATAAACCACGTGAAAAGGCTTGAAGAGGAATATTGGCAGAAGGATAGAATAACTGACGAGTTATTTATCATAAATACGGCAGACGACAGTGAATCTGAAACAACTAACACAGAAAGTAGTTCTGATTCGGAAGACAATATGAGTGGGATTGAAGAAATAGGCTAAGATTTTAAATAAACATAGATTTTTTTACTTACCAACCTGGTTTTATTTATAATTATATACCACATAACCCAGACATTAAATTAAGAAATATTTTCATATTTACACATCCACAACATAATTATTATGTATTTATGGGTGTAATCATTGTTTTTTTTTTATAAGTAGAATACAAAAGTAATGTTTTATGGTGCCGAAATTTCTAAGAAATATACCTATGGTCAGTGACGAGCCGTTTGGTGTAATGGTTGAGAAGTCGGCTATTACACCAAGGGTCGCGGGTTCGATCCCCGCAAGGTACAAACATTTGTGTGCATGAACATGTTTGTTTGTATCGGTCTGGGTGTTTCTATGTATAATATGTATGTATTTACAAAAAAAAGTATATATGTAATGTTTATCCGTTGTCTAGCATCCATAGTACAAGCTATGCTTAGTTTGGGGCTAAATGGCGCTGTGTGAATAGTGTCCAGAGATATTTATGCCATCAAAAACAAAACTTGTAAAAAAAACCAAGTCTCGCAACTCAGTTCTTCTACCGTAAAAAGTTGTGAGATCCATGTAATACCAAGTCGGTTAATTTATTCCGTTCCTACTTAAGAGTCCTTCTGTCTTAAGTTATTACGTAATTAGCTAACCTAACAAGTAACAACATCTTATAGTGACCATATTATCAATATTAAAAATCTTTTATGTTTTAAATAAACAGATCGACCCCAGATTTATTTATTATTTATTTATAAACAGCCGTACCGATATTCTTAGATTACACTGTCTGTCATTTCTGGCTCAGTTACTGTACGCGCAAAATACCTAAAAAAATACAAAATACATATTGGCATAGCAAATCCAAATTTCAAGCAAAATTAACAGAATATTATAATTAATATTAATACAATTATTTTTTTGCTATCTGTACTTTTTTGCGACGTATGACGTCACGAAGCTGTTATTGTGACAAGGTTCCGTCGCAATATCAACTTGCGGGGCTTGTACACATTCATGGTGCAAGAATAAATAATAGTCCGGTCAATTTATGCACCTTCGAATGTCTAAATTGACCGGACTATAAGTAACAGTTCCAAAATTTAAAAGATACTAAGAGGAACCAAAATATATCAATGGAGAACCCTATCTTCCATAGAAACTCAGGCCTAGATAGACAAGACTGAAAATTGATCGTCAATTAGATCATAGGAAAAGCTTTAATTTCTCCAATTTTCACGCCTGCTAGCAATGCCCAACTAATGAAATCCTACGATTTCCACCTTAATTATACGTTATGATATTATGTCACACTCATGTCACAGGAATATATTATGCGTGTTACTATGGTCTTACAACCTCAAACCAAAAACCTACTCTAAAATTGACAATATTAGGAATAATCATGATCATGAGACGCAATAAAAATTAAAGTTACATATACTAAAAAAAACACAACTATTTAAACTGTAATGGTTGAAAATAAGTAGGTGGGTGAATATTATTACTAATAAAAGCAATTTCATGTTTTAAACATAGACTTAAATACATAGTCTTGCCAGATATACTGTTACAGCCTTGTTTAATTTAAGTATCAAATACTAGCGAGAAATGTTTCGATTGATTACGAATGAATAAATTTTGCACTATCTTAAAATAAAGAAATAATTGATATTGTGTCATTTAATAAAAATGAGTGGACGTTAAAATAAGACACAGACGGCTTATTAAGTTGCACCGCTACAGCTATGCAGCTCGAGGTTTTTAAATTGCTGAAAATTTGAAAAATAACTCATGGGATTTTTTTTATCGTACTATTAAATGATTCCCTGAAGTTTCGAGCTTCGAAGACTGTAAAAGAAGCGCCCAACCTCGTACGGTTAGAACGCCAGCGATCACCCAAGCAGTACAGGCGCGAATCCAACGAATTCCCGTCCGGAAGCAAAACATTTTAGCTCTTCAGGTAGGGTTAAGAAAAATTACCATCAAATGAATGTTAAATGAAGACCTTGGACCCAGAGCTTATCGACGACACACAGAGCATTTCCGTAATGAGCCTCTAAAAAAAATAAGGCTCGAGAGATGACCAGCTTTGTTAAGAAGGTACGCGAGAAAAAAAAACCGTCAAATTCTTATTTCAAATGAAAAAATTCTTGGCATTGAAGAAAGTTACAAAAAACAAAGTGATAAAATATTATGCCCACGTGAATAACAAAGCAACCAGGCGTATGCCAATAATCCAGCGTGGGCATTAATCATCCTGCATCAATCATGGTTTGACTTGGAGTCTCATATTCGGGCTCATCTGTGATGTTTCTCTGTGAAAAAGAAGTGAAACCCAGTATTTTTGAGATCAAAATACTGTCCTTGCAAAGATTGTGGAACACTTTTTTCAAAAAATTATCGAAAATCCACAATAAATATTCCAATAAGATTCAGCGCCAGATCATCAGAAAGAAGGATACAATACTGGCTGATTAGTCATAAAGTCACAGCAGTGATAGCCTAGCGGTTAGAACGTTGGTCTCCCGAACGGAAGGGCCCGAGTTCAAATCCTGGCACGCACCTCTGATTTTCAAATATTATGTGCGTATTAGAAGTTAATTATCACTTGCTTCGGTGAGGGAAAACATCGTGAGGAAACCTGCACACTGGAGAGTTCTCCGTAAAGTTCTCAAAGGTGTGTGAAGTCTACCAATCCGCACTAGGCCAGCGTGGTAGACTATGGCCTGTACCCCTCACATTGTGAGAGGAGACCCCGAGCCCAGCAGTGGGACAGTTATGGGTTGCTGCTTTTGAGTCATAAAATTTACTTTATCAGGCACAACGAGGGACCCTCTTAAAGCACAGACTTACATCCGTTGGAAACAAAATATGGTATCAATGGAAACAGAAAGCATGCGCTAAATCTCACCAAAATTTGAAGATTCTCAAAGCATCCATGATTAAAGCATTGGCTGATATAGATACGAACCTTGTATGCACAAGGTTCGATTGACGACTGGCCTAGGAGGTTGAGGGCCTGCATTCAAAATCAGGGAGGGTATTTTGAATAACCTAAACAAAACTTTAATTAACATTTAACTACCTTTGTTTTTATATAATTAATTTACAGATATATTAATTCCAAAAATATATATTTAGTTAAGTGTTTGTAACAGTATTTATGGCTAGACTAGGTATATAGACGGGCTGTTCCAAACAAAATTCGTGTCACAATCGCCAGCCACAGAGTACTTAATCACAGAGTCACAACGTGCTGGCCTATGGTGCCGGCACAGAATACGGAGGGCGACGCTTACGGAGAAGCGACAATCATGGATATATTACTCAAACTGGACATATACCATGGATATATTACTCTGTCTGGATTACTTTGTAGAGGTACCTGATGATTAATTACGTCATAACGGAATGACCATTTTTGTATTGTGTTCATCCATTCATTGTGTTATCTATAGTCCCAGGATATATCATTCGATTGTGTTAAATAGTTAATTATTCGATTGTGTTAAATTCGAGTGTGTTTATAAGTGTTGTGCACTTAAAATAAAAGAAATGTACTTACCGTAATAAATTACATTGTTTCATTTCATTATCACCTTCAACATCCGTTTTCATGACATAAGGACAATTTTGAAGAAATTATAAAAAAATGTGTTAATTCAATATTATATTTTTTTACCACCAGAAATATTATTAGAAAACATTTGGAAAATAGGACATAACACCCCACAATTATGAAGGATAATCTCAATCTGGTCTGCGATTGGTCGAATAGTCATTCCGTTGGGACGTCATCCGTCTTCAAGTACCTCGAAGTTATGTATCCAGTTAAAAGTTATAATTATATTCATGGCGACAATCATACGATTTATACCTTTTTCCAGTTCGTCTCGGAGTGACTACTATATATTTTTAACATCGTAAGTAAACATTAATAATTTAAATGTATTTGTATGCATTGTTAGAATATTATGTACGAGTATAAAGGTTCATGATATATTATAGGTTCATAGATCTATCAATAGAAGGCGCACATTATAATTACCTATGTCCCGATATTTCTACTTATACCGATATATCGACTTGACCATCGCATGAAAACACAATGCATCTCACAAGTAATACCTACATATAATATTAAATTTGATTGTTTAGTGCGATTGCCAAGTCAATCTATTTATTTAAAACATAAAAGATTTTTAATATTGATAATATGGTCACTATAAGATGTTGTTACTTGTTAGGTTAGCTAATTACGTAATAACTTAACACAGAAGGACCCTTAATAAATTAACCGACTTGGTATTACATGGATCTCACAATTTTTTACGGTAGAAGAACTGAGTTGCGAGACTTGGTTTTTTTACAAGTTTTGTTTTTGATGGCATCTCATTTCTTTTTGTAGATAGTTCTACTTTTTTTCCTTTTACAAGTTATCTTTGAACATAATTATATCTAGGTAACAATCTACGCCTATTATTCCATTATATTATATACAGGTACACTGATTCATTCACTGCAAATGTTACTTTGTTATACAGGTACAGTGATTCATTAACTGCAAATGTAACTTTGTAATCCTATATATTTATAAGGGATTACAAAGTTATTTATGCAGTTGATGTATCTAGAAAACTAGACCGAAATAGCAAAATATTTTAGTTTTTCCTTGATCTATACACTAAACACTAATTGTGTTCCAAATTTGAAGCTTCTATGTCTGCTAGAAGTGCCTTAGAGTTTTGATGATCGGTCAGTCAGTCAGTGAGTGACGAAATTAAGAAACTTTGACTAGTTATAATTCTTAAACTACTGGTTCAAATTAAATGAAATTTGAAATGTACCGTATTTATACAATGCCTGCTTGGTTACTAAAAATTCAGGCTTCTAGCTTTATTAACAACGAAGTTATAGGGGGTCGAAAATGGCCTGAATTGCTTCGAGAAAAGGATGGTACGGCCGTGCCGCTTTTTTGCTCGACTTGGCGGGGGCACTGCCGTGCCCCCAGATATAGTTACTTACCAACTATGATTAAATAAACTCAAATAAAGTTCAAACGTAAATAATGAGCACGTTTTAACTGTGCACAATAAACAATAATTATGGAGCTGCTTAACGCTAGTGATGGGCATTTTTCTGCTGACGAAGATGAGCCCGAATATCTTCCTCCAGAAGACAATGAACTCCCATCGTCAGAATCTGAAGAGGAGGCGGCTGAACCCCAGGTATGCGATGAAGAAGTTACTGTTCTGGCTAAGCAAGGAAATGATTTCTCGCGGTCCTAATATTGAAAATGAAACACTTCTTGCCCAGGGAAGCTCCAAGACCAACTGTCTCTTTTCATTTTTTGAATACCTGGGTCTGGACTTCTGGAAACTAGTAGCAGACCAAACAAACTTATATTCTGCACAATCGCGAGATTTGCGATCTGTTTGCTCTAATTATATAGAAATAATACGATTTACTGGAATACAGATTATCATGGGAACATTGAAGTATCCTCAAGCACGACTTTACTGGAGCAGGGAACTCTGTGTACCTCTAATCAAGGACGCAATGACTAGAGACAGGTTTTTTGAACTACGTAATCATTTACACTTTGTAGATAATGCTGCAGTCCGTAGTGATGGCGATAAGTTGTGGAAGATACGTCCTATCATTAGCAACATACTTCAAAAATGTCACAGTTTACCTAGATCGAAACACATGTCCATCGACGAGTAAATGATACCTTTCTCGGGTAGATGTGAATACCGCCAATACGTACCTTCAAAGCCAAATCCACTGGGGCTAAAGAATTTTATTTTAGCAGCAAAAGATGGCTTGGTTCTGGACTTTAAGGTCTATGTGGGTTCAAACACAATACCTCAAGAAGATATGGCTCAACTTGGGCTTGGAATCGTAAAACTATTGTGTCGTACTATAGAAGGAAACTGTGTCTTGTACACTGACAGATTCTTCACCAGTCTAAAGCTTGCCAATTACTTAAATGAAAACAAAAACAATGTATACTTGACTGGCACTGTCATGAGTAACAGAATAGGAGACGTTACGAAGAAACTGAAGACGGATAAGCAGCAGAAACGTGGAGAATTTGATGAAAAAGTAAGAAACGATGAGAGAGTATGTGTGGTAAAATGGAAAGATACCAAAGCCGTTACAATGCTTTTTACTTGCGTTGGTAGTACCCCAATAAGTGCCTGTAAGCGCTGGTGCAAGATCCAGAAGAGGAAAATAGAGGTACCACAGCCTGCTGTTGTGAAGAACTACAACACATGTATGGGAGGCATTGACCTCTGTGACAGGCTCATTGCCTACTATCGGAGCTCAATGCGCACAAATAAGTGGACAGTGAGAGCATTTAGTCACTTTGTGGACCTCACAATAGTAAACAGCTGGATCATGTACATTCGTTGCTGCAACCAGGAGAATATCACGTCCAAAGACAAGCTTGGACTACTACAGTACAGGCTTAACATAGCCACTGCAATGGTAAAGTACGCAGATGAAGCTGTGAACCAAAATTTTTCCAGCAGGCCAAGTACAAGCAGGGGTGTTGTCTTCAAAGATTGTGTTTTCTGCAAGTAATGAAGAAGAACCACGAGCAAAAAAACATAGAGCAGTGGTGCCACTCCCAAAACCTGATGTGCGGCTGGATGGCGTTGGGCATCTACCACGCTTCATGGAAGACAAATTTGCCTCCAAATGTAGAAATCCCCACTGCTCCTCTAGATGCCGTACCATATGCACTAAGTGCAAAATCTATCTGTGTGTCACAAAAAACAATTGTTTCGAAACTTATCATGCCCAGAAATAACCCGTAAAATTGATAAAAATAGATTATACCATCCTCAGGTACACAAATGTGCACCCATGTTTTTTTAATGAATAAATAAATAATTGTAAAAATAATAGTTATCATATTTTATTTGAACCCTATTTACCCCAAGTATTGTTATACTAAGCAATAATTATACTACTGTTATGAAGTTCAGGTCTGAAGAGGTTAAAGTCCGTTCACAAATCTTAGAGACTAAATGGACGTTTCATGGGTGACCAGTTTCGGGTGCAAATTAAATAGTGATGACCATAAACCGAAAAGTAAATCGGAAAAATATTCGCAGCTTTTATGGTGGGTCGACTATTTGTGTGTTTATTGAAGTCCCTAAAACTAGTATAAAAACAAATTTAAGCAACCATTATCATTCATATATCCATAATATATTTTACCCTTACTAACTAAATTTAAAAGTTATTTTGCTTACAAGAACGAGTATTTGGTTATGGTTACATTCGGTATACAGCTAATTTTATACTATTTAGCCGAATACTAAATATCTAGGTAGATATGAGTGTCGCTACTAATATGTCACTATTCTTACGACATAGTTTACGATTCAAAAAACCGGAAAAGTAGATCGCACAAATTTAGCTGGTATCATTATTTCGAACTTTGACATTAGTGGTTGTCATTTTAGTCTCTAAGATTTGTGAACAGGGTTTAGATAGGGATTACACCAGAGATCTTTGTTGTCAATCGACTAAAATGTCTCGAAATCGATGTCAAAATACTCGAAATGTCTTTTAATTAGCGTAACGATTTAATAGTAATTATAAATATATTACATAGTTTAGCTATACAATGAATAAGAAAAAATGTAAAAAAGGAATTAGGTAATATTGATATAATATTGAAAGACATGTACAAAGTCGGTAATAAAAAGGTAAAAAAAGCCCCGTATAATGTAAAAGAATTCAAATTCAATGAGTTTTACGATCTAAAGCTATTAGCTGAAACTACATTAAAAAATAAAACCAAAGATTGCAACGGCAACAAAGTGTTGTGGCTGAAAATTAAAAAAAAATGAAATTTTTGAAGGGCCATCATAGGATTTATTTCAACTATGACATATCTGAAGATTATTTAAACTTTGACACCAGGGCTCCCGCAGTAAGATTTCACAAGCCGACATCTCCACAAGCTGACCCGAGATACAGCACAAGAAAAGGGAAGCAGCGTAGCAGATATAACCCCAATTCCGTAGAACCACCACCGACACCAGAAAACATGGCACAAAACCACCGTTTACAAAAATTGTACAACATGCCCCTAGCGATCTCCGCGGCAAAGAAAAAAGATTTGGTAAGCTTATGTCATAAAGGCGTAATTCCGGAAGAATACCATGGATGGTTTCTCGCACTTAAATGTGAAAATGACATTGTGGATCGAGTTCCCGATGTCGCGGCGTCTGAAACCAGTAGCGAGGAGGACGATTAGTTAATTTAATGTAATGTTTTGTATAAATAAATAAATATAATACAGTAAAAAACGTCTACGTTCATTTCAATCAACCACTAACTGACTATTATTGCCCTTTTAGCCACAGCGGTGCAGTAAATAACTAACGGTTAGTCTACTTTAACATCATGCAACAAGTTATATTTTTATTTGTATTAATTTCCACTTAAAGCATATGTCCGTGGATAAGAGTATTGACGCAAAGTATGTATACAAACTAATAAATTTAAAAATACCCCTGAAATCATTCATATTCAGCGGGATTAAAGCACCATATGTAAATCAATTGTCGATTTCTCAAAACGCATTTTTTGCAGATTGTCGGTGTAGTGTTTAGAGGGTCAATAATACACACATTTTACTCTGTAATGGGTGAGGTAGGTATACGCAAGGCTGACGTCTGCACACGGCACCTAGCACGCAGCATCGCTGCCAACTGACTGGCAGTCACTCAGTGACTGACAGCTGTGCTTATACACTACATCCCTTCTTTATTTTATAATAAATAATAATTGATTACAACTGTTCGTTAGCAAATAATATATTGCAACATTGACATAGATCTGACAATAATACATTATTCAATATCCAACTTTTATTTTCTTTGTGTTATTTATTATCATTATTGTTGTACAACATGTATTTCCCATTTCTGTACATCGTTTTCACCATCAGAAACTCACACCACTATGTGAGTGCAGGGTTAAAGTTTGGTGTCAATCTGTTAGCCTCAGTTACTTATTATTCATCGATATATTTTTCTGTAGCTAATTTAGAATCTTGTAGCTCCCTTAGTACTGTCCTCATAATATGGTTTCCCTCTTTTCTTCAATTGAATTATAGACCTGTCAATTTCTGTCTCTCACATTACTGTCATTGTTAGAGTGAAAGGTATTTTACTGGAAGTGATTGGAAGCTTCATAAAAAAAATTGATGTTATTCTCGCATTTCACTAAATACAACTCTGTAGATCATAATTATATTTTTAACAAATGTCAAATGTAGCATTGAAAGTAGATTAGCCCAAGCCATTTACCACAGTCGTCTACTTCAATTATCAAAAGTAACAACATAACTTCTGAAAAATCTTGAGTAAGTCCCTCTATTGCCAAGGCTCACCCAGCCGATATGCATATATTATCCATTTAGTGTCATATGTGTGCATCATATATGTGCAATATGCATCACCCATACACACCCCAAACTTCACTCCTTCAACTTCATAACTTTCTTTCTCGAGATGGAGACTGATCTCGTATTGTTCAGTATCATGATTTATCATGATTACCTATTTATAAGTACTCGACTGGTACATGACTTACAGGTATTTCCCTAACGCTATCTTGTTTTCTTCAAGACTAAGTGAGAACAAAACTCTTAAATTATTTATAGAATTAACTTTTGCTATTTTGACCTATCGTGATATTACTTTCCAATTTTTTCTTGAGGGTACTTCATTTATATTGAGGGTAGGTCACAAAACTTGAAGGTAATTTGAAATTTTCAAACGTTTTTCTTAAGAATTTTGAGTCATTCAACTAGACATAATTCATGATGTCAATATAATATCTAAAGTTCATACAACTCGCTCAGCGCATTATAAGAACTCAACTTTAAACAATTTTCCTATGTGACATTGTTATTTCCATCTCGTGTCACTAAGAAATAAAAACTATTTGCCAGCCATTCATTTAATGCCAAGCTATTTAATTCTACCACCAGCATTTACACTGTGAAAGTCACAGACAATTTTTGAGGGTACTTCATTTCATGGTAAGATAAGGGGTAAATCTTGAGAATTTGAGTCAATGAACAAGACTTAATTCATGATATCAGTATGATTGTCTACAGTTCAAACAACTCACTCCACGCATTATAAGGGTCAACTTTAAACAATTTTCTTATGTGACATTATTATTTTCATTTATTGTCAGTAAGGAATTCAAACCATTGGCAACCCATTCATTTAATGCTAAGCTATTTTGCTCTACCAGTATTTACACTGTTAAAAGTCACAAGGGTATTTAGAATAGTACCAGTAGAATCTCTAATAATCTTAAAAATAGTTGCATGTGAAACTACGATCACAGCTGACCAATTTATTGTCTCTTTAATTATCATGTGAACTTGAGTATTCTCTTCATTATCTTAACTCTTGATTCACTATCAGTTTAGTCAGTTAAGTTATGATTCTCTGGGAATTTGCGTTTGCTTCCCAGGGGAGTTTCAGTCGTTGACAAGCACTCTGTGTGAGGATGCTTTGTGAGATGGTGGTCCTGCGTGCACGGTTACACCCACTTACACATATGTACATTCGGCTTAGTAATGTGGCCACTCCAGCTTCTAGATGGAGATCTAGTGCTTTCAGCTTCCACAACATCAACGTCACTTTAAACTTGATAGATCTGTAATACAGAAATATAAGACCGATGACGAGCCTCGGACTGTACTGCTTTAGAGATAAATCTCTAAAGTTGCTACTTAGCACTGTCATTCAACTAGAAATAAGTTTTTTTTTTCTTGGCTAAGTCTGACATAATTAAATCGAACCACTTTGTTAACGCATATTCAATAATTACAGTATGAACCTTGCCCTTGATAGGTATTGTTTTTGTATAATGTCGTGAAAAGTATGGAAACTGATAAAATAACCTTTTGGTCATTAGCCATCACTTGATGACGCTAGTTAACTATTTATGTCAATTTTACATGAAAAGAGCGCAGAGAAACACCTAAGGTGTTGTCATTTTGCAGATGGTTCAAGTTGGATGAATATTAGTAGTATGTTGTATCTACGTAAAATAGCTGATTACAACGTCGTGTTTTATTGGACTACCTCAATATACTGAAATTTTATTTCTCAGTGTCTCATTGTCTCTTTACTATGGAGACAAAATCATAACCTTGACATATAATATTTACCTTTATTCTTCGACAGCTCAAAAAGATTAATATTTACATTGCAAGTAAAGATATTACATGGAAATACTACGATCTTCTGAGTCTGTAATTGCTTGTTGCCACATGGATGAATCTTTATTTTTTCAATAATAATAATATATCCAATAAATTATTGTGGACTATATTATATAAGAATTGCAAAAATTTAATATAATTATCATAAAAGCCGAGTCCGTTACCATGGACTCATAACTGCTGTTGTTTGTCATATTTTGTCATAATCTGCTCACATATGTGATATGTTCACATATTACATATTATACTCGTCTGTAACGAATTATTATAAAATAATGAATCGTCAAAGACGGAACTATGTCATTGTACATTTCATACATGGTCAGATTCAAAATTACTTCAAAAGTTATGGAATGTTAACACATGAATGGAATAAAATATACCATACCAATAATCACTGTCTTACTTTTATTCCTTACATAATACTTGAATTCTGATGCCACATCATCTCTTTACTTGGTATTTGTAATTCATATTGATTGAGGTAACTTTCTGAAAACCTGCAATTTGTTATTTCATCCCACGATTTCATATCAGTGAAATGGGACCGATTATGATCGGAATCATCTCCATTAGGCATCTCGAATGGGTGTCTTATGAATCATATCCAACAGACATCTTTGGCTTTCAATGACATTCATAACGACATATCCATAAAATATTAATTTGTAAATATTTGCAGCCACTGTGTATGCATGGCTTTTTACAAATGTAACGGTATTACAAGTGTAACATGATTGCGTAGCCTTAAACATTGGTTTATAATATTTGCGGGCACCTTGTATGCATGGCTTTTTACTAATGTAACAGTAACATGACTGCGTAGCCTTAAAACATTGATTTATAATATTTGCGGGAACCGTGTATGCATGGCTTTTTACTAATGTAACAGTAACATGACTGCGTAGCTTTAAAACATTGATTTATAATTGACAGTATATATTACGGTATATTATATACCACTTGTATACAGAATACATTACAGTATAATGTATAATGCTCAATCACCTCGAATGACTTGCCATAGCAGTAATTCAATACATCGATTAGTTTGGCTTCTTCCTCAAAATTCCAAGTCAAGTACCTACTCCATACCTTAATTTATTTTATGATAATTATGGTAAATACCCAATAAATTGAAAACTTTTTTTTCCATTTTTTTTTAGCTATAAAAGCGTTACAATATCTCTGACGTTTTAGACTGAACTTTAGTATTCCACATACTCATCCATCCTTAAATTTTAATATACCTTTTAGGAAATACTCATTATATTGAATAACTTCCGCAAACACTATATTTTAATGTCTTATAATTTGGCTGAACATAAAAATGTTCCACGTTACTTTACCCAGAACTTTGATTTTTCTTCTCGAAACAGCCATCCTTGAGCCATTACGAAAATTTTTGAATGAAACAGTGAAATCGGTTAAGCTATCAAGAAATACTAAAGTTCATTTTTATTTATACAAACAAGAAGATAAGTATATTACAATAATAACGTGCTTCTTTCGAGCATTTTTTTTTTGTACACAAGGTATAGCATTCTCCTTACGAGTCTTGTTTCAATTTGCGTGCCCCTTTCAGGCCTTTTTGTACTCAAGGTACATTAACAAGTTCCTTACGAGTCTTGTTTAAATTTGCGTGCCCCTTACAGACCTTTTTGTACTCAAGGCACATTAAAAAGCTCCTTACGAGTCTTGTTTAAATTTGCGTGCCCTTTGCAGGCCTTATTGTACTCAAGGTACATTAACAAGCTCCTTACGAGTCTTGTTTAAATTTGCGTGCCCCTTACAGACCTTTTTGTACTCAAGGTACATTAAAAAGCTCCTTACGAGTCTTGTTTAAATTTGCGTGCCCCTTGCAGGCCTTATTGTACTCAAGGTACATTAAAAAGCTCCTTACGAGTCTTGTTTAAATTTGCGTGCCCCTTGCAGGCCTTATTGTACTCAAGGTACATTAACAAGCTCCTTACGAGTCTTGTTTCAATTTGCGTGCCTCTTGTAGGCCTTTTTGTACTCAAGGTACATTTACAAGCTCCTTACGAGTCTTGTTTCAAATTGCGTGCCCCTTGCAGGCCTTTTTGTACTCAAAGTACATTAACAAGCTCCTTACGAGTCTTGTTTCAATTTGCGTGCCCCTTGCAGGCCTTTTTGTACTCAATGTACAGTAACAAGCTCCTTACGAGTCTTGTTTCAATTTGCGTGCCTCTTGTAGGCCTTTTTGTACTCAAGGTACATTAACAAGCTTCTTACGAGTCTTGTTTCAATTTGCGTGCCCAATCCGGACTTAATACTTGTAACGGGACAAGTGGGATAGACCCGTACAACCTGCGTGAACCTTGACGTAGCTACAATTATCAATAATTATATTTAATTTAATATTGGCTTTAGCGATAAAAATATTAACATATATAATGCTTCAATATTGCTACGTAATACGGATTTTAAGGTATAATAAACTTTTTACATATTACGTGCATATGCATAACACATTGTTTGTAGCTACTTTAAAGGTTCTTTCTTAATATGGTTGTATAGGCAATGATCTTTAAGTGAACTGTATTGGCGCGACCACGGAACACAGACACAAGGGCGTGACTATAATAATAATATTGAACTGCTAATTCATTAGCAAAATTACGTCTAAAACTTGTTTAGATAATCATAATCTTTTGAATTCATGGTAGAACGGTATTTGAATTGTGAAAACATTAACCACAGCATTATATTAATAAGTGGGGTAGATTCTCAATCGTTTCTTTCCAAGTTATTGTAAGGGTAACGCCGAGTTTCACGTTTTTATTAAATACCCACCAAATACAAACAAAACTTAGGATATTGTTATTGTGATGCGGTAGCTTTATTTGAAATAAGGAACGAAATAAATTACTCTTTCACATACTACAATTTCCTACAGCAATATCATAGGAAATTTATGGTCTATTTGAAATAGTTACTTGAGGCATGGCCCTTTGTGAACAAAATGATTTGCATGGCCTTCGAAGTATTTAATTAGTTTTGATGCTTAGACAACCATTTTCTGTACAAATATGGCAGTGGTACTTTAAGTTGCCGAGTTATTAAAACGTCAACACTTGAATAATTGTTACTTTAGTGCACGCAATTAGGTATACCCACATATAAATTATGTGGTTGTAATGTAATAATACACTTTACTTACTTAAATGCGAATATAACAGAACATATTCGTTACGAATTTGCCTGTCCGAACGAATGCAAGGGTGGCATTACTCCTTCTTTTTCTTCCAACATTTTTTGGTAATTCCTTATTATTTTTACCGTCGTCGCCACTTGTAGTGTTTAGAGGGTCAATAATACACACATTTTACTCTGTAATGGGTGAGGTAGGTATACGCAAGGCTGACGTCTGCACACGGCACCTAGCACGCAGCATCGCTGCCAACTGACTGGCAGTCACTCAGTGACTGACAGCTGTGCTTATACACTACAGTCGGTATTTGCAGTAATAGGACGATAATTGCTACGGTAACCAAAATGACATTAGATAAGGATTACACCAGAGATCTTTGTTGTCAATCGATTCAAATGTCTCGAAATCGATGTCAAAATACTAGAAATGGCTTTTAATTAGCGTAACGATTTAATGGTAATTATAAATATATTACATAGTTTAGCTATACAATGAATAAGAAAACATGTAATAAAGGAAGCAATTTCGTACTTACAATGAATAATAATTCATAAAATATATGTATTATTAAGTTCCTTAATCAATCGATTTAATCGATTATAAAATCGTTTGTAATGAGGTAAATACTATGAAAACTTTTTTGTGTTATTTTGTTCATTTAGCCAATGCAGATGAGGCTCAGATTTAAATATGTTTATTTAGTAAATAACACGAATTTTTTGGTATATAGTTTACTCTTGTCTAGTCTTATGCCTAGCACAGATTACATATAATTCGTGGCCGGAAATCGGGGATCTCCTTTCATGCGGTTTACATTTTCCAAGCGAACCTCATTGTAATATAAATAAAAAATTTATAGTCCAATGTTCTATTCCGGTGCAACTTTTTTGTATATGGTAGCCCTTGGCCTACACACTTATTTAATTTAAAACCCACCCACACATTATTTTTATTTTTATTTATTAACGAGTAACCGCCCTCGCTTTGCTTCGGTTTTCTTATTTTTTTACACCTTGTGTTACATTATTGGAGTTTTATTAAGAATCCCTAATTTTTTTGAAAATATAATATAGCCTATGTTACTCGGGGATAGTGTAGCTTCCCAACAGTGAAAGAATTTTTCAAATCGGTTCAGTAGTTTCGGAGCCTATTCAATGCAAACAAAAAATCAAATCTTTCCTCTTTATATATTAGTATAGATTACAACCTGAATTTTGAAAAAGGAATTTAACGAAATCAAAATTAAACAAATACTATTTTGCAAGCCGTATCGTGTGTATGTCGAATGAAAGGGCCTGTTGTAAGAATCTCAAATATATTTTTGTTATACTTCTTTAATGGATAGTTTTAATATTATTCGAGAAAGAACGAAAATTATTAAAATATATTTGTGCAACAGTTAATTTTATATAATCTGTGCAATATTTTCTTAAAATCTTGTAACATTGCCTGTGATCTCTTCCATAATAAAAAGTAATACAGCAAGACGTGTTTTCCATTGTGAAATTAAATTTATTAAAATAGCTCGGTTTAATGGGTGATTCACGGTAATCTGGATTAAAAAAAAATCAAAAAAGGTTATGGGCTCAGACCCGTACAAATACCCATGTTTAATAACAATAAGAAGTAAGAAGAATTAAAAAGCGTGGTGAAGCGCAAATAAAACCAAGCCGAGCGGCGTGGTCAAGCATCAAGAGTAAAAAAGTAGGAATAAAATAAAATGGAGAGCGAATTGAGCGGAGGCAGTTTTGTTCGTCTAGATGAAGCAACTGGCAAAGCTGGAAATTTCAACTTAAAGTGTTACTTAAAGCACATAGTGTATATAATGTAGTGGATAGAGAGTACCCATGCCTATGAAAAAAGGAAGACCAAGATGAGTGGACAAAATTGGATTCTAAAGCTCAAGGTATTATTGTAACTCTCTTATCTGATAAATCAATAGTGCATATGCAAACATGTGAAACATCAAAAGAAATTTGGGATAAGCTGTCAACAATATATGAGTTTAAGTCCGATATTTCGTTACATGTATTGCAGCAAAAAAAATTCGAAATGAAATGTTGTGGCGAGGATATTACAACATACGAGTATATGTATATCCAAAGTAGAAAATTCGGTGTCACACATAAGACAAAGCATAGGTGAAATACCTGATAATATGGTGATAACCAAAATTATTACTTCATTACTAGACACACATTGAAACCTTGTGTCCGCTTGGGACAGCGTACCAGTCGAGAAAAGGGCACTGACAGAATTAACTGTGCGCTGAAAGATTGAAAAAAAGATAAATTGTAAAGAAACTGAAAAAAGTGAAGCATTTTAAGTATTATCCAAGAAAGAAAGAAAATGTTTTAATTGTAATAAAGTAGGCCATTTTAAAAAAGATTGTAGAATAAAAAAGTAAAATTACAGTTCATCAAAGTATAATATCATTCATTGTGATATTTGCAAGAAAAATGGTCACACTTAAGAACAGTGATGGTTCAAAAAGCACGAAAGAAATTGTCCTAAAACTATGTGGCACTGCATGCTGAAACAAGCAATAATAATAACAACATTTGGTATCTTGATAGCGGAGCATCAGAGCATATGTGTAATAATAATAGCCAAAACATAACAATGTGATTGATAAAGGCATCATTATTGGTGATGGGTCAACAATAAAAGCCATTGGCATTGGGAATAAGAACCTGGAATGCTACAACGGTAAGAGTTGGCCAATTGTATCATTGTATAATGTATTGCATGTACCAAAACTTAAAGTTAATTTATTCTCCGTTAGTGCTGCCTTAGAAAAAGGATGTAATATGGTATCAGACAAAGATACATTTACTTTTTTCTCCAATGGATGTACAATTGCACTGGCGAAAATACAAGGTAAAATTTATGAAATGCAGCTACGGAACATATGCAATGCTATGATGGGAAAATGCTATGTTATTCTAATCGACTAGAATGGCACTCAAAGCTAGGACATCAAAATATAGAACAAGTGAAAAATATTCTTAAGAAAACAAACATAGAATATAATGTTGGAGAAGAGATAACTTGCTTACCATGTCTGAAGGATAAAACAACGTAGATTTCCTTTCTCAATTAGTGAAAATAGCGCAGAAAAAGCAGGTGAAATCATACATATTGACATTTATTTATTTATTTATTCAACTTACAATATATATGACATATGCGGTCCAATGGAAACTAAATCCCTAGGACATTCAAACTATTTTCTATTATTAAAAGACGACATAACTAAGTTCAGAAAAGTATATTTCTTAAAATATAAAAGTGACAGTATTAAATTTATTACAGAATTTATAAATGAAACAGAAGTTTTTTTTTATTTATTTAATAAGGACTTTATAAAGAAACCTCATACGATACAACACAACAATACAAATTAGATCAACATAATTATTTACTTAAACCTAATTCCGCTAATTTAAGTAGCACTCTGGTCTCCTCCGACATCGGAAAAGCCAGAATGCCATTCAAATAGCCAATATCTAACGATCTAGTACCTAAATGTCTGTTTCTGAATGGTTCGTTTCGGACACATTCCATCAGAACATGTGTCACATCTACTATTTCACACTCGTCGCAATTGGGTGAGTGAACTTTATTCATCAAAAAAGCGAACTTGTTTGATGGAATATGTCCTGAACGCAATCGAAGAGCAGTTTTTAAGAGACTCCGATTTAACGTTATCTACCCAGGGATACCGTAATATATTTGGCTGGATTGTACGATACCAAAACCCCTTCTCACAAGATCTCCTGTCGAAATATAATATATATAAAACAAAAGTTAATCCAGGACATATGATAAATTCGCAGTGATAATGTAAAATAATTTTGTAGTGAAGCAATGAAAGATTTTATGAGATCAAATGATAATCAGTATCAAAAAACTGTAGTGTACTGTTACATCCGGAGACTGTAAGAAGTCCTGCTGACTCGTATGACTGAGTCAGCGATCTCTAGCTTAGTCCCTGTTTCCACCTTAATCCATTAGTCAGTCTACCTCGACACTCGATCAAGAACGGTTGCCTCCAGATCCGTGCAAAGTAATTGATTGTTTTTTTTTAACCCTCTTAAAAGCCTTCCCGTAACATTTTTGGTGGCAGCGGTGGGATTCGGAAATCCCCAGTGGCCCAAGCACCGTTTTTGTAGACTCGCCCGAATCCCGAAAATCCGGATTTTCCAGTGTCCGTGTCAAATTGTGGTGAAAAACTTACCGTAATCGCTGTGTCCTCGCCGTGTCCTCGCTGTGTCCTCGCCGAGTTCTCGCCGTATCCTGACCGTGTCTGGTGTAAACCTGTGGAGAAGATTACTTACCTGCTGACGGCAACGACTTACCTGTTCTTGCCGTTGTCCTCGACGTATCCTGGTTCCAGTTCTGGTTCCCGTTATCCTGAAAAAGAAGTGTCATCCTGTGCCCTATAAAGAAAGGAATCATAAACGACGAAGAAATTATACAACGGAATGTATTCGACGAACGTCGTCTTCTTATCGGTCGCCCACGCATTATTGATGCAGTAAGTCTTTGGTCATTGTTTGGTCTAGGCTGATATATTTAGGGTTCAGTATTAAATAATTGTAAACCTTTAGTCGCTACTTGTAACTTATTCCTATAATTAAATTTCAAAACTAAAAATCAGAACCAACACTTAAATTTTAATACTACGATAATTTATTATTTCTAAATGCCTAAAGTGGAAGATAAAAAACTAACTATTGAAATCCCTTTACCGGAACAGGTTACAAGCGACAATTTAACGAAGTCACCTGTTCTTTCTCCTCGTTTAACTAGGAAAGCTGCTGCAGCCCTTGCAATGGCCGAAATCGATTTAAATATCCTATTCAAATTCATTAAGCCTCACCCTAAACTCATTTTTTGTCAATTGCGATAACAGATACAGAAAGTATCAAATACAGAAGTGAAAATACAGAAGTGGAAACTTACCTTTCGCAGTTATTAACAGAAATATCGTTATCAATCTCCTGCTATGGAGGACCTCGCTCTCCATCACTTTGTTATGGGCCTCCATCTTCGGATCTCTAACATTGTCAGATGTAATGGCCCCAAAACATTGAATGAGGCCATTAACCTTGCAATCTCGAAAGAGCTTATACAGCAGACACTATACAGACGTCCACAGGCCGAACAAAAACCTTCTAGCAGTAATATTAATAAATTCAAGGCAGGTCTTTCAAGGCCAAATACTTATACAGCTCCTTCTATACATAAACCCTCCAATTTCGCACCACAAAATCCTAATAATTTCTGTAGATATTGCAAAACCCCTGGACACGATATTTCAATGTGCAAAATACGCGAGTTCAATAATAACCGTTTCAAAGTCCAACAAAACCAAACTCCTTATAGACCACTTCCACGTGTCCATTTTGTCCAAGAACCTTATGAGGAGGCTGGTCACGATGAAGTTGATACCCAACTCGAACACGAAAACGAGTAGAAGTATCGTCATGGTGTCGTCCGAGACTTTACGTAAAAATGGGCACCGAATCTAAATCTATAAAACCAAGGGACCACTCGTGTAACCAGCCCCCAATAAGCGCCCTATCCTCAAAATCAAGGGACCACATGGGTAACCAGCCCCAAACAAGTGCCCTATCCCTAAAACCAAGAGACTACACGGGTAACCAGCCCCAAACAAGTGCCCTATCCATAAAATCAAGGGACCACACAAACCTAACACAAACCAAAATGTAAATAGTGTGCCTCCTGTTTATCTGCATAATATAGATCTGGACGATTTTAACTCTAAACACAAAACGAAAATAAATTCCATCCTAAGTAGTTTACAAAATATTGAAAAAGAACAAACACCACACATAGTTAAATATGGGACACACTATTAAATAATTTTAATAATAATATCATTAATTGTATTGCTTCTTTTATCATATTTGATATATAATAAATTATGTAAATTTGGTAGCAACCGACCCTTCCGATTCAAATTTAATGTAAGTAAACTACCCCCACAACCTAATCCTGACCTAGAACTAAACGGAAGTAGAAGAAACCCTACCAACTAAATCCCCTGCTCCACTCAGGACCAGAATTTAAATCCCCCGACACTCCTAAATATCCACAGACACTTTGGAGTGTTTCAACCTCAAAGTCTCCTCTAAAAGGAGGAGGCGTTACATCCGGAGACTGTAAGAAGTCCTGCTGACTTGTATGACTGATTCAGCGATCTCTAGCTTAGTCCCTGTTCCCACCTTAATCCATTAGTCAGTCTACCTCGACACTCGATCAAGAACGGTTGCCTCCAGATCCGTGCTAATTAATTAATTGTTTTTTTTAACCCTCTTAAAAACCTTTCCGTAATAGTACACACCTGAACAAAACGGTTGTAGAAAGAGAGATGAGTACTATTGTAGAATCGGCGAGAACTATGCCACAAGAAAGTGGACTCAAAAAGTCTTTATGGGCTGAAGCTGTAAATACAGCATTATATGTAATAAACAGGACTGGACCAAGTCGACAAAGAGGAAAAACCCCATATGAACTTTGGTATAATAAAGATTTCTTTGAAATAAACAATTTACAAATTTTGGAATTTTCGGATCAAAAGTAACAGTTCCCATACCATTTCAAAAAAAGGCAAAAATGGGACAGTAAAGCAGAAATTGGATATTTTGTAGGATATGGAAAAAATACGAAAGGATATAGAATTTATTTACCTGAAAAAGAAAATGTTATTTTAGTCAGAGATGTAGTATTTATAAAGGAATAAGATAAAATTGAAATTTGACAGCATGAACAATATAATATGCCTATAGAACCTATGGACGGTAATTTATTATAAAACACTATTCATTTACTACGTTTCGAAAGCATTACGTAACTTCGCGTATAAGCACGCTTACAAGTTATATCGATATTAATACAAAATATACAAACCGTGGTACCTAGTACATATTGCCGGAATATTTTAATACCTGTATAATTCAATAAAGAACTTGATACATATAGGTAGTTGAGATTGTATGCATTGTATTGTTGCTACTATTATAGTACTGTTTATAAAGTTAGACATTTATGGATAATGTTCTAAATTTTATAATAAGTTTTTTGGTTAAAACATTTTAGATATTCAAACTTTATCTGAATAGAATATCTTCAAGGGTTATAGGGACATGTTGTCATAATTATTCTAATACAAATTAACCATAAGTCTAATCAGACAATAACAATAAACAATATTATTAATTGCTTAATTTGTACTTGGGGTAACTTAAGGTCATAACCATATTGCACTTTGTTGTAAGTGAACAATATTCATTTTATCATCCCTTATAAGTGCTTTAATTAATTGTCTTATTGGAATCCTTTCGGAAAATGGCTGAGGTTAATAAAAAATTGGTATTATGGGAGGCTCAAAGGGCACAATACTATTCGAGAGTTCAAAGTATATTTAATATGGTTTCCAAAATTGATGCTAATGAAACTATTAAGAAACAATTTTTGAGTAAGGCACACATGATTGATGAATTGCGAAATGAGTACAAACAAATAGTGGATAAAATAAATTTATTACAATTAACGGAGAACCCTGATTTTGTAATAAATTATGCAACGTTGGATTCTTTTGAGGATTTATATTGTGAAATTAAATTAGCTATGGACAGGTGCCATGGTAAATCTAAGCTGTCTGAATTTCATGAACAGAGTGTTTCAATGCGGAGCAGTAATAATAATTCTATAAAAATTCCTCGAATAGATTTGCCAATGTTTGATGGGGAAATTCAAAATTTTCCTTTCTTTTATGAAACCTTTAAGAGGATGATACATAATAATACTAGCCTGTCAGATTCAGAAAGGGTTCACTATTTGTTCAGTCATCTTACTGGGAAGGCCAAGTCCATGTGTGCAGGTATTGTACCATCAGCAGAAAACTATGGTCCCGTTTGGGAAGCATTAAAAACTAAGTATTATGATAAGCGTGCCCTAGGCACATCTTACTTAAATCAAATATTGGCAATGAAGCCAATTACCATTCCTTCTGCTCAAGCGTTAGAAAACTTAATTGATAAATTTGCTACCACTATTTCTGCTCTCAAGCAATTACAAATTGATGATTTAAGTGAATTTATTTTTGTTAATTTGCGTCTTAAGTTACTAGATTCTGAAACTGCTAGACAGTTTGAAATGTCTATTCGCTGCGACAAGGGGATGCCTAATTATGAAGAATTTGTTAAATTTGTACGGGAACAGGTTAAAATATTACAGCGTACTTCACAACCGCAAGGCGTGATAGTTCATACAGTAACACTAATAATAACACTAAACCTAGACCGAGGGCCAGTCATGTTCATATCACTACACACCCGGCAAGTACTTCAAATGTCAATTGCCCCTTATGTGATAGCAATTCCCACTCACAGATTTCAGTCTGCGATAAATTTTTGAAAATGTCTGGTAGTGATAGATATAAATGTGTTAAGAAAAATAATTGGAGTACTAATTGTTTAGGCTCACAGCATTGGGCATCTAAATGTTTATCAGAGCATTCTTGTCGTAAGTGCCATAAGCGGCATCATACTTTGTTGCATATTGATAGTTGGCCGTCCTCATCCTCAGGGGCCATGAAAGAGGTTTCTAAGCCGACCACAAGCGGTTCGGGTAATTCAGCAAAAAATTTGAAAAGGCAATCCGATGACCTGGTAGATAATCAGGTGTCATTGTGTACTATGTCTGCTTTGAATGAAAATGTAACAGACCATAATATGACCGAAATATTAGGCACCGCCATTGTGTTAGCGGTTAGTCGCAATGGTAAGGATGTGCGCCTCAGGTGTCTCCTTGATCCTGGTTCCCAGAAACATTACATCACGACTAGATGTGTGCGAATGCTAGGGTTACATGTCAACCGTGATCAATTAGCATCCGTTAGGGGTATAGGTGGCGCCACTCAGCCCGTCAGAGGTAGCGTTGATTTAACGTTCCGGTCTCAAGTGCAAAGAGAAAAATTATATTGCATTAAGGCTCTGGTATTAGACAACATTACATCGAAGCTACCCACCAGCACGGTGGATATGTCACGTATAAGTGGGTTCGAAAGGATTCCTCTTGCCGATGAATCATGGGGTAGGCCTGCGGAAGTAGATCTTTTAATAGGTGTAGAATTGTTTGCGGATCTATTGTTGCCTGGCAAGATAATGAACCCACCGGGTCTACCAAATGCTATTGAAACGGTGTTAGGGTTTGTGGTACTAGGGAACGCCCCAGTTAAGAATTTAACTTCGACATCTTCTGTGTCTTTTTGCGCTACTTATGAAGTAGAAAGGGCAATGTCCATTTTCGGCTATTCGTGGACAGGATGCTCAAAAATAAATAATTACACGAAAAAATATATTTTGTTTTTTAACTTATACACGCGATATATTTTTGTATCAATTTACTTTTTTAAAATAATATATTTAATATAACATTCTACTGATAAACACTTCCTGTTGTCACATACACAGAGTACTCACGTCAGTAGAATTGCAACATTATTCCGATAACGATAATAAAACGATATATCGATGTTATTTCGAAGTTTTAATTCTCACGACAAAAAGTTAAGTTTGGTAAGATACACGTATAAGAAGCAATAAACTATAAATAAGGTATTATTTTTACTAGAATAACATATTATTTTATGTACGTTGCTTTTATAATAATTCACGATAATGAACAATATATCGATGTTTTGCAAACACGCTCGAATCGATGCATTGTTTGCATCCCCAACTGTCAATCGTTGGACATAGTAATGTCAACTGTCAAACGTTATTCGTTGGATCATACTTCATAGTAATCTACGTTCAACTTTCAAGTCACATTCGCTTTGTTTTTCGCATCGTGTTTCGTCTGTATTTTTCATCATTAATATTATTACGACCTTTGGCTTACGAAAATGGATTTAGACCCTGCTTCCCACGTTGATTTTTTTTTGACACGCTACGGACCCTGAAACTAATCCTATGGTCAATGATATTGTATGTATAACTATGGTTGACCCTTGGTTTGTATGGTTGCTCATGTAATGACTGTTATTTGGTTTCTGAGCTGGGCAAGGTACAGAGATAAATGCACCAGCCCCGTTCTTGGACAATATATTAATAACATACGAGTCAGATTAATAAAAAAATGTCAAGGAAATTGGGCGTTTTCTTTAAAATACCTACAAAATATTTATTCAAATAACCAGTTTAATAAACATCTGGTTACAAAACAATTATTATTTTCGTTTTTAAACTGAGTAAAGGTATTAAGCCTATATAATATTTATGTTGAAATGTGGTGTTCACTGATAGCCAAATGTCCATACAAAGTGGACATTGTCCTTTAATGAAAAAATTCTGGGAAGTAGAGGATTTTGGTAATGCGCCCCCTTTAAACTTAGCCGAAAAGCAGGCTGAAGAAATTTATAATACTACAGTTAAACGAGATAATGATGGCCGATACGAAGTGGCACTTCCTTTTAAAATAAGTCCTAATAATTTAGGAAATTCGTTCAATACGGCAATGCGTCGTTTATTATGCTTGGAACGCAAATTTAAATATAATGCTTCTTTAAAATCCATGTACGATGCGGCCATCCAAGAACATTTAGATAAAGGTTATCTATCTGAGATTAGGAGGACTCCGGAAGAAGGAGCTTATTATATACCTCACCACGCTGTGGTGCGTGAGGACAAAACAACTACTAAGCTGCGAGTTGTTTTAGATGCAAGCAGTGCTACAGACACGGGTCTGTCTCTTAATGATGTTCTTCACGCTGGGCCCAATCTACAAACGGATCTGTTATGTATTTTACTAAATCTTCGCTTATTTCCTATAGCAATAACCGGTGACGTGCGCCAAATGTATATGGCAATTAAAGTGCAGGAGTCTGATAATTGCTATCAGCGTATTTTGTATCGGTTTAATTCTAATGAACCCATAAGGGTATTTCATATAATCGGGTGGCCTTCGGCCTAAGATGTAGTCCATTCTTAGCACTGCGTACTGTGCAGCAACTTGTTACAGATGAGGGTGACAAGTTTCCAGCTGCTAGAGAAGTAGCGTCTCGTGACATTTATATGGATGATATAGCAAGTTCTATAGTTGACGAGACACGGGCCATTGAAACGGTTCATGAACTAGTAGCTATGTTCATGGCCGGGGGGTTTCAGTTGGCGAAGTGGTCCTCCAATTCTTTGCGTGTTTTAGATGAGACACCAGAGGAACTTCGTTTATCGGAAAGTGTTTCCTTTGATGATGACACAACTCTTAAAATATTAGGTCTTCGCTGGTACCCTGGAGAAGACCTATTCTCTTTTCAAGTTACGACTGATGAGCGTCGTTGTACTAAGCGACATATGTTATCATGCATTGCTCGATTGTTTGATGTTTTAGGGCTTGTAGCGCCAGTAATTCTTTTTGCGAAGCTTTTAATTAAAGATTTATGGATTGCAAAGGTTGCTTGGGATGCCGTTCCTCCGAAATCCATTATTCAAAAATGGGATCAGTTCCAAAGGGAACTTCCTTTAATTTCTAAACTTAAATTTCCACGTCACATTGGTGTAGTGAAAAATTGTTCTTTAACAATACTTGGCTTTGCAGATGCTAGTGATGCAGCTTATGGCGGTGTGGTGTATGCTTATGTTAGCACACCTGATAATCACTTTTCTATCAATTTGGTTTGTGCCAAATCCAAGGTTGCACCATTAAAGGTTGTGTCATTGGCTAGGCTAGAATTATGTGCCGCCTTATTGTTAGCTCAACTAATTGACAAAGTCGTAAAGACGTATTCATCGAGGTATCACATTCAATCTATTTTTGGTTTTTCAGACTCTAATGTAGCATTGAGTTGGATCCATTCCGAACCTTATCGTTGGCAAACGTTCGTTGCGAACCGTGTTGCTAAAATTCATGAATATCTAGGCAGTGATCATTTTTACCATATTAAGGGAACCGAAAATCCGAGTGATTGCCTTTCTCGTGGTTTAACGCCAGCACAGCTGCTGACACACCCTCTCTGGTTGAAGGGTCCTCCTTGGATAAGTGAGGCTAGAGAATCGTGGCCAATAAAACCGTTTGTGGTGTCACAAGAATCGTTGCCTGAGGCAAAATCGGTAACTCTATTAGCTGTGAACACTGCTCATGACAATGTAATTTATCAGATGGCTTGTAACTTCTCTTCTTGGACAAAATATGTTCGTTCGGTGGCTTACGTTCTAAAATTTACTAAAAAACTTCCCAAAGGTCCCGTCACTGCGACGGACTTAAATATTTCCGAATTCATGATTTTTAAAGTTTTGCAACAAGTGCATTTTTCTCAAAATATCTCGGATCTGAAGGCCGGTAGATCGGTCTCCGATATTCTAAAACAATTAAAACCGTTTATGGATGACGGAATAATTCGAGTAGGTGGTCGTCTGGAAAATTCCAACGAGATCTATGAATACAAACATCAAATATTATTGCCTCGTCAGGATCATATCATTCAAATCCTCATTGATCACTATCATCGTAAAAATTGTCATGCTGGGCCTGAGATGCTTATGTCCATATTGCGACAACGATATTGGATCATATCCGCTCGTCGTATTATACGTCAGCGAATTCAAAAATGTAATTATTGCTTTCGGAATAAACCAAGCGCTCCATTATATCCAATTATGGCAGATTTGCCTCCTTCTAGAGTAAATTTAGTTGAAAAGCCATTCACACACACCGGTTGTGACTATGCTGGACCCTTACCGTATGTTCCACAACGTCGCCGGGGCGTTAAAAGCCAAAAAGCATATATTTGTATTTTTACTTGCCTCACCACGCGAGCAGTTCATATTGAACTTGCTACAGATTTGAGTACTGCTAGGTTTTTGTCCGCGTTTAAACGTTTTTTGTCACGTCGAGGTCCGATAAAGGTTGTTCATTCCGATAATGGAACCAATTTTGTTGGAGCCAAATCCTACTTGCGGGATTTACATAATTTCTTATCGACCGAGTATAGGCAATATTGGGAGAAGGAATTAGCGGATAATCGAATTAGTTGGAAAATGATTTGTCCTAGCGCTCCACATCATGGTGGTAGTTGGGAGAGTGTCGTTAAAAGCGTTAAGACACCTTTATTTAGAACAATTGGGGCTCAAATTCTGTCATATGAAGAGTTACTTACAGTTTTGACGCAAGTGGAAGCTCTTTTAAATTCTCGACCTTTGTGTACTTTGAGCTCTGATCCATCAGAGCCCGCGGCTTTGACCCCTGCACATTTTCTTAATGTGCGACCTTTGCACTACTTACCTGCTTCCGATACGGGAAACACCTTAGACCATCTTCTAAAACGATATGAATTGTTAGACAAAATTGTGGGGTCTTTTTGGAAGAGATGGCAAAACGAATATTTACATACTTTGCAAGCGCGTCGTAAATGGAACACTCCATCTCTACCGATTCAGGAGGGAACTGTAGTCGTTTTGATGCAAGAAAATGTAATGCCCTTGCACTGGCCATTAGGGGTTATAGTTCAACTTCTTCCGGGAAAGGACGGAACAGTACGCATTGTTAATGTCAAAACTAAGACGGGTATTTATCAACGGCCGGTTGTTAAATTATGCCCACTTCCTACACAATAAGGTTGGGTTGTAATTCATAAATATGTAGTTCGTAAGATGCCTTAGATTAATTAAATTATTTTTCTTTGCAAATATTTTCGAAGGTCCAGCCCTTCAAGGCCGGGGGGATGGTAACGCTAGTTGAAATTATTTAGTAGCATTTTTCTTATTTTAATTACTTGTCTGTGGAGTTGTCACTCTGCCAGTACTCGTTCGGTATCTGTGGTCGATGACGGCCACTGTCTGTCAGAAAAATGACAGCGCGCCTTTTGCAAAGATTTGAGCGCGCTTGACCGGTTTGACACATTACTTTTCGCTCCGAGATTCAGCCGCGCAGCCGGTACTTTTACGCTGGAATTCATGAAACTCTAGAAGGCCTAGAAACTAGCAAATCAAGAAGGAGCAAGCTTAAGGAAGTAGGTACCTACTGGAATTGGGCAGCCCGCGGGTGCCCACTATAATAAAGTCAAGAATTTCAAGATTCGCCGACGCCCGACAGTACTGGTAAGTACTTAGAAATTTTGCAGACAAGTCTTTTCCAAAATACAGTCCAAATCCATCATTTAAACATTATATCTGAACTGGCGATACCACTAGTAATGTTTCTTTTAGCCTATCTCTTATTGACAATGGAATTCGCCTAATGAGCTTAGTTACTGGTTGAACATTTTCTGTTAGTTTTATTTTATATGTACCTATTGTACCTAATCCTTTAAAAACATCTTTATTTATTTCTATAAATTTCTCTTTTTCTGTAATATTTGTATTTGTCTGCGATAAGACATTTATTCTATTTAATAAGTTTAATCGAATACAATCGGGCAACCCTATCACTGGTTGTACACTTAGGTTAATTACAGTAAATTGTATTTTCTTAACCTCTTACCTTTTACTAAACAATTGAGAATAAATTGGTTTTCCGTCTTCAATTTCTTACCATCATAAACAATCAGAATGGTTGATGAACGCTGTAAACATAACTTATTGTTCTTTTTAATGTCCTGAAACAAATTCAAGGGTAAAGTATTGCAATCTGCACCAGTATCTAACTTGAATGGTATTGTAATGCCGCTTATATTTATATTCTCCTTCCATTATAATTTTATATTAACAACAAGGTTTAAACTACCTATTGGATAGCTATTTTCACTGCTCTCACTGCTACTTCATTTTTTGCTTTCTAAACTATACGCTTTTTTCTTCTTTTGGTTTTTATTCCTGCACATCACAGCGAAATGGTTATATTTGTTACATATCCCACATTTTTTCCCAAATACTGGACATTTCCTGAATTCATGATTCTTCCCACACTTCGTACATTTTTTTTCCTCTTCATCCTTGTATGACACTTTTTGCTTCTTGATAACATTTAATTATTTCTCAATGTTCATTGCTTCATACTGAGTTTTCCCTATTTCTGCCGCTCTTCCATACTGTATCGCTTGCTCCAACGTCAAGTCATTCTCTCGCAGCAGTCTCTCTTGTACAATTTTATCTCTAATTCCAATGACTATCATATCTCTTACCAGTCGGTCTGCTTCTTTGAATTCACACAAACTATATTTTTTTTTTCAACTCTATTACAAAATGTTCAAAGGTTTCTGTTTCTCCTTTAAGCATGTTGAAAAATTTATAGCTGTTTCCAATAATATTCTCTGACGGTTTGATATGACGGCTAAATTCTTCCAATAACTTTTCTAACGTTTTTATGTTTAGATGTTCTATGCACGTGGTGTACATGTCCATGGCGTCCTCGCCGGCCAAATTCAAGAACAGTGCAATTTTGCGCTGTTCGGTCTTTTTATTTAGTCCAGCCGCTTCTAAATAGTTCAAAAATCTTAATTTGAACTCATTGATGTTTTCATTTTCCCCCGAAATTACCAAATTCTTTGGCGGTTGAAGTCCTTCCATTGTAATGTGATTTGTGACAAGTTGGATGCTAGATAAATAGCTTGTCCAGTCCACTCTGTTTATTCTTATATGCACTCGGCAGTCCACTAAGGTATTTATTTTATTGAACTTTTATTCCTCACACTTTTATACAGGGTGTTTGGTAACGTCTTGGCAATACGTTAAGGGGATGTAGGGGAGGTCATTTGCAACCAAATTGCCTATTATGACCCCTGTCCAAAAGTTAACCGTTTTCGAGTAATTCAATATTTTGTTTTTTTCAAAAATATGCCAAATTCAACTTTGAAAATTGAAAAAAAAAATCATTAATGCATAAAATAGTATGTTTTTTATTTTTATTTGGTTGCTAACACTTTAATACATAATAATCAACCATTAGACGGTGAATTTTTTCAGCAATTTTTAAATCAGAGCTACAAATCTTTCAAATTTTCATACTTCAACCAAGGTTTCGTTAACTTTAATAGGTGTTTTCTGCAAAAAAAACTTTATGGGCAGAACATTTTAAAAACATGTACAACTTATTAGCTATTAACGAGATACAAAAAGTTAGCAGATTATAAAAACTGAGTGAACAAAATACAATAACTGCGAAAAAGACAAAATTATTTTTAAATGAAAAATAACAATAATTGTTTAGGATTTACATAATAATTTACGTAACTAGGTTAATTACACCAAGACTAAGTAAGACAAGACTAAGTAAGAAGTAATCAAGACTACAGTTAATTTTCAAAATGTGAGCCTGTATTTCTTACGCACATGCGCATTCCTTTCCTTAACTGAGATTTTATAACATTCGTTGTCAAAGTATTTGTTATCGTATTTGCTGCATTTATTATTTTGATTCATGAGGTGACTTCCTGAAGGTCCACTGCTGGACATAGGCCTCCTCTAATTTGCACCACTCTGACCAGTCCTGAGCCTTCTGAATCCAGCGGATACCCGCTGTCTTCTTAAGGTCGTCAGTCCACCTGGTCGGGGGGCGTCCCGTGCTCTTTTTTCCGAGACGTGGTCTCCATTCGAGGAACTTTCTTCCCTAACGGTTAATGGTCCTTTGAACAATGTGGCCAGCCCATTGCCACTTCAGCCGGTTTATTCGTTTGGCATGTCGGTTATCCTTGTTCGTCTGTGGATCACTACTGACGCGATCGCGTGGAGAAATATCGAGCATAACCCTCTCCATAGCTCGTTATGTGACTTGTGGATTAGGCCAACAGTAAAGCACCACCTCTCGGAGTCGTATGTCATCGTCAGTCTCACCGTTCGTTAATGGTTAGACGGCAATTTTCAAAATCGATGGATTGGCAGAGGTCCGATTTCTTGGCCAGCAAGATGCCCAGCACCCTAATTCACGTAATTTAAGAAGTTCGATTGCAGTGCAGTTGCAGTGACGTTCCGATCAAAATAACACTTTCGTTATTCTCTTAGCTTTCGCGAGCGCTGTCAAACATGCTCGCGTCACGCGAGCGCTAGTCAAACACGCTCACGTCACAAATAGGTATTCTGTTGATGCTCGTCAAAATATCGTGTTTCCGATCGCAGTTTGAGGGTATTCTCATCAACTTTTAACGTTGAAATAACATCTCGGTACGAGTTTTTAAGGCGCGGTATGACTACGATTTAAAAACGTTGATTTCACTCACACAACCGCATATCTGCGTTAATCTAATGTTACATTTACGTGACGCTGAATAGGGTTCAAAATTGCAGAGCATATTTTTGCTAACAATGTAACTAGATTGCGAATAAACATTTAATTTGAGGGTTTTCCTTAGGTTATTCAAAATATACACATTAAATTCAATATCTGTCCGGTTTAAGTTTTAATAAAACCATATACGTATTATATTCTCAAAAAAAAAATATGTTGTTACCGCTGAAAATACAGAGAACTTCGACGATTAAGTTTATTTTTATATAGCAAATTACGATTTTTTATTGGAAATATCAAACAACTATTTAATATTCTATTCGGTTAACATTTTTCTTTAGACCTTTTTCTATGCTCTGTATTTTTTGCGTGCGATATTTTCATTGGGTTCCCTCGTACTCAAGCACCAAAGAAACCCAGTTTTGTGAATATTGAGATCACACCGCGCCTTAAGCAGTTTTGTTGACGCTTTCTTTAAGTTAGAAGTGATTCATTGCTTACTTTTGTCAATTAGACGTAGATTGAATTGAAGCACAAATCATTACTTTTTTTACAAAAAGTTTCACAAAAATCATTATTGGGATAATAAATAAATATTCTTCAACGTTTTTTAATGGAAACATAATAAATTGTATTTTATTAATTAAAATAAGTTTATTTGTTCTCTCATATGACAACACTAACAGAGAGTACTAAATAGCCGAAGAAAAGTTTGGCAGGCGCGCACGGCGCAGGATGCGTGCAGGAGAAGTGAAGTTCACGCGCAGTTTGCGTGCAGTCGACGCGCAGTTCAAAAATTACGAGAATACGGTTTAGACACTAAACGTCAACCAACGTCAACTTGATTGCCGCGTCACTGCAACTTGATTGCAGCGTCACTGCAACTCAATCGATGCGTCTTAAAGTTACGTGAATTAGGCTGCAGATCTGACTCCAATGGATGTCTGGGGACACATAAAGAGTCTAGTATGTCTTACTTATACCAACATTTGAGGAATTAAGAATCAAAATAATAAACGCAGCAAATATGATAACTAAAACTTTGACAACTAATGTTATAAAATCTCAGTTAAGGAAAAGAATGCGCATGTACGTAAGAAATACAGGCTCACATTTTGAAAATGAACTCTTCATTGCTGCTACTTGCTACTGCTGCTTGCTAGCGACATTTTTTTTTACACGAATAAGTTAATGCTTGACCACAATCCCACCTTATGGTAAGTGTAGATGTGGTCCAAGGTGGTGAGCACATTAACTTAGAAAAAGCCTATTCTATTCACTCTTTTCTTGAAGATATCCACGTCATAGGCTGGCGGGAACGCCGACGCGGGCAAGTTATTCCAGTCCTTCGCGGTGCGTATAACGAATGACGAGGCAAGCCGCGTCGTCCGCACCGGCGGGATGCTCACAATAAAAGGATGGATACCCGCCGTGCGTCGTGTCGTTCGATGGAGAAACGGAGATGGGGGAATTATCTCAAACAATTCCTGCGCACACTCTCCGAAATGTGCCCTGTAGAAAACCGAGAGGCTGGCTACTCTGCGCCTGTGCTCGAGGCTTTGAAGATTGGTCTCAACCAAATCTGGACCTGGACCAATGAGCCTCTTCGCACGCCTCTCCATCGAGTCCAAAGCAGAAAGGTGACATTTGGCTGCGCCTGCCCAAATGTGCGAATAGTACTCCACACACGGCTGAACCTGAGCTTCGTACAAGGTAAAGAGTTGCCTAGGTGTGAAGTACCGTCGCACCTTTGCAAGGACACCAAATTTCCTTGCAGCAGCCTTAGCTTTGGTCTCGATGAACCGCCCAAAGTTGAGTTTCGAGGATATCTCTACTCCTAACAACTGAAGGCAGTCGGTATAATCCAAGGACACATTCCGAAAAGTAGGAGCCAAGGTAAACGGGCTCTTCTTGGCGGTGAATAGACACGTCTGCGTTTTAGTGGCGTTGAATCTCACAAGATTGGCTTCGCCCCACTCGGACACGGCCCGAAGTGTGAGATTAACACTGTTAACTGCAATGTCTCAACTATACACTTGCTCTGATTATGCTCAAAGGCATCTAGACACGCGGCAGCATGTCAAGCCAAGTTCAAGCAAAGGAACTGGCTAGCCAGCGCCGAGTGTAATATTACACGAACCATCTGATGCCACTTTTGACCCCTCTATAACTCAAAACCTCTGTAACGTAAACACATAAAACTACGTGTGTTTAATTATATCCATAAGGACATGTAGAAGCCCAAATTTCATGAAGCTAGCTCAAACGGTTATAAAGATATGAAGGTCAAAAAGTCGTAAATTTTACTGACTGACTGACATATAATCCTAAACCTAACCTACTTCCAAATGACCTAGAAGGATGAAATTTGGAATTCAGCTCGGTAATTGTGTGTAAGCGTAGGAAAAAATCAAAAAATAAAAAAAACGTCGAAAAATAAGTGGTGTCCCCATACAAAAAAACTTGTAATATGCGCTAAGAAAATCACGCAGCGGAAAGCAAGAAAAAACATTAAATCTCAATACTTGCCTAGTTTTATTTACAAAAAGTAATGATATCCCACCAGAAACATAAATGTAAAAAGGGAGAGCCAAGTTCAATACAAAAATTATCCTTGGCTGTGGGCTTCGCCGCAAAAAGAATGGAGATCTAAACGAGTGCCAAGTTCTATGCAAAATCGAAATATGTATTTATAGGAACAAAATAACATTATGAACAAGTATTAAACTCTATTATTTATCTCATCAGTCATTTTATAAAGTTATTAGAAATTTTAATTCTGATAAAAACTGGCCAAGTCAAATCTAACCTACTTTAAGATCTCACATTTCTAAATAACAGCAATTGATGACACTGTTAAAATGTATCTAAAATAATCATAATCATCTTCATCAATCTACATTATCAGTCATGTCTATGATTAAAAAAAAATACAGTTCTCTATTCAATCACCACACGGACGTTTCATTATAGTTAATGTGCCCAGATTATCGTTTAATTCTCGCAGATAAAACTTGCAAATTATTGTTGTATAAGTTTACGCAGACTGAAAATAAACTGTGCTAGTGAAAATGAGTACGAACTACGTTGAGTGTGTAGAGGGCCGTGAGAACTATGCAGAGTGGGCTTTCGCGGCGGAGAATTTAATGCGAAAACCAGAGCAAAATTGATCCTAACGATAGATTCGTCGCTTTATGTATACATCAAGGAAGTCAAGAGTACAAAGGAGTTATGGGATAAGCTCAAACAATTGTCCGATGACTTGGGATTTACTAGGCGAATCAGCTTGTTGAGAACCTTAATCTCGATCCGTCTGGAAAATTGTTCATCTATGACATCTTATGTAACGCAAATTATAGAAACGAGTCAAAAATTAAGTGGAACAGGCTTTAACATTAATGATGAATGGGTCGGATCCTTGCTTCTGGCCGGATTATCTAAAAAATATTCGCCAATTGTCCATTCCACCTCACACATCACATAGGCTACAACCCCTTGATGTTATTTTCTACGGATCTTTAAAGGAGGCTTATAACCGATAATTTGATCTATACTTACGTCATATCCCACAATTTACACAGGCTCTTTAACAACTGGAATATTCCCATTAAATCCTCATAAGTTCAATGACAAAGACCCCATAGTCGCTTCTGAGGCCCCGTGCGTTGAAGAATGTTCTATCCCTATAACAGACTCGAGAGAAAACGAAGTTTTAAGTCAACCTTCGACTCGTAACTAGGAATTGCAATCCGGTGCAATTCAATCCGGTCGGATTTTACGAGATTTTCACCAATCCGGCCGGATCCGGATTGATCACGTGATCAAAATTTTTCCTTCTCGTTTCAATATAGAATGTTTTTGAGGTAATTTTTTTTTGGATTATAAAGGAACACAAATGCGTTAAGACAAAAGTAAATGCAACCGAGCCGTAATAAATACTCGCACAGGTCAAGTCAGGTAACACCTAATGACGATTATCTATACCTTAATATTAATAAGAGGAATGTACAAGAATGGACAAGATGAAAATCTTGTCGAATGTCCATTGTCCATGTCAAACCCGTACCGGTTGTTGTTGACGGTGCTGCTCTCGAAGTTGTAGATGAGTACAACATTACAGTATATTTACCTGGGACAAGTGATCCAAATGGGTAATTCCAACTTCGAGAAAGAAGTCACTCATAGAATCCAACTCGGATGGGCTGCGTTCGGGAAATGCGTCATATTTTGTCGTCCAAAACGCTACCTCAGTGCCTGAAGTCGAAGCTGTTGGAGCAGTTTGTGTTGCCAGTTATGACATAAGGATCCGAGAGGCTCTCGGATCAGAAATGATGAAGAAAGGTCCTCGAATGGAGAGAACGCCTCCGTTAAAAGGAGCACAGAACGCCCCCCGACCAGGTGGACCGACGGCCTGAAGAAGACAACAGGCATCCGCTGGATTCAGAAATCTTAGGACCTCAGCAGTGGACCTCTAGTCCGACAAGACAACTGTAATTTTAATTAGAAGTAGAACAGGATGTCAGTTGATGTCTTCTAAAAAATATATCAATTGCTATATTTTTCCACTTCATCTTCTTTGAGAAGGGAGCAAATAATAAGTGTAGGTACATGTATACGAGTACAACTACACATCTTTATATGTTTAAAGGAGTTTTTCTGTTGTCATGTTATCGCGCATCAATTGAAATACACATATAGCTTACACTACACCTACATCCATTTGTGGCAAATATTACAAATATTAAAAAGAAATAATATTAACGAAAATATAATTTCACGCTTTTATAACTTTCAACTTATCCATTCAGTAATTTATATTGTACATTACATCCCAGTTGAACGTTAGGAATACTCGATTGCAATACTAGATTGATTACAAAATTTATACCAGGCATTCAAAGCATTTACACTAGCAACAGGGTGATTATTTTACCAAAAATTGGCGTGACCGGATCCGGTATACTCTCCGGATCCGGTATAAGTAAAAAACGTCAGATCCGGCCGGATAACCGGATCCAGTTTTCCGGATTGCAATCCCTACGTAACTGGGAAGTGATAGCATCGACTAGCAAGGACAATTTGGGACAGCAACCTTCAACAAGCAATAACCATGTACATAAATTGTGAAACAAATGACGAAATAAATCACCACAATGGTTTCGGAAATGTAAATCTGAGATGAGAAAGGAAAAGGGAAAGTAAGTAAAACTCAACAATCCCAAATATTAACTGCTACATCACTGAAAGATTTTTTTGAAGAAAAGGCTATGAAACGAAAGGAAGAAGCAAAGCTCACAAAAATCAAAGATATTAGAGGATAAAAAAATAACTAAAATGAATCTATTTCAATCAAGTTCATCTGATTGAAACAGGTGCATTATGATGAGAGTGGTGATAGTGACATAGAAAACACAGAAGTCCCACAAATCACTCAGAATAAACATGGCAGTGTTTTTTTTTTGCCCTAAAAGTGACATTCACTTTTGACTGCAGATTTCTACTCAATAGTTCATTAAAAATGCTAGAGTAGAACTCCCACGTGTCAATTATGTATACTTTTTTTTAATGTTTAAAGTTTTCAAAGGTCAAGAGATCAAAATACTAAAAAAAAATTCGTAAAAAAAAAACTTAACATTTTTTTTGAGTTTCGCTTGTACTGCAGGTTTATGAAGCAATTCTAGATGCATACTTTCCCGTTTTTATTTTATAGATAATGATAATAGAAGCCACAGTAAAAATGTTTTACCGAAATCAGTATTTATTTTTTTAATATTTTTCTATCTCGAAGTAGAACCTCTGTCTGGTACAAATACATTCCTTATACTAAGGTTTATCATCCACAAAAAAAATACTGTCAACTTGGGCCTAGGTTTCGAGAAAACGATTTTCAAAAGTTTAAGTTAGGGTTGCCACTTTTTTGACTTTTATTATCAAAAGTAAGCAGCTTTTTTAACTCAAACAATACTAACTATTAATATTAAATCATTATTAGCTGAAATTGTTAAACACAGTGACTACTGTCTATACATATATGTATATCATCCTGGTCGCAATAAATTGCAATGTTTGGCATTTACTCCAGAGCAGTCGCAGAAAAATATGTTGCGACGTATGGGTGGCCAAGGGTGGTCAAGAGATCATCGATTCCAATACTCTTCCGGTAGGTATGCTCTCCGAACAGGTAGCAGAATCAAGAAATAAATTCTGGCGTAGAGACAGAGAGCAACACTGCCGAAAAATAGACCGCAAAAAATCCTTTTTTTTCTCTTCCATCGGGCATTAGAATCATCAGATCCGGTAATTTCACAGCTTCGCATCCATCGTCGACAAAGATTTTCTAAAAGTCTTCCTCTGTCATCTGCTATCCGAGATTTATTGAAGGCTGCTGACGGAAGAAAGTATCTGGCATGCAGATAAGAATGAAAAAGCAGAAGAGCGCTCGCGGGACGACAGTAATGAAGATTATATTTTCGATTCAATAATGTTAAGCAACGAATCAAATTTATTTCAATAATCAATTTTATTAAATTATTAATTCATTTATTTAATACGAGTAACCGCCCTCGCTTTGCTTCGGTTTTCTTATTTTTTTACAATTTATTGGAGTTTTATTAAGGATTCCTAATTTTTTTAAATATAATATAGCCTATGTTACTCGGGGATAGTGTAGCTTCCCAATAGTGAAAGAATTTTTGAAATCGGTTCAGTAGATTCGGAGCCTATTCAATGCAAACAAAAAATCAAATCTTTCCTCTTTATATATTAGTATAGACAATATATTTACATAACATTTCACATATTTAATTATATAACGTAATAAAATTATTGATTTGCTTTGGTTTGATTTTATTTAAAAATTTAGTTTCTTTTTAGAGAATTTAAGTAAAAAGTTTGTTTTTTTAAATATATTGACATTGTTTTGATCCTCAATCCTCAAATCCCAAATTATATTTAAGGAATAGATTGAAAGATTAATTATTCAAGATTTGGATCAATAATGTTTTTTTTATGGTTTTTGGTTTTTAAAAAGAATTACCTACGTATTGCATTGATAACCTCCTTTTTTGAAGTCGGTTAAAAAGCTTGTCTCGAAAATATATATTCAATCCATCCATCATGAGCATTTAACGTCGCTTCGAAAGCTGAATCGGATTCGACCTTTTTGTGATAACTAGAGACCGGATTATATGCATTTGCATATTTGCATATGCATTTGCATATTTAAGCCATCCTCAGCGGTAACTGCATATTTTACTTAAAATCTAAATATGATGCATATTATCGTGTCAAATTGATAGTTTTGGAACTTTTGCCAGAAACTATAAGTACTAATATCCCACCAAAAAGGTTTGCATTTATAAAAATATTAAAAAACGGGGCAAGTGCGTGTCTGGTCACGCGCAATATAGGGTTTCGAAGTAGTTTTCTTTGTTTGGGTTCCTAAAAATTATCATTTTATTTTGCATATTTTACATATCGACGGTCCCTAGGTACATAAAGACATGTCAAAAATGGCATTTTTTTTTTACTGCACAATTGGCTTTAAATTTTCCATATGCACAGTCCTGTATTTTTTTTATTTTTTTATATTACGTATTTAACGTCATTTACAAAACGTATATGAGAATAAGTGTCGTAGATGCGGATATCTATACGTATCGTTTCGTACGGTGTTTTAAAATGCGCGCCACTCGGTGCGAACGCGGTCTTGTCTGACATAACGTCATTCACGGCGGAAGTTCCCCAATGTCATGTCGATGCTTGTTCGCGTGGTAAAATATTAATGTTTTGATGCAGTTTAGATTTAGTGGTGTGTTTTTTAGTTATAAGACAAGTATTCATAATATTACCTGCAACAATACTGCAAAACATGAATAACAGTAGACCAAAGTTATTGGTGGATATTGCAAACTCCAGAAATGATATTTTATGCGTTTTTGAAGCACAAGACTTAATTAATTATATTATTATTATTATTATTTATAATTCTATTTTATAAACTGTTTTCTTCTTTCCTGCGTATAAAAAGGTATCATAGACATGTCTGACTTGCTTTTATTTTAATGTCAGCGTAGAAACAGTCATCTATCAGTTTTTCTAAGAAAATATAAAAAAAGAAAATATGTATAAATACCATTATAAAGTTCCTAAAGCTAATAAAACATTAAAGAAAAAAAAAATTATAATTATACATATAATTATTTCTAGAGCGGTTTGAACATAAATAACGCTCTCCTGTAAACCTCGGTTTTTGACATGTCTTTATGTACGTAGGGACCGTCGATATTTTCGTGCATATTTCAAGCATTTTTCATGCATATTTGCATGCATATAACAAGCTTTTTATGTTGCATATAATCCGGTCTCTAGTGATAACCCTTAATTTGGATTTTTGACCTCAGTACATTAAAAGCGTTTTCTCGAAACCTAGGCCCAAGTTGAAAGTAATTTTTTTGTGGGTGATAAACCGTAGTATAAGGAATGGATTTGTACCAGACAGAGGTTCTACTTCGAGATAGAAAAATTATAAAAAAAGAAATACTGATTTCGGTAAAACATTTTTTATTGTGGCTTCTATTATCATTATTGATAAAATAAAAACGGGAAAGTATGCATCTAGAATTGCTTCATAAACCAGCAGTAAAAGCGAAACTCTATTATGTTTAATTTTTTTTATGAATTATTTTTAGTATTTTGACCTTTAGACCCTTGAAAACTATAAACATTTTTTTAAGGATACATAATTGACACTCTGCCGTTAAAAGTGAATGTCACTTTTTTAGGGCAAAAAACACTGTGCATGGAGATGGGTTTAGCTGCATGATATATTGAAGAGGGCAATGTGCTGGCCCAAGTCGCTATCGCTGCGATTTTTGCACGGATAAATATTTAGATTTGTGCTATAGATTACATCTTTAAGTTCTTTGTTCGGTTATAAAAGTCGTAAAAATCTTTAAACTTTTAATTGTTAATTTGTACTTGTCATATTCTGCTAAAAATGTTTTAATTTTTATTTTATTTATCACTTTTTTGTTTCAGAATTGCCCCCATGGGCTGACTCTCTTTGTCCGCACATGTGGTAATTGGAATCAAAGTTACTTTTTTTATAATAAAGGAAATATACTAGTCTTACTGGATGCTAGATTAGTTTTAGATTATCTACATTTACTAATATTATAAAGAGGAAAAATTTGATTGTTTGCATTGAATAGGCTCTGAAACTACTTAATCGATTTAAAAAAATATTTCACTGTTGGGAAGCTACACTATCCCCGGGTAACATAGGCTGTATTATATTTTCAAAAAAATTAGGGATCCTTAATAATTTATTACGGATTATTAACAATAAAACTCCAATAATATAACCCAGGGTGTATAAAAATAAAAAAACCGAAGCAAAGCGAGGGCGGTTACTCGTAATTAATAATACTTATTCAAATTAAGACTTATTTTGTGATTTATACAATGAGTTTTCCTTAAGTGACTCTCCATTCACCCCCTCCCCCCCTTCCCTACCTACATACATAACTTACATTCGCTTTTTCTCATAAATTGCCGGTAAAACGTCGAGGGCTGTGAGTTTCTTTTAAGAACTGGTATTCTGGTAGATAAAAAATTATGACGTGCATAAGTGTATCAGTGATATCTATATGAATAAATTATTTTGACTTTGACTTTGAACCGGTCCCGTTTTGTAACTTTTTTTTGGATTTATTTTATTGTTAGAAAATAAATAAGTGGGAATGTACGTAGTAATTAAATAATAATGTAAATAATAATAATGTACGTACTACGTAGAATGTACCTACCTACGTAGTGTGAGCATAATTTCGTTCTGCCATTTAATAGGCATGATGACAGTAAGTAAAAATCACTAAAATTATGTATTTATTTAATGAAACCCTATTAATGGATTACAAAACACGCATTTATCGTATTATTATTAGCGAGATAAACAATATTTTTGATAAAATAAAACTATAAAATACAGCAAGCCGCCATCTTGGCTAAAACGCCAGTCAGTCTCAATAAGCGCGAATTACGGCACGCTTCTTAAAACAAATGAATATCACCATACTAAAAATGATGTATCGTCTTTTGTTTTCCTGAGGCATGACGTCAACACCACGCCATGACAGTTTGAAGTGAATTTTAAAGTTATAATTTGAAATCATTGAACTAGTATTACTAGCGTATAGAACAGACACCGCGAACATTGGGTTCGGGGGTGTGCATTGCAGCCGGCCGGCTGCATTTCATTCTGTCACTCGGCTGCGCTCATTTCGGCCGCATGCCAAAATTGTTTATGAAAAAACTGAAAAAATGCCGTCGTGCGTAATAAGAACGTATCACAATTGCACGACAAAAAACAAAAAAGATAATGGTATCACTTTATCATCGGTAAGAAAACAAAATATTAACTTAAATGAACTAAAACGAATTTAATTAAATTATTGTGCAATGTTCCCGCCATTTTGGAATAAAAAATTATAAGGAGGGTTTGAACTTGGCAAGCCACTAGCGTGTTAATGGAATATATAAACTTGCTTAAGTTGCCGTCTTGGTTCGGCAAGTGTCATATACAAAGTTACTCTATGGCAAGTGTTCAAACGAGGCTTCTAGTTTGAAAAGAGAACGGAGGGCAAGCCGGCAGTGGAACACACATTTTGTTTGAGATGTCTCCTCTATGTATGTATCTCAATATTTGAAATGTATTTATTTTATACTAAACCTTATTTTTTTGCGGAAATATGATATACGTTGTAATTATAATATATTTCCCAACAATATAGAACAGTATTTCAAAATCAGTCATCATGCCAATTCTGGAAGAAATGCTACGTGCGGTGGGTATGCTCGAAGCCGGGTACAACGTAAAGTTGCTGCAGCTGGCAAATCTAAGCAGTTGGTTAGGTATCTGCAAATTGTAACTGACCTCGTTCTGATATGGAACACCATAACTGCTGAAAAATGTCGTCACAAGGTGGTTGAAACCATTATTGCTCCGCTCCGGCTGCAAATGGATGAAGATTTTGTTGGAGCACATACCGCATGGTCGGTAATTAAATTTTTTCGTAAACATGATATTGCTGTCCTGAATTGGCCTCCATATCGTGCGTCATGAATTTTCTCGGCTGGATGGCGTTTGAAGAGATTATTCAGCATTTACGCAAAGATTTTTTGCGTCTTTCACGAACTTGGTGCAGAATTCTCCAGGCTACTCTAGACAACCAAATTTTAAGCATGACAAGGCGGTGCAGAGCCTTAGCCAATACATTGGAGGTCAAACTGACTAATAATTAATGTCACTTACACAATCATAAAAATGTCGACCTACCCATTAATGGCCCACTACTGAGCACGTTTCTCTCCTCTTGAGGAGGCCTAGAGCATACTGTTGGCAATTTTAAGTACCGGCAGTCTGTACTGCCTGTACTGCCATCTGTGGTTACCGACGAGAACTACTTTAACATAGTGATTGAGGCGCCCTTTGACAGTTGAAGAAAAAGAGGGGCGTTCCGGCCGAGGCTTCCCCGCTAAGAAGCAATAGTCCATTGAAATGTTACATTTTATAGGCCTTACCTTGCGTTTTTTAGAGGACGCAATTTTATTTTTTTGATGTGTAGGGGGGGTCAGTGTAATGCTAAAACCAAGTTTGTGGGGTCGCCACCCTTGTCCCACGGCCGCCATCTTGAAAATAGGGGTTGAAATGGTTTTTACGATATATCTCTTAAACTATTTATTTGATAAAAAAATTTGTTAACATTTTTTGTTGCAAATTAAATTCTCTACAATTTTGGTCCAGTAACTTTTTGTCATAAAACTATAAATAAAAAAGTTATAAGTGAAAATGTTCAGAAAAAAATGTATCCTTCTATGCATTATTTCAAGCTCTTGCGTGCTTTTGATGTCATTTAAATGTATGGAACTATTGTTGGATCTTACAGATCGTACACTTTGGTGGAAATAAATTTCAGTATTGCCATACAAAAAATAATAATTTTCATACAAATGCATCCTTCTATGCATAATTTCAAGCTCTAGCCTGTTTTTGATGTTATTAAAATGTACTAGACTATTGTTGGATCTTACAGATCGCACACTTTGGTGGAAATGAATTTTAGTATTGCCATACAAAAAATAATAATTTTCATACAGGATACATTATACTTCTTTGCATAATTTCACGCTCTAGCCTGCTTTTGATGTTACTTAAATGTATAGAAAATGTTCACATTTTCGCTTATAACTTTTTAGGGTTCCGTAGCCAAATGGCAAAAAACGGAACCCTTATAGATTCGTCATGTCTATCTGTCTGTCTGTCTGTCTGTCTGTCTGTCTGTCCGTCCGTATGTCACAGCCACTTTTCTCCGAAACTATAAGAGCTATACTGTTGAAACTTGGTGAGTAGATGTATTCTGTAAACCGCATTAAGATTTTTACACAAAAATAGAAAAAAAACAATAAATTTTGGGGGTTCCCCATACTTAGAACTGAAACTCAAAAATGTTTTTTTCATCAAACCCATACGTGTGGGGTATCTATGGATAGGTCTTCAAAAATGATATTGAGGTTTCTAATATCATTTTTTTCTAAACTGAATAGTTTGCGCGAGAGACACTTCCAAAGTGGTAAAATGTGTGTCCCCCCCCCCTGTAACTTCTAAATTAAGGGAATGATAAAACTAAAAAAAAACTTCCAACGAAAATTGGTTTGAATGAGATCTAGTAAGTAGTTTTTTTTTAATACGTCATAAATCGTAAACCGCAAAAAACATTGATCAAAGTTACAACGAACTACAAAAACTTTTATATTATGTTACTTGCTGCTACGGAACCCTTCATGGGCGAGCCCGACTCACACTTGGCCGCTTTTTTATTTATAGTTTTACGACAAAAAGTTACTGGACCAAAGTTGTAGAGAATTTAATTTGCAACAAAAAATGTTAACAATTTTTTTTTATCAAATAAATAGTTTAAGAGATATATCGTAAAAACCATTTCAACCCCTACTTTCAAGATGGCGGCCGTGGGACAAGGGTGGCGACCCCATAAAATTGGTTTTAGCTTTACACTGACCCCCCCCTACACATCAAAAAAATAAAATTGCATCCTCTAAAAAACGCAACCCCAAATGTAACTTTTCAATGGACTACAAGGCGAAGGAGGATTCATTAACTGCTCTTGCTTTGAGTCGTGCAGTGTGCTGCGATTAGTTGCTAATAATTTATCTGTAATATAATACCACCTATTCGGATTCAAGTTAACAAACGTGCATCGCCATGAACACGTATTTATAAGAACAGTTTTATGAAGAACATAACCTATTGCTAACAATACTCCACCACGCTGCTCCAGTGCGGTGGAGGGATTAGTGGCCAACCCGAGTGTCGGAAGTTTTCAAACCGCCCGAGGGCCTCCGACATGGCTTAACGACTGTTATCTAATGATAACAACCGGGACCGACGGCTTTACGTGCCCTCCGAAGCACGGAAACGCTCAAGAAATTTTGCCACTAGCGGTCACCCATCCAACTACCGTCCGCGCCCGCTGTTGCTTAACTGTGTCGATCACATAGGATGAGCGCTTCATTAATTAAGTTTAATTTTTTCGTTGATATGACTACAATTTTATTTTAAATTATAAACATATAACATTTTTTTTATCGCAATTTTAAGTACCTATACCTGAGTCTTATGGTGCGTCCAGATCTAACGAGTACGCCACTCGCGAATGAAAATGTAAATGTTGCGAATCAAAATGTAAGGCGCGCAGTCGGTGCGGGAATATGAAATGCACGCGCGCAGGTAGCGGTCGCATTCGCCAGATCTGGACGCACCCTAAGACTTAGCTGATGTATAGTTCCGCCGCTGTATCTTGGCGCGTCTGAACTTCGCGCAGAACGCTGCGCAGTAACATAATTCGCCAATACTCGATACGCGGTGTATTATGTCTCAGTCATACGTTAGCATTCGTTAGCATGTTCGTGTTGCCATCTCTGTCCTACATGCGCTAAAGTTCGCAAAGCGCAGACGTGCCAAGATACAGCGGCCGTACTGTATATGTGTAAAGAAAAGTGATTGGATCAAATATCATAATTTAGATTTCTAAGTGTAATTTAGAATGTGTTACATACAATATGTTTACTTAACGGGTCAATCTAAAATAAAGCGGTTAAACAGTTAAAACCAAAGTTACATGTTTCAAATATTTAATATGTATAGCATTTTACATCACGGCGATCCACAATAAATCAGTTATCGATAAAACATACAGCAACTTATATAACAATCATTTACATAAAAAAAATCAATAAAAAAAGGCCGTGGAGTCGACAATATTTACATGCTTGTGACATGAAGCATAAACAACAGAACTGCCGTAACATTTTATTCCTTTCAGTTGTTATTAACAAAATAAATAAACCATAATCACGAAGGGTTTGTTTTATTTTATCACTTAAAAATCTTACCGAAAGGAATATAATATTATAGCAAAAGGAAATAAACATATTTGTATAGTTTAAAAATTATTTTCGATACTTAAAGGGCAAAGTAAGTACCTACCAACAAAGGGCGGTAGCAGAATAAGGCTGAGAAAGATTAAAAATATATTTGTTCTATTAAATATTTATCATATATATTTAACTTATACTATACATACAACTAAACTGTAGAATTCAGTATAAATTGATGTTTTATATACAAAGCATTTTTTTACATTTTTACAATGTCATGAAAAGATGTATGTATGATAATAAAAATATTTTGCACGCACATACAATAGACACATTCGTATGGGAGCGAATGCATGTTGAAATGCCTATACATACACCTATCAAAGATGCGACTTTAATAGAATTTATATAAATGTACACATTATTTTTAATTACATATTATTATGATTATAAGATATTTGAACTTGAGATTCTACCGCGTTCCTACGTCCCCTTTAAGTATCGACAACTAAAAAACCATTAGACTATCTATTGGGGCCCGCCTAAACGTACGCGAATGGCGAGCGGAAGCGATTTCGACGCCAGGCGCCAATAGAAGGCCCGGTGGAAACCTCTGCGGGGAAGAGATTCAATATCCTTCTATAGTCCAGTTTTAGACGAATCCTACTTGGTAAGTAAAAGACCCTGTAAGATTAAACAATCTCACTTATAAAACGAAAAGTATTTCAAGGCAGATAATCATTTAATGCCAAAGCATTTTTTTTGTTTACTGTTAATTATTTTTTAAACTAGATTACTATACACACGAACGACACGACGCACGTACGCGATACGGACGACGCGGTTTGCATCGTCATTCATTATGCGCACCGCGAAGGATTGGAATAGGTTTCCTGCGTCTGCGTTCCCGCCCACCTATGACGTGGATGACTTCAAAAAAACAGTAAATAGCCTTTTATTATGTTAGTGCGCTCACCATCCTGGACCACATCTCCACTTACCTTCAGGTGGGATTGTGGTCAAGCATTAACTTATGTTAAGTAAAAAAAAATCAATAAAAAGTAGCGCCAAGATGTTTACCAAAAAAGACTGTCTAAAAAAATTTACTATACACCATCTTTCTACTTTTGTGACTGCTGTTGGTTGCTTGTTATCACGTTGAGAATATGCATAAATCGCTTGGTGAAATAAAATACAACTAAAAAATTTGTACCTTCAAGATATCGTCATAGTTATAAATGTCACGAAAAGACACTCTGTCTTGTCTCGTCTCTAATAAGATAGAACTTTTATATTTTTCTTTTGGAACATCGGACACCGGGCCTTACTACAAGAACGCGACGCAATGCAATAAGAGCCTCGCCTCATTTTGGCCAATGCCTTATAGATTTCTATGTTAAATTCATATAGGTACATCACATAGTCTATGTTTTACATCGTAATTCTAACGCGGTCTCATTTAAATATTTCGGGCAAGGCATTTATAGTGTACGGGACATTTGCAGTTCTTGCATTCGGTCTAAAAATATTAATATTCATAAATCAAAGTTTTTTGATACAAAATGTCGTTCATTTGAGATCATTTGCATTTTTTAGATTTGAGACAAGTTAACTTATACTGGTACTTACTTTAAGGTAAACTATTAAAAATTTGAATCAGGTACCGACTTATTTTAATATTAACCACTTATGTACAGTTTGTCGAATAAAAGTGGAGACATGTCAAATTTTAATAAAATCTTAAAAATCTGATAGGGCAACACTGTTATCTGTAATAGAGTAAAGCGGGGAATTCATTAGACGGACATACCCACGGGCAAGTCTGCAGACATGCCCGCCGGGCCTCGCTACTATAGGTCTGTGCAATGTTTGCTAGTGTAGGACCGTTGCAGTCAGTCTGGCAGACTTGCCTGTTGCAAGTCCGCGCGATCTCATTTTGTCTTTGTAGTCTAAGCAATAAGTTCAAAATTCCGGTAAAGGTCAGACATGCCCGGCCGTACTGCCCGTAGGCAAGTCCGCGTAGTGAATTCCCCGCTTTAGGTGAGGCACAATATGACATATGAGATATGACTTTTATAGTATATGTATTTGTACTTCACTTATGAACGTTGCCATATCTGATATTTTAATGTTTATTAAAATTACACATAATATTCACATTTCTACGACGCATTGTATGTTCTCTGATTCTCTTTAGTCAGAACTATTCATTTAGAACTAGATATAGTTGTATTCAATCAAAAATATGCTTGAAAAATAATTCCATTCTGAATACAATTATTTATCAGGTTACAAAAAAAGCAAACGCCCCGCGTTTACTAAATATATTTATTTACTTATAACATTAATTGTCTATACTACATTGCTTTATACACACATAGATATTAAGATGCAGCTAAAGATGGATTTGTGCATGAGTGAGATGGCTGACCTGTTTTCCCTCCAAATTAACTTTTTCCAGAAGAGACAAAAGATATGAAAAGTCATAAAGAAATATTGTCCAGTCTTAATGATCATTAAAAGGCAGCAAAAACATGTCTTTGTTTTTGGCATCAATAAATATGTTTACATAGTATTGTTAGGTGGAACAGTGTAACTTTATGACATTTTTCTTATTATTGAATCAGTATTGAAATCTTACTATACACAAGTACAATCTTATTCATCACCCAACAAGCCTTACGTAATTTTTTTCATAAAACCGCTGGTATTACCAAGGACCTAACTACACAAATTCACTTCCAGGCACCTCAATATCTATGTTAAAACATACCGCAACCGGCAATCAGTGATACATTATTAGTCTGTGACACTGACCACGAATACGAATACTATAAAAACTATATTATGTCGAATATTACAAATTAAAATAAATGTTTGGTTTAAAAAACCTATGATACACACATAAAAAAAAATTATCTATCTGTGCAAAGAATCTGAGATTTTTTACAGAACATTTAAATCCTATATACACAAATGAGTAATCCAGGCTTTGAAAATGTTGCATGTCTTTTAAAATATATACTTATATAAAATTAATGTTGAAATCATATTAGGTAGTCAACATTTTCTACAATGAGTAGCTAATCTTTAAAAAAATTGCTATAATATGTATAATGGCTTATACTCATTTATTAATAGAGACAAGAAAAACCCTGTTTTCTTTTTAAACACATAACCGTACCCGTGGTCACCTCACCATTAACTTTCATCTAGCTTTTATTTATACAAAACGAAAACGCTATAATATCTCTAAACAACAATAATTATATTACAGGTACCCATTGAAGAATAAAGTTAAATCATATTCCAATGTATACCAATTCATCTTATGATAAAGGACACTTAAAGACTGAGGCACCTATAACCAGACTCAAATAGTACTTTTTCATCACAAAGTTTTCACATAATGTATTACTATTCTCTTATTATCTGTGGATACAGCTCAGGACATAAATCAAGTGGAATCCTAAATTATTCTATAATTAATCCTAACAGTAGGTCTTAACAATCAGTTAGGAACATAATTCTCACTCACCAATACCACTAATTAATATAAAACAAATTCACGTTCAGATCCACTGTAGGATTTAGTCCTCTGAATTCCCGAGCTATTTTTCTTTAACCCATTAATGGCCCATTTTAAATTTTGTTTTTTTTTAAATAACGCTACACACTCATAGCCCCACACTAGGATTCCCTGTGTCGTGGGTGCCATGGACAACACACTAGACAAGGACATTCACACCCAGACCGAGAACAGAAATTCAAACTCATCATTCAAATTTCCGCCTCGCTGGGAATCGAACTCAGGACCCTTGTGGCGGCGATCCGACATGGTAACCATTGCGCCACACAGGTCGTCAGGTCGCCCATTACTGATCTTCTCTTAAATAACCACTGACATTTAGACTTCCACTCTCACCTTCAGTGTCTAGTACATACTCTGTTTCTTCTGCTAACATGTACGGGGCCATCCATAAATTACGTCACACGTTAAAGGTGGGGGGGGGGGTCGATGTAGTGTGACATTGTGTGACAAGGGGTAGAAGGGAAATTACTTATTGTAAAAAAAGGGGTCCTAAATTTCGTGAAGTCACTTTTCATGTATAGGTAAATATAAAAAAAATGGTAATAAAACTTATTTTGGAACTGCGGTTTTAATTTAATAATTTTAGTGTGACGTAATTTATGGATGGATAATGTATAGGTTTGTGGAGGGGATAGTGGCGGACCCAAGTGAAGTTTTCATGCCGCCTGAGAGCCTTTGACATACCTTAACAACTGTTATCTTACGATAACAATCCTGAGTTATTTAATTCCAATAAATAAATACTATCCTTAGTACACCTTTTTTCAGAGGGTCCCATTGTAAGTATATTATGAACAATGTACTCGTAATCTACATCGATCTATAATTCATATTGTAGATTTTGTGTATGTCTAATTTCAAATAATAATCGCTGTTTAAATTATACTAATGTCTCTCTGTTAACTGTCTTAAAACATATGTATTTGCCTTTAATTTCATAAATGAAAACAAAAGCTAATGTATTTTTTCAACAACATCAATTATACAAATATGGTGCCAGCCCTGTCTACTAAACAAAACTTTGAGATTTAACTTTTTTCTTCAACTGTACATTAAAAAATCAGTTCATATGTACAAAAAACGTTTATTTAATCCTTAATACTAACAATCTGTCGAATCTTATTTTAATAAAATAGTTTCCAGCGGTAAATAACTTTAGATTTGCATCATAAAGTCCGATTTTCTATTCTGTATCCATATTTGTTGAGACCTGTTCAATCACTATTGGTTGAAAATGCTACAGTAAAGTACTGTTAAGTCTTATAAGAAGGTTTTATAAAGCTTTTTCGTCATTTTGTTAGCACTTAGCATGTATAGGTCAAATCTTGAAACTGAATTAGAACTACTTCCTCTTATCCAACAGAGATGAAATGCATGTTACTTTAGCTCCAATGACAGTACATATTTAATGGTGATATGAAAATATGCTCAAGGTATGGTCCAGAAAAGGAAAATCATCAATGTATTAAATTACAGACAATTTTTACAATTACAATCATTCATTCTAAACTCCATGATAATATCATTCTAACTGTCGCGCTCAAGGATGGCTCCACACCAGAAACTCTCCTTAGCAGTTAACAATTTTAAAGTAAAAAAATTTAAAGCTTGTTTTTAAAAATACTTTTTGAATATAAAAAAGTCAACTAAGACCCTTTCACACAACTTTGACAAAATGGTAAAAGAATATTTTTTCAAGTCTTTACTGTTATTAGCTGAATGTTAAATTCCAATATGCTATGCTGCTATAACTTCTAGCACATGAAACCTTATTTTAACTTATTCAAAAAGCAAACATTTATCAATCTTGATATCCAAAGTACATTATTTTTATTGGCTTGATAAAAATAAACTTACCAAAACTATAAAAGTTAAAAGTAACAACAAAGTACATTCACTGATTGCAAAAAAATTACTGATTAAAAATAAAAGCAATTCAAGTTAAAAAAATTGTTTGACCTTGACATGTTGAGAGTAGACACGTTGAGACGTGCAATTATTATTCAATGCAACAATAGTGAACAGGTCTTCAACATTCCTATCAATGTTACTCCAAACATTAATTTGTCTAGTAGTGTTAGGGGCCATTCATTAATTACGTAAGGTTGCCGAGGGGGAGGGGGCTCCTCAAAATCTCTACATACCCTTATGTTGTAAGCTTGTAGGGGGGAGGGGATAAAGTCTAAAACCAGATTACTTAAGGGGGAGGGGGAGTCCGTGAAATGTGCCTTTACAAGGGGGTACGGGAGTCAAAAATAGCCAAAATTGTCCTTACGTAATAAATGGATGGCCCCTTAAGCCTTGCTTTAAGACCAGTCTCTAATTACATAACAGAGATAAATTCATTAGTCTAATACCGCATTGCATTAATAACGATATAACACCTGTCTGGGGTAGTCGATGGTCAAGTGAGTTGACACTTAGCACTGTCAAAACATGTCATATTGAGAAGGATAAGTGCAAAAAACTGTAACAAAACTTTTGACATTAAACTATGAACAGTTGAAAATTTTGACAGAGGCATAAGTTTATTGTAAAACGCCCCAACTCAGACTCACTTAACAGTTATTTAAATTGCTCTTTACTACAGAATCACAAAAATTCACTCTTAAAGTCAGTTTACGGACAATTAAAGTTAAGTATACAAATACCTTTACTTATATAATGTTGATTAACTTTGAAGTTTTTGAATGTCAAGCCAAAACCACTCATCATTGACATTGTCAGTTAGCAGTACTGCCATAAATAAAATGGCGTATATCTATCATAGTTCTAAAAGCATTAAAATAAATATTATCTTTGATTTACTACCAACGTATTTTACGTGTGGCTACACTAACACTCCATCGTTAAGATTATCTATAAGGTTATTTGACGTTGGTCCGCACTAGGGTCACTTAAATCTGACAATATGACTGAGATGAACCTATACTTAACATATTTAATTTTAATTAGTTATGGACTCCTTACGACTCAATAAACGAACCTTTCTGAGTTGAGGCGTTAATCTTTCTACTGCCAAAGAATGAGGTAGACATTTACATCTTGAGTCTTAACTGTCAATTTTCAATATTTCATCTCAATTCCTCACTGATGAAATGACACACCTCCATACCTTTTGTACTGCCAAAAATTGCAAAAGTGAATTGATTCTTATAAGTGACAAGCAATTTACAATCGTATCAACATCCCCAATGCCATATAACTTCTTGCATAGTAACACTTGTATAGTATTCAAGTATACCTTATAGTTTTCATTTATTCTCCAAAAAAATTCAAATACTTCACGTTTTTCTTTTTGTTTGCTGTCATACATGTCATTTCTGTGTATTGTTTTTTTAATGTATTTTTCTATGAATGGCCGGTTTACAAGGACACCACAAGGAGTTTGTAATTTCCTAATATAGTACTCGCACTCACTCTTACTTATGTCTTAGGTCTTTAATCACTAATGGTTACTTTAATCGCTCCTTAGTAAAGAATCACCTTACAAATTCTGTACTATGGAGCGATTTAAGTAACCGTTAGTGACTCTGAGTTGGGGTATACGTGTGAGTGAGTGCCTAATATGTCAACAATTGCAACAAAATACTGCAACTACTATAGGCATCAATTACATTGCTGTATTTTGATAGAAATAACTTCCAAGTTATGATGACTATCAACACAATATTTTACATGTAGCAACTTGTGTACAATATATTTGTTTTGAAGAACAATGTTACACGCCAACAAATACTTTTTGTTTTTCCATTATTTACACCTATATTTTCAATATTCAATTTTTTAGTATAATATGGCTAGAGATTGTCTACTTCAGTATAAACTTACACTCACTGTAAGTGGAAATATTTAATATAAAAATGTTTCCCAAATATTGCCACTTACATTTTATAATATTAATATATGCCACCTCACATTCATTTTTAAAGTACACAATCATTACTCACAATATGTTTTTTGTATGGCGATATATTATGTGGCAAGAAGTGGTCAGTGTACAGACATAAAATGCTGAACAAAACATAAAAACGAACAAGATATACAGTGGATAGACTTTTGTATCAGTGTCAAAACTGTCAAATGTCATGGTCATCCTGTCAAAAGTTTATCCTCGCCACCACAGTTCAGCTGTAACCACGATCCAGGACTAGGTCGAAATATCGCCATATGTGCATACCTAATAAAATTATATCGTGAGTACCCATATTATACTAAAACATATACAATCTGTGATGATTTAATTTAAATTCATCAGTCATTTTGCATTATAAAAAGCAATCACCTGCGTTTAAAATTGAATTGATAATTTGATATATTTAACATCACAGCATGATATGAAATATTTATCTTTTAATGTTGGTGTTCAAAACAATGATTATCTCAATGGTTACACAGGACTTAAGAAGCAGACTAACAAAACAGTGAGATACAGTTCCAACATAATAGTTCTTTCTCTGTCATTGGTTTAGCTATACATTTCTCGTGAAAATAATAGGGAACATGCATATACACTTAATTGGGGCTTAAGAACACAGATAACTTTTATAACTGCTTGTTTCACACAAATACTGTATTCCCTTGACTGTTGATATGTATTTCAATTAGCTTGAAAATACCTTTAAGAATAGATTAAATGATTTTATTGTATATGAGTAACCGCCTTTGCTTTGCTTCGGTTTTCTTATTTTTATACACGTAGGATTACATTATTGGAGTTTTATTAAGGATCTAATTTTTTTTTATATTATAGCCTATGTCACCCGGAAATAGTGTAGCATCCCTACAGTTAAAGAGTTTTTCAAGTCGGTTCAGTAGTTTCGGAGCCTATTCAATGCAAACAAACAATCAAATCTTTCCTCTTTATAATATTAGAACAGAATTTGTAAAAGTAATTTTCATAACTGTAATTGAAAATTAATATAATCCATAATTGAGGAAATAAAACTCTCTAAAAGAATAACTTTTTATCAACCAAATGCCCTATCCCTATGATTAATATCAATTCAACAGTATAAAAAATAATATTGTTCATATTATTTATTATTTTAATATTGTGAAAATTTGAGCAGCTGGATTTTTTTTAATATATCTTATAGTAATTTGTATGTTAATCATTGTCATTTATTGTACTATTTTCATGATTTTTTAAATTTTAATATGTTTTAATCATATCTCTAGAAGTTATCCTTCCAATATAGCAAGTATTTTGGAACTAACATTTTACATTTTTTTATTAAAATATTTACCTTACTTCAGAAAATGAACACTGTATGTATGGCAATTAATGTTCAAAGTTTTTAAACAATTTTTGGCTACAATGTCAAACACTAATTCATAAAAAAATCCTTTCCACATAAGTTAAATTAAAATTTACTTGACAAAAAGCTAGCTGACTAAATATTTTGACTATTTTATTAATAACACATCCATTTACAAGTAACATGCATATTCCCCATTACGTCACAGTCTTCCCACGCAAGTAAACTAATGTAAGTACAAAAACTTACTGTCAACATTACAGTTTACACAAATAACAACATATTTTGCACTGTACCAGCAATACAACCCTTGAAACGTCAAAAAGGAAGTCAAATCATCGCTCACCTTGGTAACAACTTTGCAACTTCACTGAACACAAACTCACACTATAACTCGACTATCCCTATGAATAAATTACTCTATGTGTACATTAGTTCGCTAGACACTTCACTTGTCACTTCACTAGTCACTGGACACTTCACTCGCGGCTAGGGACTGTCCGGAGCGGGCGTCGTCCACTATCATAACGGTTTTGACGTCGAACTCGTCGTTCGTAATTGGGGTTTATACTTTACCTGCAACAATAAGATCAGGTATAAATTCCATGTGTTTTGTGGTTATGGATAAGGCACATCCCACAAAGGAAATATAAATAAAAGTATATCCTATTACGGCCAACACACTCACCAACACGTGTTTGGCTCCATTGGTGCATCATCAGGTTGACTACACGAGTATTATTTATTTACTAATAAGCAGGCAGTCTTATGACTAATTTTGCTCTTTCATATAAACATTTCTGTCACTTTCTTTTGATACATAATGTACTTTGAACTGTAACAAAGTGTTTGCAACTTTGCACGGATTATTATGTGCAAAAGTATAGTCTATCTCTAAGTAAGTATATCTTGTTGCATTTGTTGAATATTGCGTGCTCACTCGCACTAATTATCTTACGTATATACGTCTTATTAGGTCTAAGAGTGAGTGAGCGCGAATGAATTATAAATAAATAAATATAAATAACGCTTCACACTCATAGCCCCACACTAGGATTCCCTGTGTCGTGGGTGCCATGGACAATACACTAGACAAGGACATTCACACCCAGACCGAGAACAGAAATTCAAACTCATTCAAATTTCCGCCTCGCTGGGAATCGAACCCAGGACCCTCGGTGCAGCGATCCGGCATGGATCTGCAATTAATCATTAATGTAACATAAGTTATCCTTACCTAGTCTAACGGCACGTTGTCACGCCGGGCGGGGGGCGCCGGTGACGCGCCGCCGTAGTTGAGGAAGTCCCACACGAGGATGGTGTCGTCGTGTGATGACGACACGATCTGGAACTCGTCAAACTGCAGCCGGAACACGCGGCCGGTGTGCTCCTGGGGAGAAGTTACCCGGTAAAATACCAACGTTCCACACTGTTACACGGTAATCAACATTTTATCAATACTAGCTGATCCGGCGAACTTCGTTAACTGGCGAACCTAACGACTCCCTCCTTTTCCTTTATTATACACTAGCTGTCTCGACGAACTTCGTACCGCCAAACAATCAGTGAATGTACTTTGTTACTTTTTACTTTTATAGATAGGTTTAACAAATCAAAAACCATTAAATTTCCTCTCCCTCTCCCTCCCCCCTCCCCCTCTTCCCCTACCTTTTATCTTATCTATCTTACAGATAATTCAAACTGTTGAGTGGCAAACTACGAGACACTGAGTGTCCAACGCGAAGCAGTACAGTTGAGTACCCTTACTCAGAGTATTGTGGGTACTCACCACAAGCGTACGAAGGCACAGGTCCTGGTGAGGCGTGCGCACGTCCAGCGCGGCGCGCAGGTCCCACACTTTGATCTTGCCGTCATATGCGCCGCTCACTATGCGCTTGTTGTCGAATCTGAAATCGTATGATAAAGTAATCAAAACACAATACAAGGTTTAAAAAAAAATTAAAAATATATAGTCTATTCCAGTACGACCCAAATGGTACAAAATTAAAGTCAAATTTCTCTAATAACATAAATATAACAGACATTATTTTATTTAATTAGTTATTGATTTACAAGTCTTGATAGACAAAACCTAACTTATTGTGGGCTCTATAATAAAATAACATTATACTGGCTTATGTAATCTAGGGTACGCCCAGAGAAAAAATGGTAGATCCTCAATTTGTTCTAGAAATGTTAATGTGTTGAAATATATAGCTACACTCACCGTATACACCTGACGAGCTCCTCATGTCCCTCCAACACCCGGATGCACTGTCCGCACTCGATGTCCCACAGCCGGATGGTGTTGTCCGACGAGCCGGACACCACAAGCCGGTCGCGGTACTGCAGGCACGCTATGCCGCGCCGGTGACCGTTGAGTGTGCGCACGAACTCGCAGGAGGAAGTGTTCCACACCTGGAACGTTGGACAATGTTCATTTAATATCTCACCGCCTGTAAGAGGTTACTTTCAGTGGTACTAGTCAGTTTGACTTGTATTTGTGTGAGTGTGCGTGTGTGTGTGTTCTTCTCCCGGGTCCACTCACAGAAGGCTTTGTTGAGGCAATAGCGTAATTTGACATTCAAAAGCGTTAGTAGATAAAAACACTTGATTTCATTTAATTTAATTTGACAGTTGACCAGACAAAATGTGAAGACATGACAAAGAGTAAATTCTTAAAAATCAGGTAGGGCAATACTGTAATAGAGTAAAGTGGGGAACAAAATGACATGTTATATGGCATTTTCAGTAGTTTTCGTATTTGTCACATTTTGCCCAGACTTTCCCTATTACAGACGTCACAAATGGCCTGCAAGCTAAGAAGCTCAATTATCCCCTCACCTTGATACTCCGATCACCGCTGGCGCTGACGATGTACTTCTCATCAAAGTCCACCACGTTGACGGCGGCGCGGTGTCCCACCAACACTCTCCGGAGCATTATCTCGGTTGTCGACGTCATATCCCACACGGCTATCGACCGGTCCTGTGGAAACAAACCAGATTATATTATACGGTGCTTGGGCTTACACAACGTATGTAAGACACATTTATAATCAATTTTAAACAGCTGGACGTGTTACTTGAGTCTTCTAAACACCAATCCTAGTAACTTGGTCCTTTGAGCCGGATACTTAAAAATACTGAACACTACGATTTTAAACCTTTATCTTCTTGGCGTCTACGATCCACTGGTCAAAATATAGGTACATAACATCCAAACCATCCAACACAACTAGCCAACCATACCTTACTACAAGTGACCATCATGCCGTTACAGAAACGCAGATGCAACACCGCTTCGCAGTGGTGTATGAGCGTGTTGAGCATGGCGCCGGTGGTCACGTCCCACACCCGAACCGTACTGTCGGATGAACCGGAGATGATCGCCCGCTCGTCGTATTGCAGGCAGAGGACTGAGCCCGTGTGGCCTTGCAGCTCCTGGAAGGAAATAATACATAATACATATAGTTAATAGTATCAAGCGTTACTTTGCGGAAATCCATTGTTATTAAGTTAGTATTAGATACGATGCTAACCATCGTAAAGTCAATTTACCCTGATGATGCTCCGTTTCGGGGCGAAACACGTGTTGGTGCTGGTATGTATGTTGATATATACGTTTAATTATTGTAGTGCATGTTTCCGTTGTGGAAGGGAGGGAGGTGCCACGCATGTTTTAAAGTATATACCATCATACATGTTAAACGCGGATTGTTGCAAAGTAGACTAATACTAACTTAATAACATAATACATAATAAATAATAGCATAAGTTGTAGCGCTCTGGTCGCAGCTCTGTCCACGTTTTCCAGGATAATAAGTACCGTTTGTCCTAATCCAGATTAAGGTCTAACTGTATGCTAAACCAACTGGCCTCCCTAGTTTAGTATTACTAGTTCATATACTTTTGTTCATACAAGTTCTTATTTGTTACACGTTAACAGGGAATTCGAAGAGACAGCACTTTCTCCACCCCACCCCTATCTTGGGTAAGAAAATTCTGATTTCCCTCTTGGACCAAAAAATTCTGATTGTGATTCTGATTTCTGCAGGAACATCCCCTACCATTCTATTTCCAGGGATGAAAAATAGCCTATCACTTATTTCAAACTATCTGTGTGCAATATTTCATACAAACCTGTTCAGATGTTATTGCGTGATTGAGTAATAAACCAACAAACATACAAACGAACAGAAAGAACTTGCCTTAACACACTGTAACGTCTTCCGGTCCCAAATCTTGATGGTGTTATCTCTAAGCCCAGATACTATTTTATTGTCGTCATACTGCAAACAATACACGCCCTTCGAGTTCTCCGATCTGCAGTTTATCCTCTGAAAGATAACATTTATATCAATGCATTATCTTTAAATTAATTATGTGTAAGCAATAGTATGATAATACTAATAGATATAACATGATAAGGTATAAATAAAGCACTAATGCAGCTTAGATGCAATGCTTATGCTTATCAATTTCTGTCAAGATTTTCGTAAGTATTTTACAATTTTAACATGATGACACAAATTCAAATAGAAGATCAAATAATGTTGCACTTGTGTACCCTTAATTTGAATTCCCACAAATTCGAAATAAACTAATATTGATATTGATGGACAAATTTCCTTAAACTTTTAAGTTTTTCCCCCTATTTTACCCCTTCAGGGAATAAATTTTCATTACTTCTTTCTTGGCTGCTCAACGAACTTATGTACAAAATTTTTTGGTTGTAATTTTACTGGTTCAGGTCGTCTTAAGCGTGATCACAACAACCCTGTGTTTATGATGGCCCGATCAACATTCAATCATCACAAATCACTCACCTGTAAGTTATGCCTGCCCATTCGCCAATTGTCCTCTATAGACTGAATGTCTTGGATAATTTTAGGATACAATTGTCTGTAGAATGTGTGCGATGGATGCTGGCATCCCGGCTTCGGCTTGAACAAGTACAGAATCCTGAAATCAATGTAAACACTTGTTGTAATGTATACAAGTACATTGGCTCTCCTATGTCGATTAACGGTTTAGCTGCCAAAGTTGAAGTTTTGATAAGAAAAAGGCAATGTCGTGGGTGTTTTTAATCTTAAAATTTATAGTTACCATGGTTTCTTTATTATCCTTTTCATCATTAAAATTTTAATAAGGTTTTCCGTGTCTATCGATTTCTGATGGACAATGGGTCTCCATGAAATTAAACAAGGGGGATAAGTAGGATCAAAGGGGTAAGAGGTAATGGAGGGTTAGGGGGGTAAATGCGGCGGTAAGGGGGTAAATGAGGCGGTAAGGGGGGTAAATGAGGCGGTAAGGGGTAACGAAGTGGATAAAGGGGGTAAATAAGGAGGTAAGATGATTAAGGGAGTAAAGGCTCCCAACGTATAAAACAAACATACCATCCCCGACGCTCGGCCAGCCCTCGCCACAGCGAGTCAGTGCGAACCTTCCGCTCCACCAGTTTCTTCCACAGCATACCCTCGGAGATGACGCGCTGCCACTCCCGGCAGACCAGCTCGGCGGCGCACAGGGAGCTCGCGTCCAAATACGAAAGGATGTTCTCCGCTACGTGATCCAATCCTTTCTCTGCGGGAGAAATAGTAGATCGAATTCTGTATAGATCGAAATCAACTTGCTCTTATGTGTAAGGCGGCTCTCGCATTGCTTTATTTAGTATGATACTGATCCAAGCCGATTTATCGTTGTTTGATTCGAAATTATAGTTTGAGAAAGGATGCTGTTTAGCATTATGGCTGCTTGTTATATTTGTCAAGGGTCAAAGTATTAATAAATTGTTAATATGTACATATAAAACTGAGCGTTCCAGTACGCTTAAAAGGAAATCAATGTAAAAATTCTTTAGAATCTTCCCAGTGTCTAGTAGTCTTACGATCCGCACTTGACCAACATGGTAGACTATGATCACAATCCGTTTCAATGTGAGAAAATACCCAAACCTAGCAGAGTGACAGTTAAAGACTGATGATAATGAGAGAGATAGAGCGAGAGAGAACGAATGGGCTAAAGCGAGAGAGAATGCGCTGAAGAGAAGGAGACTAAACACTCACTGGGCAGCATGCTGATGAAATCCCGTTGCAGCATTGGCTTGAGGTACGCGTTGATGTGTCCATGCTGGTAATGGCACATACGCGCCAATAGCTGCTCCACGAACTCCACCTGGAAACCATTGCAATTGAGACATATTAACAGACCTTAGAATAGTATCTAAGCCACTAGCCAGTCGTACTTCCTACGAGTAACCGCCCTCGCTATGCTTCGGTTTTCTTATTTTTTTACACCTTGGGTTACATTATTAGTTTTATTAAGGATCCCTTTTTTTGAAAATATAATATAGCCTATGTCACCCAGTGATAGTGTAGCTTCCCGACAGTGAAATAATTTTTCAAATCGATTCAGTAGTTTCGGAGCCTATTCAATGCAAACAAACAATCAAATCTTTCCTTAATTTCCTTTTCAATAGATATTAAGTATCAACGCTAAAGTGTACTAATGACCATGTCTTTAAGCTCACGCGACATGGGGGCATCGCCTACTACGTGGCATAGTCACGGTGAGTAGTACATTTCAACCTCGGCGCGTCGCTTTCTGAGCATTAGATAGCTTGCCGATAAAGTATCCTTATGTGCTTGCTCTAACGGCAAATAAAGGTTCCACGACCTAACCGTGTAAACAAATAATAATTATTATTTAAAACAAACCACTGTTGTCAATATTGTCTTCTAGTTTTGTTACGCGCAGTCCTACGTGGGCGAATCAACGCGAACGCGAAGCGACGCGGCGCGAAGCGAAAATAACAAACAGTCGATATGTATTGAAGTGTCCTACGTGACCAAAAGCACGTAGAGGGCGTTGCGGTGCGGCGCGGTTTGAAGCGAACGCGATCAGTTGGTTAGATATTTTCGCGCGAACTTCAGCGGCGCGGCGTATGTCAGTGGTTTTGAAGTGACAATTCGCGTGCACGTAGGACAGAGTCATCGCTTCGCTCCGCATCGCACTGAATTCGCATCGGATCGCTTCGCGATCGCGTTCGCGTTGAGTCGCCCACCTAGGACACGGTGTTACTAACCCAACCAAAAGTAATGTCTGCCGGCAGCGGGCAACCTTCAACAAAATACCCTCTCCTGTAGAAAAGAATGAAATTGGTGTTCTCACCTGGTCCGTCTCGTTCCATTTGGAGAAGAAGTTGAGGCACGTATTCCGTTCTGCGACGTACGCAGGACTGGGCGCGGGCCGGACACTCGCGTCCAGGGATGTTAGCGATGTCACCTGGGGTTTTACAGATACATTAGACCACGCACGTAAAGCCGTCGATCCCAGTTGCTATCGTAAGATAACAGTCCTTAGCCCTCAGGCAGCATAAAGACTTTCGACACTTGGGCTGGCCACTAACCCCTCTAGCTATGCGCAATGGAGCAGCGTGGTGGAGTATGCTCTAGGCCTCAAGAGGAGAGACCTGTGCTCAGTAGTGCCATTAATAAATAAATATAATAAAATAAATAATTAATAAATAGAGCAATTAATGGATTGAAGCCAACATTAGAAACTGGTAACACTTTTTTTATAGCCTAAAGGGCTGACGAAAAAGCAGACGGGCCACCCGATGGTAAGTGGTCACCGTCGCCTATGGACATGCGCGACACCAGAGGAGTCACGCCTTTCTTGAAGAACCCCATGTTATAGCAGCCCTAGAAAGCTCTGGGAGGAAGAAATTACTCCAATCTATTGTTATCTAGAACTGTTAGGTATTACGTTTGTGTTCCCACTGTAGGTAATTATTTATTCGCGTTAACTAATGAATATCACAAGTCATACTGTGTCTCAAATATCTACCATTTGCAAACATCGATCAGTTATAGTTTAAATATGATGTATGATTTTATAATAAATGCATAAATAAATAAAAATAAAAAATAGTGATCTGTCCTTGATATTTCCCTACTCGACCGACATGAAAATCACTAACACGAAAACAGATTCCGCGAACCAAGTACCCGAGTTCTATGACACGAGATTGATTAGTCACGATGCTTGCAGGATAAACAAACGCAATGAATTATAGTAAATATATTTTGCATACAAACGCTATCGGCTGTACGCGGCTAGCTGTATTCCAAGTGGGTCGAATTAACTGTACTTCACAACTGCAAATGCAATGGTCAATAACCCATATGACGTGTGCCTGTCGTGCTAATCAATCATATCGAGTACATTATAACTCATAAGCATAATTGAATAGTAATTCAAGTGATGTAGAGTTGAATTGCCAATGAATTATCTACAGTACATTTAATTTTAAGAGGCAAAGACACCTAAGGCATAACCAATGCGTTGCCGGCCAATAAAGAAAAGAAAGAACTGGCTCTCAAGCCTTCAGCCGGAATAAGATGAGTCGTTTGGCGGTTGACTCAAGCCGACATTGGCACTGACATCAGTGGACGCATATTTTATGAAAAACTGGACGCTGTCTCATTCAGTGGCGTAGCTTGCGGGGGGGGGGGCGGGGGGTCATGGCCCCGGGCGGCACATGAAGAGGGGGCGGCAAGCCTCGATTTTTAAATAAAAATAAAAAAATATACATTAAAATTAATTATTTTTTATTTAAATTTTAATGTAAATTGTGCTATGAAAAAAAACAAGTGCATTTTTAAATAATAAAAAAATATTTTAAATAATATGGGAGCGGCAAAGGCCGGGGGGGGAGCTGCAAATTTTCGGTCGGCCCCGGGCGGCCGGAGCCCACGCTACGCCACTGGTCTCATTTATTTATTTACTTACACTTTTTTGTACTCTTAAAGCAAAATGGTACTAAAGGTGGATTTAATGACAAAGGCTTCTGTTCCAGCCAGCCTTTGGTCTTTGACACCAACATGATGTATCGTGTGAGTGGTGTATGGACCCTTTCACGTGACGGTCAGATAAAGAAACGTATAGTCCATTTTTGTAGACGAGTCTTTAACAATCTTGGAACTATGATACTTTTTCTTGAAATATTAATTCAATTTAGTTAAAAAAATATTAGTACAAAGAAATTCGTTTTGACATTAAATTATGTTCGTGTCAGCATATCAAATCAAATCAAATGTTTTTATTCAAAATTGGTTTGTTTCACCAACACTTTTTTAAAGCAAAAATAAAGCAAAAGCAAAAAGCACTTAAAGCAAAATGGTACTAAAGGTGGATTTAATGACAAAGGCTTCTGTTCCAGCCAGCCTTTGGTCTTTGACACCAACATGATGTATCGTGTGAGTGGTGTATGGACCCTTTCACGTGACGGTCAGATAAAGAAACGTATAGTCCATTTTTGTAGACGAGTCTTTAACAATCTTGGAACTATGATACTTTTTCTTGAAATATTAATCCAATTTAGTTAAAAAAATATTAGTACAAAGAAATTCGTTTTGACATTAAATTATGTTCGTGTCAGCATATCAAATCAAATCAAATGTTTTTATTCAAAATTGGTTTGTTTCACCAACACTTTTTGAAAGTCATGCAAGCTACGCCAATGCACGCCCTACTGTGAGAGGGCCCGGGAGAAGAAGCAGTAAGAAACTACCGGGGTTGTTTTTTCCTGCTCACAGTTACAGATAGTACTTAATTTTTACATCACATAATTTTTACATTCCAAATTAGGATAAAAAGGAACTGTAAAATTGTACCAAATAGGACTTGTATGTTACCCGTATATTATCCTTGTTCCTACAATGCTGTCGTTGCCGATGCCGCATCGCTGGCGTGTCGGATAATGTACAAATGCACTATATCGGGCGAAGTGAATCTAAACTAAATTATCCACTCTTTTCGCTAAATATCGAATTGTCCAAGCGTGTTCAAATATTAACTTTATCGTGTAAAAACTTCCATTCGAACCATTATTCGTAACGTAGCTTCGTTAATACAACCCCTAAACAAACACAACAAAAAATTTAAAGAACCAAAAACTACCAGGTAATAAATAAGGAAGAGTATTAAGTACAGTCGGCCGCAGAAGTAGCTTAACATTTTAGTACCTTGTCACATTACATTTCATGAATTTGCCATAGATGTTGCTAGGAAACCCTCGAAACAGTTACTGTTACAAAGTACTAAAATGTCAAGCTACTTCTACGGCCGACTGTACGAATAACCGTGTTCAGGTTAGATCATTTCACGCTCTGTGTACCACGAAGCGGTACTAACCGGTCGGCTTTGTGGTCAGACAATACGAGGAATATAATATTTCAATTGCAGATTCAACACCCGATATGTTTCGATCTATCAGCTTTTGAAGTCCACTACTACTAGTGACTTCCTCTATTTGGCGCCATTAGCTCCTGGTTCCTTTGAATACAGCGGTTCTATGCTGTCTTCTTATCATTTTTTATTTGTGGGGCAAGCTGTCCGTTTACTAAAGGCCAATGCATACGTAACGGGAGTTTTCCCGTACATCGTCGCCACAGACATCGTCGCCGACGATGTTTTTACCGTCCCGTACGTGCCACGTCCCGTACGGGATTCCGGTGCGTATGCACTATCGTATACATTTTCTATGAAACGATGTTTCCAAAACTTCACGTACCGTCCTGTACGGAAAAAAGCCCGTTACATATGCATTGGCCTTAAGGTGTGGCTGCTCAAACACTTTCGACCTCATCCTGTTATCTGCCCTCCTAAAGAGGCGACTAGCACATTGGCAGAGTTCCGGAGGTTATTTTGTTAGTAATCCTACTAATATTATAAATGTGAAAATTAGTGAGGATGTATGGAACTATGGATGTTTGTTACTCTTTCATGCAAAAATTACTGAATGGATGATTTTCATGAAAAGCACACAGGCAGACCAAGATCTGGAATAAGATATATAGTGCCACCAAGTTATCTGTGAAATGGCGAAAATTGGAACTAATGGCGCCCTATTCATAAGTTCTTTGTGTTCATTCATTGACATTTACTAGTCTCGAAAGTCTAGAAAGCATATTACAAAGTTGATGAGTATTTAAATGACAAGACTGCTTGGACATGAGTTTTTTTTATATTAAATATTGCAATAAGTAGAATTAAGTGCTGTCTGTAACTGTGAGTAGGAAAAAAATTATCGCGGGAGTTTCTTGCCGCTTCTTCTCCCGGGACCACTCACGGTAGGGATTTGTTGAAGCGATGGCGTTAAGTGACTTTCGAAAAGTGTTTGTAACAAACCTACTTCGAATAAAATTCATTTCATTTCATTTCATTTCATTTCTCGAATTGCGTCCAATGATTGGTCCAATGCGTCCGACAGCGCCCTCCGTCAATTCACAGATAAGTTGGTGGCACTGTAGGCTACTTATTACCCCGGAAAACGCGGGCCAAGCCAAACGATAGTAATTTATAATGTTTTGTAAGTTAAACATAATATTTAGTTAAACATAATTATAAATAAAATAAAAAAAATCAGGTAAATTACTTTACTACTAATATTATAAAAAGACATTTTTTATGCGTCCCTGATTCATCAATGCACTGATTAGAAAGTTCCTTTAATAGCCTAGGATTTGCTTGCCTGGGAAGGATGTTGGGAAATTCTCCTCAAGGGGATAAAAAAGACCTCTAATTACACATGGTTTTGTATGAAGTCGGTTTAGGGTCATCAAAAATCTAGCACTATAAAAAATTACGAATTTTCGTGTTTTCAGCTACATCTCTCGGACGGAACTAGTGAAGGTACTGAATTAGCAAGTCCACTGTGTATAGAGTAATTACACAAATAACAATAGGTATATTAGTTATTAATAAATATTAATAATTTTTATACAAAAAGTAATGATATCTCATCAAAAACATAAATTTGAAATGAGAGCCAAGTTCAAAAAAAAGAATTGAGATCTAAATGGGTGCCAAGTTCTATGTAGAAAAGCCTAAAATTTTTGTCACAAGAACATGTAATTCAAGCTTTACATTTGGCTTGGCTAATTTTCATTAGTTAGCAACCAACAAAACAAATTTTAGAAAAGTAACATAGGTATTATATGAACGTAACAGACTTAACAAAGATAATTATACAAATATAGCGTACATATGTGAAATTTAAATTAAACTAAAATAAAGCAAATTAAATCATGATTGTCACCAAATACTCATCACAAATTAATCAAAAATATGTTTAAGGCATGTGCAAGAACATTTGAGGTCCAGCTCAGCAGCGAGTTTAAACATAAAAAACCAGTCAAGTGTGAGTCTGACTTGCGCATGAAGGGTTTTGTACCATTATCTACACAACATTAGACACTATATAACTAAATATTCTGTGAATATTTCAAACGTCTACCTGTTGACAAAAAACGTGTGCAAAAAACGGCAAATAAATCATGTTTATTATATGGGAGCCCCACTTACATATTTATTTTATTCTGTTTTTAGTATTTGTTATTATAGCGGCAACAGAAATACATCATCTGTGAAAATTTCAACTATCTAGCTATCATGGTTCATGAGATACAGCCTGATGACCGACAGACAGAAGGCCAATGGTTAGTAATAGGATCCCGTTTTTATCCTTTGGGAACAGAACCCTAAAAACACGGTTATAACTAACCTTCACCGACGAGTCTCTTAGATATTTACAATAGCTATGAATAAATATGTCAGGAAATACATGTTATACTTTGACATATTGTTGAAGATGTTTGAGAAATCCGTGAGGACTCGCTCCTTTAGTAGAAAGTGTCACAATTACAGCAATTGTTCTCAGAATTAGGAAATCAAACACTTCTCTAGAAATAGTGGAAAATGTGTTATCTACTCTTGTTTTATTTTATTTTGTGAACCTGATGAGTTAAATCTGATGTAAATTCTACCTTCACTTTATATCGATAGATATAAAGTGAAGGTAGAATTTACATCAGATTTAATGTTTTTCATTCATAAGTTATTTTCTATACCAGCAAGAATTTGGGCAAATATATCACAAGAAATGTAATGAATTGTTATGAAAAGTAACTTGTAACGATTACGCTTTCGAGGAAAAAGTAACAGGGAATTGGTTTCAAAGTGAAAATTGGGTTAAAAAAGTTCAGATAGAAATGACTGCAATGCAGGCTTTCAAAACAAATTTAATGGAGATAGCATATTGAGATAACGTAAATGTAGAAGTTAATAACTTGAGATGCTTTACGAAGAGAAAAATAGTTTGCATACTTATGACTTTACAAAGCCAAGGTGTTGGAAACCAAAAATGGCGGAGCCAACCATGACATTAGTTCAGTGCTCCACTTTGATGTTTTGAACTGTACCTGAGGTGCTGATGCATCTTCTGCTATCCATTCAGTCTCCATTTTTACTATATCACTAAACACATTAAATATTTGTCCACACTAAACGCCACTAATAACTAATTTACGACCACTAAATAATCATCTTTAGCATGACGTCAAGCACTTATGTTTTCTTTAGAAGAGTAAGAAAAGAAAAATTTTGTTAGGCATGGGAAACGTGTTCTACAGCCAACTCCAATAATACCACAGACAAGTCAGCTTAGATTAGACCACAGACTAAGTAAAGGTTATATCGGATTGGATCGGATCGGAATATTATGAATTCGGACCACAGCACAGCAAAATCTATAACTCACAAGTTACAAATTGATGAAATTGATATTGGATGGTGATGGTGACTCAACCAAAACGCGTGAGCTGCAGATTCGCGGCTGGCGAAATTATGAAGTTGAAACAGACCTCAATTGATCTTGCGTGTGGAATGAGCTCACAAACTGGGTATAAAGAGCTGTTATGAGAGAATATTAAATGATCATAATACGTAATGTTAATGAGCTGAATGATGAGACATGGAGTCGCGAAGTTGGTTGAGTGCGTTGATGCGTCTGATCTGTGGCTATACAGAGCTGAGGCAGTAAGGTATCACCGAATAATTACCGATGCGTTACTGAAAAAGAAAGAAAAGAAAGAGAGAGAGAGAATAAGAAAAAACTGTCTGAACTGGCTGAACTGGCTGAACTGGCTGCTAATCCCAAGCCCCTATAGTCGAATCCGTAATTTGACGGACCACTTTGTCAACCCCAAAATGCAAAACAACATGCAAAAATGTTGCCAGTACATAGGTATTGCTGTTCTTGTTACTGTTGTTGTTGTACTTGATATTATTCTTGTTACTGATTTTTGCCAGCGTGGCAGCGACACGGACCGGACGCGAAAAAGTATGATAAAATTTTCAGAAAAAAATAATAATCTGGCAACTTTTCTAAGATGTCATGGCACGACTTGAGTGACTTGACAAAAAAAGACAATTTCCTGACAAATGACAATTTTATTGACATTTGACACAACATAAACAACAAATTCTATTCGATTCCGCTTACTACTTGGTGAAATGAAAGACAATTTCCATTGCGTTGTGTTGTGTAGAATTTGGTAATCAAGTCTTTTAATTCGTTTCGTAGTTAATAAGTGAATAAATGTGTTCTGTTTAATTTAAAATGCTATATGAAGATTGTTATGACTGACGTTTACAAATCAGAAACAATATTGTAATGTAAACGTTTTTGTGCTTGCATTTCATTTCATCCAAGGTATTGTATTGTATTTGTTGAAGTAATTACCATGTTTTGCATAAGTTTTTACTATATTATCATCGTTTAATACGCAGTTGGAATATGTATATGTATGGTGATTTTCTTCTTGGACATCTGGTTCATGCTATTGTTATAAAAAATATCCAAATTACATTATAAAATAAATTACATTCAGTATTGGTGGGTTGAATAATGTTTTGACTGTGCCGCTGGTGTGTAGGATTATTGCATTTCGTGTATAAAAGTGTATTTGCCTATCCATACTGAGTAGATTCTTGTAGACGTTCAATAATTATCTGGACTGTTTAACTATTATTACATATCTAAAACTCAGTGACTGGAATACTTTTAGTAAGTGTTATAAGTCATATAATAAGGACTCTATACAGTGGCGTAGCTAGCCCTTAGTAGGCCCCATATCAATATTTGTTGAGGGGCCCCCTCAACGTCAGTTGTCAAATATAAAAGGAATGCCAACTGTAGCGGTCGTAGGCCGCTGGCGAGCTTTTTCTTTGGAAGTGTTAGTGGGGTCCCGTATAATTGATACGGCTGATACGGCGGTAGCTACGCCCCTGACTCTATATATAAATTTATGAAAATCCATTCAATATTTTTTGTGTGAAAAAATAACAAACATCCATATATCTTGTGCAAATTTATCTTTCAGTATAAACCATGCTCTCTGAAGATGGAGTGGAGAACAGACATGGACCTCCAGGAGTCAATTCGAGGTCACTCAGTGCAGCTCACTCAGCTGCCGATCTTGAGGTATGTGTTATGTGTGAGGTATGTATATGTCAGTTTATCTTAATACACAGACAGCTCACACACAAAAAATGTATGGATGATATTCTTTAGAGTCACATAACAATTTTATGTGTACCAAAAAAAAAACTAAAATGTCAACCCGAGTTCACTATAATACAACAGTGAAAATTGCCCAAACAAACCATAGATTACCCCCAATAGATTCCGCATTAGTGAATATTTCTTAGACTTCAAAGACACAATTTGGCGGAAAGTGCGGTTTGCGGGGTATGAAACAGATGCGCTGTGATTTGATATTTAAAATTCAAATTTGGAATTTATCGAGCTCAACACTGTCCATAGTGACTGAGTATGTATGATCGATAAATCGTACGATCAATGTTTGTGATTATCATTATTTACTTTCATCACATTTAATATATAATGAATAACAATACAATATAAATATTGATACTTTTAATAATATAATATTAACAGTGTTTATATTATACAATGTCCGATTAGATAAATCAAATATACAATACTATTCGCGGCTAATTAAGTTAAAATAATAACATAACTGTTCGTAGTAGGACTGCTTCTTAGCTTCATGAACTTAAAAACTATATTTTTGGGTTTTTAAGACATCATTTTTAGGAATTATTTTATTACAAACTAGTTGACCCGACAGATGCTGTCATATCTAAATTTAACTAGGTTTGTTACTTTTCCTTTCGTGTGTATATCATTTTCATCACACTGATGTTTTTTCTGCTACGGTTTTAAAATTTCGATGTTTGTCATTTCATATTATTATTATTTTATTGTTTGGCTAATCCCTTAACTTCCAAATGAAGTATAACAAACCATAATTTATTATAGTAATTCCTAATCACAATTTATTACTTTTGTTATAACAGCATTCCAATATCTCTAACTGTTAACTGGACCCTTATTAATGTACCTTATGAAGAACTTCAGACCTCTAGTTTTATTACATTTTTATTTTACTTTAAATTCTCATTACAGTGAATAACTTTTGCTTAGTAGGCAAAATGGTATAAAAAAAGGAAAGAAAAGAAAAATAATTATAATTATAATACGAAAATATGTATAACATATCGAGTTAAGTATATATAATAAGTACCTATCTACCTACCTGATATTCGCGCAAATAATAATAAATAATAATATAATCAATATTTAGCTGATTTTCCACATAATTTCTCCATAACTATAGGAAAGCACACGAATTTGAAAGTTTCCATACAATAACATTGTTACTTTTTATACTTAGACAAAGTAAATGTATTCTATTCTTTTCTATTCTATTCTCGATATGAAGTATAAGACCCATAACAAAACTGGCAAGTATAACTATGATACAACTGAATCCATCAACTGTCATCTGAAAAGTGTGTTGAACAAACGACACTGTATTTGGTAGGAAACCATCCCTGTCCACGGTGTATTGATTCTTTCCATTTTTCCTTCCTCTCGGGGCATCTAGGAAATCTATAAAACCATTACCACAATGTTTTTTCATATAATAAATAATGTTATCCTTGACTACAGCAACCTTTGTCCCACTTGTTAAAAATTATCGATTTCATAGCAATATCCTCAAAATGAATATCGATACGTCTTTAAAATGAAAAGTTCACTTCCCTAGTATTGTCTTTAGTCAGAAACAAGATAACTATTTTGAATTAGGAATGAATTTTTTACAAAATGTCACTCTCAAAACCAGCTTAAGTTGAACTCTGCTTCATTATAAGAAAATTTGTAAAATAAATATGAATTACTAACTTATTAAATGATATGGCATCTTTTGGGTAACTGTTTTTTCGAACTGATTTTCCATACCATTTAACACTACAATAAGCCATGGTTTCATCAGCAAATTCTTTTTTGAAATTAATTAAATTCTGAAAGATCCGCGTGTGTATGGGTCGAAGGTCTTGGTCGATACTAATGTCGTGAATGCTAGTATAGCTTTATGTGCATAGCAAAAGCACTTCTATGTTGCCGCGCGTCAGTTGCCTTGTATGCGGTATCTTTTGGGGGTAATCTATGAAACAAACGCACAAACAAATAAACAAAAATATCTAAAAATCATTTTATAGGCTTTATTGAGTAAAAAAATAGCCCTAATAATAGTTTTTCTCAAATATTAATGATGGCTGCTATTTATTAATATGAACTAACCTTGTATGGGTGTCTTTGAGCGAAATGGAATATTCATTTACTTGACATGAATAGTTGAATACTTACGGAAAAAGGATTTTGCCAAAATTTGTTAAAAATCCCTACTCATTTTCATTGGCGTTGATTATAAATCATATTATACGTTAAAATCTAGTAAAAATCCCATAACATCATAATTTATGCAAAATTTAATAAAAATATATGACGTCGAAACAATCTTATATGAAGAAGCCTAAATATAATCTGACATTGGGTGATGTGACGGCTTGAAACCGTTTATAAAACCAATCATAATCGATACATTACTTTAATCGAAATTTAAAAATGAAAATTGACTAATTTAATTACATTGTTAAAAATGATTTGCTTGCATTTGAATTTAAAATTATGTACCCAATAATACCACGACGAATTGGATGCTAATAAAGGACATTTTCCATTATGTATGGGCACTTTGCCATCCATGGACAGTAACTGCAGATAATATGTTATATGTAATTATGTATTTAAGGTTGCGGTATTTTTTTTTAACAAAATAATAATTACGTATATCTACATGAATGTGTCTTACGAAATAAGCAAGAATTTATTCACTGTAGTTTTTTCCTGACGCTCATAATATAATATTATGCCAAAATATTATTATGAAACTGAGCGGGACTTTCATTCTATCATGATCTATCTTTCTTTCTTTTTCTTCTCTCTTTCTTGGCCGGCAACGCACCAGTGATGCTTTTGGTGTTGTTGATGTTCATGGGCGAAGGGATAAAAGAATATTTTATTGAAGTCGTAAATAGGTACATATTGAGAATACGCAGTACGAGATAGCTCAATCGAGATAGTAGGTAGGTAACTAGGTACCTAAATATTACGGTTTTTAGTTTAAAATTTAACTATCGAATCGATTAGAAGGTCTTATAATTTTGAATCGATTTGTTGTAAAAATTGGTTTCTTTCGTGAACCGATTTTTTTGTACATCTCTAATGTCACTGTGATGGCAAACGACAAAGTGGGCTTCTTAGTTTGCGGTGACTATAGTCTCTAAATTTGAGGAAATGGAACAAATCCATTTCATAATGTTATTGGGCTAGCCTTGTATACTCCCAAGTTGTATTACTGTCATAATCTACTTGACTAATTAGATGACCCTTGTGGCATGGTTACCATACCGGACCGCTGAGAATCCTGGTTTAGATTCCCAGTGAGGCGGAAATTTGAATGCTGAGTTTGAATTTTTGTTCTCGGTCTGGGTCTGTGTGATCTTGTCTTTATGTGTTGTCCATGGCACCCACAGCAGGGAATCCTAGTTTGGGACTATTAGTGTGAAGCATGGCCGTAGCTAGGGGGGGGCATTGTGGGGCAATGCCCTACCTTGAAATCACAATGCCCTACCTTAAAAATACCAAAAACTAAGATAAATTATAAAAATTAAATTGTTTGTTCAGTCTGAGATAAAAAAAATTGTAGCGATAGGTATATGGGCTATATTGCAATCTATGGTACGGGGAATCCCTTTATAAAAAACGTGTGGCACTCGGGGACTGCCGCGGTAAAGCTATTGCATAGCATTTGTTGCTATTAACAGCGAGTACTAGGCGCACAGAAGTCTTAAAGGATGCGACATCAGTGATACTGTACATGCCATAGTATGTGCGGTCTTATTTACTCTTCGGTATTTAGCATAAGGCACAACAGGGATGTCTATATTACGATCATGCACATTAAGTTATTATTGCTATTTCTCTTGTCATGCCAATTAATATGCGGAAGAGCAACAGTGATAGAATAAATCTATCACTGTCGCTCTGACAACTTGTCAGAGCATAGCACTAGGCATAACTCAGCAAACTTAACTCCGTCTACAACAGCTATGTTCATATCGTAGTCATTCTGGTGGTCGTTTCATGGTGGTAGATACTTATAAATAAATAACCGACCAATTTCCGCTTGGTTTTAACGCACCAATCGATCGGAATGAGATCTGACAAGTAGTTTTTGAGTAACTTTGAAGTCGGTTATTTTTTGTTAGTAAAATTTAATAGTTCTTAGGTCCATGCTCATGTTCTGTCACAGAAATTATTTGTCTGCGAATAGCTATTGAACTTATACCGCTACTGACCAAGAGGTCAGTGATATACCTACATGGTGATTGATTTAGGAGCCCGTGCTTCGGAGCAGATCAATTATGGGTGAATATCAAATCAGCAAATTTTACGTGTCCACGTTGAGAATCGAGGTGTAAAATGATAGAATGTTTCTAATTTTTTTTTTATATAGTAAACTACGTAACTTCTAATTGGGGCCACATTGTTTTTTTAAATATATGTGTATATAAATAATCAGGGTAAGAAAAATGCCTTAAAATTTTGGTGGTATGACCCAGCTCCATTTTTTGATATAATTTCACTCACTACACTAACAATTTAAGTTAAAATAAAAAATATATAACTTTTTTAGTATACGCATAAGACACATTGTCTAAAAATAATTAAACCATATTATAAAATCCTATTTAACATCACAGGATACTCGATCAAAGTTTGTCTAAGAAAAAACCAACCAAATTTTGGGTGCACTTGTTCAACTTACTAAAACATGAACTTTTTTGCGTGTGCGATCATTCACGTTTTCTTATTTCGCATCGCACAGTTGTGCAGTGGCGGTTGCGTGTAAGAGGTATGTGATTAGAGCTGTGACTTCCCGCCAAAACATAAGTACCCGCTTGGGTGGCACAGGAGGACAAGAATTGTTCAATTTTTGGTGGAACGATTTGCTGTTGAGTCGAAGTGCTTTTATAGTAAGCTACACAATATAGGTAGTGATTTGGGTTTCGCATAAACCAGTTATATAAATTAAATTGTAACTTAAAATAGGGGTTCTATTTTTAAAGATTTTTTTTATGCATGGTTCCAAGTTTGGTGGCTCAATTTTGGTGGCTTTGGTGGCGTTTATGCGTGACCAAAATTTAAAACAGGCCACTTGAGCGAAACTAGGACTTCAAAATGTTCGTCAGGGATCTATCTATTGAGCAAAGTCAGTTTACGAGGTTGAAGACCGAGTCTGGCACCATGGTTTCGTCAAAATCTGAAGTTCTGAGAGACGGTCGTATGCCTCCTCTCAAGCTCCAGTTGCCTGCGAGGACAATAACAAGTGAGCTAAACTGACCCGACACTACACATAGGATATCCCAGACGCCACCTGTATAAGATAAGACAGGCTCTCAAACAGCTTAAAAAGAACAAGGCAAAGGAAAATGACGGATTCATATCAGCTACTAAGACCTGGAGGTAAACCTCTACTAATGACGCTCCAATAGCTGTTCGTTTCCGTCATCAACACTAGAACTACCCCGGAAGCGTGCAGCAGAACTGTAGTGATTCTGTTCGTCAAGAAGGGCGAAAAAGCCCTTTTGAAGAACTGAAGGCCCATTGCATTTCTGACCCCCTTTATAAGCCGTTTGCGAGGGTGCTCACAAATCGCATGGCAGATTTGATGACTTTCAGCCTCCCGAACAAGCAGGATTCCGAAAAGGCTACAGAACCATAGACCATACACACACACACTGAGACAGATTATACAAAAGACCAAGGAGTATAATCTGCTGTTATGTGTTGCTTATGTAGACTATGAGAAAACTTTTGATTCTATCGGTATCGATATCGGTACTTAATTCTCATATCAAGGTGTTGAAGTGTTTATAATCATCGGGTACCATTTCCGTCAGAGTACACAATACAACTACGAACCCTATTCAACTGCAGAGAGGTGTCAGGCAATATCTCCAAAACTGTTCACTGCTGCGTTGGAAGACGTGTTTAAGCTGATGGAATGGAAACAACGTGGTATTAACATCAATAGTGACTTCACACACTTGCGATATGCCGATGATATGGTCATTCTGGCAAGATTCCTGGAGGAACTTGATGATAGGGGACTTGAACAGCGCCACAATCAGTGGGTGTTAAGATGACAGGGACAAGACGAAAATCATGTCCAATGTCTATGTCATGTACATTGTACGTACACGTCTAACTTCGAGAAATAAGTCACTTGTAGAATTCAACTCGGATGGGCTGCGTTCGGGAAACTGCGTTTTATCTTGTCATCCAAAACACCACCTCAGTGCCTGAAGTCGAAGGTGTTCGAATAGTGTATGTTGCCAGTGATGACATAAGGCTCCGAGACGTCGTGCTTTATTACTATTGGCCTTATTCATAAGCTCAAAGTCACACAGCGGACGGAGAGAGAGAGAGCGGATGGAGAGGGCTATGCTCGGTATATCTGTACGTGATCGAGTCAGAAATGACGGAGACGAACAAGAATAACCGACATAGCTCATCGAGTACGCCAACTGAAGTGGCAATGGGCAGGCCACATAATTCGAAGGACCGATGACAATTGGGGAAGAGGTCCTCAAATGGCGCCCACGTCTTGGAAAAAGAAGCATAGGAAGCCCCCCAACCAGGTGGACTGACGACCTGAAGAAGACAGCAGGCACCCGCTGGATTCAGAAGGCACAGGACTGGTCAGAGTGGCGCAAGTTAGAGTAGGCCTGTGTCCAGCAGTGGATCTCCAAGGGCTGTTGGATTGATAAATATAAAATAATAATATCTATATTTTTTTAACATTAGAGAGTTTTATAAAAAGATGAAAGTTATTGATAATTCCGGAGAATTCGTGAGATTAGCCACTTTTAGCTTTATTTTATTTTTCATCTTTTATGACAGAAAAATCCAATTTGGGTGTCACTGATTTACAATTTTGGTGGGTACTTTCTATTTTGGTGGGCGATTTTTAATTCTGGTGGCCACACTAAACTTTGAACTTAAATATCTCAAAAAGTTGTCGAGATATTCTCAGACCTCTTGCAGGTTCTTCTAGCTTAGACTTGCTATTCTTATACCAGGTCCTCAGTTTTCACGAAAACTGAAGAGAAAATTTCTCCACCAAAATTGAAAAAAAAATCACGTTTCTGATATTCACCCTTATGATAATTTTTTTACTTCCGCCGTACCTGTAACCAATGCTGCCCTACCTCAAATTCGACTCTAGCTACGGCCCTGGTGTGAAGTATATTATCTTTTTATAGGTTCTCCGCGAGATCGAGAACATATATTTCTCCCCCCCGTCGGAGATTGACGCGGCGCGCTACGCGTTGGAGCACGCGCCCGTGCCGGCGCACTGCGAAGCTATCGAGCGCATGTTCACCAAGCTCAAGCGGCAACAACAGGTGATATTTAGCCTATGGACGTATTGATTTAGAAAGCAGGTCACTAGACTTAACAGTGTCGATGTACACAAAGCAAAAGAATTAGGTATGCAGTGCATGATTCAAAACCTTCCGTAATGTTTAATTCTATTACATATCGTTTATGTTATAAGCAAAGTTAAATCATATCTTATCTATATAGGTAGCATTTAACATTGATTATAATACAAATTTCTTTCTTTTTCTTCTCTTTCTTGGCCGGCAACGCGTCGGTGATGCCTTTGGTGTTGCTGATGTCTATGAGCGACGATAGCCACTTACCATCAGGTGGATCGTCAGCTCATAAAAAAACATTAGGTATGTAATAATTAATTATAGAAAGTTTTAGAATCATGCTCTGCACACCTAATACTTTTGCTCGCTGTACCTTCAGTATTGAAGCACTTATAGTGTGTGTGCCCGTGTCGATCCTAATTCCTAAGTGATCGACCGAGAGAAACAACAGCGGGCGTGGTCGGTAGTTGGATGTTTGACTAGTGGTAAATATTTCTTGAGCGTTTCCATGCTTTAGATGACACGTAAAGCCGACGGAATCGATGGATAATTTTGTCACGAGTACCCGTATTGTATAAAAAATTAGTATAAAATAAATACATTTCGAATTATAAGTTTAAAATCCGCACCAAAACGCTTCAAACTGTCGTGGCGTGGTGGTGACGTCATGCCTCAGGAAAACAAAAGACGATACGTTATTTTTAGTATGGTGATATTCTTTTGTTTTAAGAAGCGTGACGTAATTCGCGCTTATTGAGACTAACTGGCGTTTTAGCTAAGATGGCGGCTTGCCGTATTTTGTAGTTTTATTTTATCAAAAATATTGTTTATCTCGCTAATAATAATACGATAAATGCGTGTTTTGTAATCCATTAATAGGGTTTCATTAAATAAATATATAATTTTAGTGATTTTTCCTTACTGTCATCATGCCTATTCTCACTGAAACAGCGTGGTGGTGTATGCTCTAAGACTCCTCAGGAGACAGAGCTCAGCAGTGGGCAATTAATGGGTTGAAACCGAAAGCAGATAAGCCAACTTTTAAACCATACCCGTATTTGTGGAGGTTAAATAACGTCAAAATAACCTTTGATTGAACCACCAAACACATTCGATTATAAATAGTTTTTCTTTAAATAAATTACCAAAATAATTACCAAGTTAGTTCCCGTTTATCTCCCGATGAAGCAGAAGTTGTTGTTTATGCAATCCATAATTCTTACTTTTCTATCTTTCGTTTTGTTTCCTATCTAAAATATGAAGCAATATAATTCTTCATTCCTGTTTTTTGTTTTAGGTAGTATCAGGAAAGGCGCTTCATCTCATATCTCAGCAGCGCGATAATTGTGATCGTGAATTTGCTGAAATACAGAATATTCGAGAACAACTGGCAACTACATTAGAAACGTGTAGAAAAGCCAGAGAAAACCTACGCACGGCGTCAAATCATCTCACTATATCTACCTTTGTCATTCTCGCTAACGTCAGAAAGAGACAGATAATAAAAACAGTTTTGAAATCGCTGGAGTTACTAAGAAGTTTGAGGAGTGTGGAAAAAGATGTCTCCGAATTGCTCAGCAGAAAAGAGTATTATGAAGCAATTGAACTGATTCTCAAAAGCAGGAAAGCGGCTGCAAACCACAAGGAATACACGTGTATAGCAGATCTTGCTACGCGGCTCCAAGACACTTTGGATATGACAGAGGAAAAGCTTGACTCGGTTCTATCAAGTATTTGCTACAATTTCGATGAGAACACATTTATGAAATTAAAGAAAGCTTATGATCTTCTAGGGAAAACGCAAGCAGCTATGGAACAATTGCATATGCACTACTCCTCAGCAGTGAACGAATCTGCCATTGAAGCAATCAAACCATACATAGGCGAAGTGTCCATAGAAGTAAAGTTTCAAGAAATGTGTCAATCGGTTCCCACGAATAAGGCACCCATATGTCTATTGAACTTATGTGAAAATCTATTCCAAGTGATGCGAAGTTATTATCTCCTAGTGAATTTGCACTCCAAGCAAGATAAAGAAGAAAGTTCGACGTCTAGTAACGCTTCCGATATAGAGAAAAATGTTAGCAGGGAATACATACGGCAAAAATTAAAAGCAGGATTGATAAGAATATGGCATGATGTTCAAGCGAAGGTGTCAACGTTTCTGAAGGGTTCTGGTTTAGAAGAGTATCCTTTTGAAAAATTCATCCAAATGTTAGGGATATTAAGAAAGTTGACTCAAGTAGCTGAAGTGTTTTGTGGTGATACGTCCGATTTGCTCCAAGATTTCATTAAGACACAAAGTGTTACGTATATAAAGAACTATCATAGAGGAAGGATGGAAGAACTAAAGCTATTCCTCGAAAATGAAGGGTGGGAACAATGTCCAGTCAAATCAACTTTCAATGTCCTCAACTTGCAAGAGTTTAAGCAATTCAAGAAATATTTAAACCCGCTTAAAGACACGTCATTATCAGTCAAGTCTGGTGCTCATTCAGACACAACTTCTTCGGTGCATTCACACGAAGATAGCGCGTATATCTCCAAGTATTTTAATCAAAAAACATCCAGAACGCCTTTCGAAATTTTCCGGAACGAAAACATTACTAACGATGATATATTTGGAATAGAACCTGAATCGGAAGCTAGCGAAGATTCTGACGATGAACCAGAAGAACTTAAAAGAGATTATGTGGAAGAAACAGACAGACATGAATATGCGACTACAAATTATAAGATACCGATCAGTCCTTCCAAAGTCAAAGATAGCGTCATAGTGACAAATACTACGCTGTCGGTGCTACGAAATTGTGGTCAATATCTACAAATTAGTCGATATTTACCTCAAATATCATTAGAAGTAGTCATGCTAATGAATCAACTTTTCGACTACTACTTCTATGCTGTACATTTGTTTTTCACCTCTGATTTGGAGGTGGCATCAACGACGTTGTACACTTCGAGATTAAACTTAGTTCTAAAAAGAATTTCAAACAGCATAAATGCGTCTACAGACGATTCGGTTAAAGCGTTTGAATGCCCTACAGTACCGCAGCATTTGGACATGAATTCCGAAGCCAATCTTCATGGACTAAGCGAGAGGATCGTGGCTGTGGAGTCGGTAATATTCCTGGCAAAGCAATTTGAGCTTCTACAACCGTACTTAGAGTCCATAGTCGTTACACACCAGAAGATGATTCTAGAACATTTTAAAGATAACACGCTAGCAGTAGTTGTGGATTTGAGAATGCCCGTCTACATGTGCCCGGCGTCCAAAGCTGTTGACGCTCGTTCGGCATTGATAGCAATGTCCCAAGTACGATGGGACGTTAAGAACGTCGCCGTAGAACACAGTCCTTACGTAGACATGATAGTCCGAAAGATCCAAGTGTTCGCGTTGCGTTTGGAAAACATTTCGAGTAGGGTGACTTTGAATATCGAAGTGTTGAACTCAATTTGGGCGATGGTGTCAAAGTTTATCGTACATCTCCTAGTGGAAGGGTTCTCGAATGCGACCAAGTGTTCAAACGGTGGTAGAGGCCTTATGCAGTTGGACTATCGGCAGCTTTTCGTAAAGCTTGAGAAGATCTCTGGATTAAAACCGATACCATATCAAGACTATGTAGATAGATACGTCAAGGCATATTATTTGCCCAGGAATGAGTTGGAAGAATTTGTGAGAGATAGGACTGAGTATTCGAATAAGCATCTGTTAGCGTTAGTAAGTTGTGCGTGTGAGAATAAGAAAGATAGACAAGCTCTCACAGCTATTATTGAGGGGAGAGATTGTTCGAGCTAGAAATAGGAGGGTGTAAAAGAGACCATCCGAAAAATTTACACCAAATTAATTTTAAAATCATATTCCAACACATTATTATTTCTTAATTTTGAAACAATAGAAATTTGAATTGGATCCCCTGTTCCCTACTGAAGTACCTGTGCTGTGTTTGAAAGCAATGTCTTCCCGAGGTTTTATTAAACTTTTTATTTATTATGATGAATCCCACACCATACAGGAAAAATTTATAATAGTACAAAGTTGTGTTGATTAAAATTTTAATCCGAATAGGGGCACCGAATTTTTAGAACGATACTATTAATTAAGCCATTATAATCATTGAACTAGTATTACTAGCGTATAGAACAGACACCGCGAACATTGGGTTCGGGGGTGTGCATTGCAGCCGGCCGGCTGCATTTCATTCTGTCACTCGGCTGCGCTCATGGCGGCCGCATGCCAAAATTGTTTATGAAAAAACTGAAAAAATGCCGTCGTGCGTAATAAGAACGTATCACAATTGCACGACAAAAAACAAAAAAGATAATAGTATCACTTTATCATCGGTAAGAAAACAAAATATTAACTTAAATCAACTAAAACGAATTAAATTAAATTATTGTGCAATGTTCCCGCCATTTTGGAATGAAAAAAACATAAGGAGCGTTTGAACTTGGCAAGCCACTAGCGTGTTAATGGAATATATAAGCTTGCTTAGGTTGCCGTCTTAGTTCGGCAAGTGTCATATACAAAGTTACTCTATGGCAAGTGTGCAAACGAGGCTTCTAGTTTGAAAAGAGAACGGAGGGCAAGCCGGCGGTGGAACACACATTTTGTTTGAGATGTCTCATCTATGTATGTATCTCAATGGCATTATTACCTGAATTTGAAATTGTGAGTACCTAAGATGCAATTTACTTCTCAAGGATCTTTACTCATAAAGAATAGAATCTTCTTGAGATATAGTAGTAATATAAAACCGTTTGCTGCACATGCAGAAATATATTATTAGGTAATTCAATCTACAAAGAAAATAATAAATGTGTACCAATAAATAAGAAAAATGTAAAAAACATTCCGCGCTTGGAATAGATAAATTAGTTGGTTCATTGTAAATACAACTTATTACATATATCGCTTTTGTAAATTATAAATCACATTTCAATTATTCTTATCTTTGTGTCAAATTTAATAGCAACGTGGTTATTCATATTTTTTGAGTAAAAATTCAAAAATCTCTTGATCGTAATGTTGCTCGGGTGATTTTAATCGGCGCCATGACAGTTTTAAGTTGGCGCCAAAAAAATTATAATGTAATCTGTTCTATAAATATAAATAGTACATGTAAATACAGGGCAAGGCAATATTATTTACCACGTTTTTGGTATTTAGCTCCTTGTCACAATAGGTAAATAAATAATTTAGCAAGGTAATATCGCTCACCTAGTAATATAATGGCACATCTGCAAAAAAATGCGTTTAGTTTTTATGGTATACGTGTTTAAAAGTGCATAATCTACATAGTGGTAAATATGTATTAATGTCTATACTGTAACTAAACCCATACAATCTGTAAGAAGCGTAAAAAGAACCCATAAATTAATTTGAAACATTTTTAAATAATTTTTGAAATTCGCTTCTGTAAAATACATAGATTACCCCCAATAGATACCTCATAAGTGAAATTTTCCTAGAGTTTAAACTCACAAAATTTGGCGGAAGGCGCGGCTTGCGGGGAACAAAACAATGCGCTGTGATTGGCTATTTGTAATTCATACTCGGACTTGACGGGTCAGTATTGGTCGACACTATTGTCGTCGACTTGCAAATGCACGTATGTGTTGGCGCGCGTCAGTTGCCTTGTATGCGGTATCTATTGGGGCCTGGGGGTAATCTATGGTAAAATATGACAAACGTAGATGTGCCGTTGTATAGGTGAGCATAAAGATTGCTTATTTTCAAGGCTTAAAGTTTTATCAATGAATTGTATCGTAAAACGCAGTAAGTCAATCCTCATTGTGGCTTAATTTTAGGTGGGTATTGTTAGTATGAATTATGAACTCGTGCTGTATTACTACAACTAGATACAGTCGGCAAAAGAATTAGGTATGCAGGGCATGAAACAAAAACGTTCGGTAATGTTTAATATTACAGAATTTTTGTGTTATTATCAATGTTAAATCGTGATCATATTGTAACACATTCTGTAATATTTAAACATTACCGAACATTTTTATTTCATGCTGTGCATACGTAATTGTTTTGCCAAGTGTACCATTCAATGTGTTATATTTATTTAAATAATTTATGTTATAATAAGAGAACTAAAAGGCAATCTCAAATTGAAAGACATTAGATAAGAATCAATACCTGTTTTATTTTTATTACTATATGTTATTTATGAATGTTATAAAATAAATTAAATAACTACTTGTACAATGTACGTGTTTATTTATAAACTTCTTCGATACGTTTTTAAAATAATTAATAACGGTAATTCGTCGACGATCGTCAAAACTTGTAATCTCTGTTTGTAGATGTAATAAATGCCGATCTATGCGATCTATACGACGCGTTGCTAAAATTACAAACTTTTATTCAGTAGCTCGAGCACGAATATTTGCGAGAAAGTATTCGTATGGTTAACGTAAGCAATTTGTATGGCATTTTTTCAAAAGCGCCCCTATCGTACGTAAATGGTACTAAAATGCCATACAAATTTGACAAATTGCTTACGTTAACCATACGAATACTTTCTCGCAAATATTCGTGCTCGAGCTACAGTTTCAAAGTTAATAAGTTTTTGTCGTGAATCTCTTTGATGAGGTTTCAGTTGTTATGTAAAAACAACGGGTTACTTATCATTTCATTGTAATTGTAGCTTTAGATCAGGGGTTAATAAATCGAACCGGTTCAATTCATGGCCTTTTGAATCTCCTGCCAAGTCCCACGTTCAACATTACAGCATAAATTAAACGCAAAGCTACTCATTCATAGCATTTTATTACTATTTTATAATTATAATGTTTCTTATAAAACTACTTATTAAAAAAAATACATAATGCTAATTTCCATATCTATATACAATTAGTACAGAATATCATGGCAGTAAGACGTAGTCGACAAAAGCGTTGATAAATAAATGGCCCCAAATAAATCTTAAATCCGCCGCTGATCAAGAAATTCAATGTTACTGCGCAAGCGCAGCGTTTCAAGTTATTAATTAACTGTGTATCACAGTCCTTATGTTCGGTTTACACGTATTAACAAAGCAAAATAAGTAGTAGTAGCAAAATTTAAAGTAAATTAATACGTGTAAACGGATAATTTAGTAATCAAGTAGACAAGTGATTTAGAAATTTTTCTATTTTCTGTTATGTAGGTGGGCGGGGCTTATCACTTAACACGTTTGGACAGGCACTTTTTAGTTAAAATTTAGTAAAATGCTTAAGTAATTAAGAAGAATTGTATGAACTAAAGAGCTTTACTAAATTATTACGTGTGGACGCGCACTAAAAATTATTCACTTAAAATTTAGTTATCTACTTAACTACTTAATATGTCTAAACCGGACTTTAAGTCGGCCAAGCGAAACCTCCACAATATGTTCTTCAGAATGTGTCATGTATCACTGCGCGAGCGCGGCATCGAGTTGCTGCAGCGTCGAGCGCGCGCCCCGCAGCTGCGCGGCGACCGAGCGGCGCCCCTCGACCAGCGCACGCGCGCTCCGCCGCAGCGCCCCCAGCCGCGCCGCCGCGCGCGCCTGCTCGGCCACCAGCAGGGACTTCGCGTCTTCACCTGTGGACAGCGTTCAGTAAAACCGACTTAAAATAACAACCCGTGTACAATGGCTACCATGTACGTGGCACAATGGCTACCATGCCGGATCGCCGCGAAAAGGGTCCTGGGTTCGATTCCAAATGAGACGGAAATTTGAATGATGAGTTTGAATTTCTGTTCTCGATCTGGGCCGAGTGTCCATGGCACCCACGACACAGGGAATCCTAGTGTGGGGCTATGAGTGTGAAGCGTTGTTTATTTATTAATTTAATTTTATAAATATTTTAATTTAAAAAAAAGTTAATTGAACAATTTTAAAATGCCGCCTGCGAGATAATAAAAAATCTCCTAAGACTTGAACATAATCATAATATTCCATAATAACTTCTAACCTAACATAGGTATGTAATCCACCGCCCGCTCCCCCCGGACGTCAAGCGTGAACCAGTCGTCAGCATCTTCCGACTCTGAAGAAGGCATCTCCTGGAAACAAACCATAATTAACACAGCAGTTAATATTTGAAAAAAAAAATCATCACGATATACATAATTATCATTTATTTTTAACACGCTTTTATTTAGCTAATTTCCACCCCTTTCAAGACGTCTGATCAGCTTGAAATTTATCAGGTCTTGAAGCCTGTGATTCAATGTTACACTAAAATATTTTTTAATAAGGTGAAAGTTCCTCGGTAGTAGCTCATGTATAGCTTGCCTTTATCACCTAGGTGAATTTAGGTCTACTTATTTAGTATACTTACATAATTCACCTGCGGCTAGTATACTTAAATCACCTGGGTGCATAGGTGAATAAAGTCTATGAAAACTGAAAAGTAGACTTAAGACACCTGGGTGAAATAACTCGGGTGAATAGTCAACGGCACCCCTCTTTTTCGTTGAGAGTTAAAACTCATAACACCCCCTCCGTTTGTTTGGGGCGTACCCCAAGTGCACCACCCCTCTGTTTGTGTCTGGGGTTAAAAACGCCCCAAGTGCCCCTTACGTCATAGTAGCTGTCTTCCTCGGAGTGGGTGTCGGCGTCCGAGGGCACCTCCTCGTCCATCCGCTCGGGCCGCATCAGCCGCTGCCCGCCCGCCGCTTCCGCTTCCGCTTCTGACTCCATGTCGTTGAACTCCTGCGTTACACAGTTCTTATAGTAGAATGATTTTAGATAGACGACCCGTGTGGCGCAATGGTTACCATGCTGGATCGCCGCACCGAGGGTTCGATTCCCAGCGAGGCGGAAATTTGAATGATGAGTTTGAATTTCTGTTCTCGGTCTGGGTGTATTGTCCTTGTCTATGTTGTGTGTTGTCCATGGCACCCACGACACAGGGAATCCTAGTGTGGGGCTATGAGTGTGAAGCATTATTATTCTTATTTTGTGAACAAACTTACAAGGTCTTTTTTGTTTTTTTTGCCAATTTAATTGATGATTAAACGAACTTACCTGTAAGTGAAGTTCAATCCCAATTATTCGAGAGCTTCGTTCGAAGATATTAGCATAGCAACACTTGTAGTAGCCACGTACCGCCCGCCATTTCGCACTGAATTTTAGAGGTAGATAAAAAATAAAACATGAAATTATCAATTTTTGTAGGGTAGATTTGTAAAACCTCACTTAGTTGGGGCGCTCTCCTCCTCGGTTCGTCATTCAGTTCAGAGATTTGCTGAGCTGTTTCATGTTTCACGACTAGGGGTGTAGTGTATATGACATTTACACTAGGGAGGGAGGGATGCTAATATCTTCGAACGAAGCTCTCGAATAATTGGGATTGAACTTCACTTACAGGTAAGTTCGTTTAATCATCAATTATTCTTCGAGTTTCGTTCTCGATATTAGCATAGCAACACTTGTAGACGTTTAGAGAAGGTAGTCGTGAAACTTATGATATTATATTATTTTTAATTGTAATATGATAGCAATATTTTTCTCTTTAATTTCAATCTATTGAACAATATATTGGTGACAACAGTATATACCTATGTAAACCGTATATATAACACTCTCGGTAATTATGCTACTGATAAGTATTTAACTGTATTTGCTATGAACATGACGAGTGTAATGTTAACCGAATAAGGTGGAATATCCACTGAATTCTGAAATTTTTATGTAAAATATTCATTAAAATATTTAAGGATAATAAGTAAATTACTTAAATGAGGTAAATATAGATTTGGCAATATTATCGATAATCTATATGGCATCCTTTTTATGTAACCCTTGCCAGTACTAAGAGAGTAAGTAATTTTATGATAATTGTGTTGACTGAAATTTGTTCTTTCCCGAAAGATCCATTTTTTTTGAAGCTTTTGGTCACACTACTACAGCGAGTGTAGCAACGAAAGCAGCAACTATGTCGCCAACCACAATTAATTCCAAACCTGTAAGTAGAATTAAAAGTTTCTATAAAAACACTGTTTTAATTAAAACATTATCTATCTATAATGTATATAAAAACATAAAACGTTTGTACGGATGTTTTCTATAGACCGTGAAACCATCCAACCGATATGTCTTAAAATGGTTTCATTTGAAAGGCAATAATTCGAAAGTGGTTTGAGGCCACTAAAATCCATCCATTGATAAAGTAGATTTTCCATTTTTCCCATACAACAATTTGAACAGATTGTTAACACAAAAAACACTGATCTATAATTGTTATCAGAGATTTTATAAGTGTAATGGAACACACAGAGCATCCACCAGTCCTGTATAAAAAACGAAATCAATGTATTGACTTCTTTTAGAGTTTTGCGGCCGAAATTCACATGAATTGTATGTGCTGTAAAAAATACTAAATTGAATAACATTGGATATTATTATGTTCCAAATTAATTAGTATTTAAGTAGTAGGCCGCAATGAAAATATTTTCTATAGAAAAATATATAAAATATAATCCTTATTTGTCTAGACTGATTTGACCAATTACCAAGGACCTGGGTGAACTGCGGTAACCTTATGATCTGTAGAATTAAAACTTGTCTGAAATAATAAGAGAAATTCTATTACAAAGTATTGTAAGGATAAAATTGTTTTCGTGGCGAATTGACGATACGCAAACTACTGTTTTCCATCACATATGTAGTACTGCTTACGCATAGTTGGGATGTTTTTATAAGGGAAACAATATCCGGACTTCAATCCGGTAACGATAATGTGATTAGTTAAGTATACATATAATACCTGAAATAAAATTACTCAATGTTAAAAAAAAATTATGGGTGGAGGCCATTAAGAAACAATCTCATTGTTAAGTTTATAGGATGACAGATATACAAGCGGACCGCAGCCGCGCAGTCGTAAGACTTGAATATAATAAAATCAAACCACAATACCCTAAGTATACCTCCGTCCTAGAACTGACACCTGCAACATTAAAAACAAGTAAGTAAAAAATAAGTACGTTGAGAGTACGTACTCGTATATTGTAATCCACGAGAACTACTGGCGACAAACTGCTTCGCAGTTTGACAGACGTGTAAAGCATGCAATTGTACTTGTTTGTTGAAATAAATAAATAATAAATACATTATTGTTTGTCTTATTTTACAACATCACTCGATGGCAAAGTTTACCGCTCATTTGTTGAGTATAATGTTGTCATAGTGATAATGTCTGGTTACTTTGGAGGCGGAACCCCGTTGTTGAGGCATGCACATAAGGAGCATAACATTGTATAATTATACAATCTGCGGTATACATGTATGTTTTGCATGTATAGAAAATGTTTGTATCTCTAGCCTGGTATGCAAAAATGAATCAATCGTCCGCTAGCACGGAAATATTCAAAAATACGCAATATTCAAAAATTTTACTTTTAATGAAGCAACAAATAAATTAACTAATACATTAAGCAATGGATGATACAATTAATCGTACATATACAGGGGGTATACAGTGGTATACCTACTATTTGTAATTTCATTATCATTGACCGGCAGGCCAACCAGGAAATAATTCACTCAAGTTTATTATTATTAAGTAGAAAAAAGACAACTATTCCGTACGCCTCAGTAAGTTAAAAACCCGTTGAAAATATTAGCTATAGGTACTAAGCCAAACGGTATGTACCTACGGTGTACAAACAGGATGTAGCTTAGTATTCTCTTCAATTCGGCTGAAACTGAACAACTGATCACATCAATTTAGAAGAGTGTATAAGAACTTGAATTAAGTTGTCCTCAGATATTCAAATATAATTTGAAATTCGGAATTAGTACTCATAATTTCATATGCCCATATAGGTATCAATTTGTACACATACATTTATTAGTTTACTTTCAGTCTAATTAAATCCATACTACATTATATTTCAATGTCTGAATTGTTATTGTCTTTTTATTGGAACATGTACGATGTTATTGTATAATTAGGTACATTTATGTCAATTGCTCCACGATGACATAAGAATGGTATGTTCCCGAATTTATCAATAAGAGAATCTTTCGTGAATCAACAATAGATTTGATAGATAAAATCTCTTAGTTTTATTATTATTATATATCCATTTAGAACTTACGTCTACGGCTGACAGTTTTAGGCGGTTTTTAGGCTGGATTTGTGTGAGAGTCACATGCATCATTAGACCAGCAGGTCGAACAATTTTTACGCCCCTTACGGCGGTTGTCGGAAACATTACTGAAAAGTTACTGTTGCTTAAGGGCCTGATGACAGGCTTAGCTGGTTATTGAATCGCAGACCTTATGATCAAAGAGGAATTTAATTCACAAGCCACGAAAAAAAACGGCGTCACCAACGCGTTGTCGACGGAATAGACAGCTACTGTTGTTAAGGTATCACCGTCGGTATCCAGTAACACCGTAACAGTGGTGCGGTTAGCAAAAAACTTTTAAAAGTTGATATTATAATAATTGTTATAACTTCACACTACTTCGCCGTCGGAGATAACACTCCAGTGAACTTCAAAGTTCTAGATCGATGAAAGTAGTGCAATTGTCACCCCGATATCTGCAGAAAGAAAGTGATACTACTTGAGTAACACGTGGGCCCGTATAATGCTGTATATATAGCATAAGGGCATGGCCACATGGCCGTATGACTTTTATTGCTGGTAATTGAATATATTACTATACTCACGCGCGTCGACGAAGGTTTTTTGCAGTACTAAGATGCAATTTGCAGTTGGCGAGAGAATCCCCTTGGTTCGTGTAAATTGCAAATGGTGTTGGGTTTAAATGAACCTGTTACGTTTACATTTATTGTGAAATAAATAAATAATATACAGCTATTGCTCGTTGAGTAGAAATCCTTCGCAGTTTCATGCGAATAAATAAGTACTTGTTTCAGTTCACCGTATGTTGTTCAGCGTGACGTGAGTTCCTTCCGAAATATATATGTATATTTATTTTTTTTTGTTTGAGTAAACAGTAACCCCAAAGGTAGATCTGGTTATCAAGTACTTTGTTCAACGAATAGCGTGCAGTATTAGTTCCGTATGGAATATACGCTAATCAGCTGCATAATGCGGTGAAGATTCTTTCTGGGACACAATATGTACAATGTCGTGGAAACACCCCACAAGTAGATTCGAATTGCGAGTACTTCTTGTTGCAGTTCTCTGCGTCACACGGTGAGGATTCTTCATGGAACACATGTACAATGCAGAGGAAATACCCCACAAGTAGATCCGAATTGCGAGTACTTCTTGTTACAGTTGTCTGCGTAACACGGTGAGGATTCTTCATGGAATACATGTACAATGCAGAGGAAATACCCCACAAGTAGATCCGAATTGCGAGTACTTCTTGTTGCAGTTGTCTGCGTAACACGGTGAGGATTCTTCATGGAATACATGTACAATGCAGAGGAAATACCCCACAAGTAGATCCGAATTGCGAGTACTTCTTGTTGCAGTTGTCTGCGTAACACTGTGAGGATTCTTTATGGAATACATGTACAATGCAGCGGAAATACCCCACAAGTAGATCCGAATTGCGAGTACTTCTTGTTGCAGTTGTGTGCGTAACACTGAGGATTCTTCATGGAATACATGTACAATGCAGAGGAAATACCCCACAAGTAGATCCGAATTGCGAGTACTTCTTGTTGCAGTTGTCTGCGTAACACTAATTCGAATGTAATGCGAGCAGTGAACCCCACAGGAGTCCCCAAAGGACAATCCGATTATGTTTTGTATTTATATACTATTTCGATATAAATTCATTACGGAATACTAGTACTAGTACATACTAGCGATGGAAGAACCCTATAGGTAATTCTTGTTAGAAGGTACTTTTTTATTTTTCTTTCCTTCTAAATAAGAAGGGCTTCAAAAGAAAACCCGATTAGGTTTTGTATTTGTACACTACTGCAATATCAATCCCTTATAGAATACATATACTAGCAATTAACAGGTACTTTTTTATTTGGAATCCTTCACAGGATAACCCGATTGTTTGTATTTATATAATGTTGCAATATAAATTGATAAATTCCTTACGGAATACATTTACTAGCGATGGAAGAACCCCGCAGGTAATTCCGGTTAATAGGTATTTAATTAATTAGCAGGTATTATTTGGAAGCCCCCCGAAGGGCAATCCAGTTATATATGGTATTGAAATAATATTGTAATATATTTTTCATACGAAAAAACACGTGCTAGTAATGGAGAGAAAAAAAGAGGAATCCCTGAAGGTATCCATATAAAAATCATATATTCACTGATATATAACAGATATTCTGTTTCTGCTTCGTAATTGCGTAATTCCTTGCGAATTACATTTGCAAGCAATTTTTTAACCGACTAAAGTAGGGTTATGATTTTAATTTACTTGCTGTATTCTATAAATGTTTGAATACTGGAATCCACCTACCTGCTAATTACAAGCGTTGATGAATCGCTATCCAATCCAATCCAACGATTTCCTGTTCGAATCCAACGATACACAAGTAATTGAATTCTTCATGACTATTAAACTTTATTTTAAGCATTTCACTTTTAACTACAATTTTGCGCCCGTGCGAAACAGCGAAGCACTGAAACGTGAATGACGAACCGAGGAGGAGAGCGCCCCAACTAAGTGAGGTTTTACAAATCTACCCTACAAAAATTGATAATTTCATGTTTTATTTTTTATCTACCTCTAAAATTCAGTGCGAAATGGCGGGCGGTACGTGGCTACTACAAGTGTTGCTATGCTAATATCGAGAACGAAACTCGAAGAATAATAGTAAGGACATAAGAAGTAAAGAATTTAAGGATATTAATTTATCGTATTATACTCACACTCATATTATACTCACGCATATGCTCAAAACACGCACACGTACGTACACACATCCACACACATACACGCACACACACACACACACACACACACACACTCAGATGCAACAGATTTATTAGTAAAAATAGTTTAACTGCAATATCATTGTCTAGTTTTATAAATATGTTTCAAATGTATAATTTTAGTCAAGTTATTACTTACCGGCTATACAGTTACTCAGAAGGGTTAGCAGACTCCTACAACACAAGTTTTCTTAGTGTAGGGTCGGTGCATCACATACTATATGTAATATTCGCCGCACTATTTAAAAATCAACTTACTGCATACATATAAAATGAGAAATAAAGTTATTATTATTATTATTATTATTATTATTATTGTTTAATTCTAGATCATTAATTAACCGAGGTTAGACTTTGCTCAGACTTAAATTTATCCGAATAGTCCCGAATCAACCTTAACCATTAGCCATTTTATGACTAACATTTTTTCGAATTAACAAAGTGTCAGTCATCTAGTACACTTGACTGTTGTTTGAGCAAAATCCAAGTCTAACGCCCCAACTCAGAGTCACTAACGCTTCCCGCCCACGTCAGTCTTTTTGCAGGACCGATAATCGGGCCGATTTTTTCTTCCATATTATTTCTGACCGACTTTTTGACCGACTATTGCTATCAGTACGTTCTATTTTTCTCCTACAAAAAAGCGGTCACCGATTATCGGACGTGGGCGGGAAGCGTAACAGTTACTTAAATCGTTCCTTAGTAAAGAATTTGTATGGTGATTATTTACTAAGGAGTGATTAAAGTAACCGTTAGTGACTTTGAGTTGGGGCGTAAGCATAAACTCAAAGTCACGAACACTAAACATCGTAAACTACGACTCACGTCCAAATGCTCCTCATCTTCCATTTCGTCCTGGCTCCTGTCCCCGGCGGGCTCGGAGCGCGGCGCGGGGGGCGCGGGGAGCTTCGCCCTCCGCTTCACCACCACCGGTGGCTCAGCCGGCAGGCTCGTCATGTACTGCACTGGCGGGGCGACCGCCACGGACGGAGTTATCGTTGGACCTGTGAAGCGATGTGACAAAACATGAAGTACGTGTCGTCGTTGCGACTTTAAGACCTCTTATGTGTTATGTATGTGCCACTTTTGGCAAAATCATTTTTTTATGTCAAATGATTCTACATTTTGAAGCACTATCGAATTCAAAAACTCATGTGTGTACGACATTTCCATCGTAATTTATTCACCAAATTCAAAATCGCATATATGCTTGCTATACAAAACTATCGATTTTTATCGATTCCCTCAAAAAGCTGATTTTTTACACATAAGAGGTCTTAAAGTCGCAACGACGGTGTATTACTACGCAAAAAAATTTGTATGGGAAAGGTCGAAAATCGAGTTCATGAATGGACCGAATGTGCCTAATGCATTGTTTTAGTGGTCTAACACCATCTTCACATTATTGCCTTTCAATTGCATAGCATTTTACATCGATTATAACACAAATATTTATCTAATATTTAACATCACGGAATTTTTTTGTATCATGCCCTGTATACCCAACACTTTTGCCGACTGTACAACTCGTATTTTTCATGTTTGTGAATCGTGTCTATGTGTGCGTTGCTCTAGCGCGCTTGTATGTAGTTCTCTATCTGTGCAATGTTTGCATAATATCTCTCACCCAGTAATACAACGGCACATCTACGTTTGTCATATTTTACAGAAACGAGGATTAAATTTTTTATAAAAAATGTTTAAAATTAATTTATGGGTTCTTTTTACGTTTTTTACAGATTGTATGGGTTTGGTTACTAGTATAGTAATCAATACATATTTACCACTATGTAGATTATGCTTTTTTAAACACGTATACCATATAAACTTAATTTCGCATTTTTTGCAGATGTGCCATTATATTACTAGGTGAGCGATATGTATATCGCGGTACTACTCACCTTTAGGGTCGATGCTGATGACGCGCTTGGTGACGGTCTTGACCGCGTTGATGCCGCGTCGCCGGGGCGCCAGGACCTCCTTGGCCGCCCCTTTGTGCCGCACGTCGAACATCCGCTTCACGGTCGACGCTTCGTCCGACGACTGGGCGTGAGTTATGGTTATATAGTTTGTGGGATGAGTAAGATGACATGTCAAATAAGTTCTTACTTTAGGTCGCTATCTCTGTCTTACTTGTGCTGAAGTTCGCAAAGCCTATGTTTATACGCGCCAAGATACATACGTCGGCCGTACTGTACATTATGTTAATATTATGAATGTGATTGAATGAATGTTATGAGGATGGATAACTACTCTTTCACGTCAAAACTACTAAACTATCTTTATACTAAAATTAGTACACAGGCAGACCATAATTTGGAATAAAAATTAGGTACTTTTAATGACAGGAAACGTGGGTGAAACCGCGGACGGAGTACTAGTGGTACAGAAGCAGCGTTTAAAAGTGCTTAGTAAAGGTTAGAGCTATTATGATTTTTATTCATAACGTTAGTAAGTGAATTAAAATTGATGTACTTAAAATGAATTGGGCAATACATGACAAATCACACACAAAACAATATTTCCCACTAAACACTTTCAGCATATCTTTTAAAATTAATATACTTTAAAGTTCATTTCCCTGTGTGATAAAGCATCTTTCCTAAAATGGTGGCTTTCCTAAAAGATGTAATAATTCACATGCATAAAATGTTAAATTAGTTGTAAAGGCGCAGTCAATCACACATGCAAACAAAAAACAAACAGACACTAACTGTCCCGCCCTTAACACTCGGCTTAAAGCGTTTCTGCAAAAGAAAAATAATATCTTAAAAAGCTTTGCAATGCGTTGTACGGTAGAGATAAGCCTTCTAGCTAAGTGTATGTCTACTCTAATTTTTATAATAATTATAAATTATAATACCATTTTATAATAAATATAAATTTATATAATTCTTATATGTATAAAACACAAAAAATATTTGTATGGATGTCTTTTATAGACTTTGAAACCATCCAACCGATGTGCCGCAAACTGGTTTAATTTGAAAGGCAATAATGCTTTGGTTTGAAACACATTTTCGATTTTCGACTTTTCCATACAATTTTTTTTGCGTAGTGGAACAAGTTAGGTATTCACTAGTAATATAAATAAGAATGTTTAAGCCACTGTAAAAATAAAGATTCTACGAAATAATGATCCACCCAAGTAGAAATGAGCCCTTACTTGGAGGCTGTCTTCGTCCCCATCGCTAAAGTCTTGCTGCGCGGCCTGACTCGCTAACCTCCTGTTCCTCACATCCCGGCTGTCCAACTTCACAGCTCTCAGTTTCGATATTCCCGATACTTTTGAACTCTGTAGATCAGGAGAATTGATAAACAATAATAAAACTGTAAAGATGTCCTAACTTGTAAACAATAAATGTTACCCCAATACATTAGTAAAACTCGCATTTAAATCTGTTAAGCCGTTGTAGTATAGCGGGAATCGTATTGTCATGGTATCTATTTCTCTTTCACGTTCAGACATTAAACGGTAGTTTTCTTAAAATTATGAATATGTCGCACAGAATCTTATGAAAACCGATATTTGATCAAATCCTTTAGGAGTCCTATTCGCGGGGTTCCCTTTTTCAATAAAACAACTAATAACTAACCAAACTGAACAGTTTCTAAGCTTAGGCGTGTACTTTTTATAGCGGGGGGCTTTGCCCCCCGTCCCCCCGCCACAAGAACGAAATGTCATCATTTCACTAAACCAATTTAGGGAATTGATCAAATCACCGAAATTCTATGAAAAATTACTATAACAAATGACCCAATAGTTGTTTTTTTATCAAGTCTCGGTTTACATCATTTCGCTGTGACACATATGTGTATTAAAGCTATATAAACAATCCTCACCACATGATTGTCAGCCTCCCTGTCACTGGTGTCTTCCGGCACGGCGCGGCTCGCGGTCGACTTCTGTATAAACGCACCCTTCGACACAATCAACTGCTTCACTTTTTTCTGAAACAAACATTTATAAAACACTGGATAAAGTGAACAAATGCATACTTATGTAAAACACCTGATAAACAGCCTCCAAGGACAGCGAAGCAAGTGAGTGAAGTAAGTGACCCAAGAAGAAGCAGCATGAAACTCCTAAGGAGTTTTTCCAACACAGTTACAGACAGCATTTACTACTACTTACAGCGTAACAGCTAATATTAAACTCATGTCCAAGCATTTTTGTCTTTAAAACAATCATCTAGGGGGCCATCCATAAATTACGTCACACGTTAGGTGGGAGGGGGGGGGGGGGGGGTTCGATTTAGTGTGACAAGGGGTGGATCTTACATTTAAAAAAAAGAATGGAAATAAAACTTTTTTAAGAACTGCTGTTTTAATTTAATAATTTCTAGGTGCAAAATTTCGTAATATGTGACGTCACACTAGGGGGGAGGTCTCACAAATGTGACCAGCTGTGACAAGGACTGGGGAAGAGTAAAAAGTCATAAAATTAATGTGACGTAATTTATGGAAGGCCCCTACTTTGTGATTACCTTACTTCATAAGAAAGTCTTCATCCCACTACTATTATAAATATGAAAGTTTGTTTGTGAGGATGTATGGATGTTTGTTACTCTTTCACGCAAAAACTACTGAACAGATTTTCGTGAAAGTTAGTACATAGGTAGACCATAACCTAGATTAACATATAGGCAGTGCCGGCGTTAGAGCCACTGACGCCCTAGGCAAGAATATTGAAGCGCCCACAAAGAAAATAAAAATCGAGCTTTTTTTTTTGCTCGAAAAATTTTTTACTGAACCAATGGGAATGTTTATTAAGAATTTTATTTTTCCTTGTTTTTTGCTCCTCACCCCAAATATGGCGCCCTTCTAAATTTTGCACCCTAGGCCGTCGCCCCACCTCGCCCCCCTAACGCCGGCTTTGCATGTAGGGTATTAATCTTGCACGAAAATTACTGAACAGATTTTAATAAAAGTTAGCATACAAATACACTATGATTTGGAATAACATTTAGGGGCTATTCCCGGAAAAGCCGAGCGAGCAAAGCCGTGGGTAAAGTGCTAGTATGGAATATAAGGATCATAGTTCACACAACAAACTATGGACTAACAATCAAACCATGCATTCATTGGCCATTGAGCGGTAAAACATGAAGGCTCACCTCCTTTAGAAGTTCCTTCTTAACCCTCAATTTCTTCACAGTTGCACCCTTTGAAGAAATGAAATACTTAAATAATTCCTTTTAGAAGAATTCGAGCTTATATTTACTTAATCCATCATCAATTTACGATAAATTTTATAAAAAAAAAAAATTACAGACTTTAAAAGACAAGAGTCTTCGAAAAACCTATATCAAAAGCCATATTATGTAATATTTACTGAGGTCCCTTAGTTCCTCATGGATCCATCAGAAATAAATTTTGATACAAGGAACCGATTCGGAAGTATCCCCTTTCAAATAAAAAACTATTTTCCAAATCACTTCACAAATGAATGAGATTTCAAATAACAACCATTTAAAAATACGGCAAAATTGAGGACCCCATCCTTTTTTGAAATTGTTTAAAAGTTAGGATGAGGATGATCCAAACTCATTTTGCGTCGCCGCTGTTGAAATTAAACCACAAAATATAAAAACACTACATTTTCAGATTTATTCCAGAGCAGATTCTTAAAGTCAGAAAAATATATGACATCACAAAAGAACGTATCAATTTAAAAGAAAAACTTCAACACTCTCTCCAAATAATATAAGATTACAGTAGGTACATACACTCCTTAAATCCCACATAGTAAAAACTTCATCAGGTACCAACAGGACTTTAGTACGAAACCGAATGCAAACGACTCAATTTTACGCGACTCACAGCTCAAAAGAATACATTTATTTTGTTTCGCCTCACCCTAAGGGCTTGCTATGTCTGCAATGTCCTCACCTCGAATATGTATTCATCATCGTCTTCACCACTAGTATGCGCTGCGTCCTTCTGTTGAACACTCCGAGACCCTGACGTTTCTTTCTTCTTGCTACCATCTTCTCCCAGCATCCTCTGAGAAACAGAATATATGTATTATTGTGTTAAGTAGTGTCAATAAATGGTGTTATGAAACAGTCATAGTCCAAAATTTTTACTCAATCTCTCAATATTTTAGAAACATGCTTAATTTAAAGGGAGAAATAAGGGTGAAAATCTTCAGCAATTTAAATAATAATTATTATTATACTTCGTATATTAAATTCGTCGTACAGTAAATTATACGTCAGTGAAAGCCTGCCTGACTCCCTACCACACTATTGCTTGAGTTGGCTGCCAAACTTGCTGGTAGCTTGAGAGTCAGTCTTTATCTTCTTCACCCTTCATTTGTGGTATTTCTTATTTTGTCGATATTTTCTTGCGACGTCACACCTGACCTGAATCACGCTATTAAAGCTTCTACAAATGCTAACACATACAATTTCCAAACAAGATCAGTCTGTGCACAGCCACTCTTGGGCATGACACCTCGGTGGAAGATCGCCCTTAGCTAAACACAAATGTACCACTCACCAGCAAGTCATCGGTGTCGTTGCCATCGTCCTCCGACTGCTTGGTGGACTCGTCCAGCTCGCTCTCCGGCTCCTGGGTCTTGATCTGCTGCTCCTCCACGCGCTTGTCCGTCTTCCTGATGAGGAACGCGCCCAGCTCCTCTGGCAACTCTGCCTGAAATATTTATTTAAAGTTTTAAACTCTTTATTGATTGTACACAAGATATTTACAAAAAAGTTACTGTTAATTGGTCAGCACAATACAATGGGCGGCGTTATCGCTTACAAGCGATTTCTTCCAGACAACTCATAGAAACGAGAGGAGAATCATGTCTGGAAGAAATAAGGGTACTGTAATAGTGATGTAACCACAGACAGGGTGGATGTAATGTAATAATACATTGTGTGATTTAAGTTCCCTATATCGCCAGAGTGAAGTTAGTTTAAATGCAGCGGGCGCGGCACGATAACTACAACTGTAAAATTTTGTAGGCGTCTATATAGAGCTCATTGTAGAAGCTGCATTCTATTCACTTCAACGGGTAAGGCTACAATAGATAAAACCTGGTTCCAGTGGCCCTTGGGGTGGCTGTCCTAAACCGGATATCCGCAAATAATAATAATGTGTCTATATGGGACAATGCACACTGGAGGCGGCGCATGGTGGTTGCTATAAGTGAAATTTGTCAAAGTTTACCTCGCATATGAAGTAATTGTTCTCGTTATGTGCTCTGTGAAGGACATGAATAGCTTGCCCACATACCTACATGTCATTAATAACGCTTCACACTCATAGCCCCACACTAGGATTCCCTGTGTCGTGGGTGCCATGGACAACACACAGTGACAAGAAAACTCATTCCCAGACCGAGAACAGAAATTCAAACTCATCATTCAAACCGCCTTGTTGGGAATCGAACCCAGGACCCTTGGCGCGGTGATCCGGCATGATAACCATCTCGCTACACAGGTTGTCAATGTCAAAAAACATTGTTTTCATTAGGTGAGGCTTTTGCTTGCCTTGGACTTCATTGCCAGTTACCATCCGATAGAATTTTCAGGCATTAACTTATCTAAACTAATATTATAAAGACGAAAGTTTAAGTTTTTTTTTTGTTTGTAATGGATAAACACAAAAACTACTGGACTGATTTCAAAAATTCTTTCTCCAATAGGATGCTCTATTATTTTTGAGTAATATGGGCTATATATTTTTCTTTTAATTTAGGGATTTAAACGAAAACTGAAGTGAGGGTGGTTATTAATTTTATGTAAATAAAGGGGATTGACTTCTTGAATACAGTTAGCGTGAGCACTACCTACTTGAGAGCTAGTTGGAGCATTCTCCAGATTATTAAGTGTCCGTTCAATATTCCCCGTAGAGTTGGGCACGTCCTGTGAACCCTGGTCCATCGAGTCGGTGTTTCCTTCCTCCTGGCTTGTGTTAGGATTTGAATCACTTTGCTCATGGTCAGCCTGGTAAATAAAAATGATTTTATTCAAAAACACTCACACAGGATTTTTTATAGTAAGACATTTACATTATAGTTAAAATACATAAAAGAATAGTAAATTTTGACCCAACCAAGACCTGATTTAAGAAAAAAAAACTTATAGATTTTTTTCATTGCCTCTGTTACAATCAGCCTGTTACATTTGATAAATAAAAATGGATATTGTCACCTATGGGGCATTTCACGTCAAGCGGACAGAGAAAAAAAAGTGAGATTCTGAAATTTGTTCACATTAGGTCCAGTTATACTTCTAGTAGATATAAATACGAACACAATTTTTTTTATTCATGTGATGTGTATTTGTCTAGTTATGGGCTCCTAAAGAATCGTCTAAATCGAAATTAGGATTTTTTTGAAGAATTTTTTCGTATTGAAATTAATTACAATAAATTTTCAAACTACACGATTTGTATAGAAAATTTCCTGATCTTTTTAAAAAAGGAATCAAATTTGAAAAAAAATTTTTTTTTACTCTCCTAAACCGGAAGTAAACATTTCAAAATAAAATTTTGGAAGGTTCAACCATTTTTTTATTTTATTTTTTTATTTCAAAATACAATAGCTTAAGAGTATCTAAATAATACACCAGAAGTTTTGAAGTGGGACCTGCATTAGTTAAGGAGATAGGTAAATAAATGTATGCACATGTAGCAGTCAGTACAATGTTAGGCATTTGTTTATGTCGGTTAACATGCAAATTATGGAATTGAAACGCGACAGTATTAACATTTTCAGAATAAAATTTCAGAACCTCACTTTTTTTTCCCTGTCCGCTTGACGTGAAATGCCCCCTATTGTATACTCTAGTTGTTTTGCAGTGATACAAATGTAAACCAACTATTAAAATAGTTTTCTAGGGTTTTCACCAACTGACATGAATTTGTACACCAAATGCGTTTTAGTTAGAGAAACTACTCATTAAGATAAAATAGTACATTATATTAAAAGTTTCAAATCTCTTCTTGGAAATAAGGTTGTCATTGCAAAGTATTTGAATGATGACAGTGTTATTTAATTTTGTCTATTTTCATGTTTACTCGGAGCTTACAATTGTTATCAATCAATATGCATTTATTTAAGAATTCACAAATACCTTAATGAGTAGTTTGTCTAAGTAAAATGCATTTGGTGTACAAATTCATGTCAGTTGGTGAAAAACCCTAAAAACCGATTTTAATAGTTTGTTTACATTTGTTCCAGCTGCATATTGATCCTACTATAGTGACGTGAGATCATGCAATCCCTATAAATACCTATGCATCTTCTAAAGATGTCAATTACCATTAAGAAGGTACTGTAAGGTTAATAAAAACAACAATAAAATTACCGTTGGGTTATAATCATCATCTGTGAGTATTTCCTCACTCAGCCATTCCTCCTGGCCATTCTCCATTTCTTCTCCTTCGACCGTATCCTGGACACAATAAATTACTACAGTATATCTGATGATGTCAAGTAGTAACTCATTACATGAAAAATAAAGAGATAATATGAGTTATCTTGGAATAAATTAAAACATAACGCGTAACTTACTTCTAATTTAGACATTTTAGCTGCAGGTTCTTCAATGTCTGACATTCTTTTAGATTTTCGTAGTCTAGGTTAAATTATGTTTATCGCTTGTTTAGACAGTTTTTGAAATTATCACGAACTCCAGTTAATATTCTATGGAAACTCCAAACCAAATTAAAATTACACAAAGAACATTAAAAATAATCTAAAATTAATTTAAACAAATTGTTGAGAAAGAAAAACACCAATAAAACCGAAAATGCCGTCAATCAATCAACGCCGTTACTTGAACTTGTCTTGTCAAGTTGTCATTCACTTGACAATTGACATTTTGACATGAATGACATAAATAAAAAGCATTGATTAAAGAAGTACAAAGATAAAAAGTATATAGTACACAAGTCTGTCACTAATAAACCATTGATTAAAGAAAAAGTAGAGGATATGCCCTAAATTGCATATACATTTTTTCATTATACATATATTATGCAAATATGACCCGAAATACCAAAAATACATCTGTCCTGTTCTTACACGCGACAATGTAAACTTAAAGAAAGAGTACAATACATGTAGCATATTTCAATTTTCTGGCAACATTTTAAAGAAATCTATCTAAGCTCCGCCTTGAAGCCTGTTTTCGGACGCCATTTTATGAAAACAGTTGCTTCTAGGGATGTTCGATCCAGGTGCCTTGTATCGATACTCTATACAGCCGAAACAAATGTCAACAAACCATTAAACTCGTTTTATATGGTTTTTCACCAACTGACATGAATTTGTACACCAAATGCGTTTTATTTAGGGGCATTTTCGCCAAAAAGTGTACATTTCGTTTTTACCGTGTCCCCTGACTTCATACTTCGAATTTTCTTAATTATAATGTCACAAGGATAAAATCTTAATTTTTATTTGTTTCTTTGTTTAATAAACTTTACGGGAACACCAACAAAAGTTGCAATTATTGCCTAATATAATTTTTATTAATAATTTATTAAAATAAGACCATCGTTTTTACGATGTCCCCTGCAGATTTCGACTACAAAACATGCGATAAAACATGTTTTCTTTGTTCGGAAGCATTCAAATTTTGGGCTATATAACATTAACTGAATGTCAGCACTGTAAAAAAATCAGTTTTTCTTCAGTTTTTGACTGCTAATTAGGAGAAATAAGAGTTTAAAATAAATTTCAGAAAAGCGTTCGGGTGGAATTCCACCATCCGTTACCGCGGTTTTGTATTTTTTGTAAATTCTACGATGAAAACTGATAAATATTACGCATGGCAAATCATTTTTGGATAATCGCATGACAATCTGTGCATTGTTATGTCAGTGTTTTTTCAGTAGTTTTCCAGGGATTAAGTAAATAAAGTTGAATCAACCTCGTAGCAATTTTGAAGTTCTCTTCCTAAACTGCTGATTTCTCAAGGTAAATGGAAATATATTTTTATGGAAATGACTGTATCGAAAAGCGAATATTTTAACGTTGTTAATTTGTAAACATTGTCGTAGTATATATAATTAAATCTAATCAAAATTTCAATTTGAATGTTCAGTTTGGGAATCCGTTACTTCCGTTCCGAGACCATGCTAGTGGTAACGTATTATGTGGAAGGGAAAAGTAACGGAATGGAATAGATAAAGTTGATGCTACACTGTGGCAATTGGGTTGAGTACCTACCTACTTGAAATATTTTTTATTGAGTTTTAATCTAGTTTGTAAATAAAAAATATTGCTGTCAGATTATTATATGAACTGTTTTATTGCGGCAAAAGTTAAATTCGTAAACTTTATTCATTAAAATAATTTTATTTCTGTATTGGGTCGGCTTTTACGACGCTTAAATTGGGGTGACAAATATGGATCCCACGCTGGCATACTAGGGTGTCACAAAAGGCGACAGAAGCCGACCCGCTTGTTTATAAGATTTCACATAAGGATAATCTTATAAATAGATATTAATATGGATAAATTTCTTTTAGCCCATACCCAGGAATGATTTAAATTTTGTTATGGAATACATGTGTATTTCAACACGCTAATAAATTTTTAGAAATTATGTGGAACGAATTTTGCATTTTTCTCCCAAACCACTGGCTCTACAAGAAAAATATATTGTATATAAAATATCAACCTGTTAAGGGGCTTAAACTTTTGTAGGAAACATTTTTCTGTAAAATCAATACTTTGCCAAATAAACGTGAAAAACAAAAAAAAATCATGTTTTTTCAAGGTGACCTTGAAAATGAATGAAATATACTTATTTAATGAGTAAGTGTACTATAGTTTTATAATAAATTTAATTTTATGATAGTACAGTGGTTAAAAGACTTCTGCCGCCTACTCGGGGCGTTGTGTTAAGACTGTGTGTGTCTGATACCTTGCTTTCTATTCCATTATTTCGAGCTTTCTTTTCCGTGACTGTCCCCAAAAAAGGAAAAATAAAATATCCTACTGTTAATTGCTTTTCCAAGAAAATGTATTTATTTTATTTTATAAAATTAAGGAATAGTTTTGTTTTCTCTTTAAAAATACTAAGATTTAGATTGTTTGGTGTTTTTGCTTTTAAAAGACAAAAATGTAAAGTAAAATGACCAAATAGTAACGGAATGTAGGTAAATGACATGCTAACACTACTTTTAAAGATGAATTTACCGTTTTTTTTTTATTAATATATTCCTGTATCCCTAATGAACCTAATTAAATACTAATTTTACCAAAATTGTGTTTAAATACCTTTATATTGTCATTTGTATTTGGTCACGGAATGGAACAATTTATTGTTCCGCCTTGCAGAAAATGTCCTATAATTTTATTTTCAGTGAGTATTTTATCACCTTATTATATTTTCTGGCAAGAAAATAACATAACAATACAGTTTAATAAAAAAAATAGTAAAAATTTGAACAAAAAATAAAAATCCAACAATTTAAGAAATGTACACTTTTTGGCGAAAATGCCCTTAGACAAACTCCCATTAAGGTATTTGTGAATTCTTCAATAAATACATATTGATCGATAACAATTATAAACTCCAAGTAAATGTAGAAATAAACAAAATTAAATAACACCGTCATCATTCAAACACTTTGCAATGACAATCTTATTTCCAAGAAGAGATTTGAAACGTTTAACATAATGTACTATTTTACCCTAATGAGTAGTTTGTCTAAATAAACGCATTTGGTGTACAAATTCATGTCAGTTGGTGAAAACCCTAGAAATCTATTTTAATATAGATAATATATAATATGGATGTATTTCCGAAATAAAATTATTATTATTATTATTAATAATAATAATAATCTTTAGTTTACATTTGATTTAATACTGATCGATCCAGTATCGAATGAATTTTTTTTAATGGAAATAGGCGGCAAACGAGCTGACGATCCACCTGATGGTGAGTGGCTATCGTCGCCCATGGATATCAGCAACATCAAAGGCATCACTGATGCGTTGCCGGCTAAGAAAGAGAAAAAGAAGAAAATAAAATTTTAAATACGAATGTTTAATCCGGGTGTTTTATGTATCGATAGTCCGGTTCGTCATGAATATCTCAATAAATAGTCCAAATATCGATTCATATAATTAAATATACCTGTAAGGTGGGTATCGCGGCCAATGAATATCAGCGACCAAAGCGTTGTCAGCCAAGAAAGAGAAAAAAAGAAAGAAATATGTTAATAAATGAAACATGATACATATTTTATATTTTATTTATATTTAATACTTATAATTTAATACGATGTTTTGTATCGATTCATAATCGAATAAAAATCTCGAATTCTAAATAAATATATATATATTTAAGCCAGTATTAAATTAATCGTTTTAGATTAAATTTTATATTAGATTTAATTTTATTCAAAATATTGTATAATTAAATACTGAAAAAGTTACTTAAGGTTTTTTAAAACAATGTGGTATGTTGTAGGAACATCATATAAATAATAATATCTCACTCTATAACAGTTTAATTGATTTAGAACTCTTGTGTTTTATAAACTAATTAATCAAATAAATTCATATCATCATATATTTTTTTCTTAAAATATTATATCGATATGTGTAAAATACAACACTATTTTGTGGGCGGAGTCGACGCCATATTTGAGAAACTTTTGGCTTCAGATCACGTGACCTTATTTCCTATCCTCTCTTTTTCTTTAATCAAAGTATTAAACAGACAAAATGTAAACGCGATGTCAATGTCATTAATGACAATGACTTAATGAGTGACATCAATGTCTCAATGTCATAACTCAATGTCATTAGAATTTATTTAGATCAGCTGATAAAAAGGAAAGTTCATCGAAAATAAAATTAATTGTTTATTTACGCAAATTTGACCGATTTGAGGTGATAAAGTTATTCGGCCCGAGCTTTCCTTATGAATATACAAGTATTTTTAAATGCTCAGTCAAGTTAAACGAGAAGTAAAAAAGGAAAACGGAATAACTAAGGAAGGTCAGGTTATAATTGCAAATTATGATTAATCGTTTGTTTTAAACCAGGACGAGGTAAATGCTGACTCATGCTGATTCTCAACACACTGTCGATCTTGATTCAAGTTGCGTTCATCGTGTTTATGTCATTAGTTTCTATGAACATTATAAAATACTTCAGTAATAGTGTTCGCAACATGGCAATCATAGCCCCCGCGATTTTCGTGAACCACGGTGGAGGCCCGCTACCTTTACTGGGGGACAAGGATCACATTGGATTAACTAAGTTCCTTCGAGATGAGGTAAAGAAACATGTCAACTTCAAAGACGTTAAGGCTATTATATTAGTAACGGCGCATTGGGAAGAAAATAAAGTGACTATCTCATCAGGGGAGAAGCATAATCTATACTTCGATTACTACGGCTTTCCGCCAGAGTCCTACAAATATAAATACGATGCGCCAGGCGATCCGGAGTTAGCTAAGAGAATACATAATGAATTGAAAGCAATTGGTTGGGAACCCAAATTGGATCCGAAAAGAGGTTGGGATCATGGCGTTTTCGTCCCCATGATGCTGATTAATCCATCAGCAGACATACCAATAGTTCAGGTATCAGTGTTGTCCCACCAGGACCCAGAAACACATTACCAACTTGGTAAAGTGCTGCACAAGTTCCGAAAAGAAGGTGTAGCGATCATAGGCTCTGGAATGTCTTATCATAACATGAGGGAATTTATGTACAGTCGAAATACTGGGAAGGTTGTTAATGAAGATTTTGACGCATTTCTGAATAGAGCATGTTCAAGTGAAGATGAGGAGAGACGAAGAGAGCTGGTGTCATGGCGGAATCAGCCGGGTGCTGATGAAGCTCATCCTCCGAGGGCGGCTGAACACTTCATGCCTTTGATTGTCATAGCCGGAGCCGGGGGCAAGGGTCGAGGAGAACGGATATTCAACTGGGACATGAGTGGAACATTTAGGTTAAGCGGCTTTATTTGGAAAGATGAATAATAAGGGTTAGTGAATTATAATATTACGCACACATTCATACCCCTACACTGGGATTAAATGGATAGGTGGCTTGAACACGCACAGATGTAATATAAAACCTACAAACTAATATAATCTTCCCTGATGGCAATCAGATATGAGACTGGATCAGCAGGCTCATACAGGAAGTATGAAATAAGCTGATATCATAATCAAAATTGAAAATGATCTCTGATCAATTATGTTAGTGTATGCATGCAGATACTTCAATATTATTTTATAGATGTATTATGTATAACATCAACATGGGGGTCAATGTTTTTACCAGTTTGCATCATTGACCATTAAGGTTAAATAGAATTCGTAAATTAAGGTGGACCAAGGTAGGGTAAATGGACTTCTTCATATTAAGTACAGTACAAAAAAGTACAACCAATGTGAAGATTTTTTATGTTTATTAAAGATAGATGAATGTTAATATTTGATGCTGAGAAATCTTTTACAATACAGTAAAATAAAGTGAATAATATAATAGTATGCTAATATAAGTTCCCTATTGATTCAACCTTACATTAAATGTTATTAATTATTATGTTACTAAGATAATAAATTATTTTGTTATTTTTATTTTTATTTTTATTAGTGCACTTCAATAGTGCAGTAGTAATGTAAGTGTTAACTATTTTTAGCCGTATTGTGGCAGCTTAGAATACAAACCCCAATTCCACACCGGATGGGTGTCGTAAGAGGCGACTAAATCCGGCCTGCTGGTGATAGGGCCCCTCGTGGGATTATATTGGTAATGTTGATTTTAATTGTTAATTAATACCATTATTACTATTTCTTCATGGGGTTCGCCTGGATAGCTACCACCTTCGAGCATGAGTCAGTCGAACGACTCGTCGTGTTCCAGCTGGGGGCTTGAGAGCCAGTTCTTTATTTCTTTTTCTTCTCTGTTTCTTGGCCAGCAACGTATCAGTGATGCCTTTGGTGTTTCTGATGTCTACGGGCGACGATAGCCACTCATTAATTCAGTCATTAATTCACTCATATATGCATTCTTTCATTCATTCATTCAGTCAGTCATCAACATTTGATTTGTCGGTTGTCATTTGTTTTGACGATTGTCTTTAGTTCTGACAGCTGTCATTTGTTCCCATAATTATTTTAGTATTTTTTTTTCGATATTTTAATAGTTACTCTACTATTTCGGGCACAGGTGAATCCAACAAATCATTAAAAGTATACCTATAATATGTCTGTGGTTCAGCTGTTCTTGAGTTATATTATTTATTTATTTATTTAACAATTCTTGTACACAAATAGAGTATATATAACACTATATAACACATAGTAAAAAAAACTTTGTACAAAGGGTTTAGGCGCAGAATGTCCGATTCGCAAAATGTCCTTTTCTCAGAATGTCCTTTTCTCAAAATGTCCTTTTCTCAAAATGTCCTTTTCGCATGATGTCCGATCGTAGGCGCGTTATGAAATAAATGGAAAAAAATGATGAGAGTGAAATTTAAGATTTGTAACACGGTCGGTGACACAAAAACGACGGTCACGAAAAACGTTACGCGCGTTTTTAAAAACGCTCGTTTTGAATAAATGATTTATTATTATATTTATTACTAGCTGACCGGGCAAACGTTGTTCTCCCAAAAAATAGATGTCGGATTCTCCACCCTAGCCGATATGCACGCAAAGATTCACGAAAATCGGTCGAGCCGATTCGAAGGAGTTCAACTTCAAAAAAGCGTGACTGGCCATGGCTGATGATGTGACGTATAACGTATAACGTATAACACCAGAGCGTACGAGGTTCGATTCCGTCGGTGTCCGTGTATTTGTATGTACGTGTTGTGAATGTGATAATTATATGTATATTAAATAAAAAAAAACTTCCAAATTGCAATATTCAAAAAAAAATGCAAAAAAAATAAACAAAAAAATAAACAAGAAAAACAAAAGAAATTTCAAAAAAAGCAAAAATATCCAAAAAAGAAATTTTTTTTTTCAAAAAACAATATTTAAAAAAGAAATAAAAAACAATATTCAAAAAAGAAATTAAAAAAAAAAAACAAAAACGAAATTCAAAAAAATTTCCAAAAAAGCAAAATAAAACAAAAGAAACTTAAAAAATTAAAAAAAAATCAAAGAAATTAAAAAAAAAAAAAAATTTCAAAAAATTATTCAAAAAACAACGTAAAAAAATTAAACAATATTAAAAAATCAATATTAAAAAAAAAACATTAAAAAAACAATATTCAAAAAAACTATTAAAAAAAACAAACGGAAAAAAATGGACGGTGGCCCATAATGATAAGTCAAAAGGACATTTTTCGAAAAGGACATTTTAAGAAAAGGACATTTTGAGAAAAGGACATTTTGCGAATCGGACATTTTGCGAATAGGGCGATCGGACATTATGCGAATCGGACATTTTGCGCCTAAACCGTACACAGGTACTGCTTATTTCTATCAGAAATCTCTTCCAACAGACCTAGGAATGGAAAGGTGATGTAGAACCTGATTAGCGTGCACATTGTTTTTAACAAACTAAAAATGTATATTAACATACACACATTTACATAAATACAGTAATAGTGGCAAATTGATAAAGGGGCCGTCCATTAATCACGTGATCTTCTTTTTAGCATTTTTTAACCCTCCTCCCCCTCCCCCTTGGAGATACGTAGTGAGGTTTAAGACTAACCCCCCCCCCCCAACATCACGTGTATTTTTAGTACCTACAAATAATGTTAAATTTTTTTGAATATTATCTTTAAATACAGGTATAAACTTTAATCTTATTTTATTCTGAAATTAAGGACCATTATAAAAATGTCTAGACTAGGTTGTTAACAGGACTAAATGGTTTTTGATTGCCGTAAAAATAATGATAAACGAAGGGTGTAATCATGCGAAAAACATGTATTGTACTAGTACATTAACATATTTAATGTATATTGTCCTCGGACCACGGATTAGCAAGACATTCTTCAACACTAACAACTGGATAAGCATCTTGCAGGTCAGATGTTGGCACAACATGTTGAAGATCAACGTCGGTTTCATCAAGCCAATCGCTATCATCATTTTCGCGCACAACGCAGAGAATTTCTCGATCTGCTGATCGATCATCGCGTGAGGATGTGTGAAGAACGAACTTGGTGCATCTCTAAACTATTATTGCTCGGATTAGGTTGCTTGTGACATGAATTTACATGTTCCTTCTTTGCACAGAAGTACAATCCACAGCGCTGGCACGTCCTTTCCAAAAGTTGCTGACGATCCTTCTGCACGTCTGCAGGCAGACTAGGACAATACAGGTCATAAGGCAATTTGTTAAAGCCCTCATGCATTGGCGTGATTCCAAGAGACCGACGCAGAAGAAATGTAGCAAACGTCTTGCCATCATGCTCTTGAGGCTTCGGAATACATTAGGCCATTAGAGACGATTGCAAAATTGGGTAAGGAGGTATAACGGAGCGTTCCGAAGGTATAGATCAAAGTATAGATCGAAACCTAATGAAGTTATAGATCGAACAGGTTTCGGAGCGCCAGTAGAACTAGTGAGAAAATAATTCCCACTAGTTCTACGATAGAACTAACGAGTAGAATTAGTGGGAATGAACCCACTAGGGGTTTCCCCCCAGCTCTTAACAGTTAGGTTGTGATTCCGTCATCACCAGGTGCCTTGTTGTTTGTAAGTTGTTTGAGAGCCTCTCTAATCTCATATAGGCTGACGTCCGGGATATCTTCTGTGTAGTGTCGGGTTACTTTGGCTCGCTTCGCTTATCGCTCTCCTCAAGAGGAGCTGGAGCTTGAGAGGAGGCATACAACCGTCCGTAGTACCTCTCCGTCTCTCTCAGAACTTCATGACCCGAGTATACAAATATTTATCCTTCACTTATATCCTTCACATATATATACTATAGGTCACCGCAGTTGGTCCACCACGGGCAATAAAATTTTATTATATTTATACGTCTGACCTGGCCGGGAATTGAACCCGGGACCCCTCGCAGGGTCGCTACCAACTAGGTTACAGGGTCGTCATTTAGGTATTGTGTCCGAGCAAGAGTCGCTATCTATTTATTTAAATAACAATAGGTACTATTATGTATTATGTGATATATGTATGTAGGTACCTAAATAAGTAATTAATTAAGGATAGACAAATAAGTAGGTAATGAGATTGATACCAATTTTTAAATAAATATATTCGTAAAAAGACATCACAACAATTTCAAAAACTTTCTTGCAACTTTGAATAGACCTCATTAGACCATTTGGAAAGGTCGGCCTATTCAAATCGCTTGCAACTTTTTAATACTGATAAAAATACTTTAGTGGACGTCACCTAGACTAAATCAGAGAACAGCTAAGAACGGGAGCGCCGTCGTATTTTGTGTCTCCGATCGCAATATCGGCAGATTTTGAAGCGGCCTGACCGCGACCGGCAGCGCCAATTGTACCTGTCGATAGAACATTATCATTGAATTATCTAGCGGCAAATATTGCCCAACCAGGTGGACAGTTGACCTAAAGACAGTAGATTTCGAGGGCCCAGGACCGGTCGTAATGGCGCCAATTAGAGGAGACCTAGCTATGTTCAGCAGTAGATTTTAAGGCTGTTATATACATAGATAGAAATCCTGTCATGTTGACTACCAAACTAGCTATCACGTAATTAGGACTCCACTGCGACCAAACTCATGACTACATCCAATTCAACGTGAAAGTTTCAGATGAAAGTAAAAAAACTGTTTATTATCCAACCGTCAGTAACCCACATTTGATGCTATAGATAATAACTTTAACCAGTTTAACGATTTAGCATCAGGTTGCTTAGTAGGACCCTTGGCATTTGATATTAAAAATAATTCTTGATAAAAAAGAACCGACTTCAAAATTAGGGATAACTCAAAAACTGCTAGTCATATCTCGCTCAAAAAGTGGGACCACATGACAAGCACCAGCTTTCGATTAAAAAAAGAATCATCAAAATCGGTTCACCAAGTCGAAAGTTCTGAGGTATAAACATAAAAATACAGTCGAATTGAATACCTCCTCCTTTTTTGAAGTCGGTTAACAACATTTTTATAAACATGTTGAAAAAGGGTCTTTAAACAATGCGGGTTATTAAGCTAAATATACTCAATAAGCTAAATATACTAAATATATGTATAGCTCATAGCTGTCTCAATATTGGCTCTACTTTCGTACGCACAGCAAAAGAGTTGGGTAAGCAGGGCATGATGCAGCGGTAAAGTTTAATATTTCAGAATGTTTGTGTTGTAATTTCAGATCAATAAAAAAGATAGATAACTGAAACTCACCACCTTGAAATGAGTGTAGCCTGAAAATACCAATCCGGTATACGCAATTCATGCATTCACGCCAACATACTTTTCAATCCAGCCAGTTCCTGCCAATTACCTCTTACCTGTCAAAACCTACCTACTTGGTTTAAACTTGGCTTGGTGTGCGTGATTGCAACACATGAATAGTGTAGACTGGCTTGATATTTTTCGGCTACACTCGAATTCAAGGCGATGAGTTATCTACTTTTATTAATCCGAGTTTATAATTAATGTTATCACGCCCTGTATACCTCTTTTTGGCTGACTTTAATGTACGTACCTAGGTCTCCTAGACCGCGAACGACAACTACGGCGCCGAGACCGTCTCCGCCGAGAACACCGCCCCTGCCGCACTCGGTAGTGTCGATCTCCTGATCTGCATCGTTTGAATCTGCCCTGTCTAGTTCGGCATCGCCTGTAACATGACATTTCACAACATGATTTTTCATGAACCTGACGTTTCAACAATATGAAATTTTAACGACATGACGTTACAATAATGTGATATTTTAACATTTTTAACAACATAACATTTCATCAATAAGAAGATTAAGAAGTCGAATTGCACTGAGCCGTCTATTTTTTAACAGACTTCAAATAAGGAGGAGGTTCTCAATTCGACTGTATTTTTAAAGTTATACTTCTTTAAGCGCGTTATGAAATAAATGGAAAAAATGATGAGTGAAATTATAAGATTTGTAACACGGACGGTGACACAAAAACGACGGTCACGAAAAACGTCACGCGCGTTTTTAAAAACGCTTGTTTTGAAAAAATGATTACCAATATTTTTTTGTGTGTTGCCTCTTTTCTTTTTATATTCGAAAGCTGGTGCTTGTCATGTGGTGTCATTTAAAGAGCGAGATCTGTCTAGTAGTTTTTTAGTTATCCTTAATTTTGAAGTCTGTTAGTTTTTTAGATCAATTATTATTTTTGAAGATTTGGTTAGCTTTGAAACTCCATGATAGTTTTAAAGGTATTAGGTACAGTCAATGATGTTTTAGTATAGATACGTTATGCCCCTACAAATCAACCGAAAAATTTGTTCCGAAACACACACACGTTTATCTTTTGTTTCCCTACACAAATCAGGCAATCACTACATTGGTAAATTATGTAAAAGGGATAGCTTTACTAAAACTATAATAGTGAAAAAGACAGCTAGTGTTTGTCGTTCGCGTAACCAAACGTTGACCAGTGTTGCCAACAAATAAAATTGTGCAAAACAACTTAATATTACGTTATGAAAATTATACTTATATTCGTACATCAACTTTAAATCTTAACAATTTCTACTAAAACTGACTTGTTTTCAATCTGCACATCCTCTTGATTTTCAGTTTAAACTAGATTTAATTTTGGTGGTCTAAACTAAAAACTGTGAAGATATCGAAAAAAAATTAGAGTAGGCAACTCTGCCCATTTCCACAATATTGTGGAGATTATCGTCACAAATCGTGCAGATGATTTGATTGGTTGGCTTCGGTAAAGACTAACAAATTCAGTACAGTCAGTAGATTGAAAGTAGCTAAAAATAAACTTAAGGAAGGAAGTTGTAATTTCAAAACTATTTTATGCAATATTTTGGGATTTCGGTGATGAAATATTAAATATGGTGACACATTTACGAATAAAGTAAATACGCTAACTTATAGGGACCACGACCTTTTTCATGTATATGTCAGCCTAAGCAGTAGGTATGGCGTGTTATTCATTAACTTATTACATAGCATCTTATTTATTCTGTAGGTAGGTTGAACCACAGTATAAATATATTAGATTCCTTTACTGTGGTTGAACCTTAATCGCGTATGGTGAAAGACGTACTCAATACGAATACGATTAATTTATGAAACCACAATTTATTACATGTAAACAACTCATCAATACATACTTCACATCTAATATACATTTACACTAAGGGTTACTATATTATATATATTTTATACGAATATTTTTACAATAAGGGTTAAATTTTTCTATTTGCTTATCGACGGATACAAAATAGTTTTAAGTATTATATACTTTTTAATTTATATTATACGAGTAACCGCCCTCGCTTTGCTTCGGTTTTCTTATTTTTTTACACCTTGGGTTACATTATTGGAGTTTTATTAAGAATCCCTATTTTTTTTTAAATATAATATAGCCTATGATACTCGGGAATAGTGTAGCTTCCCAACAGTGAAATAATTTTTCAAATCGGTTCAGTTGTTTCGGAGCCTATTCAATGCAAACAAAAAATCAAATCTTTTCTCTTTATATATTAGTATAGATTATTCATGAATTTCTTTATGTTAGGCTCTATTACAATACTCGATACTAATACGGTACGGCTTTATTACAATAGGTACGTGTACTCGTGAGAAAATTATCTCTGTACTTAACAATAAACATACAAATGGGGACAGCATTGATATATCGTCACTTCTGTATATGTTAGTCTATGTCCGCCCTATCTGCCGTCCTAACGAAGAGTGCAATAAGTCCAGTTTTTGGGCAAATTGATTTAAGACCTTATGTAGTTACGGATATGGTCTAAAGTTAATTTGCCCAAAACCTGGACTTATTGCACTCTTCTTTAGGACGGCAGCTATGTTCGGCCGGCGTTGTCATGCCGCCATATTTATTTTGTTAGAGAAATATTGAAATTATTTAAAATGCAATAAATCATGATAACTGACGTGTGGTATGTTACTCCATGAATTTTAATTCTTTTACTTGTGTAATTAGTGCATTTACGCATAATACACGAGGGCATTTTAACGCTGTATGTCAAATCTCAAGGATTTCTGGCAACAATAAAAGCGTGCGTATCGACAGAGTATTGACAGAGCGACTGCGAATTAGCCCAAGTTACGCTCTTCATCTTCGGCGCGCTAGTAACATATCTACCTCTATTTTTATAATATCATTGGGTACAGTAAAATAATTTACAACCATTTCCCTGTTCCTTGATTCTCAACCCTTCTACCATAAGCAACTGACTTACGTTTTGCACATTCTGAAACAATCAAAAGACATTGAATTAGAAATCATCTCTTTGAGTAGTTAAGTTTAGGTGTCAAGAGTTTTAAGGAACACTACTAGGAAGCGAAATGCAGCAGAGTGTAACGGAGACGTTTTGTAAATAACCTAATAGCTTATTATTACTTCCACATCTCTTCTCCACCTCGTTGGAAACCGTTCAGAGGAGAGGAGTGGAGGGTAGATATCATAAACATAATTATCTCTCGTCGTGTTCCGGCCTTAAGAGCCAGGTCTTTCTTTTTTAGGGTTCCGAAGTAAAATCGGAACCCCCCTAGGGTACCCCCTCCCCTATAGGTGACGTGAGGATGCATTTTTTTATACGTCGCGTACCCTAATGTTGCGACTTACTACTTCGGAACATTGCGCGTGGCCTGACACGCACCTGTTTCTTCTCGCTTTTCCGGCGACGCATCAGTGATGCCTTTGGTGTCGTTTATGTTCATGGGAAACGACAGCCACTTACCGTTAGGTGGATCGTTTGCTCGTTTGTCGGGTATTTCCATTAAAAAACATACGAAGCGGAGACTAGTACAGTGCGCCCAACTTATCTGTGAAATGGCGAAAATTGGAACTAAGGCTGCCCCATTCTTAAGTTCTTTGTGTTAATGTCAATGAATGACATTGACATTTACTACGTCTCGAATTGCGTCCCAATGATTGGTCCAATGCGTTCGACAGCGCCCTCCCTCAGTTCACAGATAAGTTGGTCGCACTGTAAACAGTGTTTGGATGGCGCGGTGCTGTCTACCGTCTAACGCACGTCGCTCAAGGAAACATACAAAAAGTACGCTCAGTAGCCACCTCATATCATAACTCCGCTTGGCATTGGTGAAAACACTGTCTGCTTCCACACACTACGCATATTTCTCGTTTGCTTTCGTGGAAATCGGCCCTAAAAGACCCTTTAGCCAGGGTGTGTTTATTGTCTGCCAACCATTTACATTTTTTCTGATTACTACTGGCTCGGAGGGATGTCAATACTTTAGTGTGTTGTTTCTTAATTGTTACAAATGTCCTCTTGGACTAGGACATGAAAGATAATCCTACGTTCCTATTAACCTATAGTTACACCATGAACAAACTTATCGTTGTCTTAACAAACTTAAAATGGCAAATCTAGCTCTAATTAGCTGGCTACTTGAAGCATTAGGTATATTTTTTTCATTATTAAAATGTGACGTACTTCCGTTTTCGGCGACATCTTGGCATTGTGTAAAGTTTATCTGAAACTAATAATAATTTATTAAATTTAGTGTACAATGCTGTTGGATAATCTAGATTTGTGACTACAAAGTAGTTATAATAAGCATGGTATGTTTGCATACCTTATAAATTACAGTTGATTAACTTGGAAAATTAAAAAATATCTACTTCTAAAACTTCTAAGTATCCAAAGGTTGATTGGATAGCTAAATAACTTTATAGGCATAATTATAGTTTTATTCTATGCCTTAATTTAAGTAACCTAATTTTGTAGCGACTCTACGGAAGGCTTTTTAGAACAAATGAGGTATCACGTTAAGCGTTGAAGACAGTCTCTGCATCTCCTATTCATCAGATGGTTTCTCTAGGATTTGGAATTATCTTGCTAATTTTGCTGCTTTTGAGAGTGTCAAGTAGGTACGACCTAGTATTAAAAGTTACCATGTACGTACATGACCTTAAATTCCTCACGAAGTACCTACCAAAGTACTTACGTTTTAATTTGGTACACAAAAATTTTGCTTCCCCTTTATAAATCACTACAAATCACATGGGAATAAAAAAATATTAATTTGCTATCAAAAACTATTAAAATTTAATACACAAAATTCTATTCAAAAATGTGACATCATAATAAAAAAGCATTTGTTTTATTCTAAATTCAAACGAACGTCTGTATTTTCTTCTGACCCAAAGAGAAGATCGTGAAGTCTTTATGGTGTACGCAAATATACTAAAGATCTAAAGATCATCCAAAGCCATACTCCATTTATATTCATAATCTCTTTGTTCCCAATTATGTACGTGGATCATCATTGCATGTAATTTGGTCTTACAGAAATAACAATGAAAATATACGAAACAAAATCGTGAGTACTTTACACGGAACACAGACACAAGTGGAAATGGTACAAGTGTTGATTAGTATGGGAACCGTGCTAGCCAAATAAATACAAGGAAATCCATAATCGTATTATTTACAACTAAGAAACTCACATTTTAATTGGTTGTTACTTGTCAACTACGAATAGTCTAAGAAACTCGCTGTTTATAGTTGAAAATGCACCTTAATCTTTGGATTTAATTCTTATTTTTCCATGTCTTATTCAGTGACCTTAGAACCTTTATCAATTATGATCATAATACTTTTCAAGTTTATCTATCCACCGCTAGATGGCAGTATTCTGCGTTACAAGTAATATATACTTAACTTCTTTACTAATAAGGTTGACAAAACAATATCAAACAATGTCAATCTTAAGGAATATAATTAAATAATTCCATCTACTGAACGCTAGATGTCGTGACTGGAGTCTACAATAGATTGAATAGCAACCTTACAAGTATTTCGGTAAGTTACATTTTTGGTTAACAACATCATATTGTGTTTGGTTTAGGCTTAGAGATGTGCGTTGTGCTTTTTGCCGCGTTATCGATATTTATATTGAAACTGGTACTGTCCGAGTGTCCGACATCATAAGATGTAGATCCGTCATATTGGTACTTAAACTTCTTGTTTTTGTACTGTCTATGTGAACACTTGATCATTATTTTGAAAGCTTATATCTCAAACACACGGATCTAAAAAAAGACGGACGTGATCCCAACAACAAATTCAGTGAAGCACCCATAGTAATACCAACTCTCTATTCGTACAGTACACACACCCACACATTGACACCATACTGCGTCAATCGCGAATCAAAAATTACGCACACATGGAAAGCTGGCGGCCATTGCTATGCTTCACTATCGATTAGACGAGGCATTACGAGGCGTAGACGTGACCGTAGCAATTTTTATCAATGTTAGCTATCTAAACAGTCACGGAATACCAAGCCTAGGCATTTTTAGCAACGAAAATAAATATAATTTAATATGTCGATAAGTGAAATTTCAATGAAGCTAAACGTAGCTACAAAAACATTGCTGATATGAACTGGGATGCATTTCAACCTTAACATTATACAAATAAGGTAAATTTATTTTCTTGGAATTACATTCCTTAGACATGCTGTGCCAGTCACGCGCATACGCTTATATTCCTCGTCAGGATCCTAGATTATGTACCAATGATTTCAAATAAAAAAAATCATTCATATTAATTTTATACATTTTTATGATACAACACAATACTTTATTGCACACCAAATAGCAGAACTGTACATACATAATTATGACACATATCCCTAAAATAAAAAAAGAATATTATTATTATAATAAATTGTAATATTCATATTATGAAATACTTTTAACTAAAAATAAAATTACAAAACTGCCGATATTCATATATTTGTACCCCATCCCTGCCCGAGTAGCAGAAAATGTTCTAGAAAACAATAGCCGAGTAGCAATATTATCTAAAACATAAAACGAACCTTATTGCCAAGTGACTGAGTAGCTTTTTGATCATAAATTATATTATTTCCTTTATTTATGTGTTTCGAATTTGAATTATTACGAAATAAATTAAAAACTAGCCTTATTTGTGGTATAAAACACGGCCATTAAATAAATTCATTGCTCGCTATTATTCCTGCCCTCCAAAATTGTACAGTAAGGCATATTTACGTAATTTAAGACAAATTTTATTTTACGTAATGCACAACCGACGCAGCTCAGTGACAGTTGAGTTATGCCGGCAAGTATGCGGAGCTCCTCTTAATGTTAGTCGCTGTGCCACGCCCACATCGCACTTCCACTGGTGTCTGTGTTCCGTGGTACTTTACATACTCCATTTGCATTTAAAATGTTAAGTGTCCGATACACTGACATATATCCCCGATACCTATACTGAAAATCTTTTAAAATTTATAAAATATTATATTCTGATCCACGGAACACAGACACAAGTGGAAATGGTACAAGTGTTGATTAGTATGGGAACCGTGCTAGCCAAATAAACACAAGGAAATCCATAATCGTATTATTTACAACTAAGAAACCCACATTTTAATTGGTTGTTACTTGTCAACTACGAATAGTCTAAGAAACTCGCTGTTTATAGTTGAAAATGCACCTTAATGTTTGATGTTAATTCTTATTTTTCCATGTCCTAATCAGTGACCTTAGAACCTTTATCAATTATGATCATAATACTTTTCAAGTTTATCTATCCACCGCTAGATGGCAGTATTCTGCGTTACAAGTAATATATACTTAACTTCTTTACTAATAAGGTTGACAAAACAATATCATACAATGTCAATCTTATGGAAAATAATTAAATAATTCCATCTACTGAACGCTAGATGTCGTGACTGGAGTCTACAATAGATTGAATAGCAACCTTACAAGTATTTTGGTAAGTTACATTTTTGGTTAACAACATCATACTGTGTTTGGTTTAGGCTTAGAGATGTGCGTTGTGCTTTTTGCCGCGTTATCGATATTTATATTGAAACTGGTACTGTCCGAGTGTCCGACATCATAAGATGTAGATCCGTCATATTGGTACTTAAACTTCTTGTTTTTGTACTGCCTATGTGAACACTTGATCATTATTTTGAAAGCTTATATCTCAAACACACGGATCTAAAAAAAGACGGACGTGATCCCAACAACAAATTCAGTGAAGCACCCATAGTAATACCAACTCTCTATTCGTACAGTACACACACCCACACATTGACACCATATTGCGTCAATCGCGAATCAAAAATTACGCACACATGGAAAGCTGGCGGCCATTGCTATGCTTCACTATCGATTAGACGAGGCATTACGAGGCGTAGACGTGACCGTGGCAATTTTTATCAATGTTAGCTATCTAAACAGTCACGGAATACCAAGCCTAGGCATTTTTAGCAACGAAAATAAATATAATTTAATATGTCGATAAGTGAAATTTCAATAAAGCTAAACGTAGCTACAAAAACAATGCTGATATGAACTGGGATGCATTTCAACCTTAACATTATACAAATAAGGTAAATTTATTTTCTTGGAATTACATTTCTTAGACATGCTGTGCCAGTCACGCGCATGCGCTTATATTCCTCGTCAGGATCCTAGATTATGTACCAATGATGTCAAATAAAAAAATTCATTCATATTAATTTTATATACAACATTTTTATGATACAACACAATACTTTATTGCACACCAAATAGCAGAACTGTACATACATATGACACATATCCCTAAAATAAAAAAAGAATATTATTATTATAATAAATTGTAATATTCATATTATGAAATACTTTTAACTAAAAATAAAATTACAAAACTGCCGATATTCATATATTTGTACCCCATCCCTGCCCGAGTAGCAGAAAATGTTCTAGAAAACAATAGCCGAGTAGCAATATTATCTAAAACATAAAACGAACCTTACTGCCAAGTGACTGAGTAGCTTTTTGATCATAAATTATATTATTTCCTTTATTTATGTGTTTCTAATTTGAATTATTACGAAATAAATTAAAAACTAGGCTTATTTGTGGTATAAAACACGGCCATTAAATAAATTCATTGCTCGCTATTATTCCTGCCCTCCAAAATTGTACAGTAAGGCATATTTACGTAATATAAGACAAATTTTATTTTACGTAATGCACAACCGACGCAGCTCAGTGACAGTTGAGTTATGCCGGCAAGTATGCGGAGCTCCTCTTAATGTTAGTCGCTGTGCCACGCCCACATCGCACTTCCACTGGTGTCTGTGTTCCGTGTTCTGATCTGTATAGAATATTGCTTATCTATGATCTGTTTAAATATAATGTCAGTCCAATGTTAAGTTACTAGGCAACCGTCTTTGTTTTGTGAGCTCAAACTCGTGATTAATTACTCTGTGGCTCAAACTGATTATTTTGTATTGTAGTGTTTCAGTACTCTATGTTTGTTAGTTCAATACAATAATAATACCAAGAAATCAAGAACATTACAACCATACGGGAAAATTATCATATCAATTTACGCCTCAACGTTTACAACAAAAAATACCAGCTTTAAGATATTATTTATTCAGATATAAGTTAATCTTCCAAGTTAATTTATTTGTGGTTAAAATGAGTGGTGAAACGCTGTTCGAGGCCCCGCGAAGGGTCAGGGTGTCCTCCACGAGGGTACACGATTATTTATACGGTAAGTAAAACAAGTTTCTCTTTCTTTCTTTTTTCTTCCTTCTTGGCCGGCCGATTGATGATGACTTTGGTATTAATGTCCTTGCGGTGGTAACTTACCATCAGGTGTCTACTACTCATTTCTTAGCTATTTCCAAAAAAAGTTTCGTATATTTTTTGAACTACATATATTATAATCGACAATCTAAAGGACTTCTTGTTTAGCTTTCACACAGAAATTAAACATGTCAGCTGAATCTTAAACTCATGACACGATAGTAAAAATTTAGTTATCTATCACGTCTATCCTGATCGGGAAAGGAACTCGGGACTCCTCGCTTTGCAGGCAAGTCCATTTATTAACTGGGCATATGGCTACGAACGAACGCCTATTAGCTACGAACGTCTATGAGCTACGAATGCCTACGAGCTACGAACCTCTACAAGCTACGAACTTCCTTTATAGTTACAAGTGTATCAATGTTTGATACCTACAATAATAATGATATGAATTTGAATGACGATTGATAAAACTTTTATAATCTCCAGATTCGGCATTCATAGTATCTGGAGCCCGGGACTACGCTCGAACTGCGTTCAGAGCAGCAATGGCGTCTGCGCAAGTGGTAAGTTGGTAGGAGTATAGTTTCGTAAGGCCTGAATTCTCCCTCGCTGACGTCGCTCGCGGTCATCTATCAAGCGTACCACAAAAGCCACTTATTCTTTTCTCTATAATTATTGTAATAACAATAGCTTGTTCTAATATTTTTAAGTGTTTTGTTTGCGATTGTCGGCTAATCACGCAATACAATAAATCACGATTTTATGTTACAGGTGTTGCAACCGGTATATAAGACTATGTTTTCCGAATTGCGACAGTACCCTCGTATGCAAGTTGGTAAGTTTCTTGTTAAGTTATGCAACCTATCCCCAGAGGCGAATTAACGGCCAGTCTCAATAATGTACTAACAGATGGAAGACTGTGGATAGGGCTACCATTAGTATGTTATTTGTCATACTTGTCAATTTTTCAGACGCAAAAATTGACAAATATGACAGATAACATACTAATGGTAGCCCTATCCACAGTCTTCCATCTGTTAGTACATTATTGAGACTGGCCGTAAATACGTGGGTGCCCCTATCCCTCCTAGGCAAGCAGCTCAACGTCGCCCCTCTATCGGCCAGCTTGCCCAGCGTTTAGCGATGGCAGTGATGGCACCCTCCCACCCTCCTCCTCCCCCGCCGGTTTCCGCTAGTCGCTACTATTGGCGCATTTACATTTTACGCCCATATTGCCGGCCAGTGTCTAGTTTGCCTTATTAGAGATAATCCGCCTCTGTTTATAAGCCTAAAGTCACACACTTTCTACGTTTCGAGTAGAAAAGAAGCAGTTATTTGAAAGCCCTGCCCTACCACCAAACATGAAACGGTTTCTTTCGCCGCTTGCGACACGCTGGTATGCTGGTATAGGATTCGTGTCAGTATTCTAAGTCGGCTGACTTAATACGGCCAAAACTTAATGCGATACCTGGGAATTTTGGTGTGTTCTATTTCTTTTACTCTTATGAAAAACGATAAAGATAAAATATATTATAACAGTACAATACCTTAAATAGGTTTATTAAGGGTTTATGATAAGATAGATATCTAACACTGTTGAAGTTAATAAATATAAATGTCGATTTCTGTTCTCAGTGTACCACCCAAACTGCCGGCTGCCCTCACACGTGGACCGCACGTATGGCGCCTACCTCCGCAGAGTGGCAGACTCGCGCGATCATCCATCACCGGACTTGTCCGGGAAACATCGCTTCAAGTATAGTGCAGCGTGAGTGAGAATATTCACTTGTTACGTAGGCAGGGGCGTAGCTACCGCCGTATCAGCCGTATCAATTATATGGGCCCCCACTAATACTCCCAAAAAAAAGCTCGCCAGTTGGCACTCGTTTTATATTTGACAGCTGACGTTGACGGGGCCCAACAACAAATATTGATATGGGGCCTCCTTAGGGCTAGTTACGCCACTTTACGCCGCGTAGGGTTTGTTATTTGGGGTAGGTGGTTTAGATGACCTGTCTAATCTCTTAGTTTGCTTAGTTCGCATGAAGTCCACGTCTCGTTCTCGTTTTTCTCGTCTACCCGTCATGAGTTCAGGAGGCTACCCGATCATGCCGACTGACAACTTGAAGAAGATATCCGGTATCCGCTGGATTCAGTAGCCACAGAATCGGTCAGAGAAGTGGACCTCTAAAGGCTGATGGATGGCTGGATGGATAAGTATTTTGTATTTCACCTAATCCGAATGGTATTTTACCAACCATTTTTTTGTTTAGTAAACATTGACCATTGGGGTAGGTACGTAATAGATGTAAGGTGTGTAAGTTAATTTTTCTTCGATATCACATCCACAGGCCGAAAAAGCTGTTAGCAGTAAAATACAGTTCTCCAGACTTCCACCCTCCGTCGCCGGAGCGGTACCCCCCGGAGCCCACCCGGCCCAGGAACCGCGGGACACAGAGCGTTTACAGGTAATTATGGCCCAACGCATCAGTCTTCACACGAGACTTACTTGGTTAACAATCTTAGATCTGTCTTTTATCGTAATTCAAGTAATTTAAAACTTAATTAGTCATAAAATTAAAATAATTTAAAGATCATCTTTTAATGCCAAAACTGATCTCTGTTTAGGATTAATTATTTTTTTGAAGAAATTTATATTAATATTTAAGTAAGTAAAAAGTGTGCTATGATTGTTTACCAAATAAGTATTGTCTAAATAAATAATAGTTAAAAAAAAACTAAAAAAACACGCTTTTATAGAAAATCAAACTAAAAAAAATAGAAAATAAATTTGAATTAAGAATCGTGTAATTGTAATAAAAGCGTGGGGTGCTTTTTAAGATATTATCCCTTCTACTCATTGACACCATGCTTGGTCTGCTTGGTGCAGAGAGTCCTCAGCGCAGACCATGCCGTGGCAGCCGGACGCTAAACCTGCGGAAGGCTGCGAGAACACGCCTGAGGTGCTGTATCTGGAGAAGTTGCTCTGGGGTGGGTAAAACTTGGTTTAAATCCGCATAGTTTTTTTGAGTGATCCAGCAGATAAACTCTATCTGAGGACTAGGCTTAAACCCCCAAATCGTGTACTTCCACCCGTGAAATTATAAGTTTCTTGGCGTTTCCTCCGCTGGTTTGAGCTCCACATAAACAAAAATTGGTTCAATCCCCCCGCAAAAAAAAGTCGTTTCAAGTCTCCCCCTAAACAAAAATTCTGTGCTAGCGAAGTGCCATGCGGTAGCGCCATCTATGAAATCTTCGCTCCGCTCTGCATCTGTTAGTGCCCAAAGGTGGTCTAGGACTTAAATAATACTAGCGGACTGTATAAGAAGAATTTACTATGTTCTCAACAAGTGCAAAGCAATCGCGATTGATGTGCTGCCTCGGTGGCTGCCGTAGGTCGAGTGCCGCGAATGGCGATGGCTGCTCGCGCCCGAGCTAGCCACAATAGCCCGCGCGACCGGTTCGTGCGAACAGCGTCTCTCCATATATACAGTGCCTACAACTTATCTGTGAATTGGAGGAGGGCGCTGTCGGACGCATTGGACCAATCATTAGACGCAATTCGAGACGTAGTAAATGTCAAATGAATGGCACGGCATTAGTTCTAATTTTTGCCATTTCACAGATAACTTGGTGGCACTGTATGTCCACCGAACGTAGGAGAGATATAGAAATAATGATTCAGATGGTTGTTAATAAGTGTCAACACACTCCGCTCTGGTGGAAATCGACTAAAACTATTATTGCAATACCTCGACATCTCATGTGGATACCCAGCCTTAATTCGTAATATACACGGAGTCATACTATTATATCTATAGGTCATTTGTTTACTATTTCTCACTAGGTCCTGGAAAACCTTATCGTTGGGGAGATTTGCCAGCAGACTTCCACACTACTGAAATTATTAATAAGTAAGTAAATAATACAATAATTAATAGTACTAAACAAAAGACTAGTGACCATGTGAATGGGTTACATTTGCGACCGGGACAAACTTTCAGGAGATAGTTGTTACTATTTTTTATTTTACTACTTAGTACTTAACTAATAAATATAACTAAGACATGAAAGCATAGACAAATAGATGCAGCATGTCCTAAATACTCCTTTCAAAGGCTCTAGACAAAACTCTTTTCTGTAAACATTCACGCCAAAGGCTGCCTTCAAAACGTATGGGAATGAGATTAAGTGCGGAGCAATGATTATGTGCCTTTCCTCACCTAGTGTCATTCCCATATATTTTGAAGACAGCATTTGGTGTGAACGCAAATAAAAAACTTTTTTTTATAGAATGCGTCACGCCCGTAAGTGGATGGAGGTGGTGGAGGGCGGGCAGTTTCCGCGCTGGATGAAGAAACGGGACGAGATCATCAGCGACGTGGAAACCAAGGACTGGATATTCAGGGAGGCAGTGAGTATCATTTGTTACAGTAAAAACATTCGTAAATTTGGCTATGTCATCATTTTGGTCTGTATAACAGACCTGGCCTACTGGAACAAGAGTTTCCCGAAATGTAAAATATGGCCTCGGGGAAGAATTAAATGTACCATCATTTCGAAAAAAAACCTGATCATTGACTTCGTCGATGACTACGGGGTCTTATTCGTATACGGTGCTTTCAATTCCTCAAGGGACAAAATTACACCGAAATTTGTCCCTTGTTTGCGCAGGCCACAATGTTTCAATATTTTCCATCCATCTATCGATTTTTCCACTAGACTTAGGGCTTACATTCTCCTGATGGTATCAAATCACAGACAAATCCTATGACAGTCTCAAGGGAGACATGGAAAGCAGTATCAATTCTTCAAATACTTCCAGGAAATTGACGAGCTGCAAGACATTCGTCTAGCTTTGCTGTACAAGATGCAGTCAGAGCAGCGACAGAAACAGGCGACACGCACTGGCGTCAAACTGGCGAAACTGTGGGATGCCAAGAAACGGGCTATGGATGAGAAGGTCCAGCATATACGGAGAACCAGAGATCGAGGTGATTATCGGCAGATTGTCGCATACGTATCTTGATAAATCAAGGTAAAGACAAAAAAATCAGATGTTAGATGTTTCAAAGTTAAATGAAACGTGATTAACGTAGTTTTTTATTTTATTTCAAGAGTTCTATGCCTTATTCTAGTCATAAACGATCCTGTAAATGAGACTGTCAAATGATTTTAAATGTGTAGGTACACGCAATATTGCCCAAGATGCTGGGCGCTTAAACTTATTCTTTTCATATGGTACCATATGAAAAGTTGGTAGCATCACCAAAATATTATTACCATCAAATATTTCCAGAACTCCGCAAGCTATCAGCACTCCACGGTAGCGGGGGTCGCGCGGGGCTGGTGCAAGCGATGCGCGCTGCGCGTGGCGGCGGCTCGGTGACCCTGGCAGCGCACGATCCCACGTCCAATGTACACGCGCCGAACGCGAGACACGGCTACCAGGCGAAGAGACGCCACGGGGAGATCACATATGATCCTTCGCTGCTTCGTAAGTTGACTCTTACGTAGGTCAGTAATAAAGTAACCACAACTCAACATGAACTGGAGGTTCCGCGATCTGTGACCCATGGATTAAGATCTTTGTTGCTCCGTAATTTAACATTACATAGGTCAGGCTGTCTAGGTAAGGCTGCTGCCACCGGAGGTGTGTGAGGAAGCTAAGCTGTGAGCGAAGCTGAACTATGAAACTATGACAGTATCCACTAAAATTAGTGCGTAGTATGGGTTATGTTATAAAGCTTTGACGACCCGTGTGGCGCAATGGTTACCATGCCGGATCGTCACACCAAGGGTCCTGGGTTCGATTCCCAGCGAGGCGGAAATTTGGATGATGAGTTTGAATTTCTGTTCTCGGTCTGGGTGTGAATGTCCTTGTCTAGTGTGTTGTCCATGGCACCCACGATACAGGGAATCCTAGTGTGGAGCTCAAATCAAATCAAATCAAATCAAATGTTTTTATTCAAAATTGGTTTGGTTTACAAACACTTTTTGAAAGTCATGCAAGTTATGCCAATGCTTCAGGCAAGGCCCTACTGTGAGAGGGCCCGGGAGAAGAAGCAGCAAGAAACTCCCGGGTTTGTTTTTTTCCTGCTCACAGTTACAGATAGCACTTATCATCTACTACAATCTATATTCATAAAACTCATGTCCAAGCAGTCTTGTCTTTAAAATAATCATCTAATTTGTAATATCCTTTCGTCATAAGAATGCTTTTAATATGAGTTTTAAATTTAAGGTAAGGCATTTCTGTAAATTTCGATGGAATTTTATTATAAATCTTTACACATGTACCCATGAACGAGCCACCAGTTTTACAGAGTCTAAAATTTGGTACAATCAGTTTAGCCTTATTTCTCGTATTAATATTGTGGATGTCACTCTTCTTAAGAAAACTATCGTAATATTTCTTAACATACAAAATATTATCCAATATATATTGTGACACCACAGTTAAAATATTAATTTCCTTAAAGAGATCCTTAAGCGAGTCCCTAGGCCTGAGGTTGTAAATGGCACGGACTGCTCTTTTCTGTAAAATAAATATAGACTCAATATCTGCAGCTGAGCCCCACAACAACAGACCATAAGACATGACACTATGAAAGTAGCTAAAATAAACTAACCGTGCTGTTTCTACGTCAGTTAAGAGCCTTACTTTCTTAACCGCGTAAGCAGCTGAACTCAGCCTCCCAGACAAGGCTTCAATATGAGGACTCCATTGTAGCCGTGAATCTATAGTAATGCCAAGGAATTTCGTTGAATTTACAAGGTCAAGTACTTCCTTATTTATAACTATTTGAGTTGGTACCTGTTTTACATTTGGTAAAGTGAATTAGTTATGAGAGCAATTTGCTATGAGTGTGAAGCGTTAAAAAAAAGCTGCATAAATAATAATATGCATAAGATCGCGGCACTACCTGCAATCAACATGTAACAATATAACAAAAATATGACATACCTCGCACATTGCAAAAAAGAGGAGTTTTCATGATCAGTAATCCGAGACAGTAAAGTCAGAAATTCTCCTCAACAGAGCTAGAAGATCACGTGCAAGCGGCAGCGCCTCCCGCCTGGCTGGAGCAGTGTGGCCAGAACCTGAAGCGCACTTGCTCCGGTCACCACAAGCCGCTGGACCCCACACAGCTCTGTGAGCGGGAGACCAAGTGGAGTGAGCAGTTCCTGGAGACGTTGCACAATGATCTCAAGAGTAAGTTTTCGCGCTTCTATAGATCTTTGTAATGTTGGCAACAGTGGCCTGGGTTTTCTCAACTGAGAATGCCTAGTGCGTTCTAACTTTGCGTATCTTGATCACGGTATATTACCTTGTCTTGGTAGACGAATACAGACCAGAACCAAATAAAACGTTTCCGTTTTATACCATTTTTTCCATTAATGCCCGACATAATGATAATGATAATCGAAATCGTTTTCCTAACGTACCTTAAGATACGAATTCGTTACCCTTGTGATAATAAAAAAGGGATTATAGTCCACTTTCATGTTAGTTACATTTGCATCCATTAAATGACGACCCACGTGGCGCAATGGTTACCATGCCGAATCGCCCCACCATGGTCCTGTGTTCAGTTCCCAGCGAGGTGGAAAATTTCAATAATGTCTTTGAATTTCTGTTTTCGGTCTGAGAATGCACTTTCTTGTCTTTGTGTGTTGTCTACGTCCATGGCTATGTCTATGACATACGGGGAAGCCTAGTGTGGGGTTTGTAGCGTTTTATTGTATTATTTTTTCTTAATAAAATAACTTCTAAGAAAATTGTAGAAGCACGCCTTGGCGCAGCTTCTACCACAGCAGGTCCCTTGCATGTGTTGAAGCCTCGACGACAGGCGATCACCCCTCGCCCTGCTACCCCGGAGGTAGAGTCGGTGGAAGATGACGAGGAGACTAGGCACCAAGCCGCTCTCAACCTGCAGAAGATTATCAAGGGCAGGGCTGTACAGAATCTGGTGAGTGAACCTTGAATGGACACGAATGTTCACAATGTGCAGACGATTTCTCTCATGGAGCTTTCAGAATCAGGCCCAGTTCAAATGCCGAACGTTTCAACAATCATTACTTTAGGTAGTACTAATAAAATTAACTGAAACATATACATAACACGTAAAATTTCAATAAAATTATATCTTTAGTGGAAGTTCGTTACCATAACATTGCGGTGCGACGATGCATCGCAAAAATCTACGACGCCCACGTATCATGAAATTTTCGGACGCAATCGTACAATGACCTCTACTAGCTACGAAATTTTTGCGTTGCGCCAACGTATCAGTGCATTCTTAACTACTACTAAGTTCTTGCGCAAGGTTATGAACTCACGGTAAAAATAGATATACCTAGTCTAGCCATAAATACTGTTACAAACACTTCACTAAATATATTTTTTTGGAATTAAGATATCTGTAAATTAATTATATAAAAACAAAGGTAGTTAAATGTTAATTAAAGTTTTGTTTCGGTTATTCAAAATACCCTCCCTGGTTTTGAATGTAGGGCCTCAACCTCTTAGGCCAGTCGTCAATCGTAGCATGTACAAGGTTCGTATCTATATCAGCCACTGCTTTAATTATGGATGCTTTCAGAAACTTAAAATTTTGGTGAGATTTAGCGCATGCTTTCTGTTTCCATTGTTGCCATATTTTGTTTCCAACGGATGTAAGTCTGTGCTTTAAGAGGGCCCCTCGTTGTGCCCTATAAAGTAAATTTTATGACCAATCAGCCAGTTTTGTATCCTGCTTTCTGATGATCTGGCGCTGAATCTTATTGGAATACTTATTGTGGATTTTCGATAATTTTTTGAAGAAGATGTTCCACAATCTTTGCAAGGACAGTATTTTGATACTCAAAAATACTGAGCTTCACTTCTTTTTCACAGAGAAATATCACAGATGAGCCCGAATATGAGACTCCAAGTCAAACCATGATTGACGCAGGATAATGCCCACGCTGGATTATTGACATACGCCTGGTTGCTTTTTTATTCACGTGGGCATAATATTTTATCACTTTGTTTTTTGTAACTTTCCTCAATGCCAAAAATTTTTTCGTTTGAAATAAGAATTTGGCGGTTTTTTTTCTCGCGTACCTTCTTAACAAAGCTGGTCATCTCTCGAGCCTTAATTATTTTGGAGGTTCATTACGGAAATTCCCTGTGTGTCGTCGATAAGCTCTGGGTACAAGGTCTTCATTTAACATTCATTTGATGGTAGTTTTTTTTAACCCTACCTGAAGAGCTAAAATTTTTTGCTTCCGGACGGGAATTCACTTAATTCGCGCCTGTACCTCTTTGGTGATCGCTGGCGTTCTAACCGTGCAAGGTTGGGCGCTTCTTCTACGGTTTTCGAAGCTCGAAACTTCAGGGAATCATTTGATAGTACGATAAAAAAAATCCATGAGTTATTTTTAAAATTTTCAGCAATTTAAAAACCTCAAGCTGCATAGCTGTAGCGGTGCAACTTAATAACCCGTGTGTGTCTTATTTTAACGTCCACTCATTTTTTATTAAATGACACAATATCAATTATTTCTTTATTTTAAGATAGTGCAAAATTTCCTCATTCGTAATCAATCGAAACATTTCTCGCTAGTATTTGGTACTTAAATTAAACAAGGCTGTAACAGTATATCTGGCAAGACTATGTAGGAATCACTAGGGAACAAAACGTTTAATTCCTAACGTTTAATCCCATAGCTTGTAAAGGTTATTTAAAAATGATAAGAAGGATAAGTTTTTAAACATTGTCTTCAGATGTTCGAAGGTCGTACGAGAGCTTCCGAGCTGACCGAAGAGCTAAAAACGACGCATGGTCTACAGAAGGAAGATAAGGCCCGCATTGCAAAAGAAGAGGCTCGTGCCAGAGAGTATCATGTCGTCAAGACTGAGGCAGAACAAAAGGTTGGACTTTGCTTTATCTAAAATTGTACACGAGTTTACGTACATTCTGAAAGATAATTTATTTTGGGCATTGTTTCTGGTGCTCCGCTAGCGATAAAACAAATAAAAACATTGCAAGGCGCGTAAAATGGCCTAACTCCATGCATGCATACGGGATTGAATTGGGTGGTACAAGACTAACAGGACACAGGACCCAGTGCACTTCAACAGGAGGGAACTTTCTCTACAGCCTGATCGGTTGTTCAGGAAGATACACGACGAGTAGGGGAGATTGGCTTGGGCTCTCATGGATGTGGGTCAATTTCAACAAACACGAATTTTGCCTAATTACAGTGGCGAATTTAAAATTGCTGTTTCTGATAAATTTTTTTGGCTTAAATAATAGGTAAATATTAGTACTACTTAATCATATACTAGAGATCGAATAATTTTTGTTAGTTTATGAGATATTTCCATTTGAAATTATCAAATGCCACCGAAATTATTAAAGGACCACCGGAGTTAAAATCCGAGCCACCGAAATTGATTAAATTTAAACCTGCTGTTCCTAATACATTTTATTTGGCATAAATAATATGTAAATAGTAGTAATAATTAGTCACATAGTAGAGATCGAAAAAAAAATTATTAGTTCCGGAGATATTTTGAAATTACATTATCAAATGCCACCAAAATTAGGATCACTGGAATTAGAATCTGATCCACCGAAATTGATTATGCCAATGAGAAATAATAAAGGCACGATCATATTTTAATACTTTAAAGATACATTTTGAAGAGTAGGAGTCTAGATGAACGGACTCCTTTAAGCGGTGATTAGACACGCTTGTGTTTCTGTGGCCTATTAGACCAGTGCCGATAGCTTCTAAAACGGTAAAAAGTGAAAAAAAAATATAGTAGGATGAAACCCATTGCAAAAGGAAGAGGATATAACAAAAATTAATGGAAAAATAATTGACGTTTAAGGGTAAAAATTTTTACCCTTAAAACGTAAATTATTTTTACTAAAAAATTTACTAACTACTTTTACTAAAAAACTTACTACCTTTTTACTAAAAAGCGGTTTGTCTCGATTTCCAGCAACACTACAAGTCCTATGGGAAAAGTTAAATGGCAAAGTTGTAGGTAATAAAAAGATCTACAACTTTTGTATTTACACTTTTTTACATAACCTCAAAATTTATGTGAAAAATTCAAATAACCAAGTTTTTGGTTTTTTATTTTTACCTTTTATAAAAAAAAACACGAAATTTAGTGAAAACTTATCTTTGTATGTCCTTAACATACTGTGATTTTTTGATTTAAAATATTTCTTTTTTCACCTTATTTTGACATAATATCGAAAAAGCAACCTAATTTACAATCGAAAATTCTCACGTCAAAATATCTACTTTTTAAAAAAATCTGTGAGATTTTTGTTCGTTGGAATCTCTACTTTCTAATGGTATATAAAAAACTATAAACTACTAACTACTACTACTACTAACTACTAACTATAAACTACTATGGTAAATGTTCTCCGAAAATGCAATGAAACGACAACTATTTTCGCATGTTTTTTGCAATCTTTTATGTTTTATGGATTTGTAATTTTTTTGTCTAACAAAGTAACATGCAATCTTACGTTTTTCGATTAATTAAAGTGTAAATATTAATAAATAGCTCAAAATTGTACACAATGATTGACAAAAAATTAAAAACTCGAATCCGAAATTTTTTTGCGAAAAAAGGTTGCCGTTTCATTTTCACCAAATTTCGTGAAAAAATTTTTTTTTTGTAAGAGATACAAATAAAAAACCAAAAACTTGGTTATTTGAATTTTTCATATACATTTTGAGGTAATGTAAAAAAAGTGTAAATAATAAGTTGTAGATCTTCTTATTATTTAGAACATTGCTATTTAACTTTTTTCTGTAGGACTTGTAGTTTTGCCGGAAATTGAGATAAACTATTTTTTACCCTTGAACCCCCCCTCCCCCACTTCCCGACCTCAGATTGCCCGTAAATTATTTTTCCTTTAATGTTCGTTATATTCTCTTCCTTTTGCAAAGGGTTTCATCCTACAATTATTTTTTTTTCGTTTCAAAAATTATCGGCACTGGTCTATACACGCCCCTATGCGGTTTGGTTTGCCACCGGAGCCACCGAGATTAGGCCACCGGACTTAGAATTAGAGTCAAAACTTGAATTTTAAAGAACACCGTTATTCATAGGTTAAATTTTATTTCACAATTATGGCTGAAAAACCTTTAATGGAAGCCTCTATAAAATTTCTTGATAATCTGCTTTGTACTTTTACTAATATACATGACATCGGAATTGGATGATTTTGTATTCCTGCGCCACCGCAGTGAGTACTTACGTGTTTGACAGGAAAATTACGCAGCAAGTCGGTTATCCTAACACGCAGTTTGCAAGAACACAACTGAACGGTGCGGGGAGAGCCAGTAAGGTGTCTTCCAAATCGTGTTGTAACAAGTAATGAAGTATACAAAATGCGCCACCGGTATTGCTTTTTTTTGTAGGACATTTTTAAGAGATGTTTTAAGAGCTGTTGCACTATCTTAAATTGCTCCATAAATATATATTAGTTGTGTTATCTAATGTATTTCTAAAAAACATTCCTTTTCAATGAAATTTATTTATAAAAAAAAATTAAATTAATAAAATATGTAAATAAATGGAGTTCGGACAGCACACCGGAATTAGATTTTAGGTCTTAGATATTTTTTTATTAAGAATCTATTTATTAAATACCTCTGAATACTTTACTATCGTGTAGATCACTATTTAAACTACCTATATAAAATTAAGCATAATTGTAGTTTACCTCCACACATTAATTTTCAACCTCGCCGTCTCAAAAATGCACTTGGGAAATTCACCCATGTACTCCCTTAAATCCTAAATCCTAATTTATATTTATTTAAAAATCAGGAGGACGCTATCTCTGCTCTCGTCGAAGAGTTGTGTGGTGGAGCAGTGTCCGCCGCGCTCGACTTCTTGGAGAAGGAACTACGAAGACTTAAAGAAGAAAGGAGACAGCATGCGTATATCCTCATCGCTTGTAAGTATTATCTACTTTCTTACAGCTATAAAATTCTGTTGTTAAAAAAAACATCTTGTAATACATACGGTGATAGCTTACTTAGTTTTTAAAATTTTAAATTTTTATCTTCCTAGCGTAATACAAGATTCTGTATAGGTACAAATCCTGCACAATTCTTATTTTTGGAATCACTATGTACGAATTATACGAGTAAATTATCGCTTTCCGTAAAGGAAAACATTCTGTGGAAACCTGCATACTTAAGTTTCTGTATTCTACTATCCGCACTTGAGCATTTTTGACTATGGCCATTGGATCCATTAATAGTAGACCAGAACTTAGTAGAGGATAGCTGTAAAGGCTGCTGAACTCATATTCCTCAGTTTTTACGTGGCATTCTCCCTACAATTGCATCTATGTTATTGTTTGGTGTCAGTACGAGAGAAGACGATGCGAGAAGCGGCCGAGGCAGGCAGGAGACAGAAGGAGGAGCATCGACGACGGGAACACGACGAGATGTTCAAACAGGTCTGTGATGTGGAGCCAGTAAAGTTACTAAGTCAAAATTTGTCCCGACAATTAAGTAGTTTGATACTTTTTTGATATTATAAAAAGATCCAGATTTTTTGGTTAGTAACAAAAAAGTCAGCATTTTCAGTAGCCTTTGTTCAGGGTACAGTGATAGTCGCCCTTTGGTAGAAACGTTCAAAGTAAGCTTCTCTAAAAAATATAATATCTACAGGCTACCTGTCCTGCCACAGACGAAAGATAATTTTAAATTATAATATATTGAAAATTCAGCCATTATCACAATCCATTCAACTCACAAAACATTCAATTGGATCAAAATATTGGCATGCTAAACCATGATTACTAAGTGGTTGATGGTTCTTTACAACTTACCCATTAGAGTACATGGCAAGTTAATAAAATACGTAATTATTTAAGGTGCTGGGTGTCACCCAAGAGTCTGTAGAGGCGTACTTGCAAGAGATCATCAGCGAAGGCATCGAGATAGCAGCAGAGGAGCTGGCAGTGAAGAACGCGCAGGCGGAGGCGGATAGAATCGATCAGCTGCCTGAAGTGTGAGTAGTAACTATATCTTTAACAAAATCAGTGCTAGGAGTTCTTTCATTCGTGTCTTATCTTAACAGAACTTCGTGGTCATATGGTCTCATTCACAGTCGGTAACAGAGATTTCTGATCCCATAGTAAGACATTGGACGATATCGAGGGTCGAGGACGAGTCGAGGTTTACAGAGATCTCTGATCCCATGGCAACAATTTGGGCGCATCATCGGCGGAACAGCACGAGATAGCCACAGAGCTGGTGCAGCAATTCTTTCAGCATTCCTATCATACCATACGTGAAGTAATCAGCTCCTAGACCACAATATCCAGACCCCTATCCACACTAACGGAGAACTCTGATCCAATAGCAGCACTTTGGACGTACAGGTCAACGGCGGAACAGCACGAGATAGTTGCAGAGCTGGTGCAGCAGTTCTTGCTGCCGGAAGCACAGGCGGCGGGCACCCGTCGCCGGCTGGCGGCATTGCAAACCAGCCGGCTGCAACGCGCTGCGCGGCCTCTACTCGACCTGTTGCACAGGAAGGAGCCTGGTGAGTGTTAGCTGAGGACATAATATAGAGGGACGACACAAGCATAGCTTCATCGGACGCTCCAGCAACGCCTTGATACCTACCGTTCACAGACACAGTTCAAATTCAATCAATTAAAAAAAGAAAGTAGAAAAAAGTAGAAAAATCATTTAAAAAATTAAAATACATTAAAAGATAATTGCAATTTGAATTACATTACATTCACTATCGATAAATAGCCTCACCCTCAGCGTTTGTATTGGAATTGCATCTTTTCCGATCCCCAGAGATATGCGTCAGATGCGGCGCGCACTTGGACGACGCGTGCCGCTGCGCGGTGTGCCCCGCGGCGTTGGAGCCGCTGGAGACTGCCTCCAGGGATGATCCGCGATGGAAGCACACCAGGAGTGAGCACTATCTATTTAGCATTGTTATAGACTACATCGCCATATCGCCAAGAATTCTTAAAGACATGTTTATTTTGGTGCAACGTTTTTAGCCAATGATTTTATTAGCATAACATTATGTTGTTGACCTAATAATTACAGCAGCAGACTTTGTTAAATCCGATGGTCTTACCATCAGGTCGTGCAGTGGAGCAGAAGAGTCTAGAGGAGCGGTACCCGCCGGAGCACGAGGTGCGCTGCATGCTCAACGCTTTGTTGCAAGATGGTGAGATTACAGACATATAATGTATTTTTATGTAAAAAGCCAATAAACGAGCAGTTTAATCAGATAGGAATTCTTATGCAGGGGGCAGCTACCGCCGTATCAGCCGTGTCAATTATACGGGGCCCCCAGCATATAGGGGCCCCTACTAATTCTCCCAAATAAAGTTCGCCAGCGACCTACGACCACTACAGTTGGCACTACACTACAGTAACAGTTGGCACACCTTTTTTATATTTGACAGCTAACGTCGAGGGGGCCCTACAACAAAATATATTGATATGGCTTCCTTAGGGCTAGCTACGCCACTGTTATGGTAAGTGGTCGTCATCGCCCATGGATATTAGTACCAGCAAAAATATCGCTTTTGCTGTGCTAAGAAAAAATGAGAAGAAAGAAAGATGTGCTATATTGCTTTCTCAGTTCGGGGAGCTTCCTTTTTATGTAGTGAGGATCACTATGTTAAGAGTACATCCTTATTTAAAATATGTAGGAAGAATACACGCCAGTTTAAAAGATACAGGATGAGATGTGCTTTAAGAATATAGTGGCATGTTAAGTGCCTATCTACACTGAAGTGGAGTGGAAACGTTTTGGAAATGACCATCAGATATTGATGACCATCAGATATGATTTCCACCTCTCCCCGCCTGACTTTATCTCCGCTCTTCTTGGCTTTGGTAGAAACTGGCCATTGTACTGACTTAATTTACTTTCATCGATTCGTTTCCCCCATTCCTCAGATTATCTAATAATTGGATTTGATAATGATGGCCCATTTGTCCCAGGTTATTTTAAACATTATGTCCTTTCCAGTGGTGGAGGAATCGCGTTATCGTCGTGGAGAGGAACAGGACCTGTACATGGAAATTGGCAAGGCTCTACGGGAGGGTACCGAGGTGAAGCTTGACGCGAGAGACATGGTCGAAGAAGGTAAAAGTATACACAACGCTTTATGGTGCATGCATAAGCGGGGCGTACCTTAAACTATGTATTTTATTAACTTTTCTAATCTTAGACGGTCATTAGACATTTTTATTTTGGGTAGAGACTTGAATCAGCTGAGGAAATGAAATAAGGTTAAAATTTTACCATAGGTGGACGTAATTTATTTGGGGGGGGGGGGGATTTCTGGGCTTGACCCCTCTATCCACACCTGTATCCACCTGTGGTCCAACCCAGTATTCCTTTCTCTGAGGCAGGGGCTATTATGAGGCGTATCTTTATTTACTTACTTATTCAGTGTGTTTCTTGTGACCAGCTATAACAATAGCGACCGGTGAAAAGCAACTGCCGGTGATGGAGTCTCAGTACCGCTACTACATGAGGCGGGTGGTGGCTGGTGCGCTCGAGAGAACCGTGCCGTTCGAAAGGACTGAGGGATGTAAGTATTATACTGGCTGTCCCAAACATTATGCAAGAATTGAAATTGCTCTCATTTGCGTGGCTAAGTGTTGTCGAAAAGAAAAAAAGAACAGCTGTCATGGCTGTCACGGCTGGCAGATGTAAAACATCGAAATGCGTCGCCACGATCACCAAGTCTAAATCAGGTTTACCCCTCGCGTAAAGATGTTTCACATCAAAAGCAGTTTGCAACTTGATAGTGAAATGGCGACCTTAGATCCACTTAAGAAGATGTTATTAGTTTGACTCTTTAGCAATGTTTATGTATGGGTTTCCATCCGTACTCGGTCCGAAGATAACTAATCTAACTTCCCACAACGACGTAGAGGCAGTTTACAAGTAAATTGAATTCCAATACCCTCTAAAGAGGCAACGCTAAAGTAATGCAGGCGAAGACGTCGTAAACGATTTACCGATTAAGATGTGGTTTTTTGTTTGGAAGCTGACGTGATCAAAATGATTCTTAGCTATGTTTAGTGTACCTAAATAAAAAGCGGCCAAATGCGAGTCGGACTCGCCCATGAAGGGTTCCGTAGCAGCAAGTAACATAATATAAAAGTTCTTGTAGTTTCTTGTAACTTTGATCAATGTTTTTTGTGGTTTACGATTTATGACGTATTAAAAAAAACTACTTACTAGATCTCATTCAAACCAATTTTCGTTGGAAGATTGCATGGTAATGAACATCATATATTTTTTTTAGTTTTATAATTCTCTTATTTTAGAAGTTACAGGGGGGGGGGACACACATTTTACCACTTTGGAAGTGTCTCTCGCGCAAACTATTCAGTTTAGAAAAAAATGATATTGGAAACCTCAATATCATTTTTGAAGATAGATACCCCACACGTATGGGTTTGATGAAAAAAACATTTTTAAGTTTCAGTTCTAAGTATTGGGAACCCCCAAAATTTATTGTTTTTTTTTTCATTTTTGTGTGAAAATCTTAATGCGGTTCACAGAATACATCTACTTACCAAGTTTCAACAGTATAGCTCTTATAGTTTCGGAAAAAAGTGGCTGTGACATACGGACGGACAGACAGACAGACAGACAGACATGACGAATCTATAAGGGTTCCGTTTTTTGCCATTTGGCTACGGAACCCTAAAAACAGTCACTGGGTTTTTAAATTTTAAAATGTATAGTATATTAATTAAATCGTTGTCAGGTCCCAAAGAACTGCCGTCGGAGGTCCGCCGGCGAGAGGAGGAGGCGGCGCGGCTGGCGGACCCCACCTGCCACTGCGAGGAGACCGGGGGCAAGGTGCAGTTCGCGCTCGGTGAGTACACAACACGACGGAGAGGAATTAACATGTGAGTCGTATAGAATCAAATCAATCAAAGGCCATCTCACTTTTTAACAGTTTTGAGATAATGATGCAAAAAAAATTAAAATATTGAATGTATCTGTTTTTTTTTGACATATTATTACCAAATACGGCCATGCTCCTTCTAAATTCAACATAAAATCACAGTTTTGTTTCAGACTGCCTTCTTCCGTGCTTCATAAAACGTTTTTTCGCTTTACCTAAAAGTTACATTTAATTTTGATTCTATACGACTTATGTGACCTTTGATTCTATACGACTCATGTATTACCTTCAACACTACCAACTCCACCATTGACCCGTAAAGTGACCTGATAAGAGATATCTACTAAGAGTCGGCGGCATGTATATTTTTAATTTTACGAATATACAATGAATAATTTTCTGTCGATAATAGGTATTATTAAAAATATATAAAAAATATACGCATGTGGTACCTACTTACACAGCCGCCAGCGTTGCGCCGAACGCGTTGTATGTCACCTTCGATATTATCTAGCACATTATAATCTGATCGAGTCGCGTCATTGTCCCACCCACTATAATAAATCGTTGCCCATGAATATCAGCAACACCAAAGGCACTGATGCGTTGGCAGCCAAGAAAATAACTGGATCTCAAGCCTCCAGCCAAAACACGACGAATCATTTGGCGGCTGACTCATACTCAAGGGTGGTAGCTATCCAGGCGAACCCCATGGAGAAATAATAATAGTAATAATGGTATTAATTACCAATTAAAACCAATATTACCAATATAATCCTTCCGAGGGGCCCTACACCAGCGGACCGGATTTAGTCGCCTCTTATGACACTCATTCGGCGTGGGATTGATAAAATTATTCTTTGTCATCTTTATCGTGTGTACTATGTAGACGTGATGGAGTCGAGCGAGAAGGCGAAACTCATGCCGTCTGCTCTCCGCGAGCTGGAGGAGATGCGGCGCTGCAAGTGCGACTCCAGCGCCGCCAGCGCCTACACCGACCCCGGTGAGAACGAATTAACCAACTTTTTTAACCGTCTTCAAAAAGCAGGAGATTCTGAATTTTATAGTATTTTTTAATTTGTTGCGTCAGGACTGCGTCTTTATCAACTGATTTGGAAGATGTTTTTATTGGCAAGGATATGCTTCCAGATTGTGCCATATTTTTCAGAATTCATTTCTAGTGATGAGATCCATGAGGAAATATTATAGGTATGCATATGGCGATTTTGATATACCTAATGCAGCTATACTCAACCTGCGGGCCGCATGTGGCCCGCCGGACTTTTGTGGTTGGCCCATCTGGTGTTACTTTTTTTTATGTGCGGATTTTTTTATTTACAGAAAGCACCGTGTTCACGGATGATATGACTAATACAGGGACCACCACCTTTGACCCCTCCACCCTTCCTGATGATGAGGATTACAAATAACTAAACAACAAATCTGAATTTCGTTTCGTAGAAAATGGTGTTCAGTTTCAGTTAATTTATAAAAATTTATATTTTTTTATAAGTTAATGATTGATTGTTGTCATGATAGTAAGTCACGATGTAGTCTGGTTTGGATAGCGCACTAACTTCAGTTCCAGTCACGCGAAAATTTTATAAATATTTTTTTACTATCTGTATTTGAATCGTGTATCGTAGTTTTTTGGTGGTGATAAGGTTTAAGGGAGCCTAGCTGAAATATTATGTAGCTTCCGAAAGATATTTTTCAGATATATTATGATTACCCACATCAAAATCTATTACGTAGATACTTTTAACGTAACTAGATTTGTTTTATGGTGTCTATCATTAAAGTATAATGTACTAAAGTACCAGAACAGACATCGCGAACTTTGTGTCGCGTCGTGAGGTTCTATTTTCAAAACTGAGCCACTGTTCTCTTTTCAAAATGGACTCAGTCCACTGAAAATTAGCCAATTGGTTACAGTTCATTGCGCAAATATCGGGTTCGCGGTGTCAGTTCTATACGCTGATAGTAATAATAGTTCAATGGTGTCTAGATTTTACTACCTATATTGAGATGTTATTGGTCAATGGGTAATTAAACAACTTATTTTATTGGTGTATATTTAATCAACTATGTACATTAATACACTATGTTATTTTATGCGTGTAAACTTATAAATTATGTAATAAATTGCTTTCATTCGTCTAACTTTTTTTATTGTTAGTGCTAAATTTATTTAATGCCTAAACCCGTTATTGTGAAGGCCTTAAACTTAAAATTTAATTGTATGTAGGTAACATCAGCAGGTACATGAAATCAATAACATAAATAACACAAATAACATTCACACACAAATCATACCCCAGCATTAGGGTGCGTTTCCACCACATGTGCGAGGATACGTGGCGAGAGATGTGTTTGTGAGAACTAATTGAATCACTTCATTTACTTGCAAGGTAAATGAAAGGATTCTATTGGTTCTTAAAACACATCCCTCGCTACATATCTCTGGTTGAAACGCACCCTTAGGATTTCCCATGTCGCGGGTGACAGAGACGAATACAAATGAGACCCGACAAAAATCATGAGGGGTCTATTCACATTCTAGACACGAGTCGCGTTACATTGGCGCACAGTATTGGCGATAGCGAACTTTAATCCACATTATGATGATATAGAGCGAGATACAAAATTTTTTTCAAATGAATTTGTCACATCTGTCAAACACTTATCTGACATGGGAAACGAACCCGGGAATCTTCAGTGACGGCAGGCAGATCATCAACTTTTACATTTATTATTGTTACATATTTTTATTTGTATTCTAAAATGTGTTTAACACGTTCGCTGCGTAAGGATTTTTAGTGTACTTTTTGCTGGTGTGTTATGAGGCTATATTGACTCATAGAGGACCTTTTTACAGTGCGTCGTGTGGTCAAATAAGCCCTCATTCAGTTCTGTTTTGATATAGGTTTTTCTCAATGGGGATATTTATTACTGAATATATTTTAATTTGAGGTCAAAGACTAATAACCAAGCAATATATACCTAGCTGCGTTTTTAGCTCGCTTGTTTCGTTTAGCGTCTAAAAGAGAAACATTTTGAGAGGTCCATTTGACCACACAACGCACTGAAAATATCAAAACACTAGTGATGGGAAACACCTCTGTTGTATAGCACTCGAAAAATTTTCCCAGAATTTTATTGACAGTTTAATTTTTAACATTGTAAGTCACAGACTAACAAAAGAAAAAGTGAAAAATAACAAAAGGAAAATAGGTTTTGTGTCTATCCTGCTGTATGTTTAGGCACACAATGAAGTAACTCTTGCCACTTCATCTGGTCCAGGTATAAGTTGTTTACTAATATAATATACTTAAATTAAAAGTTGCAAAAGATCGATATCGGTCGCGCGAAAAATGGCTTAAAGTCGATGGCTTAAAGTTATTGTCGATCGCGTGGCACAACACTAAGCGCGCGAAATGGCGCCAGCGGAACGTTCAGTGCAGGTGTGAGGTGCGCGGAGCGCTAGGTCATATTGACCTCACACCTCACTAGGGTAAAACATTTTTCTTTAAGTGCGGGTGAGGTCAAATTGGCTCACGAGTGTTTGAAAATGTTGGATTGTTCACGTTAAAGCGACAATTGCAATGGTATATAAATCTCTTTCCTACGATAGAAATACACAAAGTTAAGCCTTCCGCACCAGGGGAAAAAACGCTATTTTGCTCACCGCACCACATGAAAGTTCGCTGAGAGCCAATATGACCTCACAACGCAGCGAACGTGTTAAAGGTTTTGCAACAGAGCGCGTACGATCGACAATCGTAGGTTAGGTACTTTAAGCATTACTCTGAAAAATAATTGACATAACCTAATAACTAAGAAAAACGCATCGTAAAAAATATCACACCATCAGTGCTTGAAATTAGTATGCTAGTTTAGCACACATGCATACCGTCGTTGCGACTTTAAGACCTCTTATGTGTTATGTGCCACTTTTGGCAAAATAATCACGTTGAAGCGCTATCGAATTCAAAAACTCTCACGTGTGTTCGACGTTTCCATCGTAATTTATTCAACAAATTCTAAATCACCCATGTGCTTGCTAAACAAAACTTCATCGATTTTTATCGATTCCCTCAAAAAGCTGATTTTTTACACAGTCGCAACGACGATACATATTTAAACACATACACAAGCACACACGCTCAGAGCTAACCCTCTTCAACCCGCGCCTCAGGTAGTGCATTGCATTGCGCATGCTCGTGTGGTATTAATAAACTTGTGGATCTCAGGCCTGAAATAAAAAGGAACTTATCCAAAAATTCAGGTTCCATCTTTTCTATCTTTTGTAGATTATGTTCCACATATATTTGGGCGTTTTTTTTAATTTAGAAAAGTATTTTATTGCTATCTACCTCCCTTAAACAATTTTATAATTGCTATTATTTATTTATTAATACATAAGTCAGCTTGGTTATTTTATTGGACTTTTTTAGTATTGTAATCAAAGTATTAATCGGCAAGGCTACAGGTAAGAGTTGTATTATAGAGGTAAGAATAGGTTAGAGGACGAATCGATTGGATCCAGATTATTTTAAAATCTTATATTCCACAGATTGATGATTTCCGAAATAAAAAAAAGCTTGGTGCCAACTAACTTTAAAAGAGAACAGCCTGTTTTGCTGTCAGTACCTAGTGTCAGTAGCAAAGGTAGCCAACAATAAATGAGACTACCTACTACTATATTATGACCTACTTTGTGGTGGGGGTTGCAATAAATACTTAACACCACCGCCGAAGATAAGATAAGGCATTCCTAAAAGTCCAAAAACAAAGTATTATATAAGACGTCTTTACAAATGTTTACATGGATTTCGCAGGAAAATCGAATCACCAGGTAATACGTAATACAGACTCTTATGATAAACCAATACTAGAGAATGAGACGTAACAATCCCTTTTTCCGTAATTTTCTTTGGTCCAGGTTCGTAATAGTTTTTTACTTATACATTGCGCATTACTACATTACTGAGTTTATAATTTAGGCTTCACTAAAAGCTCGTATGGACCCGTAGCCAAGCCGAATCAGTGGCGTCTAATTAAAATCTTAGCCCGTAGCCGTTAGCTCCCAAACGCTTGACTTAGGCCGTGGTAAGTCAACAATGCTACCAACATTGGGGAGTATCGTGGCATTTGGGAGTGGTTGCATGCGTCGGCGTCGTTGCAGCTTTGGAGGCAGCCGTGGACGTACCTGAAATGAGAGAAGAGGGGGTATGAAGTCAGAAAAGAAACATTAGACATTTCTAATCCTATAAAGTTACTGCATAAACATGATTTGTGATTGTTATAGACGGAAAACGATGTGATACAAGTATTTTTTTCGATTTTACTTGGAGAGTTGAGACTACACAAAAAATATAACTAAGTAGCAGTTTGAAAATATAATGGACCAAAAACACTACCTTGTGTCATGCCAATTGAATATTAACTGATAGAAGTAATTAAGTATGGAAAATTACTGACATATTTAAAGTAATAATGATCTTAATTAGTTATGTTGTGATAATGTAAAAATAGTTGAAACAAAAGGCGCTTGCCTTTTAGTGAACGCTTCATACAAACCTATCGTTATAATAAAACCGGCCGCAATGAGACATCCGTATGATTTCAGTGTCTGTGGTAGCAGTGCCGGAGTCGAGCCCGCATCCCCGGACTGTTATAGATTCTCCTGTATCATCTGTGTACAAAACATTGGATATCAGGATTGTTTTACCCAAATGTCAGCATTAAATTATTACTTAGATGCTGCATACCTAAAAAATGCTGCAATTCCTATAGATAGATAGATAGATAAGGTGCTTACACTAATTTTTGTAGAAGGTAGTTGGATGGTTATTTTGGCACAGGGGAGAAATCTCCCATAGACATTTCAACTATAATGACAAAATCTATTTAAGGGAGAGAATGCTATAAAGAGAGAGAGGGAGAGAATGAATAGGTATCTACTGAGTCGTAGCGTAGTCATCTTTCGAAGTATGGAGATGCTTTGAGATCTCACGAATAACGGGTGCCTTCCCACTGTTTTTTTTATGCCTTAAGCAGGCAACCGAGCAGACGATTCACCTGATGGTAAGTGATCACCGCCGCCCATGGACATTACCAACATTAGGGGCGTCACCAATGCATTGCCGGTCTCTATGAAAAGAATAGACCAATAAAATAAATAGTAAATCTCATCTCAGACTCAGTAGCTCGAGCACGAATATTTGCGAGAAAGTATTCGTATGGTTAACGTAAGCAATTTGTCAAATTTGTATGGCATTTTAGTACCATTTACGTACTATAGGGGCGCTTTTGAAAAAATGCCATACAAATTGCTTACGTTAACCATACGAATACTTTCTCGCAAATATTCGTGCTCGAGCTACAGATTTTATTATTAGTCCCCATAACGTTTCCGCACGAACACTGAAGTTCGGAAGCCCTCCAGGTAATTTGTCGGGAGAGTTATTACTGCTTTTGACAAGATTTCTTCTTTTAACAAATGCTTCTATCAAACTTATGATTCGAAAAGACAGTTATTCACCTCATTTCCTTGGCGAATGTATAGCGTGCGATAACTATAAGTATACGAGTGCTTACGAGTATATGGTACAAAACTGGTGACGGTACACACACTCATAGCCCCAACTAGGATTCCTTGTGTCTTGGTTACCATGGACAACACACAAAGACAAGAACACACACCCAGACCGAGAACAGAAATTGTAACTGATCATTGTAATTTGTAAGTATTGTACCAAAGACACCAGCGATCTTGATGCAGGAGGTGGCTGGGAAGAGTCCATCGCGGCCTTTCCTCCCCCCCATACACGGCGCTTCCAGTAGATCCAATGAGTGGTTGTTGTGGAACGGGTCGTCACACGCCGCGAAACGTCCGTTCATCGACACGCATTTGAAACAGTCTATTGTGTATACTGTGGACAATTGCATAGATAAAATAAATTATTTTTTCTTTCTTCTTCTTTGCGCGTGTTGCTGATGTTCATGGGCTACGATGCAAGCTTGAACAAAATTGACTTTGCGACTAACCATCGTAGAGTCAACTTACCCTGATGATGCTCCGTTTCGGGGCGAAACACGTGTTGGTGCTGGTATGTATGTTGGTATATACTTTTAATTATTGTAGTGCATGTATCCGTTGTGGGAGGGAGGGAGGTGCCACGCATGTCTTAAAGTATATACCATCATACAAGTTATCCGCGATTGTTGCAAAGTAGACTAATACTAACTTAATAACAATGGATTTCCGCAAAGTAACGCCTGATACTATTAACTAAGCAAGCAAGCAACAACCCATAATTGTCCCACTGCTGGGCTCGGGGACTCCTCTCACAATGTGAGGGTATTAGGCCATAGTCTACCACGCTGGCCAAGTGCGGATTGGTAGACTTCACACACGTTTGAGAACTTTATGGAGATCTCTCCGGTGTGCAGGTTTCCTCACGATGTTTTCCTTCACCGAAGCAAGACGATGACCACTTACTTATGAGACAATTTTATAATCTTGGCTAGTCTGTAATTTGTTGCTATTTAATTTGTTGTTGTTAATATTTAAACATTATTACTCTACACTGGACGGACAAAAACTGCTTCAAATTCTGAGAAGTCTTTTAAGTCAGTATTAAAAGGCTCGAGAGCGCGATTTGATATTTCAACATCTCAAACCGAACCTTGAGATCACAAAGATCTTAAGATCTGTTTATTAAAGCCCGTAACCTTAGTCCTAATTTATCTAGATAATACGCTAACTTTTCCTAAATGTTTAGTAGTATTGCAAGCCTATATGAGTTTGGAACTGACACGAAGCAATAGAAATGTCTTCCCGTCCGGAATCTCACCCGACACCTCGTTCCGTAAATGGGGTCAATACTTTTATTGATTTTATTTATGATTTCCAACGTTTTAACAATAGTCCATAATGGGGGCACCTTAATTTTTAAACTCCCTACGGCCTACCTATTGGTTTTTCAAGATATGCTATATTAGATCGACTTCGTCGTGTTTTTATTGTAAATTAAACACGAGTAGATAACCGCCCGCACTTTGCTTCGGTTTTCTTATTTTTTTACACCTTGGGTTACATTATTGAAGTTTTATTAAGGATCCCAAAATTTTTTGAAAATATAATGTTATGCCTATGTTACTCGGAGATAGTGTAGCTTCCCAACAGTGAAATAATTTTTCAAATCGGTTCAGTAGTTTCGGAGCCTATTCAATGCAAACAATCAAATCTTTCCTCTTTATATATTAGTATAGAAGAGTAACCGCCCTGGCTTTGCTTCGGTTTTCTTATTTTTTTACACCTTGGGTTACATTATTGGAGTTTTATTAAGGAACCTTAATTTTCTTGAAAATATAATATAGTCTATGTCACCCGGGGATAGTGTAACTTCCCAACAAGACGTGTAAGAATTTTTCAAATCGGTTCGGTAGTTTCGGAGCCTGTTCAGTGCAAACAATCTAATCTTTCCTCTTTATAATATTTAATGAGTGCTGATGAGATAAAACGGAATTCAGTCATGAGCAAATCTAGATCTAATATAGCAAAAACCTAGTTCTACTTGGACGGCACCCGAGCTAGGTCACCTGGAAAAATGTCATCTTCAGCCATGGCGATAGAGGTACTCGATGAGTAATTAAAAAATAGAAATATACCTCTCTAATTAATAACATTGCATCGCTTGACAACTCCATACCATATAGATATAATAGGTACCTACCAGGATGAAAGCTAGTATCGTAGATATGATAGGTACTCATGATAATTAACCAACAAATAAACTGTAACTGAACCAATAGGTCTTCTGTGACTGAATAAATTCCAAATACAACAAAAATTACAAAAAATATCTATATATATATCTAATACCTATAAACGAGCAATTCTTATATATATACTCGTATATATAATAACCGCTGCAACACTAAAGCAACGAGTGTTTGATTTGAGGTTAGACGAAGAAAATCAATTGTTTCCGAGAAAAGCTCGGTCATCCAGGTACTTATGATAAAGAACTAATGCTGGGCACTCACCTGTTGATATGCAAGATAGCAGGATTAACGTAGCAGACACAATAATGTTTCTGCGGAGTCCTAAGTTTGACTGCATTGTCTTCTGAAAATAAAAATAATAATTTATACTTAGTTAAGTAGATTAATTTATAGATGGAGTGTATGATTGTGTTTTTGTCGCCGGGGAAACATTGAGATTCCGCCGAGGTGGCCAAACGGTGCACGTGGAAAAAAATTATGCCGTATTGGGGGCGGCTTAAAATATTAACCCCATTCCCAAGCCTGATGGGTGTCGTAAGAGGCGACTAAATCCAGCCCGCTGGTATAATCGTTTTTAAAATCTCATAATAAGGCATGAAATAATACCTCCCTAATTAAGTACCTACACACGAATTTAGCTTTTTCTCGAAAATGCCTGCAGAAATAACATACGAGCTTAGCACCAGCGATATTAATGGTCATTGTAATTTATGATCTAATTAGTTATGCATTAAATTCTGACATAGTATTTATAACAACGTGTAAAACTGTTTATCAAAAATTACGTAAACAGTTTCGACCTTCCTGGTGTTTGCATATTTTAGCGTAAATTCGTTAGATAAGTATTCTGATCTGATTTAATACAAATGTTTAATTACATACGAAGTCCTAGATTTTTCCAGCTAATATCCCATCCAAATTAATAATCATTAGTAGGTCCAGGGTGAATTTTTCAAGTGGGCGTAGATGGCCAAATCCGAAACTATGTTCAGATACAATTTTTGTCTGTCTGCCTTTATAGGTACTTTTTATCGCGAAATTCCCACGGGATCGGGATTTTCAATATTATATATAACTAGTCAATCTGGGGGCACGGCAGTGCCCCCGCCAAGTCGAGCAAAAAAGCGGCACGGCCGTACCATACTTTTCTCGAAGCAATTCAGGCCATTTTCGACCCCCTATAACTTCGTTGTGGATAAAGCTAAAAGCCTGAATTTTTAGTAACCAAGCAGGCATTGTATAAACACGTTATATTTCAAATTTCATTCGATTTGAACCAGTAGTTTAAGAATTATAACTAGTCAAAGTTTCTTAATTTCGTCACTCACTGACTGACTGACCGATCATCAAAACTCTAAGGCACTTCTAGCAGACATAGAAGCTTCAAATTTGGAACACAATTAGTGTTTAGTGTATAGATCAAGGAAAAACTAAAACATTTTGCAATTTCGGTCTAGTTTTCTAGATACATCAACTGCATAAATAACTTTGTAATCCCATATAAATATATAGGATTACAAAGTTACATTTGCAGTTAATGAATTACTGTACCTGTATAACAAAGTAACATCTGCAGTGAATGAATCAGTGTACCTGTATATAATATAATGGAATAATAGGTGTAGATAGGTACCTAGATATAATTATGTTCAAAGGTAACTTGTAAAAGGAAAAAGTAGAACTATCTACAAAAAGAAATGAGATGCCATCAAAAACAAAACTTGTAAAAAAAAACCAAGTCTCGCAACTCAGTTCTTCTACCGTAAAAAGTTGTGAGATCCATGTAATACCAAGTCGGTTAATTTATTCAGTTCCTACTTAAGGGTCCTTCTGTCTTAAGTTATCACGTAATTAGCTAACCTAACAAGTAACAACATCTTATAGTGACCATATTATCAATATTAAAAACTTTTATGTTTTAAATAAATAGATTGACTTGGCAATCGCACTAAACAATCAAATTTAATATAATATGTAGGTATTACTTGTGAGATATATTGTGTTTTCATGCGATGGCCAAGTCGATCTATTTATTTAAAACATAAAAGATTTTTAATATTGATAATATGGTCACTATAAGATGTTGTTACTTGTTAGGTTAGCTAATTACGTGATAACTTAAGACAGAAGGACCCTTAAGTAGGAACTGAATAAATTAACCGACTTGGTATTACATGGATCTCACAACTTTTTACGGTAGAAGAACTGAGTTGCGAGACTTGGTTTTTTTTACAAGTTTTGTTTTTGATGGCATATGTTATAATTTATGATCGAATTTCGACTGCTTGACGAACAGTAGTGGTCTTTGCACGTGTTCACCACATGTCATGATTACACTGGAATGTAATGGTGTGATCAAAAACATTCAAGCGGGCAGTGGCCCTTGACATGTAGCGTTCCGTAGTTAGAAATTCATTGATTTTATTACTCGTTAACTTGCAAATAGTAAGTAGGTCGCCTAATGATATTATAATGTAAAAAAGAAGTATATAATATGTCACTAGCGCGCCGACGATGAAGAGCGTAAGAACAGGCAATTGACCGTTTTACTCGTAGTCGCTTTGTCACTTATACATGATACAATACAGCCGTATTGGGGCGGCTTAGAATACTAACCCCAATCCCACACCGGATGGGAGTCGTAAAAGGCGACTAAATCCGGCCTGCTGGTGGTAGGGCCCCTCGAGGGATTGTATTGGTAATATTGATTTTAATTCTTAATGAATACCATTATTGCTACTATTGTTTCTCCATGGGGTTCGCCTGGATAGCTACCACCCTCGAGCATGAGTCAGCTGCCAAATGACTCGTCGTGTTCCGGCTGTTGTGTTCCTTTGGTCTTGCTGTCGTGTTCCTTTGGTGTTACTGATGTTCATGGGCGATAGCCACTTATCATCAGGTGGATCGTCAGCTCGTTTGTCGGCTATTTCCATAAAAAAGGCAAGGGCATCACTGATGCGTTGCTGGCCAAGACAGAGAGAAGAAAAAGAAAGAAAGAACTGGCTCTCAAGCCCTCAGCCGGAACATGACGAGTCGTTTGGCGGCTGACTCATGCTCGAGGGTGGTAGCTATCCAGGCGAACCCCATGGAGAAATAATAAAAGGAATAATGGTATTTATTAACAATTAAAATCAGTATTACCAATATCATCCCTCGAGGGGCCCTACCACCAGCGGGCCGGATTTAGTCGTCTCTTACGACACCTATCCGGCGTGGGATTGGGGTTAGTATTCTAAGCCGCCCCAATACGGCTAAATACCTTTTTTCAAATACCTTTTCAACAATAACTCATTTTATGAGCTAGACGAAAAAAAAACATTTTCTTTCCATGTCTGGGTGGTACCCTTTTTTTTGTGATGTACCACTTTGTCGGCGTGAGAAATACATATTAATCATATTATGTAGGTATCTATAGTGTTTTTATACCCATGCCAAACAGCTCCTACCACTAAGGGTCTCTCCACTCTGTTTTGAGTACGGAACCCTAAAAGCTGTTAATTCAAAGGTGGGTTAGAGCAAGAGTGTAAATAAACAATTGAATGAAATGATACTAATTTAAATTCATATCTGGTTATATTTTGCGTAAACAACATACCTAATTAGGTTAATGAAGTTACTCAACTCAATATTATCGAGCACTTGCTCGAAATACTGAAAATGTATCTATTACGAGTAACCGCCCTCGCTTTGCTTCGGTTTTCTTATTTTTTTATACCTTGGGTTACATTATTGGAGTTTTATTAAGGATCCTTATTTTTTTTAATATAATATAGCCTATGTCACCCGGGAATAGTGTAGCTTCCCAACAGTGAAATAATTTTTCAAATCGGTTCAGTAGTTTCGGAGCCTATTCAATGCAAACAAACAATCAAATCTTTCCTCTTTATAATATTATAGTAGGTATACATGACATAGATTAATTAAAACACTTAACCCGCGTACAAATCAAACCAACTGTTGTTCTCAGAATATTCACATTCTTTCTGCAATAACAGTTGACATCTATTCATTTCATACGAACATAAATTGAACATAAAAACAAAGACAATAAATTAATTTATATAGGTATCATTGATATGCTTATGCACGCATTGAAGTATAATGTCATAGAACAGACATCTCGAACAAAATGTGTCCCGCCGGGAGGTCCTATTTTCAAAATTGAGCCCCCGTTCTCGTTTCAAAATCGAACGAATCCATTGAAAATTGAAGCCGATCGGCGCCAATTCATTGGGACATACATTGTGTTCGCGGTGTCGGTTCTATATGCTACTAATAATACTTCAATGCCCTAAGCCAACATATTGTTCAGTGTTTTGAGCCTACTTGCCTAGCAATAGGAATGCCGTCCGTACATAAGTAGGTATATTTACAGACAATGAAAAAAAAACCCATCTAGGTACGTCTTCATACGTCTTAGGTAGCAACAAAAATTATTTAACCCTAAGTTACACAATTAAATTGCTATTATTAAAATGTATAGAATTGTTTGAAGTAGGTACATACATACCTACCTACATCAATGTTGTTTATATATTAGGTATTATAATATATAATTTGTTTACCTATATATTACCTGATAATTAACAAGCCTTAAATCTAAAATAAAACCATGTTCCTTAAAATTATTGAACTGAAAATTTAAGGCATGTTCTATGTATATTTCTACACTCACCTTTAACCCGGTAACGCAAAATCACGTCTTTCTCTAATCAATATCTCTTCAAAACCCCCTACGTTATTAACTAGCACTAATCAGTAATAAACAACGTCACTTTACTTTATTCATGCATTTTTAATTGCGCAATTCGATACAAAGCATAAACAAATGGATGGATTGTTATATTTAGCTATGCGGAGCTAGCACGCCTTGTACGAAATATCGACTGAAATGAAAGCTCCAAGTTCTGAAAGATTTTCCTCGGTGTTGCCAGTTTAGCCAGCTTTCATTTTACCGTAATGTGGGTATGTTTAATGTAGAAATTTAGATAAATAATTGTAGATCTTTGTAGGTAAATTATTTAAGGTAAATTTCAGTTTGTACATAATCAGGTATTTTTCCTCAACTTTATTTCGCAGTACGAGTTAAATACCTATGTAACGTGCATTGAACTAATATTACTGCACGTTAGTATATCTGTTACCGGCAAAACCCGATTTCAGGTTAAACTAGTTTGGCCTAGGCCAAACTAGTTTGGCGTGACACGTTTAGGCAAAACTAGTTTCTCGTCAATAAGTTTGGCTTATGTTTAACTTACCACCAAATAAATCATTGTTAACCCAAAAGTAGTAAATGATCACCAAAATTAAAACAGCATTTTTATGTAAAATTATAACGAAAGAATGTACTTCATTTTTTGATTCACAAACAGGCTTCCGAACGTCTCCGGCGCTGCGGGAAGTGCAGCCCCTCCGCCCTTGCGTAACAAACTGAAGGCACTCCATGCTCGCCTACGCTTCGGCTCACATGGTGCCTGCAGTTGGTTACAGCGGGCGGGGGCTGCTCTCCCTCCGCGCCTCCGGGGTTTACATTCACTCTAGGGGTAGGGCAGACTAGTACCACGTGGGGTCGGGGTTGACTAAGTCGGTTTTGTAACCATTTCGACCTACATCTGGAAATTAAAAGAATCCAAAAGAAACAATATATACGCGAGCAGTTAATTTGGTGATCATTTACTACATTTGGTGTTCGAATACAATTTGAAGTAAGGTCGTGACTAAAATAGCTGTAATTTAAGAGGTTTAAAGCACAAAGATTTGTCGAATAAATATAAATCCGTAACAATTCGGCTCTAATCAGTTTTAGACTGACGAGAAACTAGTTTTGCCTAATCGTGTCGCGCCAAACTAGTCTGGCCTAGGCCAAACTAGTTTAACCTGAAATCGGGTTTTGCCGGTAACATGTCAATGGTAACGAGGCAGTGTTACGTCCGTTCCGAAGATAAAATATAACTAGCAAAAAAGCGGTGCTTTAGGAGGGCGCGCGAAGTTTACGGCCAGTTAACGTGCGTTTTCGTGGCATTTTGATGACCTCTTGTCAGTCGCGCGGCCGTAAGTCGGTTTGGACCTTCGCGTACGAACGACACACAGACCCCTCTTTACCACTGGGCACTCTGGGCACGTGCCCAGGGCCCCGTCATCGATAGGGGCCCCCTAGTTCCTGCTAGATCACTAAACGATAACCGATATCTATTACCGAAAAACTTTATAACTTCGAATAAATCGAACCTAAATTACTGACTACAATACCAATTTGCTTATTAGCTTTTGCATAAAAGTGGCTAGCGTTCTACTTTCTTTGTTTATTCTAACAAAATAGTGTTCTGATAAAGTTATAGGGGCCCCATTATCCTAATATACCCAGGGCCTCCAGTAGGATAAAGACGGCCTTGACGACACATAATTATGATTTTATTTCACTGTGGGGAGGGGAGGGACAGGGGAAGAGGGTGCGTGAGGGGAGGGAAGGGGGAGTGGTGAGGGAGGAGAGGGGGAGGAACAGGGGAGAGGAAGCAAGAAGGAAAGGGGGCGGGATTTTAATTCATTTTTATTGTTTTTTTTTTCAATGCAATAATTTAAATTCGGTAATTTAGAAGAAATTTTAATCTAATACATAAAATTCTCGTGTCAAGCTTTTTTGAAGTTTAACTTCTCCGAAACGGCTCGCCCGATTTTCATAAATCTTTGCGTGCATATCGGCTAGAAGAAGGCTAGAAGAAGAAGTGGAGAATCGGACATCTATTTTTCATCCCCCTACCCGTAAAAAATTTTTGGCACAACAACGTTTGCCCGGTCAGCTACTAAAATATATTATTTCATTATTATAATGTAATCAGAGCCATCTACAATTTCAGAAGGTAAACTTACATACATGAAGTGGAAGTGATTTTTTACTTTTTCGATAGATGGCGTTAGTTATACAATAAAAATCGAATTTCTGAAAATTGATTTTTTAAAAAGTAAACAAAATAATATTTTTATGATTGATAACATATCTACACTATATTCACATTCGAATCAGAATTTATATAAGCACTGTGTTGCCTAGCAACCACAAACAAACAGGTGCATGAAACTTTTGGTCGTATAAAGTACGTTTGAACTAAATCTGGAGTTCGCAAGTCGCGTTCCGTTCCACTCTTTGTAATTTTATTTTATTTTTAAACATAATATTTATTTTGCAAAAGTTTAAAATAACACGGAATAGTTACGTATAAAATCGATATAGACTGTTTTAAAATACATAAACATAAATATAAAATGTTATTCGGCTTTGTTTAATGAAATTTAACTTATAAATAATTTTATGCTCATGCATATTGAGTGGAATGAAATATCTGTATAATCTGTACAGTGCCATCTCTCAAGAACTTATTTGTGACGTGGCGAAAATTGGAACTAATGCCATCCCATTCATAAATTACTACTATGCGCACTATGATTGGTCCAATGCGTCCGGCAGCGCCCTCCTTATAGTCACAGATAAGTTGATTTCACTGTATTTCGAAATATAATACGACCAAGTTGCAAAGCATGTAAGCGCCATTATAGCTGTGAGGTTTTCGTAGTCATTTCTATTTATAGTCATAGGTAGGCCGGCCTCAAAACAATACGTTTCTACAAAGGTTTGAAGTCGCTTCACGAAATTAAGGATGTGCGAGCGTGAGTTATTCATGACGAAAATTGTTTTAAGATGTTGGTTTTTACGTCGTTTTCTCTTAGTGTGTTGTTGTTATAGGTCAATAGTAAAATAATGAAGTTGTCACAAACGTTGTAATTGTTATTTCGTTCTTTAATAGTTATTTGGTGTGCGAAATACAAATCAGTTTGTGAAAACCCTATAAAGGAATTTTTACGATTTATTGACAAGTATTCTGATACGAGTTTGACTCAAGTATAGACATGAATAGAAATTACTATGTCAAAACTCAAACTTGTAAGTGTAATACCCCATTTACACGCGCGCGCGAGCCACGAGACAATCTGCGAGACGCGCGCGTGCGCGCGCGTGTGAACAGGGCGCTCGCGGACCAGACCGCGGCGCGTCTCGCGCTCGCAGGGCTCGCGTCGGGAGCGGTTTTCTAGGCGCGCGCCAAAGGGGCTCGCGCGAGAGCTCGCGCGGTATTCACACGCGCGTAGGGGGCGTGGCTTACGGACGCGCCACGAGACGGTCCGCGACACGCGCGTGTAAATGAGCGGTAATAGTTTCTCAATATAAGCGATAACGAAATGCATAGATTGTAGACTATTATTTAGGGCTTGCTTCGCTCGCCCTGTTAAGTTAGAATAATACTTTGAAGAATTTAGTCTCTCCTCTCACATCTACGGATTTACATAATTTAGACTTGTCGGTTGTCAGTAGGCACAGGCCCTTAAGTTACTCAGGGCAATTTTTGATGAGGAAATTAATTTGGAAGAAACGGGTGATTGAGCCAGAACCTTGCATTAAAAACATTATTTATATTTAAAAAATAAAACTTTTAATCATGAAATTGTTTTATTTACAATAGACCTTATAAATTATGTAAGCTTTATAAAATTCATCAAATCATTTGGTAAGTCATCTAAGTAATAGAGTAAACAGATAAAAATGTTTGGAAAATAATAAAAATTATTTACAATTTATATTTATATCAGGAAGACCACATCACACTTATTAATTGACTTAGAAAAATAGATGAAACACTAATCTACTTGTAACTAAATTCTCTGTTGTTAGAGACTTTGATCTTTAAGTAACATGTAAACCATACTAAGGTTATTTAAATTTAAGCTCAAAGTCAAATCTTGGGTTGTATTAAAAGCAAAAGCTCGTCTTGAACATTGAATTATTATTAGTAGCATATAGAACAGACACCGCGGACACGATGTTTGCGCAATGAATTGGCTACAATTGGCAACTACAATATTTTCAATGGATTCAGTCGATTTTGAAAAGATAATGGGGGCTCTATTTTAAAAATAGAATTTTGATTCTTTAGTAGGTACATTATACTTCAATTGTCTTGATAGTGAGAGATTACCCTTATATTATGATTATGTTCAGTTTACACATATTAAGTAATTAAGTAGATAATCAATTTAACACTATAAAAATTTTCTGTTTACACCATTGAAGTTTAATGTCATAGAACAGACATCTTAAACAAAATGTGTCCCGCCGGAAGGTTCTATTTTCAAAATTGAGCCCCCGTTCTCCTTTCAAAATCGAACGAATCCATTGAAAATTGAAGCCGATCGACGCCAATTTATTGGGATATACATTGTGTTTGCGGTGTCGGTTCTACATGCTAGTAATAATACTTCAATGGTTTACACGTATTAATTTAGTTATCTACTTAACTACTTAATATATGTAAACCGGACTTTACATTCTAAAACCTTTTTATGTGTGCTTGTGATATAATTTTACTTGTTTGTGCTGTTAAATTAAAATTCTAAATCATTAATTTCTCACATTCAAATTTACAAACATTATAAATTACTTTACAATTGTTATCTATGTTGACAATTTTAAACGGCTCATAAATCTTTATGATACTATCAATTTCAAAAACATTGTTATTCACATAGAGACTATTAATGATTGTAATAAAAAACTCATCATTTTTATTAACAATTTCAAGTAAATATATTCCGTACTTAAAGCAAATACATTTAATCCTGTACACTAAAAATTGTTGTTTAGGTATGACAAAATTTGAATTTGCCGCCAAAAATCTCTCATGTTGCCATAGACAAATACTAGAGTTTTGTTTTTTTAAAAGTACATTCAACCTATATGAAAGTCCACCTTTCTTGTACTTAACTTTTTTTTTCTGTACACTTATATCACTTTCAAATGTATTTGTGGATGGAACTTTTGATAAGGCCACATTTATTTCTTGAGTTATAAGTGTGGTTTCAATGTCATTGCTAGTTTTTGAATTGCTTCTAGGAGTAGGTGTTTCACATTCGCTAATTGATACTTGTGATGCTTCTGAAGTGAAGTAATTATCGAAGAACGATTTCACCTTTGCAACCAGCTCCTTTTTAGGACCACTTTCTTGGGAACTTGAGTATTCTATTGAATCATCATGCTCGGAACTGTTCTTAATTCTATCTATCACTTTGTGTTTACTTACATTATCATCAAAATACTTTTTTTCTTCTTTGTCACTGTTATTAGCATGTTTATATTTTCTCTTGTCTAGAATTATTTTTTTACCGCTAAGAATAGGTGACGTACATCTTCTACTTTGGATATCTTCTTTGTATTTCTTACTGTGGCAATTTTCACCTTTAAAAAGTTTTTTCCTCACCTTCGGAGACATGTTAGGCGAATTACTCTTGAATTGTATTACAGGACTCTTTAAAAGTGATAGCTGATCCGTAGATACATTTAAATAATTGCATGAGGGAGTAGGGTCATTAAACTTTATTTGATTGTTCGTTGTACTAGTTGATTGAAAGGCAGTCGTTTTAATGGGAGATATTGACATAAAACCAGATCTCGATTTTCCAACCAAAATTGGTGATTTTGCACTGATCTCAGAATTCCGCTCCCTACTTGTGTCCAAAATATTGATATCTAAGTTGGATATGTTCTTAGGTACCTTCTTTTTAATACCTCGTTTTCTCTTCCTTCTATTAGTGATATTGCTTAAAGTACGATACTGTGCGTTATCGTGTTCATAATCACTAGAATCACTATAAGACCAACTTATATCATCGCTCGATTCTTGTGAATGTAGGAAGCGAAACTTTTCAATAAATTGGTTTTCGTTTTGCTTTCTCATAGTAAATATCGGTTTCGACTTTTTATTATACTTTTTTATAAAATATAAATAAACTTTAACATCTAATAGAATTCTGTACTTTGAAGAATGACAATGAATATGGTTTGAAGCACAGAGTACTTAATCACTACGTTTTTGAAGTTTGAACTCTCAGATCAATGAATAAATTTATTCATTGATCTGAGTTTGAACTTTTGAAGTTTTGCCCAATTTGTACCTTTGAGATTGTACGGCCGACGTATCTTGACGCGTCTGAACTTCGCGCGGAAGCCTTCGCAGTTAACACAATTCAGCAATGCCTCATTGTCATGTCAGCTCAGTACGCGGCGTATTATGTCTCAGTCACACGTTAGCATGTCCGTGTCGCTATCTCTGTCTTACATGCGCTAAAGTTCGCAGAGCCTATGTTCAGACGCGCCAAGATACGTCGGCCGTATTATACTCATTTTGCCATTTTCAGCCAATTATTTATCTATGCATTTGGTCTGTCATATTGACATTGACAGCCGTTCACAAAGTAGAACGAATAGCATGAACCACAGACTTCTTAATTTCAGTGTTGCAATACTTGGTGATAAAACTACCCGCCATGGTAATTTAATTAATTTGTTAAAAATATTTTTATCATCATTATGTAATAAAACATTGTGGGCTTGTTTCACAATCTTCAAGTAGAATCCTGAATAAGCTATTCGCCGGTTAAAGTGACGTTAAAGTGTCATTTTACATACACGAAATGTCAACTTTACCAATGAATAGCTTACTTCGGACTTACTTGAAGATTGTGAAACAAGCCCTATATGTAACACATGTATTTTGTCGGATCAATGTGAAGATATGTAAAATTTTAATAAACTATTTCAAATGAGATAGGACAACACTGTTATCTGTAATAAAGGAAGGTGGAGTTCAGACATAATGTTACATAAAATTTGCAGTGGTATTTGTATTTTGTTTCATCTGTCATATTTCGCCCTGGCTTACTCTTCTTTATAGTAGAATCAATAATTCGACGGACCACATTGACTACTCAAATGCAAAAATGTTGCATATAGAATTACTGTTCTTATTGATATTATAAAAATGTTGTTAACGATACTTTTCTTAATAAAATGTGACTGTATTAATTTTGTTAAAATTAAATACAACATAATTTTTATCTATTATAACTTTATCGATTAGGTATAGCTGCATCAAACCATTATATGTAAGGTATTTTAATTAGTTAAGAAGTACAAACACACTAATCGAACTCTATTTTGACAATGCAACTAATGGTTTTCTATTGCACGGTTAGACAAAATGTTTACGGTGGAGCAAGCGTCGATACTTAAATATCGACACTAGTCCCTTACTATTAATTATCTGCAATAAATAGCAACACTTTATTTGTCAAAGTAGTCCGTCGAATTACGGATTCGACTTAAGATAAAAGGACAAGTCTGATCTTTTATATTTATTAAAATTTGACATAATATAATCACATTTTTAGGGTTCCGTAGCCGAATGGCATAAAACGGAACCCTTATGGATTCGTCATGTCTGTCTGTCTGTCCGTCCGTATGTCACAGCCACTTTTTTCCGAAACTATAAGAGCTATACTATTGAAACTTGGTAAGTAGATGTATTCTGTGAGCCGCATTAAGATTTTCACACAAAAATAGAAAAAAAAAACAATAAATTTTGGGGGTTCCCCATACTTAGAACTGAAACTCACAAATGTTTTTTTCATCAAACCCATACGTGTGGGGTATCTATGGATAGGTCTTTAAAAATGGTATTGAGGTTTCTGATATCATTTTTTTCTAAACTGAATAGTTTGCGCGAGAGACACTTCCTTCTCTTAAAATGTGTCCCCCCCCCCGTAACTTCTAAAATAAGGGAATGATAAAACTAAAAAAAATATATGATGTACATTACCAAGCAAACTTCCAACGAAAATTGGTTTGAATGAGAACTACTCAGTAGTTTTTTTAATACGTCATATATCGTAAACCGCAAAAAACATTGATCAAAGTTAAAACGAACTACAAGAACTTTTATATTATGTTACTTGCTGCTACGGAACTCTTCATGGGCGAGTCCGACTCGCACTTGCCCGCTTTTTCTAACGTACTATACTTACGTTTTGAGATTTTTTTTATTTCAACTATAAAGATTTTACTTAACAACGGTAAAACATCCTTAATTACATGACTCACTATAGTTGAATCCATAATTCAATGGAATAAATTGACAAAAAGGGTGTTGATAATACTTAGTATTAAAATGATTAGTTAGGGGTAAAACCGAATGACGCTTCAAGCTTCACACTCATAGCCCCACATTAGGATTCCCTGTGTCGTGGGTGCCATGGACGACACACAGAGACAAGGACACTCACTCTCAGACCGAGAACAGAAATTCATACTCATCATTCAAACTTCAGCCTCGCTGGGAATCGACCCCAGGACCCTCGGTGCGGCGATTCAGCATGGTAACCATTGCGCCACACGGGTCGTCAACTTGTTGTCCTTACAACAGCCGACAAACGAGCTGAAAGCTGATAGTGAAGATCCACCTGATGGTAAGTGGTTAATGTTTAATAAAAAAATTTATACAAAAAATATTTCATGAAAATGATTAAACTTTTCTTATTTACTTTAACCACTACTTTTCTTATTTAATACGTATTGATTACTCAATCTCTAGAAGTCTAGATATTATACTTGGGTGGTTAAGAAATTATAGTATTCATCTCTTAAATGGGGAATATGTTAATAATGGCAACACTTTGTGATTACACTTCGAGATATTTTCTACAAGTTGGTAGACTTGATGCCAACTAGTCGGCTGGCTGTTGAAATCTGTTATTATTTTGCTGACTTCACGTCAGTCGTCAATTTTATTGTCAATGTGCTTTCATCAACAAACAACAATTAGTACGCACCAGTACGCACACAACATAGCCTAATTTTCGGATACGACGTGCGCAGCGCTTGCCTAAGTTGTGTCTCTGTGTAGATTGTATATTTTCCTAGTGAATTCCTACGCGAATCGCCCTAGTTTTAAAATAAGAACTGTTTAGATTGCACACCGAGGTACTTAGCCGGTATTTTTTGCCGCAATGGAAGTCGAGCGCATCGCTTCCGATTTGGAAAACGTGGCGGAAGATTACACCGACAAGCCGGTGCCCGAAGAAGGCGCCGGGGATGCCGCATCTTCTCACTCCGAGCGGCTACGTCGCAAGAACAAGAAATATGTTCGCTCTAACAGCAAGGAAGGCGTGGTGAACGCTGTGTCGTCCGCACCGCTACCGAAGTATCGCAGCTGGAAAAATAGCAGGCGGCCACGAAATGGACATGGCAGGGGCCTGCCTAAGAAAGGTAAGCCCTTGTCCCATATTATATTCCATTGCATCTATTGAAATATGGATCGGCATGAGTTGCGTAGCAGCATAGAATGTTCTCGAAGGTACGGCGTGAACACCAACGCTAGAATTATTACAAAACGCAAACGTACGGACCGGCGGGCCACCATAATATTATTTTTATTTGGCGTCGCATTGAAGGTCATTTCGACGCTATCTTGTTTTGCGCAGTTAAAATGTAGGTACTCGGCTGCTCGGAGTACTTACTATTTTATAGCCATCTATGAAATAAATGTTTCTTGTGGTGTAGATTACCGTAGGTCATTATTATGTACATGTAGTTGAATGACTTGTTACGCAATCACCGCTTGTAAACAACTTTCGACATCCAAGGCTATTTAGTTGTTTATCTCGACGTTTGGTTTAAGAATGATAAATTCATAAGTTTCGATACATTTGGATATTTATTTCATAATCGTCAAAGTATTCGATTTTGATTTGGGGTCCATTTAAAGTTATAAAACGAAAAAAATATGTGTCGTTTTGTTACTATTGTTATTAATATAATACGTATTTGATACTGACTAAACAAACAATACAGTATCAGTATGATTTGATAGCGATGATCAAGGTTGCCAATCCCATGTCAACAAAATACAAGGATGCGAATGATGCGATTGGTCAATAAATTCAAGGCTACCAAACAAAAATAAACAGTGGACCCCATGCAGAGCGTCATGTGTATCTTGTCACGTATGTTTCTTTGTCAAAACATCAAGGTCATTGTTATTATGATAAATTAAATCCGCAGTCGGATTTTTTTTTATATTCCGTAATACCATTTACATACAGGATATAGGGATAATAATTATTAACATTTTCCGTCCTAGATCAATCTGTCTAAGTACTCTAAGTTCATACAATATATTAATAGCATTTTAAAAAGATAGTTTCCAGCTGAAATGTAGATGGTTAAGAATCTATTAGGACTTCTTCCTATTGCAAAATCAAAACAATGTTCTATTATCAGTGTGAGAGTTGGCAAGACTCCATCTCCTCACTATTAATAGATGATTTTATGTAATGCTTTCACAACATATTTTTTTCTTTCAGTATGATAGTATTCTTTATGTATACATGCATGAGGATTTTGGAATACTTGTAGATTATGCAGTGATGCACAGGAAACTACTGTCGTAATCCTAAATTGCATTGAAATATTGCATTAGCTCAATCCAGAATTCATATCGACGCTTGAAAGGCAAAAATTACCAAGCAACATGTTAACAACTTTACACTAGAGTATTTTAAAGTTTTTAATTTTAGAAAAAAAATTGCAAAAATAGCTTTAGAGGGAGACAAGTATCATTATAATAATGGTGGTATTGTTAGTCTGTTTTATGTCAATTAAGTACTGACTGGGAATAAGTTGCATTCATCTTATCCATGGACGACAAAAACCTCATTACCAAAGATATTTTACTATAGATATGTTCGTACATTGCGAGGTTCAGTTTTTGATGACAACTTTAGACTGAATCATTCAAAGGCAGCTGTCAAAGTTGGTAATGAAATCACTACACCTGACTTAATTCGACTGTCTTAATTTCAGCGCCCTCTTGGCATATCTACCTCTTTTTATACATACAATATAATTGTTCATTATGAAAGGCATCGGGGATATCTTGAGGCCAAAAAGAAAACTGGCAATGCATTTTTAACTAACCACACACATCTGGACCTAAATGATTAATGTAATGTTGTTCTTTTCCTGTTCAAAGTTATAGACAGAATTTAATACAATTTTTAGTTTTATTTAATATAAAAAAACTCATGTCCAACCTTGTCTTAAGCTTACAGGACCAAACATTATAAAGAAAGGTGCTTGAATGGTAGGTAACTTATTTTCACTTCTTAAGTCCAGTTTAGACATATTAAGTAGTTAAGTAGATAACTAAATTTTAAGTGAATAATTTTTAGTGCGCGTCGAAATTTAATAATTTACAAAGGGCTTGTTTCACAATCTTCAAGTAGAGTCCTGAATAGGCTATTCGCCGGTTAAAGTGACGTTAAAGTGTCATTTTACATATACGAAATGTCAACTTAACCAACGAATAGCTTACTTCGAACTTACTTGAAGATTGTGAAACAAGCCCTAAAGCTCTTTAGTTCATACAATTCTTCATGACCTACTTAATTACTTAAGCACTTTACTTTAGTAAAGTGCTTAAGTAATTAACTAAAAAGTGCCTGTCAAAACGTGTTAAGTGATGAGCCCCGCCCACTTACTTAACAGAAAATAAAATTTCTTAATTACTTGTTTACTTGCGTACTTAATTTTAACTACTAAAATGTCCATTTACACCACGGACATAAAAAAAGGACAGACGTAACCTTGTCTAATCGAGAGTGAAGCTGACAGCTGACAGCTCGCTTACCATGTGTGCGTAATTTTGTAATTTTTGATTCGCGATGGTGTCAATGTCGTAGCCGTATGGTGTCAATGTGTGGGTGTGTGTACTTGTACGAATACAGAGTTGGTATTCCTATGGGTGCTTCACTGAATTTGTTCTTGGGAATACGTCCGTCTTTCTTTAAGGTCCGTGATTTACACATGTTAATTTACTTAAAATTTAGTTAACTACTTAATACGTGTAAATTGAACATTAGTAAATACGCCACTATTGAGCTCTGTTCTTAAAGAATGAACTTAAGAAACCTTTTTTATTCATCCACTCTACCATACCCATTTTTTAAAAACACACTATTATAAAGCTACTCGCTTCAAGCCATATTTAGATGTCATTTTTTTAATATGGATCCAGGACAATGAAATAGACTATTTTTTTAAATGAAAGGATATGATAGTGGAATTATGATAAATACAATTTAGCAAATGTAAATATGTTTATCAATTTTCCAGTATCAAAGTACAATTTGACTTTGTTACATGTTTCTTGATAAAGGGAAGTGATTAATGAGAATTCTATAAATATACTTGTGTGTATTTATTTCTTGGCAGCTGGCCACTATGCAGAGTTGACTCAAATTGAGAATTATATCTAATTCTGATGCGTCTAGGCTTCTTTTCCTTTGCTTCCTAATTTCAGATCATTTTGAGATTAAAAAAATAATAATCCAAGGTGAAATGAATTTTGTAAAATGAAAGGTAATTGTAAAATGAAATTAAAATTAAAAAAAAAACAAAAGCAATTTAAAAACTTGTAAAATGAAATTGAAATAACGTAATTGACATTTCTTGTAAAGATAGTGGCCAGTTGCCATCAGGTGGTCTAACAATAAAACTTATAAACCTCCATAGAGATTTAAAACAAAGATGTAAATAAGGTAATTGAAATTTCTTGTAAACAATGTGGTCAGCTGTCAGTTACCATCAGGTGGCATGTCAATAAAACTTATAAACTCTGAAAGAAGCATGTAAACTAATACTTGTTTCTTAAGGGATAACATTAAATCCGTTTAAATCAGAAATAAATCATTGTATAATCACCTGCATTCTATAGGAACAGTTGACAAACAAACATTTGGACCTGATTGTCAGTGGTCACCGCTATGCCTAATTACAATGCCCGAGGTTTCAAGCATTGCCAATTAAAGACAGTGTATAAAGCGTACTTAGACTAAGTTTTCTTAGACAACAGTAAAATTTACCTACTATAAATACTATATAATGCACAGCTAACATTAAGATTGATTTAGGGATATTTATTTTTGTTTCGTGAATTTTCAGTCTAATCAGACTAAGTGCGGTTTATAGATTTCACCCTAAGGCTAAGAACTCACGGAGCGATTTTCTCCCGCGCCCGCCGCGGTAGCGGTAATTTGAAAAAGTTTCAAAACTCACGAGACCGAAGTTTTGTGCGGTACCGCAGCCGCCGCGGTTGCGATTTTCGCCCGCAAACTCGGCGGGTGATTATCGCAAGACGGGCGGTTTTACGATCTGTACCCCCCCTCCACCCCGGCGCCCACCGCGGTCGCCCGCCAACCGACCGCAGAGCGTGCGGGAGCAACCCGCCGAGGCTGCGGCTGACCGCGACCCGCGCGATTCTAGAAGTTGCCCGACGGTGCAGCGGGCGCCGCGAGTAAACCGCGCCCGCCGCGGGCGTAAACCGCGTCGTGAAATATGCCGCTCGTTTTTACATACAAATCTGCATTCTACAGGAGCTGCGGGCCCGCTACCGCGGCGGGCGCGGGAGAAAATCGCTCCGTGAGTTCTTAGGCTAACGCTTCCCGTCCACGTCAGACTTTTTGTAGGACAGATAATCGGGCCGATTTTTCCTGCCATATTATTTCTGACCGTCTTTTTGTAGGACGTGTACGTTGCACTATTTCAGTACGTTCTATTTTTCTCCTACAAAAAATCGGTCACCGATTATCGAATGTGGGCGGGAAAAGTAAGACCTACAGTTAGAAGGAACGGTAGGTAGGTAGGTAGGTTCTCTGTTTCGAGATTCTAGACAGCGGATGAGATTGAGCTTCTGCTTTCTGGCCCAAGATAAGACCTAATTTTTGTTCCATATTTCTGATTTTATTTTAGTAGCCTACAGAATGAGTACAGTACTTTAGAGCAGTAAATGACGTAACGATGTTTTCGTTCACGACTAATCTATTGTTAAATACTGCGCAGTTGTTCCTACCGTTTTTAATTGAAAACACTTTTTTAACTTACTGCAAGAATTAATGCTTGATTAAATTCTCATCTGATTGTAAATCCCGTAGTTTTTAGGACTCTGAAGTAAAATCGGAAACCATAAGGCTGCGGGCACGAGATTTGCGACGGACGGAACGGGTCGATTAGCAGCGGTGTCTTGCGTGGACACGAAAAAACGGTCGGTCAGTCGCGCTAAAGTAGTGTTGTGAAGAATAATAATATTATGATCTGTTTATTTATATTTTTGAAAATTACTTTTATTGTTAAAGCAATGGCGTAAAGCGTTTTCGAAAAGCATTTGTAACAGACCTACTGCGAATAAAAACTTATTTTATTTATTACCAGCTGACCCGGCGAACTTCGTATCGCCTAAGAATGTAAAATTGGTACAGCCGTTCTTAGCCGTTACAGTTTCTGTGTGATCCTCCCTCTCCCTCTCCCTCTCCCTCTCCCTCTCCCTCTCCCTCTCCCTCTCCCTCTCCCTCTCCCTCTCCCTCTCACGCTCCCGCTCCCACTCCCGCTCCCACTCCCGCTCCCGTTCCCGCTAATAGCTATCTATCAACTACACATAACAAAATTTTACCTTATCCCGCAGGAACAGGTCTATTTTCCGGGATAAAAAGTATCCTATATCCATCCCCGAGCTTTATTTGATATCTGTATAAATAACTAATCTATCAACTACATATAACAAAAATTTACCTTATCCCACAGGAACAGGTCTATTTTCCGGGATAAAAAGTATCCTATGTTCGTCTCCTGATTCTAAGCTAACTCCCCACCAATTTTCAGCCAAATCGGTTCAGCCGTTCTTGAGTTATAAATAGTGTAACAAACACGACTTTCTTTTATATATATAGATTAATGGGTCAAAAATAGCGACACGCTTGGTTTTCAAACAGATGGAGGAACATGCGTCATTCGTCTATTCGTTTATGAGAATGGTGTTCATCATAAATCAACGAAGAAGTAGTTTGGGCGAATTTTCTACTCTTTATAATCAACTTAGGTGTCATTCCAAAAAAAAATTATAACTATGCGACCTCTTTTTATACAGACACTATCATTGCTATACAAGAATGAGTATAGAAACATTCTAAAAAATAAATAATAGTTTAAAAAAAACTAAAAAAATACGCTTTTATAGAAAATCCAACTAAAAAAAATGGAAAATAAAATTGAATTAAGAATCGTGTAATTGTAATAAAAGCGTGGGGTGCTTTTAAAGATATTATCCCTTCTACTCATTAACACCATGCAACCCACTCTTTTGTTACAATTACACGATTCTTAATTCAATTCTATTTTCCATTTTTTTTTTTGATGGATTTTCTATAAAAGCGTATTTTTTTAGTTTTTTTAAACTATTATTTATTTTTTCATTTTTAGTTTGATTTTTTGAAATGAAATTTAGGTTTTTTTTCTTTCTTTCTTTCTTTCTTTAAATATTAAATTGTCATCGATCCTCGATAAGTATACGAAGTTTGAAAGAAATCTGACCGTTTAAAGCTAATATAAAGCGTGTAATTAGGTTTCTTTCTTTCTTTCTTTCTTTTTTTTTCTTTAAATATTGATCATCATCGGTGCTTAATTAGTATGCCAAATTTCGAGTTAATTCGTTTTGAAGGGGGTCAAAATCATGTTCAAAGATTTCTTTACATTAGATAAATACATACTAACATATGTCTGAAGCTAATAAAAGCGTATTAAAAATAAGAAGCAATCTCCAATCAAGTATCGTTGGAAATCGTATAATTCTACCTGAAGGAAAAGCGACGAAATCAAATTCGATTTAACTACACTTAAGCCCCAACTCAGAGTCACTAACGGTCACTTTATTCGCTCCTTAGTAAAGAATCACCATACAAATTCTGTACTTAGGAGCGATTTAGGTGACCGTTAGTGTCTGTGAGTTGGGCCGTTACCAACACAATTTAACTGCACTTAGTTAATTACTATAACGCATTTCTTGTATTGATTACAAATTATTATTGTTTTTTGCCTCTTAAATGTTGAATTTTTGCTAAGTGCAGATTTTAACTAAACTTTGACGCACCATAACTTGGAAACGAATTCGTATGAAAATGAACGTAGTAACTTATTTGTAGGTAATTTATCAATGAATAATTTACTCCTTGATTATTTTGTTCTAACTTGTATCATTTTTCTGAAAATTAAGAAGATCTGTAAAGTGGGACACTTCAAGCGGGGCGGGGGAATGCAGACGGGGGAGGAAGGGGGAGACTTGTTTTTTTTTTAATGTACTCACATAAAGGTACAACATAGCAGCAGTTTCACAAAATAATAAATAATGCCCAAAAAAAAATCTAGAATGAATGGACTATGAGTTGGCAACGCATCGGTGAACTAGCACAAGTGCACTCGCCTGGGAAGATAAATTCAATCGCGCTGTGGTTGCAAATTTTTAGAGCTAATAATATTGTGTGATTAAAAGTAAATTATTTATTTATTTATTAATAATATTGTGGGTCCCTCCTATCTTTCGGCCGGCAACGTGTCGGCGATGCCTTTGGTGTTACCGACGTTCATGGTCGACGGTGACCACTTATCATCATACTCGTCTCCTCATTTGACGACTATTTACATAAAAAATAAACACAAATTTAATTTAAGTTTACATTAAGAAATAATAAGTAATGCTATGTTATCTCGAAATGGTTCAATTTTCTTATCAGTAATAGCCTTAATATGTAACAATGTTTTGTTGACTCTCTTAATGGTCTGCTTAGCACGAATAGATTTATTTATTACAAGACCTTCCACAAGTTTTTCTTTACATAAACATTAGTAGGTTAGGGAACTATAGTAAAAATATTAGGTAGGTAGGTAGGTAGGTAGTTAGGTATGATGAAGCTGATGGAGTGGAAACGATTGGCATTAACATCAATGGCGAATGCACCTGCGATATACCGATAATATAGTCATCCTAGCGGGATCCCTGGAAGATCTTGGTACAATGTTCGGGGACTTGAACAGCCGTAGACGCACTAGGATAACTGACATAGCCTAGCAAATAAGCCGGCTGAAGTGGCAATTGGCTGGCCACATAGTTCGAAGGACCGATAACCGTTGGGGAAGAAAGGTCCTCGAATGGCGCCCACGTCTCTGAAAACGAAGTATAGGACGCCCTCCGACCAGGTGGACTGACGACCTGCCGCTGTCTTCAGAAAGTTCAGATTCGGTCAGAGTGGCACAAGTTAGGGGAGGCCTATGTCCAGCAGTGGACTCTAAAGGCTGATGGATAAATAATAAATAATAATAAACTCATACCCCCGCAGTAGGTTATTACCTGTGTCGTGGGTGGAATGGACGACACATAACACATCACAATAATACCCATGACCCGAGTACAAATATTTATCTGCCACATAAATATCTGCCGGCCACATAAATAAATCCCGGCCGGGAATCGAACCCGGGACCCCTCGCTTCGCAGGCAGGGTCACTACCAACTAGGCTACATGTATGGATGATGGATGGATGGAGGTAGATATGATCTTTATTATTTTTCTTACGACGTTATTTTTATGTGTAGATATACCTCAGTCCACTATCTATACTTCTATGTAAAGAATGTCCATCGACTCGACGTAGTCCATACGAAAAGGTATGGCCTTTAACAGTTTTCTCAGACATTTTTCTATCAGATCTTAAACTGGAATTCATTACTGTACTTAGTATCGATGAAACTGGATCGGTCGGTTAAAAATCATACTTGCATCGATCGTAGGGTTGTCTCTGTCTTAAAATAAAATTTTAGGCTTTTCTCCACAGAACTTTGCACTCATTTAGATCTCAATTCTTTTTTTTTAATGGGCTCTCATTTCACATTTATGTTTTTGATGAGATAGTACACTATTACTGGTTGGCGCCCATGGAATGGAATACACAAAACTCACCACTAAAAGCATAATTCATAATAATAACATACACAACACAGTCCTGTAGTAATGACGACGTATCGAAATATTTTTTATATCTTACCGTGAAGCCTGAATAATAACGAAAAGTTGCCAACCCTAGTGATGTGAACACGTTTTCATACCAATTGATAAGTAGAGGTGGAGATCTCAGGGTTAGATGGATCTATGACGCGATGGTGGATAATCATTGGTTGGAAGGTTCACGTGGTGTTTAATGTCCATTCATTTCGTTCTTTTAGTGGAAGAAAGAGAGATGGGCGTACAGAGTGAAGGGGAGGAGCAGCTAAGATGGACTGTGATAAAAACTGACTGCACCCAGCTCAGGGTAAAATTAAAAATGGGACTCAGCTAAACAAAAACAATTCCTCTCTTCCTCTGGACCAGAACTGACTATGTTCAGTACAAAGTTACAAACCATGCAGGCATAACTTTTGAAACTTAAGTTTATCTCTTCACTTTCTTTTCCAATATGTCGTAGTAGTGCTCTGCCTGCGTTTTCCGGGATAATAAGTACCCTATGAATAAATCCATATCATAGTCTACCTATGTGCTCAATTTTATGCAAAAACTACTGAACGAGTTTTTGCGTGAAAGAGGTACAAACATCCATACAAAGTTTCACATTTATAATATTAGTAGGAAATAGATAGTTGAATTTTTTTGTTAAAATGTTTGAATGTCTATATTTTGTCTACAATGCGGTACGTACGATTAATCTCCACGAAATCCGCATTGGAACAGCGTGGCGGTAATAGACCTCCCTAGGAGCGTACATACCTCTCATTTGGAAGTACTAATTGTAATGTAAGAACGTCTTACAATAAGTCACTAATAAAACCAGGTTCAGCATTAAATTGAATAATTATTATCAGCGTATAGAACTGACACCGTGTACCCGATGTTTGCGCAATGAACTGTAGCCAATTGGCTACAGATTTCAGTGGATTCAGACGATTTTGAAAAGAGAACGGGGAGACGCGAACGGAGTACATTATACTTCAATGGTTCCAGGTCAAAGTCTGATTGACGGTGTTGTTTCCAGGTGGCGCTGGAGGCAAGGGCGTGTGGGGCGCTCCCGGCTCGGAGATCCTGGAGGACTTCGTGGAGGATGCCAACGACCCCAACTACGACTCCGAGGCGGTCACCAATGGCGACGTGGAGTTCAAGCAGGTCATTGTTGAGGCGGAACCTGAGGAGATAGTGGTAAGTGACTTTTTTTTCTTAAGTTAATGCTTCACCAACATTACGCGTGATGGTAAATGGAGTTGAAGTCCATGATGAGGACACTTAGTAAAAGCATAATTTTCTTCAAGATTTCCATAATATTTCCAAGTTCCACTTTATGGTAGATTTTTTTCTAATATCGCAGATGACATGTATTAAATATTTTGCATGAAACGGTAACTCATGGACCCCATGGTATCATTATATTATGATTACGACTTTTACGACTATTAAAGTTGTAGTTAAAAGATGTATCCGCAAGAAATTCAGGTTATTTTAAATAATTGATTCACTAATTAGTCGGATTTAACACCGGATGCAGCGTTCGTTTTATTTCCAAACGTCTTTCAAAATGGCTGAGAGAAAATAAAGTTCATTCGTGTGCGTGTGAATATTTGAATTACTCTTAGGTGTTATTTGAAACAACATTTTTAATTTGAACGCAAAGATTTTATAGCAAAAGCTCATTTAGTAAATTATAATTATGATACTAATCAAATAAATTAGAAGTAATAAAAACATACATATTATCGTGAGTACCCGGTAAAAAGAAAAACAATATGATATAATGTATCTACCTATCTTAATACATATAAACTAGCTGACTCGGCAAACGTTGTTCTGCCAAAAATTTAGGGGTGGAGGGGGATGAAAAATAGATGTTGTCCGAGCTGACCGGGCAAACGTTGTTCTGCCAAAAAATTTTTAGGGGTAGGGGGATGAAAAATAGATGTCCGATTCTCATCCCTAGCCGATACGCACGCAAAGATTCACGAAAATCGGTCGAGCCGTTTCGGAGGAGTTCAACTTCTAACACCGTGACACGAGAATTTTATATATAAGAAGATTACGTGTCACGTTGTTTGTCCGCAATGGACTCCTAAACTACTTAACCGGTTTTAATCAAAATTTGCACACCATTGCAGTTTGATCCAACTTGAAAGATAGGATAGCTTACATCCCAATTTATAGTCCCAATATTATTTTATTGCAAATTTTTTGACACAACGAAGTCTGTCAGGGTAGCTAGTAGAAATATAGTTTTTGTTGCTTTGTTTTTAACAAGCCAATAATTTGCATCATTGATGTTGTTAAAATTTTATAATGATAAATTTTTACACATGATAAGTTAATGATAATAATAATATAATACTTGATACTACTAATCGCGCATTGATAAATTCACTTTTATCGTCTTATCACTTTTTCATAACTTTGTGAATTTTATCTACTGACATTGACATGTCGTATTTTAAATAACTTTTAACAAAAAAAAAATAACCGACTTCAAATAAAATGAGAACATCATCAACGTAGTCGAATTCAATTAAATACTCATTATTAGGGATAACTCAAAAATTACTCGTCAGATCGCGCTCAAAAAATGGGACCACAAAGCAATAACAGCTTTCGAATATATATCATAAAAAAAAACATTAAAATCGGTACACCTAGTAAAATATTACACACATAATATTATGTATGTCTGTTAACTTTATAACACTTATAACATAAAAAACGTGTGTGTGTGTACCTACTTATGTACGTACGTAAGAAACCACGTACCTCTCGCTCGCACCCACGACCCAGCGCGCGCTAGGAAATGGAATCCAAAACAACTCCAGTTTTATCATGTCGTTTTTTGGGTGTCGCCACGTAAGAAGTGTAACTTCAAAAAATACAGTCGAATTGAGAACCTCTTTTTTTGAAGTCTGTTAAAAATACATGGATAACAAAGAAACCGAAGATTTTTGTTGTTATATAACTTCCGTGTTTTATAGCTGTGTCTGGCAATACTAAATGTTTCAGTCTTGCTAAATATGCTAGGTCTGTAAGGTCAATGATATTATAAATATAAATAAATATAGTAAATAACAAAAATACATACATACAGGCACTCCTGTGCTTAAAAGGAGGCTCTGGCCACTTACTATTGTAAAACTATGTTTAAAGCAATAAAGAGTTATTATTATTATTATTATTATTATTATTATTATTACATACATATATTTAAGATCCTTACAACAAGCCCTTTCATTTGACATCCCACACGATATGGTTTGCAAAAGAGTTTTTGTTTAATTTTTCGTTTTTTTCGTTAATTTTTTTTCATTGTCCAGTTATTTACTTTACACCTTCGTCTTTGGATCGTAAAAAAGTACATGAGTACTAAATTTCAACTCATTTGGTCCAGTTTCGGAGTAAATTGGCTGTGAACGGCGGTCGCCCAGACGCACGAGTGATGCTATAAGGGTTCCGTTTTTCGTTTTTTTTCGTACGGAATCCTAAAAAGAGGTGTAAGGTCTGATTTATGGACAATAAGTGTCCATTGTACAAGTAGCACTTACGATCGAATAACTACCAGATAGCGAATTGATTAGTTTGCGTCTTTATCGACGATTGAATGTGACTTCAAATTGTCGTTTAATACAGCGCTTCTCAAATTGTTTTTTTCTTTTTGGATGGATGGGCTTTTTAATGTGTGATCATGATTTATTAACCGATTTCAAAAAACCGGCAAATGCGTCAGTCAAGCCATGCGCAATTTTCATTATCAGTTCAACATTAACTACTTGGTAATCTAACTGCGATAGTTTGTCTTATCATTACACTGCCGTGAATTTTTCACGTACCATTTAGATGACAGGGAGGTGACTCCACTTGACTTTGACAAAAATGATGTTGAATGATGTTTTCATAATGATGTTGAATGACAGGGGCGTAGCTACCGCCGTATCAGCCGTATCAATTATACGGGGCCCCGGGGCTGAGGGGGCCCCCAATGTGCCTTAGAAAAAATTCGTGAAATGATCCGGAAATTAATTATTATGATTCGAAAAATGTTCCGGAAAGCATCGATACTTCATTAAAAAGTGAAATCAACAATAAAATTACTTTCTGGACCATCTTTCATCGTATGAATGCATTAATTACTTTAGCATCAATTTGTCTTTATGAGCAATTTATCTTTAAGAGGATGATTCTAAATATGGAAACTCGACGAATTGAAGACAAACAGGCAGTACAGATAATAATAAGAAAAACTTCTAATCAGTTATTTAAATGCCCTAATCAAAATTTAAACAAAATATTTAATGTACAAAAAAATTACGTTCTACACGACTCATGATGCTCTTCGGAACTGAGTGCTGCGCGGACATGCCGGCGGCAACCCCATGACACAGCGCTCCGGGAATACCTCAGGAGGAAGTTCTTTCTACACGTAGCACAGCTCATTCTACAGTTAGCACGTGCGTGGTAAAAATGATCAGGAGAATCGGACCGTAGAAGTTCTCCATGAGTCTCATCGGTGTGGATAAAACTTCAATTCGGCCATGAGTTTTGTAAAGCATGAGCAGGTGCCTCGCTCGCAATGAAGTACTCCTTAGTCCGGTTTAGAACATCAAGCTTTTTGGAAGTCAACTTAGCCTTGGCTTCCAAATGACGCTGATAATACACATCACTCCAGATGTCAACTCCCAGAATCATACTCTTAAGGGCCATCCATAAATTACGTCACACGTTAGGGGGGAGAGGGGGGGGGTCGATGAAGTGTGACATTGTGTGACAAGGGGCGGGAGGGGGTCCTAAATTTTGTGACGTCACATTTCAAAATCGAATAATTGGTATAGATAAATATTAAAAACAATTAATGGAAATAAAACTTATTTCGGAACTGTTGTTTTAATTTAATAATTTCTAGGTGCAAAATTTCATAATATGTGACGTCACACTAGGGGTGGGAGGTCTAACAAATGTGACCAGGTGTGACAACGAGGGGGAGGGGTCAAAAAGTCATGAAATTAGTGTGACGTAATTTATGAATGGCCCCTTACAACACTTTTAGTGATGAACGCGGTACCAATTGAGGCACTATGAAAAATGGGGTTTTCTTAGTGGTAAACGCGCCAACTTGTGTCTTCGTGGGGTTGAACTCGACTAAATTAAGTCAACCCTATTCCGAGACTTGCTCCAGAGAGTTCTCGACTTCAGACAACTTTAAGCCTGCCATCCGCCACTTGCAAGTTTTGCAACTGAGAGGAATTAAGGGGGGCTGTGTAGTAGGCATCCTCTGTGCTGTCATCTGCATAGCAACAGTTGCCACTCATGCCATGTCATTGATATGCAGAATGAACAGCGTAGGAGATACCACAGACCCTTGAGGAACACCAACATTTTATAGGTTTCATATCTGAGCAACAACCGTCTACTACATCCTTGATATATCGCTCAGATAGAAAGCTGACTACCCAACTGCATAACCTCTCACAGCGACCGTAAGATGTTAACTTCGTAAGACCTCTCTGGGCCAGCCCTGGTCACAAGCTTTAGCGAAATCTAGGCTGACTGCCAGTGCTTCCCCGTTGCGATCAATAGCCTGACGATGCCTACAGGTGCGTAAGATAAATTTGATGATCACCAGCTGAACGATCGTGGCAAAAACCGTATTGTCGATCACAGATCAGCTGATGATCTTCCAGATATCCCAGGAGCTGCATGTTAATCTCGCGGTCCATTACCGTTGCAATCAGGGAGGCTATAGGCTTATCGCTATAGACCTGTAGTTAGCCAGCACTGAGATCGCCCATTATGTGGATGGAATGAAAAAGGGTAACCTTCCACTAAGACGTATCATGTAACATAATATAGAATAAGAATAAGACGGGTAATCAAACAGCCCCGGATCTATATTTTTTTCGAAACGGGGCAGAAACTTGATAGTGATAGAGATAAGATAAAAAAAAGTCACAAATAAATAATAGTTGGCATTGTTCGTGAATGGGACAATAAGAACTCTTTTTTAATTAATTTATTTATTCTCCCAACTAGGCTTCCGTATGCTAGGCGATTTGTGCAGCAAGTTTTTTTTTATTTTTAATCATACTATATTATGATTTTTGCGCCCCCTGAATTGCCGTCCGGGGCGGGTGCCCGGTTTGTCCCCCCCCCCTAGATCCGGGGTTGGAATCAACTCGGCAGCACACATCTTTAACACCACTGCGTGAATACCGTCTGGTCCTCTCAACTTCTTGGTATCAAGCACAGGTTTTTAGGCGGAGGCGATCCCTCTATCATCAAGAGTTGAGTTGGCGGCAAAAAGGATGCCAAGAAGTTCGGCATTTCCCTTTGCCGTATGGACCGCGGAGTCGTCCGATTTACGCAGTTGTGGAAGAGACGACCGACAGAAGTTACCCTCAGCAGCTTGAGCTAGCGACCAGAATTCTCGACTACCAGAGGGTTAATCGTCTATTCGCTAGCCAGTTCTGCCGATGAACTTTAAATTGCCTTCCTTTTAGTCATTTGCTTCTTTGCTGACCAGGAGGCAGCGTTAAACTTTGTATTAAGCCCTGAGGTGGATAGATCTATAAGTGTGCACGCGGATGACCATGTCGTTGACAATGACCATGATGTCCTGTTGTATCACATCGGCTACTGAGTCTGCGCTCGCGTTCGGTAGCTCGAGCACGAATATTTGCGAGAAAGTATTCGTATGGTTAACGTAAGCAATTACCATTTACGTACGATAGGGGCGCTTTTGAAAAAATGCCATACAAATTGCTTACGTTAACCATACGAATACTTTCTCGCAAATATTCGTGCTCGAGCTACGGATCTCCCGAAACGAAACAGAGCTGCCCCCAGATTAAAATTTTAGAGTATTGATTGTATGTGGTTTAATAATCGATGTTAGTATATTATATTTGTTTTAATTCATGCTAGCTTTTTTATTTCTTTTGAGAAAGATCTTTACTCTCGATTCAAGAGGGGGCCCCCGGCAAAATTTTGATACGGAGCCCCGGAAGGGCTAGCTACGCCACTGTTGAATGATGTGACTTAGTAGGTGATTAAAAATAGTTTGTGACGCAAAGTTTGTGAAACATTGGCTTAGCACAAGTAACTATATCAGAATCTGTTCATAACATTTAAAAAAACGTAAACAACTTTACACGACCGTTATCAACATTGATAAAATAAAAATATATTTGCCGTTAAAGTAGGTATGTTCTTAATTAATCAACGCATTATAATTGTATTTTTTTTGTGTAGAACGTCGGTCCAAGTCGATTTGTTTGGCCTTGATAGATAAAAATATGTCGTGTGTGTCCAAATTTGCATACAGAACTGCCAATTTGGCTTTTACGACGACCAAATTGTCGTTTCCGGATAAAATCCCGTTCATCGAATTATTCAATGTTGATGGGATTATTTTTTAATTTAGTTTTTTTTTTTGTTTGAGAGCATATTCAAAATATTATTCATTCAGTGAATTAATGCACCTGAGTTAAAGCTCGTGCATCACGAATATCCCGGTCTACAAAAGATACACCCTAAATAACTAAATTCTTTTGAACAATCGCAAAGTCTAGCATTGAATATTTTCATTGAAATGCATAATAACTTATTGTTATTAATTTTATTGTTCATTGAACGTATTTTGCGATAGTTCTGTTAGCTCAGCTTTATTTCGGTTTAGAGAAGGTCGCGGTGTGTAAACAACTACTTGGAACGACAATGTCAGATGAATAAATGAAGGACAATTTTATTATGCACTAAGCTAAGCTAAGGCGTTTTTTTTATGGAAATAGCCAGCAAACGAGCTGACGATCAACCTGATGGTAAGTGGTTATCGTCGCCCATAAACATCAGCAACATCAAAGACATTACTGACTGATGCGTTGCCGGCCAAGAAAGAAAGAAGAAAAAGAAAGAACTGGGTCTCAAGCCTCCAGCCGGAACACGACGAGTCGTTTGGCGGCTGACTCATGCTCAATGCTATCCAGCTATCCAGGCGAACCCCATGGAGAAATAATAATAGTTATAATGGTATTAATTAACAATTAAAATCAATATTAGTAATATAATCCCTCGAGGGGCCGTACCACCAGCGGGCCGGATTTAGTTGCCTCTTACGACACCCATCCGGCTTGTGATTGGGGTTAGTATTCTAAGCCGCCCCAATACGGCTAAAAGACATTTTGGACAAATTGATAAAGGTCTTATTCCCAAAGCTTGACCAAAAATCTCTTATGAATTCTGAGGTAATGGCATCAGGTCATTTAATCGTGTAGACTACAGTATGCTCAATGGTCTGACAAGCACACAGTGGGTGAGATAAACGGTGACGCGACGCGATCACAGGTTATAATGTACTAGATAATGACTAATATAAATTTAAAAATTAAAAAAAAGGCTGCTATCAAAAAAGCTATCATGAAATACCTTTTTGAGATCCTTATGGTGAGCTCTTTAATTTGATACTCATATTACGTTATTCGATTTTAAATTTTTTTATCCTTCAAACAATGGCATCTCACAGTCACAGCCACCATATTTCGCCGTATTAGAGCTAAAACCAATTATCTCGATTTTTGGGCTAAAAACACTTTTTTACACCATTCGACTCAGAAAAATCTCTGCTTTCGAATGGTAAAACTTTAAAGCTAAGTCGCTTAGATCCGATGATGGTAATACGGTACCAATTAAATTGGCTTACTTTGCAAAAACTACCTACTCTAAAAGTGATTATATCGAGATAGTACATAAAATTCCATAATCTTCCTGTGACAAACACGAATAAGTCATTTTAAAACGTCTTAGGTCTGAAAAATTTGGACGATATTTCAATGTTGTGTACCATTAAAACCGTCTAACTATTCATATAAACGTTTTTTTTTTCTATCTATTTACGTACATAGTATTTGTGTAAGATTAAGACAACAAAACACAACAACCACGGATAGTGGTTTTTAGCATTAAATTCATAGTTCGGTATGAAATAAATCTCTGTAATAAAACACGATAGCCAGAGATAGTTTGTTTAACCATATAAAACTTGAGTGGTAGAACGAACTAACTGAGGTACCTTGCAACAGTTTTAGGTCTTTACTGTATTATTTATTCCATATCTATACCAAAAGTGAATATGGTTGTAATCTACAGATTCTAGACTCTAGAGCATAAAAGAATATGAATATAATCTAAATTTTACTAACAAAAAATAACCGACTTCAAAGTCTCAAAAACTACTCTTCAGATCTTGTTCAAATTTATGTGGGACCACATGACAAGCACTTGCTTTCGATTAAAAAAAGAATCATCAAAATCGGTTGGCGTGATATTGAGTTATTCGTCAATTTGTCGTTTGGACCACATGACAGCCACCAGCTTTCGATTAAAAAAACAATCATCAAAATCGGTTCGCCCAGTCCAAAGTTCTGAGGTAACAAACATAAAAAAAATAAGTCGAATTGAGAACCTCCTCCTTTTTTTGAAGTTGGTTAAAAATGAGCCTGTACGTCCTCGGAATCATATAAAAAATTCGTACAAACTTTCAAAACGCAATAACTCTTAAGATATTTTTTCCCTAAAATGGTCGAGTTAGTTGGTTTTAGCTCTAATACGGCGATTTGTTTTTTTTACTTTCACTTATCTAAGAACACTTGGGTTATCAAGATGAATCTAACGATATCTTAATAATTATATAAACCCGTTTAGCAGTTTGGAAGATACAAGGTATATGTAGAATATTACATGCATACAAGAAACGCGCGAAAAACATAACCCTTCCTGACAGTTGGGTAAAAACTAAAAAGGCATAGGTGATAGGACATCATACAAGTTATGTTACACACCGCGCCGTCGCGACGTTGGCGATTCATTTACATTTCAGCTGAGCGCGTCGTTGGCCAGTCTTGGCTGCTGTATGCCCAGACGATTAAGCCATTACGGCCTTCTGAGATACTGTCAGTGTCGGGGATCAGGATTTCTATAAAGATGCATTGTGCGACTCATAGTTACTGATAGACATGCAAAATGCAGAGGGGAGGTTGCTGTCCCCTCGGTACGCCCATCCATGGACGTCAGAACTTTCGATCTTCCATGTGGTGTAATATTGTAACCCCTAAGTGAATAAGCAAATGGGACCATCTGCGAATAGGACGTTTTGCGACCCTGCAGCCCTGGTATCAGTTGCGAATGGGAAGTTTTGCGACTAAATCTTCTTGGCATCAGGAAGTGCTCTTACGTATGTTTTTCCTATAATTCAACGACAAAGACTTCAACTGTTTTAAATTAAATAGTTCCCACTGCTTTAAGACGATAATAAATAAATAAAATAAACGTGTATATTAAAATGCTAACCAGTCATCGCACATTTGCGTCTCGCCGTTGGCCTCTTGTTTACGCGTAGAGTGAAGGTCGCGCTTAACACTATTCGTTTCCTCGGTTACTGCACGTAGCCACGTATACAGAAATACAGCCTCGACAATAGATTCTTTTATGGTGTTTGTTGATGCGGAGAAACATGTGGGCTCTGCGTACGGTTTATTCCGATACGATATCGTCGGATGTGGATCTGATGTCCGGTCGAACGTAATAAAAATTGAAATATGTGCTGGGACACATTGAAGAAGTGAAACTTCAAGGGACAAGTGGAAAAACGAATCGCAACGGACAAGTGGAAAAACGAATCACAACGGACAAGTGGCAAAACGAATCGCAACGGACGAGTGGAAAAACGAATGGCAACGGAGAAGTGGAAAAACGAATCACAACGGACAAGTGGCAAAACGAATGCGTTCGGGAAACTACGTTATATCTTGTCGTCCAAAAAGTTACCTCAGTGCCTGAAGTCGAAGCAGTGTGTGTTGCCAGTGATGACATATGGATCCGAGATGTGGTGCTTCACTATTGGCCTAATGCATAAGCTTAGTGTCGCCCAGCGGGCTATGGAACGAGCTATGCTCGGTATTTCTCTACGCGATCGAATTAGAAGTGATGAAATCCGTGGACGAACGAGGGTGACCGACATAGCTCAGAGAATTAGCCGGCTGAAGTGGCAATGGGCTGGCCACATAGTTCGAAGGACCGATAACCGTTGGAGAAGAAAGGTCCTCGAATGGAGACCACGCCTCGGTAAAAGGAGCACAGGACGCCCCCCGACCGGGTGGACCGAGGACTTGAAGAAGACAGCGGGTATCCGCTGGATTCAGAAGGCTCAGGACCGGTCTGAGTGGCGAACATTAGGGGAGGCCTATGTCCAGCAGTGGACTACAAAAGGCTGATGGATGGATGGATGGATGGATGGTGGTTTTATGAAACCACGTTGCAAGTGAAACTTTTTTCGGTTTGTAGGCATTTAACTAAAACATAGAAAATAATTCTATTTTCTATGTTTCTATGTTGCACCGGGATTTTCAACTTCATTTTTTTTCGAGAATTAACTATTAACAAACTTTTTAGATAGATTAGTGTTAAAATTAGTTACATTTATGTCAATAAAACAAAGGTATCTCAAAAATCACAGCTTGTTTACTAGGATTTATACATATATACTCTGAACACTGCTTTATTGACAAGTTTGGTGATATAACTTTTTTTAAAATTGAAAAATAATACCAATCGTATAGTTTTATAACGAAATCAGCTTAAATCAGTCTTATGACAGTATAGACTGTAAAAAAATAAAAATAACCTTAGAACAAAAAAAATAAAAAATTTCCGTACCTACTATAATTTACTTTACTTCTCTTTTGAGTTTTTATTGGTTCTGGTGTGGTATTTTCTGGTACGCCATCACGCTCATCTGCTGACGATAGTGATTCATCGTCGTCATGTGTTATTATGTCGTATATAAGAGCCTGGAGACTACTGTTCACGTTCAAAACTCATGCTGAAACAGAGTTTTTGAAAGGATAAACCAATTTATGCTTTAATATTATTATGATGTATAATATTTGTGACACTACTACACTACCAATGAAGCCACGTAAAAACTTGCTGAGTATATATTACCTACTGTAACAGTGCTAAATTTAATACACAATCGTGAAAACTACAGTAACAGTAAATATAAAATGTGAATAATAACAAATCATTGATGTCCTTTTCACTTACATGTTCGGTGACGCCGGTCTCACACACCGGGTTAGCGCCAATACTCGGAAACCTGTGCCCGGTTACCGTCGTGGGGTAGACTGGCGGTAGGATGTCCGATAAAGCAGCTATTCGAAAGCACGACCCATATCGATGGAGGGTGTAAAAGTTATAATAGTTTTTTTGACCCGGTCTCACAGACATATGCGTCACCAGTGGCGGGTTAATTATTGAAAAATGGGAATGATAATGGGAAATCAATAGTAGACTAACCCCCGTATTCAAGAACAATACTTGTTTAAGTAAAGAAGCAATACTATGCGAAGTGAGGCATTTCTCAGTGCGTTCGTCATGGCAAGCCTTCTGTTTCACAGTCAACCCTTAAGTATCACTTGACTGTGCGGACGCACAGAGCTGTATACAGCCCTCTTATTGGTCCATTTGATGCGGGAAACTTCACTCTAGTCATTTGACACAGTCAAAAGACAAAGATAACAATACAAACAATCGATTCTTTCTTTCTATTTTGAGAGAAGTCAAACCAACACTATGCGTTCGGTAAAGTAGCTCGGCAGCTACTTTATCGATTTTGACAAACGCACAGCGAAGGACTTCAATCAAGTATTGTTTACGAAATGTTTTAATGCCACTATGCACTCGCAAACACTGTGAGACCTCACAGTGTTGTTCTTGAATACGGGGGAAAATATTCAATTATAAAATTTAATTTCAATTGACGTATTAGAGTATGGGATACATAATACAATCATTTAGATAATAGACGCATATTAAAAACTAAAAGCAATATTTATTTAAATCATTGAATCTCCAGGACTTCTATCTATGTATTTTTTACGATTTTTTGATAAATAACACTTCATTATTATTTCTATTAAGGTTCTAGTCCCTCAGTACCACAGGCCGTTGTATTTTAACGAAATACGCAGACGGCAAAGCTATTGATTATTCTCATGGTAACTGTAGACGTCATCGCAACCTCGAGGAATTGGGTCGTCGGCGAGATATAGTAATATTTTTTTAATCTTTACTGCGGAACGTGGATAGAACTAATCTTTTCGCTGCTCACGTGAACATTACTTATGTTCAAGTTAGGGTTTATTTTATATTTAGGGTATATATTATACAGGGTGTTACAAAACTACTGTTGGTAAAGCCGAAAGGAGGTTAAATGGGGCCATTCACAATATTTAAGAACCGTAGTAACGCTGTATAACATAGCCCAAAAAAATATATTTTAACTGATGTGCAAACCCTATTTCAGTTAAATTAAAAGAGTTAAACTACGCAGAATGTACCTACATTTCTACCTAATTCGCGGAACGACAAAAATTTTAAAAGACCTAACCTAGCCTAACGAAACAAACCTAAACGAACACCATATCGTAATATTCCGAGTTAGAAAGCATCGTTATTTTGCAAAAAATGTTGGAAAAAGAAACTCGAAACAGTTGTAGGATATCGATTAGAAGATTTGAAATGGACAACATATATTTTTTTTCTAACTTGACATTTTTTGAAGACAGTACTTGAGTATAATGACATCCTTGTATTGTGGTAGCAAACATTTATGAATGAAAAATAAAAAAGCTATTAAAGTAGACAATTATTAGGTAAAATGTTAAATAATCTGGTTCCCTGACATGACAGCTTGCTAGGGTTGACAAAATTTTTGACTTTGATAATTAATAATTATATTTTTACGGGGTATTTTGTAACACGTTGTATAATTAGGGTTTATATTTATACTTTTATACATTTTGTCAGCTGTTTCCCACTACTACGACTATATTCCCTATTTAATACCTTTTGGGAATGTATTTTCAAAAATCTTTTGTTTTCTCACACTATGTACAAAACCTAACCACGTGGTTCTATTTCCATTGGTTAAGGGTGATTTTCGCTCTAAGTAATATATTTTTTATATTTTTTGACTAATACGAACTTGATCATCATTAGTAAACACACCCGAACTACGTATATTTTTTGTTTCCAACAAACATCAAGCATCTTAATTTATAATGTGTACCCTGAAATCAGAAATTCAAATACAAAAATTTAACGATCTCATTATTATTTAATTAGGGCGAGCGAAGCGAGCCCTAAGTAATAGTCGACTATCCATGCAATTATTTATCCCTTTTATTGAGAAACTATTATACTTACAGGTTTGAGTTTTGACATAGTAATTTCTATTCATGTCTAGATGTGATATCTATCATTAAAATATTATTTTATCCATTAAAAAAATTTTTTTTTTCAATAATTCGATTTTTATTGCTTACTAACGCCATCTATGGACAAGTAGAACAACTAAAAAAATACTTCAATGTAACTTCCCACGGAATACAGACACAAGGAAATAATATAATTAATGATCAAAAAGCTTCTTTAGTTCTATTGCAATAAGGTTCATTTTATGTTTTAAATGATATTGCTATTCGTCTATTGTTTTCCAGAACAGTCAGAACACTTTCTGCTACTCGGGCAGGGATGAGCTACTTTATCGATATCGTAGTTTTGTAATTTTATTTACCATGTAATGTTATACGACCAACACACGACTGATAAGGTTAAAATGGCTATTTATAGAGAAAATATCTTCGCAAATAACCTATAATTCAAACATTTAAGTTAATGCCAATTGGCAATCTTTAACAGTCAACTTGGTCTATACATTATCATGAATAATGAATTATTTGAATATTATTATTTATTTATTTTTACATAAGATAAGTTAGTGCTTGACAAAATCCTACCTGATGGTAAGTGGCGATTATATTTTTTCGCCCGCTGCAGCGCTGTTCCTTAACTTTGTCGATCGCTTAGGATCGACGCAAGGTCGCAAGCCGCCGGGCTATGAGCGTTTCGAAGCTAGGAAATATAATTCCACCAAAATAAGTTGAGCTACATTGAAATTTCACTTATCCACATGCATTTTAAGCATATTTTATCTTCGTCGCTTAAAAACGACCAGGCATGGTATTTCGTGACTGTTTACTTAGCTAACCTTGATAAAAATTGCTACGGTCACGTCTTCGCCCTGTACCGTCTGTTTTCGCCTTGTAAGCTTTAAAAATTTTAAGCATGTTTTTACATAGACAGCACAAGAACAAGAAGTTTAAGTACCATCATTACGGTAGTACAGCCTTGTAGTGTAGGTACCAGTTTCGATATAAATATCGATAATTGTCGATAACGCGGTAAAAGCACCACGCACATCTCTAAGCCTAAACCCATAAAAGTATTGTAATAAGCAGGATGATGTTGATAACCAAAAATATAACTTACCGTTATATCCCTAAGGTTCAATATATAGATTCTAGTCACGACATCTAGCGTTCAGGAGACGGAATTATTTGCTAGATGGCAGATTATAACCGACTTCAAAGTTACTCAAAAACTACTTGTCAGATCTCGTTCAAATTTATGTGGGACCACATGACAAGTACCTGCTTTCGATTAAAAAAAGAATCATTAAAATCGGTTCGCCCAGTCCAAAGTTCTGAGGTAACAAACATAAAAAAATACAGTCGAATTGAGAACCTCCTCCTTTTTTTGAAGTCGGTTAAAAAATAAAATAAACCTAATTAATACCTGAGAATCGCGGCGGCGGCGGTACTTTTGAGTTCGAACGTGAATTCACGTTCCCGGTAATCGTCGAGTTAAGTATTATAAATTGAAATTGTCTTCAAAATTACTAGGTAAGAAAACTTCGCGGGCCCTCCTAAAGCACCGCTTTTTTGCTAGTAATTATTTGGTGTTGGCTTCAACCCATTAATGGTCCACCACTGGGCACGGGTCTCTCCTCTTGAGGAGGCCTAGAGCATACTCCACCACGCTGCTCCAGTGCGGATTGGTCGAGGGGTTATATAGTGGCCAACCCGAGTGTCGCAAGTTTTCAAAAAATGTTGAATATGTCTGATCTAGCACATAGCCGCGTCCAAGTTTGTAAAGTTAGCCTTGTCAAATTTAGTTTTAAAAATTGTTAACTCTGGGCTGCAGTGGCCATGTATCGCCAAGTAATCCTTGTTTGTTTGTTTACGATGAACCACTCATCAATATTGAGCACGGGACCTCTTTTAGATTCAGTTTGCGACATTGTATTACATAAAACCTACACTCTGGCATGGGTGGTGTTATATTGAAGGAGATTAGGCCGGAGAGGAGGCGATTAGCGTTTATTGACATAAATTATGGGTACAAATAATATTGTATGTGTCACGACAATAGTAGACAAGTTTAGGGAGTGATATTTTTTATGCAATTAGCGTTAAAATAATTCTGAAATATAATTAAATGTTAAAATTGTGAAATATGTATGTGGGATTCTTGAATAAAAATTTCTTGAAAATTGGTTTCACTGTTTATTTTCGTCTCCCTAATTGCTATCGTCTTAATTTTCTAATTAAATAACGTCTTCCTCGCATTCGCACCGTTCTTAACCTCGTCACACTCCACACTTCACTCGTCTCTCGCTCTCCTGTCCAACGTCCTGTCATCTGTCCTGTCATCCGTCACTCACTCATAACGTTCCGTTCCTACATTCGGCCAATCCTGCATCCATGCCTGTCCTCGGGCATTCCCACACTTACACGTCATGCATCCTTACACACATACAACACATCTTTAGATTAATATACAACAATTACACTTACATCATATACTTATCTATGCAACATAGAACACATCTTTAAGAAAACAATATTACACTTTATATATTTACTTGTACCAGATATGACACATCTTTAGATAAACACAACAATTACACCTTACATAATATGTAATGCTAAATAATTGTAACACAACATCCTTATAGTATACCAAAATAAATTTTTATTTACTTTTAATCTCTTGCACAAGTTATATTTAATTTCTTTAGCAAACTTCAAAAATACAGATACTAATACTCCAATTTTTTACTCCAATATCGTTAGGTTACAACAAAATATTTAATTAAGCTAGTGAATGTCTAGGGGTTCTCTACACAAATGTAAATTATTGTAGGAAAGTTTAGTCATAACAAACAATATCATACAATATTGAATATCAGATCTCTTACACTATTTTACAATACAACATTGTTAGATAAATACAACTTATCAAATAACAAATTGCATTATCCTACAGGACAAGTTCAGATGATAATGAACGACCTTTTCATAACACAAAAACATTCTCAAAACAATAAGACATGACACATTATATCAAAACATAACATATCGAACACTCATACCTCTCTTTCATACTTCATCTTTAATGCATCAACCATACATACCTGATCAGTCTGAGGAGTCGCTTTCCTGCCTTGGCCATCTCTTCATCTGATCAGCTGAACTACCAGTTCTCATAGGACCTTCCGCAGAACTGTCTACTTTCTCTAGGTCATAACGGTCATTTCTTTTCACTTTGGTGACTCTATATGGTCCTAGGTATTTAGCCTTCAACTTAAGACCTACGCCAAACTGGGTTCTTTTAATTGCTACTAAATCTCCAATATTATACTTAGGACTCTCCTTTCTAGTCTTATTAAAAGTTTTCCTATTTTCTTCTTGAATTTTAAATATTTGCTCCTTAGCTTCTTTCCTTTTCTCCTCTCTATTTTCATTATATTGCTGTATAATTTCCTGTTCTAGTAATTCAAATAAACGAACGTCTTCTTTGCACCTCATTTTGATACCAACCAACAACTCAAAGGGAGTAGTATTAATACTTCTCTGGTATGTACTGTTCAGACACCTTTGCAATTTACTCACATGCCTGTACCACATAGATGGGTTCTCCAAACACAATTTAGTCAATGTAGGTATCATAATGCGATGAATTCTTTCAACTTGCCCGTTTCCTCTGGGAACACCAGTAGTGATTGTGACATGTTGGATGTCTTCCTCTTTGCAATAATTTTCAAACTCATGACTAGTAAATGCAGTGCCTCTATCAGTAATTATTCGGCGGGGATTCCCAAAAGCCTGTTGGTGTATCTGTAACTTATTCAGGGTTTCGCTGCTTGAAGTAGTCTTAGTTGGAAATAACCACACAAACTTTGTGAATGCATCTACAATAGTAAGTATATAATTATACTGTTTTCTCGTTTCAGTAAGTGGTCCTATATGATCTAAGTGAATGGTATCCAACGGGACTCCACCCTTGTCAATGGGGTTCAAGTATCCTTCCTGTTTCCCTGTTTTTCTTGTTGCTAGGAGGCAAGGAATACAACCAATTATAAAGTCTTCTATTTTTCTATCTAAATTTTTAATATAATAGTCCCTGCTCACCAACTCTTTCATCTTTTTCTTCGAAAAATGTCCATTTCCATGAACTCTTTTTATTATCTCATTCTCTAATGTCTTCGGAATAACTAATTTCTTTTCATCTCCTTTGTATAATATATTATTCTCCAACCAATAATCTTCATATGATTTCTCCTTCAAAATCTCCTTAATGGCATGTAACCCGCTGTCCTGATCTTGAGCAACTCGTATATTATCTTGTAGATTGCATACTACTGCCACGTAGGGATATCTGCTAAGCGCGTCTACATGGGCCATCTTTGAAGCAGCTCGGTGCTCAATCTGAAAATCAAATTCATTTAGAAACATAACCCATCTCGCTATCTTGGGTGTTATATCCCTTTTTCTAAGAGTCAGCTCAAAAGCTTTACAATCAGTTATAATTTTAAACTTTATGCCAAAAAGATAATGTCTAAATTTTCTAAGTGCCTCAATAATAGCTAACGCCTCTAATTCATAGCTAGAATATCTGCTTTGCACTTCACTAGTCTTGCGACTCATATAGTGCACTGGGTGCAGCCCTGTCTCATGTTGCTGCATGAGAACTGCTGACAACGCCTCTGCCGATGCATCTGTGTGAAGCTCCGTTTCAAGTCGAGGATTAAATAGCTTTAACACCGGAGGAGTGGCTAACTTCTGCTTCAAAGTTTCAAATGCTTGCCGCTGAACATCGTCAAATGAAAATATAACATTTTCTTTAAGTAAGTCTGTCAAAGGTTTTGCTATCAAAGCATAATCCTGTATGTACTTACGAAAATATGAGGTTAGGCCAACAAAACTGTGTAACTGCTTAACATTCTTTGGTTCTGGAAACCTTACCACTGCATCGGTTTTATCAAAACTTGGTCTCACTTCCCCATTTGAAATTCTATGACCCAAATATTCTATTTCCCGACAAATAAGATTAGCCTTTTTCCAATTTATCTGGAGACCATAATCTGAAGCTATTGCTAACACCTGCTTTAGCCGATCTAAGGCCTGGACCTCGTCTTCAGCTGGAATTAATATATCGTCAATAAACACAACTATAATGCCTTGGGCGATGAGATCCCTGAAAATGATGCTTATGAATCTCATAAAATACTTTGGACAGACTGAAATACCAAAAGGTGCTCGTAAAAACTCAAATTGCCCATGATGGGTTACAAATGATGTATATGGTATAGACTCCTCGCTGACCTTGAGATGGAAGAATCCATTCTTAAGATCTAACACACTGTACACCTTAGCATTGACCAACTTATCAATCAAGTCCTCCATCACTGGTAAAGGAAATTCATCCTTGACCATCTTGCGATTAAGCAACCTATAGTCTACACAGACACGGGTTGATCCATCTTTCTTTTTAACTAGCACCAAAGGACTAGAATACTCTGAGTAACTTACGCGAATTATCTTGTTATCCAACCATTCTTGCACTTGGTCTTCTACAACTTTTTGTTCCGCCAGTGACAAACGTCGAGGTCGTTGAGTGACAGGTACATCATCCTTCAGGACGATCTTGAGCTGGATGGGTGCTTCTTTGACCTGAACAGGCTTGTAGGCACGAATACATCTTAAAACTTCTTTCTTCACCTCTGGACACCTCACCTGATCTAAAACACACACATCCTCACTACCTACAAAACAATTCACATTAGCCATCCATTCGTCGCTATCACGCATCAACACAACCGAACCTTCGTTCATTATCATCGTTACATTTTTCAAAAAATCTTGTCCTATAATTATATCGTAGGGCATAACAACCTTATCCACTAAATGAAATGATACACTATCGAAACACTGTCCGTCCAACGTAATAGACATCGACACTACACCACTCGACCGCACTTGGGACTGACCGAGTCCCGTTAACACTATATTATCGTCGCGCACTATGACGTCTGACAGCTGCTCTTTTAAATCCTTGCTCATTAAATTCACGTCGCTTCCCGAATCTATTAATGCTTTCGTTGTAATGGCTCCAATACAGATATTTTTCACCGGCACACAATCTTTGTTTACTTTAGTGACATTCACTCGCATGACATTGACATCTTTCCTTGGCGTTGACGTTTCTGTCTGGTTTACGTCAGTGACATTTACTCGCATGGCATCTTTCCTTGTCGTTGACGTTTCTGTCATAGATCCAATCGCCGCTTGCGTCGTATTTTCTATGGACCAATGAGAATCCTTGTCGTCGGGTGCTTGACTTTTTAACGCTCTGTCATTGGTCGCGATCGCTCCGAACATAGCCTTGCGAACCGGTCCGGTACTAGTACTCGGCGTCGCCGCAGGTGTCGCCACTGCGCTTGCTGTACAATTCCGACCAATATGACCGCTCCGATTGCACCTGAAGCACTTAATGCCCTTCTTACATGCACTCGACAAATGTCCAAGTTCTCCACAGTTGTAACAGCGCCTGATGCCCGTGCTATCACTCCGCTTCTCTTCTTGATGCTTCGTTTTGGACATCTTAATATGCATTTTTTCATATATTAGTAGCTTTTCTTTGAATGCCGAGTAGGTCGTCACGCCATATAAAATTGCTTTGTTGACTTCGCTGTCCACTATGCCGTCAATTATGTACTGTATCGACACGTAATCCGGAAATTTTGCCCTTTTACCTAATTCTTTCATCGTGAGCATGTACTGGTAACACGTTTCATCTTTTCTTTTCTTGCGGGCCACCATCAATTCGTGCATTTCTTTCGCGTTAATTTGGTCCGGGAATTCCTTTTGTAGTGCCGCTTTTAGTTCATTGTATGTTTTGAATACTTTTTCGGATTTAAGCCATAAAGCCGCCGTCCCCGTCAAAGTCCTTCGTGCGAGGATTAGGGTTTGCTGCGCCGTGAGATTGAAGATTTCGGCATTATCTTCAATGTCCTCACAATACTTCGTGGATGAATATGTTTTATCGTCTCCGCTGAACTTCGTTATGCCATGTAGCGCCATTATATCAAAACTCGGCGTCCCCGACGTCGAACCGCTCGGTGCCGCCGTGTCTTCCGTCTTGGTTTTATTATCTCCCGGCATCTTGTAATTCGTCGTATAATTTCGTCGTAACACAATCAATTGAATTGTATCTTGTGCAACTTTGTGCCCGTGCGCACACCGCACACCACGCCGTTGCCGTCGTCGTCAGTGGTCCAACTTCCCGAAATCTCGCGAATCCCGGACGAGTCCCCAAAATACTTGTGGGATTCTTGAATAAAAATTTCTTGAAAATTGGTTTCACTGTTTATTTTCGTCTCCCTAATTGCTATCGTCTTAATTTTCTAATTAAATAACGTCTTCCTCGCATTCGCACCGTTCTTAACCTCGTCACACTCCACACTTCACTCGTCTCTCGCTCTCCTGTCCAACGTCCTGTCATCTGTCCTGTCATCCGTCACTCACTCATAACGTTCCGTTCCTACATGTATGTAATGTACTTACTATGTAGTATGTACGACTATGATTTTTTACCTTCATTGATGTAATCACGTTCTATTCAACCTAGCCAGAAGATAAACTAAATCTACAGCTACTATATTACTATATTTGATTTGTGCACTTGTTTTTATTAAAATATTAGTTAACTAAAATAAATATTAATAGTGAACCACGGACATAAAAAAAGAACGGACGTAACCTTGTCTAATCGAGAGTGAAGCTGACAGCTGACAGCTCGCTTACCATGTGTGCGTAATTTTGTAATTTTTGATTCGCGATGGTGTCAATGTCGTAGCCGTATGGTGTCAATGTGTCATTCACTTCACTGAATTTGTTCTTGGGATTACGTCCATCTTTTTTTACGTCCGTGTAGTGAACATACATTTGTTTTAGATTTAAATGATAATTTATCCTTAAATTTAAGTTTTATGCCTGCCTTTTAAATTATAAATTACGACAAAAAGGCCCTGTAAGTTTGTCAACTAAATAATACTCGTCTAAAAACTGGATTATATGCGTCATTCGTCAATAGAAAATCAAATTTTCGTATCCAGTTCTGCCGTCTGGTGCCTGCTGTCTGGACGGCGTCCAAGTATTTTGCTGTTGTCCTGTTCGAGTGTTTGTTATTCGTAAACAAGCCGTAAATCAACAGTCAAGTATTTATTGTCGTAAATTACAGTATATTGCTGATTTGTTGGTATTGGGAAGTCCCTATCAAACAAGGGCCCTTATTAATAAACAGATTTTGGCTCAAGAGGTCGATGTCAGATCTTACAAATGTAATTTTTACAATTTATATTTAAATTAATAATTGCTCATTTTTAAACAATCTAATAAAATAATAAGAATTTTTTTTTGTCATTAAACTAGGAGTTACCTATAGATTTTTTATTTCAACCGTCTTCATTCAAGCGCAGCTGCCTAAAAGTGCACAGGGTTTTAACTCTAAATACACATTTAGTGCTAATATAATTAGAACGGTATAATGAAGTTTAAACAGATTAATTAATTACGTACCATATTAAACGACATTTAAACAGCTCAGTGTCTAAAGTATAAAATGACAAACAAATAAAATAAAAATAAGTATGTCACCGTGCAATAAGCCTTCGCGTATCGACGCGGGGTCAACGACCGCGCTGTGTGTCACATCACTCGGCCAAGTGGGAGCGCGCCAAACGCTCGCACAGATTATTAATGCACAATGTTATTTTGTTATTGTTTTTTTTCCTTTGTGTTGTTTTGTTTTTTTTATGAGCTGACTGCGAGCTTTTTGAGCATGAAGGGGTAGGCTGAATGTTGTGGACTGCAGAGAAGTTACGTAAGGGGTTTGAAGTGGCCTCGGGCAAGAGTTTCCATGAGTTTGATTCCAGTGTCCAGGCTTGCTGTCTTGCAGATAGCGATCCAATAGCACGAAGGTTGGGAAGGAAGAGGGGATTGGTGGATCGGTGACTCAGCAGAATTTGAGGTTTCCAGTAACCCGATAGGCAAAATGCCGATAAAGACTGTAAGCGTTAAGTTAACTGGAAACAACTTAATAAACGCTTAAAGTTTAAAAGCTAAATGAACGCTTTTATAGTGCCAACGTAAAATTTAAAAAATGTGACTGCTTTTAACAGTTAAGGAGTTCCCTCGTCTATAGCCCAACCTGAGTGTAGTATCAGGTTACGTTCATCACAAAAATACATTAGAATTAAAGCAATATGTAAAATTTCAACTCCTTAGGATAAGAGAAAGTAGATCTAATAAATTAGCAAAGATTTGACCCATGCAAACAGGGGAAGAGTTTAATAGAATGTGACTATGTTCGAGGGTTATTTACGGCCGGTCTCAATAATGTACTAACAGATGGAAGACTGTGGATAGGGCTACCTTTAGTATGTTATCTGTCATACTTGTCAATTTTTGCGTCGGAAAAATTGACAAGTATGACAGATAACATACTAATGGTAGCCCTATCCACAGTCTTCCATCTGTTAGTACATTATTGAGACCGGCCGTTAGTCGTTTTTAGAAGGTGGGATAAGGTACGGATGATAACTTTAAATGAAATTATGGTTAGTACTAGTAGTAACCATCTCGAATATCGGTATTTATGTTGTTCCAAAAATTTACATTACAACCCTTGATACTCTACGGTACTAAATTCAATACCTGATCCCTCCAAACAAACATAAAGTATGACGTCATACTTCACGAAGCCAATTACTTAAAAGAAATGATATCAGCAGCAGAAGACGTACAACTACGTGTTGTTCATGTTATTAATCCTCAGTGACGTCATGCGGTTTGTTGGAAGGTAACCATTGGCCTTGAGGATGATACCACTAAGGGGGTAGGGAGGGGTATCACAATCTACTTTTGGGTACTTAGCGCGGATATAATAGTATTATTTACTCGGTAATTTCACAATTTTTACTTGCTGGTAAGGTTATTATTATACATATACTGAAGGACAACAAGCAAGGAATATTATTTTAACGTCTTTAGATTGTATATTTTGACAGGCCTAATTTAGAATATGTCAAACAAACAAATTGATTGTTATCTTACACTTAGGGCTTGTTTCACAATCTTCAAGTAGAGTCCTGAATAAGCTATTCGCTGGTTAAAGTGACGTTAAAGTGTCATATTACATACACGAAATGTCAACTTAACCAACGAATAGCTTACTTCGGACTTACTTGAAGATTGAGAAACAAGCCCTTAACTCGTCGATTACCAGGAACGTGGATTCACGTTCGAACTCAAAAGTACCGCCGCCGCCGCGATTCTCAGGTATTAATACACAACAAGCAAGGAATATTATTTTAACGTCTTTAGGTTGCATATTTTGACAGGCCTAATTTAGAATATGTCAAACAAACAAATTGATTGTTATCTTACACTTAATATGTACACAACAAGCAAGGAATATTATTTTAACGTCTTTAGGTTGCATATTTTGACAGGCCTAATTTAGAATATGTCAAACAAACAAATTGATTGTTATCTTACACTTAATACACAACAAGCAAGGAATATTATTTTAACGTCTTTAGGTTGCATATTTTGACAGGCCTAATTTAGAATATGTCAAACAAACAAATTGATTGTTATCTTACACTTAATACACAACAAGCAAGGAATATTATTTTAACGTCTTTAGGTTGCATATTTTGACAGGCCTAATTTAGAATATGTCAAACAAACAAATTGATTGTTATCTTACACTTAATATGTACACAACAAGCAAGGAATATTATTTTAACGTCTTTAGGTTGCATATTTTGACAGGCCTAATTTAGAATATGTCAAACAAACAAATTGATTGTTATCTTACACTTGATACTTATCAACGTTTTATCATTTCCGCGTCTCTTCGCAAAATCTCATATTTTGATAACATTATTTCTGTGATCGACACATAAAACATACAAAAAACGGTTTTTCTAAAGTACCTAAAAACCCTCATCTAAAACAATAAGTACTAACAGTTTCCCTACGAGTCTAACTTACTCCTGTTTCATCCATCTCCTTCCAAAACGTTCCGTCGTGGGGCCCAACCGTATCAAGTCATGCTTATAAACAAGGCCGTCTTTAACCTACTGGAGGCCCTGGGCATATTAGGATAATGGGGCCCCTATGACTTTGTCAGAACACTATTTTGTTAGAATAAACAAAGAAAGTAGATAATCAAGCCTCTGCATTTATGTAAAAGCAAATAAAAGTAATTGGTATTGTAGTTAGTAATTTAGGTTCGATTTATTCGAATTGAAAAAGTTTTTCGGTAATAATTAATATCGGTTATCGATTAGTGATCTGGCAGGAACTAGGGGGTCCCTCCCTATCGATCATGGGGCCCTGGGCCCAGAGTGCCCAGTGGGAAAGAGGGGTCGGTTTATAAACGAAGTGTTTTGTCATCAAAACTAAAGGAATATGTACAATTTTATTGTATACCTGAGAGGAAGTAGGTCTAATTAGGCTTGTAAGATTTGACCCAAACAGAGTAAACTCAATAAAACCGTGAAGAAACTGAGTATACATTACACAAATGGGATTAAAATATGCTATGTTGTCCTCAGCGCAAGTCCGAGCCGGTAATCCTGGAGTACTTCGAGCACGGAGACACGAATGCAGCCGCTGAAGACTTCCTGGAGTTCGTCACGCCCAGCAGGAGTCATTTGGTAACATTACTTGTACAACAACCGTTTACATAGTTTTTAAGTAAGTAACAAGTCGCACTAAAACATCTATATGTCGAATCCGAGCATTTTAAATCGATGCGGAAGGCGCATCGAGCGGTGCTAACTTCACTGTAGCATCCGGTCATTTTAAAATGAAGCGGAAGGCGCTAGCTTCACTTCGCCGCGTCTTGGCAGAGTCGTGAAGTCACCCGATGGTGGCGAGGCACTCATTTCGTTCTCGGCACTCAAGGCGGCAACACGGAACTGTCTCTCCGTTTCGTTTATTTTATAAACTTACTTACCATTTGGCCGTCGTAAAGAAACGGATCCTCCGCACTATGAACTGTTATTCGTTTCGTTTGTCCGCTGTGACTATAAAAAGGGCGACTGTGATTGTGCTGAACAGTAATAAAACGTGGTTATTGTGTGTTCGCTGTTTCTCTTTGCTCGATTACCTAAGCCCACACTATGCCAGAAATTGGTACTGATAAAGACCCCGAATTCGACTTAATTATATTTAGGTGGTTTATTTAATAAATATATATAGCCAAAATTCATTCGTTTTATAATAGACAATTTGGTAACCATATCAATAAAACAGTGATATCTTCCAAGCAATATAATATTGCATTTTTATTACTATTAGGGCTTGTTTCACAATCTTCAAGTAGAGTCCTGAATAAGCTATTCGCCGGTTAAAGTGACGTTAAAGTGTCATTTTACATACACGAAATGTCAACTTAACCAACGAATAGCTTACTTCGGACTTACTTGAAGATTGTGAAACAAGCCCTTAGTGTCTGCTAAAGAACAGTTTAAACTACTAACAATTATAATGCAAATCGCTATAAAGTTAAATAAACATAAGTAAGTGTTGTCGTAGGGGCCCTTCATAAGTTGTTTGTTCTTAATGTTCTTAATAATTGTTCTAGATCGGGACAAAGACTAGTCGTATATTTGAATACATATACATATATGAAACGTGACCTTGTAACACGTGTCCATTGTAACTTACAGGTCTGCGAAACAATAGTGGAGATAGCGCTGGACCATAAGCCGTCGCACTGCGAGATGGCCTCCGTGCTCATATCGGACCTGTACGGGAGGGTGTTCAATGCCAAGGACATCGGTTATGGTGAGTTTGATGTAGGCTTCAACCCATTTACGATACTGCCACTACAGAGGTCTTATAAGTTACCTACAACTCTACCTAAATCTCCTCATAAGTGACCTGCAACTAAAGTATATTCCACTGCCCCGGTCCACTGTACATTTGTTGAAAGAGTTAGCTATCCTTCAATAACAACTGGAATCGACGACTTTACGTGTCCTGCAAATGAAATTCAGTCACCTGCGTCACTCACCCAACTACCGACCGCTGTTGACGCCTGACGCGATGTTGGTCGATCACTTAGAAAGGGTTGATAGCAGTTGCCAGGCTATATGTGACTGTACTGTGTGAGAGTGCAACACTGGATCTAACTGTTCCATTATGTGTGTGTATGTGTGCATGTGGCGTTCGAGCGTATTGTAAAGCTGTTCTATTACGAGTGTGTATATGTGCGTGCAGCGTTCGAGCGTATTGTAAAGCTAGTATTCCATTACGAATGTGTGTGCGTTGCGGTGTTCGAGCGTATTGTAAAGCTAGTATTCCATTACGAGTGTGTGTGCGTTGCGGTGTTCGAGCGTATTGTAAAACTTCCATTAGAGTGTGTATATGTGCGTGCAGCGTTCGAGCATATTGTAAAGCTGTTTCATTACGAGTGTGTATATGTGCGTGCAGCGTTCGAGCGTCTCCTAGAGAAGCTGCCGGACCTGGTGCTGGACGCGCCCGACGCGGCCGTGCTGCTGTCCAACTTCATCGCGCGCTGCGTCGCCGATGACTGCCTGCCGCCACGGTTCGTGCAGAACTGCGCCGGGATGGACCTCGCCGCGCCCGCCAGGTGACGTCACCATACTTTGATAATTGTACTCAACTGCAACGCACGCTGCGACACGGATAGTGTGGATTATATACGGGTTTAGGATATACAGTGCTGTAAATATTTATATTATTAACGTTAAAGGTGTAAGTTAAACCATATAAGGGTTAGTAAAGTTCAGTAAAAACAGTAAGAAGTTCTGCTTCATTCCTGTAATAATGATAGATCTTCACTAAAAGAAGTTCGTTTGATCTCATATTATATTTCATCACTTAATTCGAAGATACAGTAACTAATGTAGTAGACCCCTTAATCCCACAACACTGATAAGTGTAACACTGATAAAGTAAGTCTTTAATATTTAAAAAAAAATCAATAACTTAAATTTCATTTAACATAGCTCGACCTCAATATAATAATTATGTCGTCGTTGCCTACATTTATTTTTGTTTTCGGTAGTTTAAAGTTGTAATCAATGCTTTTAATGAAGTTTTATCTCATTAAATTAGGAATCTTTAAAGTATATCTTAGCGCATTTTTATTGGTTATGAAGGACTAGAAAACTAACATGAAAATGTGTAAATTGTTACAGACAAGCAATCCACAGGGCGGAGACACTGTTATCAATGAAGCAAGGTCTTGTCAGACTGGACAACATTTGGGGAGTCGGTGGCGGTATTAGGTGAGTGATAGGCGATATATTTTTATGGAAATAGCCGACAAACAAAATGATGATCCACCTGACGGTAAGCGGCCATCGTCGCCCATGGACATCAGCGACACCAAAGGCACTACTGATGCGTTCCTGACCAAAAAAAGATATTTTTATATTATGTAGACTAGGAGCCATGCGTAAATTACGTAACACTAATTTCATGACTTTTTGACCCCTCCCCCCGTCCTGGTCACAGCTGGTCACATTTGTGAGACCTCCTCCCTCTAGTGTGACGTCACATATTATGAAATTTTACATCTAGAAATTATTAAATTGAAACAGAAGTTCCGAAATAAGTTTTAATTCCATTTATTGTTTTTTAATATTTAACTATACATACCAATTACTCGATTTTTCAAAGTGACGTTACGTAATTTAGGACCCCCTTCCACCCATTGTCACACTACATCGTCTCCCCTCTCCTCCCCCCTAACATGAGACGTAATTTATGGATGGCCCCCTATCTGAACATCACTGGAGGTATGTTTTAGATAAGACTATTACTTTATATAACGTGTAAGTTCTTTCTTAAGATAAATACCGATTTCATTGTACATAACAACGACAATCGACAATATTTTCTTTTTTCAAACTTTTTAGACCGCGATTTTTTTATGTCCGTGTTTTAGTTTTCGAAGTAACTTCTTATTTATAACTATTGGATACCCGGCAAGTGCTACTAAACAAAACAAAGCGAAAATGTACCTAATGCAAATGGAACTATTTTGGGGCATATTGTTTGGATGGTTTCAAAGTTGTGGACATTCGTACAGTTTATTTTGTGTTTTATATATACACTAGCTGCCCGGACAGACTTCGTTCTGTCAAAAGTCAAGTTGGATCAAACTGCACATGGTCTGCAAAATTGATTAAAATCGTTTAGGTAGTTTAGGAGTCCATCGCGGACAAACAACGTGACACGTAATTTATATATTTTAAGATATAGATTATTACTCATATTGTTAGACATAATTATTAACATTGTTTCGCAGGCCAGTGAAGTCCCTCATTAGACAGATCCAGTTACTTCTGAAGGAGTACCTGACGTCCGGTGACCTGGCCGAGGCGATGCGCTGCGTCCGGGAACTGGAGGTGCCGCACTTCCACCACGAGCTCGTGTATGAGGTGTGTGTGTGCCCTCTGGTACCCGTTGACGACGCTTAAATTTGGTGTGTGTTGCTAAGTCTAGCATGGATGAGACATGTCTTGTGGTCTTATTACATTTTCCCAGTAAATAATAGGTATGTTTATTTGAACGGTACGGTCCCTATTTTAAGAAATATTTATCTTTGTGTTCCGATCTTAGTAAAAGCGTAATCATTCTTGCCTTTGAGACATGAAAGAGCAGTAATACAGAATAATACACATAAGTAAATAAGTTCCGAGTATTTAAATTAATTTTCAATGTGTCACAAGTCAGCCATTGAAGACCTCAGTTGAACAATAACAAGGCGTATTTACGAATGTACTAGGGTTATTAAAATAATAGATCCCAAAACAATAATTTTTAGATTTATTGTTTGTTTGTCTGTGCGTTTGTTTCGGCTTATCTCAGAAACGGCTTTACAGATTTAGATGTGGTTTTCACTGACGTATTGTAGTGAGTTTGGATTCACATATTGTTTGTTTTGTTTCAATCGGTTCACAAATAAAGTTATGTCATTTAAAAGAATACCGTCCATATATTTATTTATACGAGTGTGGGCTTATCGAAAGATTTAAAGAAGTGAAGCGGGGGCATTTACTAGTGCGTTAGTAAAAAATAAAAAATATACTCATCAAAAACATAAATGTAAAATGAGAGCCAATTAAAAAAAAAGGAATTGAGATCTAAAGTTTTTGCCTAGTTCTGTGTAGAAAACCCTAAAATTTTTGTTACTAGAACATGTAATTCAAGCTCTACAATTTACTTCATTAATTTTCACGTACCTACCTAGCAAAGCAAAGCAACAACCCATAATTGTCCCACTGCTGGGCACAGGGTCTCCTCTCATATGGTGAAGGGTATAGGCCATAGTCTACCACGCTAGCCAAGTGCGGATTGATAGACTTCACACACCTTTGAGAACTTTATGGAGAACTCTCCGGTGTGCAGGTTTCCTCACGATGTTTTCCTTCACCGAAGCAAGTGTATTCAGTTGTACAAGGTGTTATGTTAGTATGTTTGTTTGTCAGACGGTGCTACTGGCGATGGAGGCGATCAACACGAGCGTGGAGGAGCAGCTGTGCAACTTCCTCGCGGAGCTGAGGCGCTGCGTCATCGTCTCCCCTGACCAGATGGACCGGGTTAGTACACATGGGATTATATACTAACCCCCATATTGATAAACAAGCAAACTTACACAAGGCTTATTAAGTGTTTTGTTTCTTTCACTCTTATGAAAAACGACAAAGATAAAACATATTATAACGGTACAATAGCTATAATACGTTTGTTAAGCGTTTTTGAATAAGGCCGTTTGTGTTTGGGATTAGGAGCCTAACTGTATTTATGAAGCAAGCAACTTCACTTCAAACACCGAGACGGTATCGATGCGAGATAATTTGACATTCTTATTCAGAAACAAGAAACAGCTGCATAATGATCATCAGCGCCGCAACATCACGCGTCGAATATCTTCCGTCTTCATGCGTCCGTCGATTATCTTCAAGCAGTTCCTTCAACGCCGCAGTCGCTTGTTCGCTTGCCGGTGGAGATGTGTTCCAACAGCGCAGTGACGAGAACGACGCACGAATCGGCACGATCCTACGGCGACGAGTAGAGCGCGACAGAATTATAATGTTTTTCCTCTCACTCATTAATCGACGTATGATATATGACTGTTATTATTATTAGTTAATTTGTGATTTATGTTATGTTATTGGCTGATGAAATAATAATTAATTTAATTGGTAAATAGTAAATTCCGAATGCGCAGTGAACTGTAGCCAATTGGTAACAGTGTTCAGTGGATTCAGTCCATTTTGAAAAGAGAACGGGTCTCGATTTTTATAGAACCTCCCGGCGCAACACAAATTTTATTTGCTACGTCTGTTCTGATACTTTTGATACATCGAAGGCTAAGAATCAATAATGTAACATCTCAAAAAAAGGAAAATACACAAGAGATGACCAAAAAACATTAATAAATGTTACAATGATAAGTTATTTATTCTCTATTATTTATGCAGGGTGGAAAGTAAAGACGGTAGTTAAAGGGAAAGTACCCTGAATATTAATCATGGCAAATTTAACGGAAAGGAAATATTCCTTTATTTTCAAAACTAAGTAAAACTTCATATAGGTGTACCAGCATCTGATGGCAAAATGGGGTAATTAAAATTGGAGACGCAACACTCCCCAGCGTTGGGGAAATTTGAATAAAACTTCTTGATCATTGATATTTTTATCATAGTGTTAGTTTCATAATAGGTTACATTAAAAGTCTGGTTTATTACCTTCAGAGAATATATTTAAAAGACAATGTTAAATTAAGCACATTCATTTTTAATATTATAATCTATACTAATATATAAAGAGGAAAGATTTGATTTTTTGTTTGCATTGAATAGGCTCCGAAACTACTGAACCGATTTCAAAAATTCTTTCACTGTTGGGAAGCTACACTATCCCCGAGTAACATAGGCTATATTATATTTTCAAAAAAATTAGGGATCCTTAATAAAACTCCAATAAGTTGTAAAAAAATAAGAAAACCGAAGCAAAGCGAGGGCGGTTACTCGTTGATTATAAGAGTGACTAGGTAATTTAGGTATGCTACAACAGTTTAAAATTTTCCATCTGTATAGGTATTATATACTGGCATTTTTGATGAAGAAAATAAATAGATAATATTAATGAATTGCTCCTCCAACATTTCAGTGATGTGAACTTGCATGATATAAATTTTCATGTCATATATGTACAAAACACAAGCAAGCTCTAATTTGTAACAATGTTGGTATTCTTCATTTCATTTATTTTAATATCATTTGCAAATCTATTAACATATAAAGAAATCATAATTAGATTAATTACTAAGAAAATATAATCAAGAAAACAAAGTATCAAAACGAGTCAATCCTACGAGATGGATAATATTAATATTGTAGATTGTCGTTTAAATACACCTTTTTTCTCACATGTTTTTCGATAAACATTGAAAATAATATTTCTGGTTTGTGATCGTAAAGGTTTTTTTCGGTATTAGGTCGAAAATAATTATCATTTTCAAAAAGAAAAAAAATCCATACAACTCTTTTTTTGACTTGACAATTTGATATAGTTTTAATAATTTTCATTGCCATATAAAAAACCATTTTTTCTGCTTGTCAAAAATGCCATAAGATTCTGGTACACCTATACAAAGATTTTTGAAAATTCTCCTGCTTCAGCTGGAAATCGAACCGGTGAAATGTGAAAAAAAACATGTGTTTTTATGATACCAACCGAAAGGGTCATTCATAAGGATCAATTTCTGTTACGCAACATAGTATCTTAAATTAAGGGAAGACCAAGAAAAATGAGTTACTTAAAAAAAATTTCATGTAAAGTTCCTACTTACTGTCAAAAGTAAATAATCCACTTACTCGTATTTAACTTAACCCTGTATATTACTATCTAGTACCTTTAATAATTAGAGTCCGACCGAAACTGGTTTTTCAGCCGAAACCGAAACCGAAACCGAACCTTCGGCCTTAGGTCCAGTTTCGGCCGAAACCGAAACCGAAACCGAAACTTAGGGTGAGGCCAAACGAGCGTATTTTTGGTGCTGTGAGTCACGTGAAATGAGCTGGTTTCATACAAAAGATCTAATTCAATTCTTTGAAATTTGTATTTTACGCGATTTTACGATTTACGCTATTTTACGCGACGCACAGCTCAAAAAATACGCTCGTATGGCTACACCATTAGGGTATTTTTTGAGCTGCTCATTTGTGGACCCAACAGAAAAAAGTAGGTTAAAGGAGCCGAATTTTTTAGGTCAACCTTCAAGCTATCTGTCCCCTAACGTTGACCCACTACTTACGGGACACCCTGTATAGGTACTGAAATCTTGCGTGTTTTTTTTCACATTTTTATTTGTAGGTACATTTTTATGTGTATTAACTGCCTTCAGTTCGGTAAACTTATCTTAACGTAAACGACAAAATTCGAAAAAATGTGGGTACCTATGGATGAACGCTGTTTTTAACCCCTGACGAAAAAAGAGAGGTGTTATAAGTTTGACGTGTCTGTGTATCTTTATGTCTGTCTGTGGCATCGTAGCTCCCAAACGGAGGAACCGATTTTGATCTAGTTATTTTTTGCATGAAGGTGACTTAATCGAGTGTGTAATTAGCTCTGTTTAGTGTATATCAAACTGTCGGGGGTTTTTTAAATTTTAATTTAAGATCATTTAAATAGATCATTTAAATCTTAGCTCCATTTTACTAAAATACGTCAGTGAAAACCGCATGCAAATTGATTTAGATTTTGAAATTACCCTGAACAAACGCACATAAAATACAAACAGACGAAAATTCTAAAAATAATTGCTATGGTCTCTTTTGCGTTGACTTTTGTGTACAGACATATCGATCAGTTACCGTTTCATTGTAATGGATGATTTGGGATTTAGACTTCGAAAATACTACTAGTGAATGCCCTCGCTTTGCTTCCGTAAACCTTTCTGTAAGCCCTCACTCAATAAATGTAAGTATGGGCGAAATTGACATAAAGTAATTTATTTATTTGTAAACCGTTTGAAATAAACCAACCACTAAATGTTAACCAAAGCTCACTACAATACGTATGTATTGTAAGTTATAAGGGAGTGAAAACCGCAGGTAAATCTGTTATGTCGTTCCTGAGAGTAGCCAGAACAAACGCACAGATAAATAGACGAAAACTACTTTTTATATAATCTATTACGTCTAATTAATACCCCTAGTAAAAGTTTTACTTAAATATTTTCCAGGTACAGTTTCTATACCATGCTTGGATATGAGTTCCGTATCATTATCTATACAGCATTAGACACTATATTATATCCTTTTTTCTACCTGTTGCCGTTGCCGAGCAAAAAACGACTAAAATCAAGCGCCAAAGCACCCTGTGCCCTGTCAGACGCTCTTCAGATTAATGAACAAATATAATAAACATGTTAAATCAATGACTTCACTTGAAAAGTCAGCGCCCACGGGTTAGCCACGAACTTAACCGAACGACGCACGAAAATTCACGAACACAGAGTTTCGGTTTGGCCGAAAGTTTCGGCCAAATTTTTCCGAAACCGAAACCGAAACCGAAACTAGATTTTTTGGCCGAAACTGGCCGAAACCGAAACCGAAACCGAACCTTCGGTCGGTCTCTATTAATAATATACATAGTCTTGCCAGATATACTGTTACAGCCTTGTTTAATTTAAGTACCAAATACTAGCGAGAAATTTTGCGATTGATTACGAATGAGGAAATTTTGCACTATCTTAAAATAAAGAAATAATTGATATTGTGTCATTTAATAAAAAATGAGTGGACGTTAAAATAAGACACTCACGGGTTATTAAGTTGCACCGCTACAGGTATGCAGCTTGAGGTTTTTAAATTGCTGAAAATTTGAAAAATAACTCATGGATTTTTTTTATCGTACTATCAAATGATTCCCTGAAATTTCGAGCTTCGAAAACCGTAGAAGAAGCGCCCAACCTCGTACGGTTAGAACGCCAGCGATCACCAAAGAGGTACAGGCTCGCATTAAACGAATTCCCGTCCGGAAGCAAAAAATTTTAGCTCTTCAGGTAGGGTTAAGAAAAACTACCATCAAATGAATGTTAAATGAAGACCTTGTACCCAGAGCTTATCGACGACACACAGGGAATTTCCGTAATGAACCTCCAAAAAAATTAAGGCTCGAGAGATGACCAGCTTTGTTAAGAAGGTACGCGAGAAAAAAAACCGCCAAATTCTTATTTCAAACGAAAAAATTTTTGGCATTGAAGAAAGTTACAAAAAACAAAGTGATAAAATATTATGCCCACGTGAACAAAGAAGCAACCAGGCGTATGCCAATAATCCAGCGTGGGCATTATCCTGCGTCAGTCATGGTTTGACTTGGAGTCTCATATTTGGGCTCATCTGTGATGTTTCTCTGTGAAAAAGAAGTGAAACCCAGTATTTTTGAGTATCAAAATACTGTCCTTGCAAAGATTGTGGAACATCTTCTTCAAAAAATTATCGAAAATCCACAGTAAGTATTCCAATAAGATTCAGCGCCAGATCATCAGAAAGCAGGATACAAAACTGGCTGATTGGTCATAAAATTTACTTTATAGGGCACAACGAGGGGCCCTCTTAAAGCACAGACTTATATCCGTTGGAAACAAAATATGGCAACAATGGAAACAGAAAGCATGCGCTAAATCTCACCAAAATTTGAAGTTTCTGAAAGCATCCATGATTAAAGCAGTGGCTGATATAGATACCTTGAGAACCTTGTATATGCTACGATTGACGACTGGCCTAAGAGGTTGAGGCCCTACATTCAAAACCAGGGAGGGTATTTTGAATAACCGAAACAAAACTTTAATTAACATTTAACTACCTTTGTTTTTATATAATTAATTTACAGATATCTTAATTCCAAAATATATATTTAGTGAAGTGTTTGTAACAGTATTTATGGCTAGACTAGGTACATTGAGTCCAAACCGAATGTGACTGGAGTATAGCTAGGATTAATTTTTAGAAAATGTCGTTTTATCTGTGTTTTCAGGCAACGAAAAACTGCTACAATAGACTTTTCCTGACATCTATTGACAAGCAGCAACACTAAAGCTACTTCAGTAGATGGCGTAGCTTCCAAAAAACACGATTTACCAAAAAAAAAAAAATACCGAGCAAAGCTCAGTCATCCGGGTACTATTTATAATATATTTTTTATTTGTATATATCAGTAACCCTATCAAAGAACAGTAAACATGACTTGTTTATATTGTCCTGTAAAGATGACTTTTTTGAGATGTCATTATTGATTCTTAATCATCGACATGATACTTCAATGTGTATTCAATGGTTTTTAACGTTGTGTGTGCAGGGCTTCCTCCGCGTGTTGGAAGACATGTCGGACATAGTGTTAGACGTGCCGCTGGCGTATATCATGTTGGACCGGTTCGTGGAGCGGGTCGCGCGCCGCTTCCGGCTGGGGGAGCCTGTGCTGAAGAGAATGCCCACCAGGTACGGGTCAACATGTCATCGGCATTATCATTTACAGTGCCACCAAGTTATCAGTGAAATGGCGAAAATTGGAACTAATGCCTCGCCATTCATAAGTCCTTTGTGCTCATTCATTTGACATTTACTACGCCTCAAATTGCGTCCAATGATTGGTCCAGTGCATCCGACAGCGCCCTCCTCCAATTCACAGATCAGTTGGTGACACTGTATTGATATTGTGAGGTTAAAAGTGTTGCTGTATGGGTAATGCCGTCAACAGCTATAGTTCATGGTCATTATCGTCATTATTGGCGACGATTTGATGTACGGGTAAAGTGAAATTGGTGTCATCTATACATCTATGCAAATAAATAAAATTGGAGTGCCTGTTTGTAATATTAAAATAACCGCTTTTTACTAAGTGCATTTGGATGTATTGGACTCCACCAATCCGCACTGGAGCAGCGTGTTGGAGTATGCTCTAGGTCTCCTCAAGAGGAGAGACTCGTGCCCAGTAGTGGGCCATTAATGGGTTAAAGCCATTTGGATGTATACACTGTACATATACCAAAACAACATTTTTCACAATTTTTGTCTGTCTGTGTCTGTTTGTTCCGGCTAATCTCTGAAATGGCTAGACCGATTTTGACGGGACTTTCACTGGCAGATAGCTGATGAAACAAGGAGTAACTTAGGCTACTTTTTATTTTAGAAAAAAATTTTTAGGCGATACGAAGCTCGCCAGGTTAGCTAGTATAACATTAAAAGCTATTGTTACCATAGAAAAGGTAACATAAAAAAATTGCAAAAAAAAAAAGTAAGACGAAAATTTACAGGCGCTGTTATGTTTAAAAAGGTTAAAAGACTGCTCAAAAGACGCCCAATTGACTCAACGATGCTATAACGTATAATTTAACAACTATCGTGATTTAGAGCTAAATTTACTAAATAATCTGTAGATGAAAACTATTTTAAGCTACTAACGCCCCAACTCGAGTCACTAATGGTTATTTAAATCGCTCCTTAGTACAGAATTTGTATGGCGATTCTTTACTAAAGAGCGATTTAAGTAACCGTTAGTGACTCTTGAGTTGGGGCGTAATACATAACACTTTTTCAAAGTTAAACACCGTCCTTCATGAAAATAAGCATTTTTTGGTGGCCATATTATTATAAGTATTCGTAGAATAAATATAATAAATAAGCATTTTTGGTAGCCATATAAATTGGCCAAGGCTTTGCTTGCGGAAGAGTGGCTTCACAAAACGAAGTCACAAACAAACGTCTATCCTATGGAAGAAATTACGACTTCAGTCCATTAGTGGCCCACTACTTGGCTGGTAGACCCTGATCAGATGCTGGTAACTGAGGAGGCCTAGAGCATACACCACCGCGCAACTCCAGAGCGAATTAATAGAGCAATTAAGTAATAAGTTAAAAATAAACTCTGTATCAACCACTTGACTTTATCTCATGCTATTTTATTATGTCCCCCAGAGGGCGCAAACGGTTCGTGTCTGAAGGCGATGGCGGCGCGATCAAGGATCACGCGCTCAAATTGCGCGAATAGACAGCACGCGCCATGCACACAGACAGGCAACAATACACAGACATATACAAACAAAGATATATAGACAAGACACACATACATGATGATAATACAGTACAGTTTTATAGCTAAAGTACATAATCATAAGTTGTAAAATTATAAATGGTTTGGTTTTATGAGTTGTAGATTCTAACCCAACTTAACCTAAAAATGTATGGGCTTTTGATTGCCGTTATAATTATGTTACTGATTTTACTGTATAATGATTAATTTTATTGTTACTTGCATTGATTGACAAATAAGTACACTCGACAAACTTAATGTTTTAATAAATAGGCATTTAAATGTTTAAATTATGAGATTGTGTGAAGTTATTAGTGAGAATGTAACGTCTCGCATGTGTTAAATGAAATGTTTCCGTCTATATGTGAATAGTGTATAATGTTTTTAAAACTAACGGCTTCGTTTGATGTTACATGAGGTGCGAATGTAAGAAAACAATATTTTATTTTATAATATGCGCTTATTTTTTAGATCTAAAAAGGAATGAAGCCGGATTGAATTAGAAACCTATTCATTACAAATTCCACGTGTCTTACATTCGCAATTCTTGTAAGATTTAGATTGTAATTCATAGGACTGCTGGTAAATAAAGGTATATTACATATTAAATACTATAGTTTAGTACAAACGCCCCAACTCAGAGTCACTAATGGTTACTTAAATCGCTCCTTAGTACAAAATTTTTATGGTGATTCTTTACTAAGGAGCCAATAAAGTAACCATTAAAGTTTGTGTTCGCGCATCTACTTTGTAAAAAAAATACAATAAATAAACAAAGAATGTGCTGATAGTAACTGCGATTCCTTGGCCAATTTATTTGAAGACGCAATATTACAAACACATTTTATTCATACACTAAAATAACATACAAAGAAATAATAGAATTCATAAAAAATAATCAACTTACATGATTCAAAAATAGAAAGCGCATCGGTTAACTTTCGCATTAAAACTAAAGAAAGGCAACGTTAAAGATGTCAATAGAAAATGTCAATTTTCTTGACAAAAAATAACGGACTTCAAAATTAGGGACAACTCAAAAACTAGTAGTCAGATCTCAGTCAAAAAATGGGACCACATGACAAGCACCAGCTTTCGAATATAAAAAGAATTATCAAATCAAACCAAAATCTTTTATTCATATGTCTATGGTTTTTATCTACCAGCTTTTCGGAAGGGTGCTTTGTCATGGAGAAGAAAAGCCGTAAAGAAACTCCTGGCACATCTTTTAAAATCATGAAAAGTTACATATTATGTTCTAACCTACGCGGAACTGGATGCGGCACTATATTTCCAGGCGTCTTTGTCATTAATATATTCATTTATACTGTAGTATCCTTTGCCTACTAGCTGAGATTTCACATATTATCTCTTAAACATTTGGATCAAAATTGATACACCCAGTATAACGTTATGAAGTAACACAAAAAGTCTGATAAAAATATGTTTTATTTCCACAGCCATGCACATACATACACGAACACAAATGTACAATAAAAAAACATTTGAATTGAGAATCTCCTTTTTTTGAAGTCTGTTAAAAACGGTTTTATTTCCACAGACTACTCATACATACACGAACACAGTTAAAAGTACAAATTTAATGGAGTTCGTTCCAGTATATATCACCAGTATGACGTATCGAGAGTGCTACAAACGCATACATATTGAATACAGTAGGCGCGCGTACTTATACCTACTAAGCGTTTTAGATGCGCGTAGAAGCTTATGGGTGAATGTTGGTTTTTATTTCCCTAATCAGTCGACTTTCTATCCGTTTTATTAATGATAGGACAGCAGTTATATGAGTAAGTTTTTTTTAGTTGGAAACAGATTGTCTTGACAAAAAATAATTATTTATTATTTTGCATAAATCAATGATTTACACGGTTTGGTTTTTCTTCTATCAAATTAGCATTCGTGTTTGCAGAGTAATTTTATGCAGTTAAACAAAGTCATTGACATTAATTAAAGTAGCTAAGAAATGTATTTTTAAAGCAGTAATATTCAAACATCTTCAAAACTTTCACATTCATATAATAGAGACGGATTTGCGGAGCTTTTGCTGCAAAGTAATTTATTTTTCTTGTTTCTATTCTATACCCATTGTACTGCAGAAGTATTTTGTATCAGTGCGGGCGATTTCATTGTCCTAACTTCACAGATTTTGTCTACCGACGTTGAATCTTTTAGTGTACCATAGAATAAGAGTCATTACGCACTGTCGACTGGTCGCCAGCGACTCAGTCCCTCGGCGACCAAGACAGGCAACTAAGGCCAGGGAGACCAAGCCGAGCGACAGTATTCCAAGTACATTCGTGCAGAATGGACGTCGAAGAAGTTGCAATAGTAGCGCTACTAATTATAAAGAGAAAGAAAAATAAAAGAAAATCAAAAGAGTTTTTTTCTTCGTCTGGTCGACCGGCAGTCGCTTGTGCATCGCCACTACGCGGCGAGTCGCTAAGTCGCTCGGGCGACCGACGACCAAGTGCGTAAACACCAATTTAAACTATAGTAAATCATAGTCGCCATCGACCGAGTCGCCGGCGACCAGTCGACAGTGCGTAATGGCTCTAAGAATATAGCCATAGGCACAATAAAATATCCTTCTACGGTCCATATAATTTTTTATACTCTTGAGTTTTATTGTCAGATTATAAGCTATATTGAATGACAACGGGTCTCTTAACAATACCGATATATTACCGTAACAATTATTTAATAAAAAAATATATATAAAGATATTTTTTTACGTACATTAACAGGTACAGTGCATGTCCTTTTGAAAGTAAGCTTTGCCAAAATTGCTTTTAAAAATATAAATATTGTAGCAATAGATAAGTCTGTGTGTACGGCGCTCGTGAAGGAGTGGATGGACTTTTAAAACTATCAAAAACTGTTTGGAAAGATACTTGACGGGAAATATATATCGAAAACACATTTATTTGGCTATTTGTTAATAATAATAAAATTGAGGGTAAATGGGATGCTTCATATATTAATATTAAGGACAAGTTCAGAAAAAGCATGATAATCTATTCAAACAGTTTTTTGTTAATTAAATACTTTATTTTATATTAATAATATTAAGTTCTTGTATGTATTCAGAGTTCTTAATGTACGTAAGTACGTATAAAGTGCGCTAAGCGGGATCAAATATCGCCTAAATATCCGCTAGAGGCGCTCTCGCACTGTCTATAATCACAAAACTGTATTCCCTTTTTTTATACGCGACTTATTTGGTAAACAAACCGCACTACTTTTTATGGAAATATTAATTTTAAAGAATAATTATTATTAATGGTAAACAGCAGTAATAGCCTAGCGGTTAAAACGTTGTTCTCCCGAACCCAGGGGCCCGAGTTCAAATCCTGGCACGCACCTCTAATTTTCAAATATGTGCGGATTAGAAGTTAATTATCACTTGCTTCGGTGAAGGAAAACATCGTGAGGAAACCTGCACACCGGAGAGTTCTCCATAAAGTTCTCAAAGGTGTGTGTAGTCTACCAATCCGCACTTGGCCAGCGTGGTAGACTATGGCCTATATCCCTCACACTGTGAGAGGAGACCCCGAGCCCACTAGTGGGACAATTTTATTATGGGTTGTTGCTAGATAGTAAACAGAAATTAGTTTTGGCATGAAATCATTATACATTTTAAAATTATTATCATTTTGTCTGCCGTATCTTTACGAATACAAATAACAATAAAAAGGCTGGGTAAGGTTTACTAAATAGGCCTCGTCGTAAAAAACGGAGTGTATGGGCTTGTTTCACAATCTTCAAGTAGAGTCCTGAATAAGCTATTCGCCGGTTAAAGTGACGTTAAAGTGTCATTTTACATACACGAAATGTCAACTTAACCAACGAATAGCTTACTTCGGACTTACTTGAAGATTGTGAAACAAGCCCTATGTGTTTACGTATTATACGTACATTAGGACGCAGATTAAGAGTTTTTTTTTTATTATTACTGAGCCTGTCGGCCTTTATATTTTAAGGTGTTTTAAATTTTGTAATGAAACGCTGAGTTGGTGTGAAATATTTGAAGATAATGGCAAATCAAATCTGTTTTGCTTAATCTGTTGTAAGAAATTATAATTTATTTTCAGTCTGTATTATAACGAAAATGACGAAGATTTAAATCGAACGATAGCTCTTGCGTGCGGTAAATCTGAATTTGGATAAGAAAGTTTTTTTAAAGCGTTTCTCTCGATTTAAATCTTATGTTGTTTGAAACAATATTTTGAAATATTTCGCCCCACTTCACGCCCGTGTGGGGGGGGGGGGTCGGGGACATTACTTTGCCAGAGTTATTTCTGTTTGCAGTATGTTCAAATATGAATCGAAAAGATAAAAAATGGAATGCGTTAATATTTCCTAGCATTTTCTACTGTCTTCAAGTCAGTATTTTTTTAAATATAACAACTTATTAACTATCGAATTCTTTATATTGTTAGCTCTCTATAGCCAAGTGACAATATTATCTTTTTTTCGAAGCTATGTTAATTTTTTAATATCAGTGTCGTTCGTGAAAATCTAGCATTAGTTCGCAGCGTAACCTCTAGAGGGAAGCACAAACTTGGATATAACAAATATTTTTCTGTATTACGTACGAATACATAATATGATTTGTCCTTGGCTAGATGATGAGCTGATGTTAATAGTACAATAATTGTTTTCAACTCAATGCCATTATAATAAATGCATTTTTATGGTGAAGCGATTCCATATCGCGGAATGAATGCGACCGTGTGTACATAATCTTTTGAGAATATGATTAAATAAATAGAACTTGTTCATCTACATGTTTTATTTTTTAAATCCTTTTCGTTAGAGGCCATCCATAAATTACGTCACACTAATTTCATGACTTTAATCCCTCCCCCGTCTTTGTCACAGCTGTGACCAGCTGGTCACACTTGATACTTCCCCCTAGTGTGACATCACATATTATTATTATGAAATTTAACACCTAGAAATTATTAAATTTAAAACAGTAGTTCCGAAATAAGTTTTATTTCCATTAATTATTTTTTTCCGCTGCTTTATATCAAAGTTGATACTGCCCCGTGACGTCTACGCGTCATCTGCGCGGTATCAGCGCTGAAACCAGGTCTTTTCGATTACTATTATGCAAATATACGTCTTATTTCAAAGATGTTACGTATTATATTCCTAGTTTTCGATTCCTGAGTAGATAATCTACCATAGACAATATTCATATTTTTAATTTGAAACTGTCATTGGTCCAAACGGCAGTTGACAAGTTTGACTACGGATATTGTGAACAGTAGTACGGATCAGGCTTGACAATCTTAGCATTACAAACCGAGTAACAGCTTAGTTATTATAACAAACTACCAAGCATAAATCTAGATGGCGTTGACCAGCTTTGTGAATCACGCTAACGAATGTATGTTGTAGTTTCCTTAAATAAATAGTTGGGTGTCTCGAAAAAAATAAAGGTTGATGATATCGTTAGTTTATCTAACTTTATGAATGAGTGTTTTGTTTAATTAAGTATACCAAGGTAGCCAACCATAGCCAGAGAGTATTTAATCACTACGTCATCTACTTGTCATAGCCTTGAGTATTTACTCCGAAGTTTCCGAATCATGTTTCCAGAGGGCGACACTTTCCATGATTCTCATAATTCGCTCAGAGATAGACCTCTATTCCCGTATAACAAAGTTACTCTATGGTACGGATATTGTAACTGTACAGCGAGCACGAGTTTTTAAAACATTCGTAGCGTCTCCGTATCGAATTGACGATACGTAATTTACGTAGACGTAAGTTGGCAGCACAAGTTACTTGCGTGGTGCTAGCGTCAACTCGCAAGTGACGTCATCCTATCGTAAATAAGAAGGGGACCAAGTGAATGAATGAACGAATGAATGGTGCGTTCAAAAGTTACATGTAAATTGAAAAAAAATAATTATGTAAAGACATTTCATTAAAACTCTATGAAATCACACTTTTTACATCAAGCTGTATTAACTTTTCAATAAAAATACAGTTTACATTAAGAAACATTAAGTTAATGATATATTTTACACAAATAAAAATATTTCCGTGTCTCTTGAACTTTGGTATTCGAACGCGTACATTGTCAAGCTGAATCTCTACCGTTTAAGTACTCTGTGTCCCTATCTAGCCTGTGGTTTGGCGCCTTTAGCGGTCTGCGGTACTACGTTTGTTATTGTTGTCAAACTAATATTTTGTGAATTTTATAATTAATTATGTACCTTAGTTAAAGTAATTCAAAATACAAATAGGTACCTATGTAATACTTAATAGTGATTGCGGCGTTGATGGAAAAGTACCCATCATTAAAAGACTTATTTGTATATAGGATACAACGTCCCAATGACCTATATGATATACAAAGTTTCTCGACTTCATCTCCATTACAATGCGAAGGTCTCCGATGTCGTTGAGTAGTTGGTGAAGAAGACGAAGTAGTGGTTGATTCTTGACCATAACTTGGATTCGCGCAATGCAGTGAACTTCAACCCATTTATTGTGCGCTTTACAATAGAGCTCTTGTCTACATTGCTGAAGTTGTGGCCGAACGACTGACGACCATCAGCCACCGAATGCGCGTCTTTCTACGTCGATAAAATTAGTGATTTAATTATAAATGATGTGCAATGGAAATATTGTATGTTACTTTGTACGGTATTTATATATGACCTCTTTGCTTGAAATAAAGATATTATTGTTTATTATCTTCTTTTATTTGGTGCCTCAAGTGTGACTTGTTATTTAATTACATAGATGTTGGTTATATTCTAATCGCTTCTAGGTATTTTACTACTCGTAATAACTGAAAACTAATCTTGTGATACTAATGGAAGAATTAATTAATTAGGAAATGCATTTGTATTTCACATAAACCTATTTATCACTTCACATAAGTAGCAGGTAGGTACAAAACCTTGACTTTGAGGATAATTCTTTAGTTTGATTTTAAAGACGACGAAGTTAATTGCACTACATTTTAAAACCTGCATTGCTAAGAAGATATCAATTTTAAATACTATTTCATTGCACCTGGCAAATTAGAGATTATTCTACTCTGCAATTTATTTCACTGGAAACAAATTAAATGAGACAATCATCATAATTATGACAATCATATTATTATTATTATTATTATTTTAGTTATTGGATTAGTCACACAATGTTAAACTTATTTTCATTTAAACAAATTATTTTTTCTTTAGAAACTATTCTATATTTCATCACTTCGCTGCTTCCAATCAATCGTGCAGCAAGGTAATAATAAATTGTGATACGTTCAATTATACGTTTTTCATGCATTTTTACTTAAATTTAATTTAAAAATCAATTTAAACACTGAAATTCGCTGTTAAAAAGTGATACGAAAGTTTTCTCACGCAACATTTCTCCGTGAAAAAACATTCGTAAGATGACGCTAGCCAGCTATCGTCCGTATGTCAAAAAAAAACTCGTGCTACCGATTTCCATACAAAATGGTTACGTAGCGTTACGCGGCGATATGCTTACGATACGCTTGCGATACGCAAGTTTGACGCAAATATTCGTGCTGCCGATTTAGTACCATTTACGCACGATAGGGGCGCTTTTGAAAAAATTCCATACAAATTGCTTACGTTAACCATACGAATACTTTCTCGCAAATATTCGTGCTCGAGCTACTGATCTACTTGTCATTTTCAAAGTGATAATTAAATATCTACTACCACAGAGTACTTAATCACTACGTTTCTACTACGATTAGAAATTACTGTTTTGTTCAATGGGTTGTCCAGACATCTAACTGTTGGAAATAATATATAATATCCGAATTGGTTCATCAAATTTATTAAAAATAGTTCATAATTTGGTAGCGGGAGAATTTTGTTCGAATGTGTGTTCAAGGACCTGTAGAATATAAAGTAATCAATATTTTTACATTTGAAACAATGCTTATGATTCATAATCTATATAGCTTAAAAGGAAACTAATCAATTTGATGTGTGTTTTTAAATTTTTTTTTGGAGAATCTTATTTCCAAGACTCGCCACACACGTTCGGTCGCCCGCGCGATACCCCCCCGCAGAAGAGGTGTCACAATTGTGCGCGGTTCTCCCGCCGCCAAGTGGTTTATTTACCTATACATAGTACCAATTATTCGATTTTGAAATGTGACATCACAAAACTTAGGACCCCCCCTTTCCCCCCTAACGTGTAACGTTAATTATGGATGGCCTCTTACTGACATCTGTGAATTTCACAAAGTTACTCTATGGTATATTCCCATTTCAGAGTTATACTGAAATGAGAAAAGGGATATATTCCCGCGAAATAAACTTTGGATTGTAAATGCATAATATAAAATATGTCAAAGGAAAATCCGTAGGTGAATTTAATCTCTTTATTAGTGTCCATAAAACTATACAAAAGTAAATCAAAGAAACCCACTATCATTTAAAATCTAAATTTATAATAAACACATTAAACATATTATGTACATATCACAATATTCCTGTAGGTACTGATGCAATGACGACGACTTCTAAAAACGGAAAAGATTTTGTTCTGTGCGAAATGAACATTTACACAGACATGGGCTCAGGGTGGGGCACCAGTCTATAATAATATGTAACTAGCAAACTATACGCGCGCTTTTTGTTTTGATCACATTTTTTTGTGTCGACTGACGACTGCCGAGTGTAAACTTTCTACAGATATTAAGTATTGTAGTTAGGGTTACGCAAAATTTCAAAAGTATCGATACTTTACTCGATACCAGTATCGTATCAAAAGTATCGATACCAAAAAAGTATCGGAACAAAAGTATCGATACCTGAAGGTATCGAGTACTTTTTAAAACATTTATAAAAAACCTGAATGGAATGTTGTTTGTGCTGCAAGGTTTCGCAAAAAATCTAGCAGGAACGTTTCTCACAAAATAGTCACTAATATCCAATCTATTTTATAAAACACAAAAAAAATGTAGGGATGTCCTTTATAGAAACTGAAACCATCCAACCGGTATGCCTCTAAAAATGGTTTCTTTTGAAAGGCAATAATCCGAAGGCAATAAACCAATGCAATAAGCACATTCAGTCCATTGACAAAGTCGATTTTCTACTTTTCCAATATGTACAACAATTTGAAGATAATAAGTAACGATGGCACATTAACGACAACGTCAACACACAAACACTGATCTATCATGACACGTCGAGCATCCGCTATGTGTAGATATATATCATGAAGGATTGAGTAGAAGGAGGCCATCTCTGTGAATTTACTCTCTCCTTACATCTCTGTGAAAATTATGGGTGGCGCTACGGTACGGTCTACAATAGCTATGTTCAAATATCTACTTATCAGACACAAGCGCCGTTCATTATGGGTGGCATAACTCAGCGAACTTCAAACACACACACTAGCGCCATTCTAAAATGGCCCTTATTGGAACCTCTATTTTCAGTGAACAGCTGGACACTTTTTCAACTTTCTCCTCATATGAGATGGCCCTCCTTCTACCTTTCAATGCTCCACGATATTATATAATAAGAAACTGTTAGACAGTTAGTCCATAGAGTATAGAAGGTAAGGAGAGCTATCTCACATGGGGGAAAGTAGAAATAGTGTCCAGCTGTATACTGATAATAGAGGTTCCAATACCTACCACCATCCAACGACAATAGCGCTGGCATCGAAATAACTACCATATGAATATAGATGTTGTAGACGGAGCTGGGGAGTGAAGTTTGCTGAGTTCAATAAAATTTATCCCAGGCTACCACAGCGCCCCCCGTTATTGGACGCATTTTTACGGACAATTTTCGTGCACAGAGATGGCTCTCCTTACCTCTATACTACATGAGTTAGTCATAAGCGTACCTATGTTAGAGAAGTACTTTCCTATAACTACGGAATTGAAAGATGCTGTGCAAATAATGCAATAATACTTTTAAGGGCTACAGTTATCAGAAAACTGAATAAGTGAAACAGTTTAAAAGACAAAAAACACTACACAGATTATTCAACCCGTAAAGGTTACTCGTAAAAAACTTCTAAGATAGTTCAATGGAATAAAATGGTAACACACATAAAGTGCTCGTCAATGAGTGGGAATTCACCGAATCATGTCTTAGGTTTAGTAGTGTTGTGACAAATATTTTGTTTAAAAGTTCGAATAATAATTGTTATTTTTCTTAATGTAATAATTATTTATTGGAAATGGGAGAAGGAAAGTATCGATACTTCTAGAAAGTATCGATACCTCAAAAGTATCGGAACAAAAGTATCGATACCAAAAGTACTTGGTATCGCAACAAAAGTATCGATACCTAGAAGTATCGATACTTTTTGCGGATCCCTAATTGTAGTTAGTACCTAGATAATTAAGTTTTTAAAGATTGATTAGGTACCTTACAGGCTTACAGGTCAGAGCCACGGTGGGGCAAGAGCCCCACCCTGCGAAACCCTGGCTACGCCCATATAGACTACATAATCATCGCTCGTAATGATTTTAGAAAAGTGCGTTCCATTGTTTTTCGACGCTTATATACACTGGGAAATTATAACAAAAAATTATATATTCATTTAGATGATTTTTTTTAACAATTTTACTTTTTGTAATTTCATTGTTTCATCGAAGCTAAATTATTGTCATTACTTTATAGTTCAAAAAAAAATACAATTAAGTATGTATAAGTTTTTTATTATTTGATTTGCTAGGGTTTGAAACAATTTCCCAATTAGCTTAAACACTATAATTATTATGTTAACATAGGTAAAAAAACATCTTTAAAAGTAAATTAATATGCAAGAAATACTTTTATACATTTAAATTATTTTTAAAAACGTAGGTATACTGTAATAATGTATGTATATCAATATAACTATTATTTTTAAAATACAATAATCCCTATAATGTTATTGCTTTCGAATCTAACATCTAGTTAATGTCTCTAGCAGTGCAGTTAATTAAAAATATTGTCAGAGTTTAAGAAACACCATATATATTTTTCAGTAGCGATAGTCGTAGCAACACAAGAAAACATACTTTTAAGAAATCAAATGGATTCTTTACAATGCTACAGTAAGATGATACAGGAAAAAATAGAACTGAAAAGAGGAATTATTAGAGAATGTAGATATGTATACATATACTATAGAGATTCAATAAACACAATACACAATAAAATAATTTTCCCAAAATATGCAATAAAAACATTAAAATACACAATAAAATCATTACAAACCGTCACGATCATTTATTTCTAAACAAACTTTGTGAGAAAAACCGTTTCTGTTGAGCATTTTAATAAAATATAATAAAATGATAATAGTAATACATACAATTTTTATTAAGTATAAATGAATAAATATAAACAAAGTTTTGTAGGAATTAACGCCTATTTCAGCTACAAAACACGAAGCTTCAATCTTGTCAGAAAATACAAACAATAAATTATATTTCGTTGTATTATTAAGAATTTCATCAATGCATTTTCTTCTCAACATAATGTAAAAATATAAGGACTACATATTAAAACTATAGTTAAAAATATACAAGGGTCGGATTTATTTGTTTGAGCGGGCATTTTCGTTTTAATTCCCGTCAAAATCATGCAGTCCAATCAATCTAAATCCTTTTGTTAAAATCGAATATAGTCATGAAGGAAAGAGATGTTCTTACTATCTACTTCCCTAACTTCGCGCATGAATTATAATTGCGATGTACCTATAAACAAGTAAATTCAAATGTCAACCTTACCCCAATCCTTAAGACAAAAAAAAATCGTCACCAACTATGTCAATTTTTTCATACGTCTTGTCTTATTTGTTACCTAAACAATGCCACTTTTTATTGGATTTTAATTTATTACTTTTAAAAATAATTAATTTTAAAAATAGTAAACAGAAATTTGTTTTAACATTAAATTATTGTTTATTCATTATTTTTTTTTCGCTTTGTATCTGCCTTATTTTTAAATTACGATAAGATAAAATAAGCAAGTAAGAAAATACAGACTATAATAATATTGTGTCACAAACGCTTTCGAGTGTTCTTTTTCACACAAAACATTCATTAAAAGAAAACGCGAAGTAGCGAAAATTTTATTACAATTAGTGATGGGCCGACTATGGGTTTTGCCGATCAGGCGATTAGCCGACTAATCGGTGAGAAAATTGCCGACTAGTCGGCAATGCCGATCAACCTTACTTGTCAAATATTTATGAAAATAAAAGTAACCAATTGCTTCCTGATAAACCTGAAATTCTGACGTTTCTTCACCATAATTTACTTTAGTTCGATCCAATAAAATTAAAATACCGTTATTATTGCTACATACATAAAACATTTATTTTTGTTATAATTATATAATTTTGTAATTTTCTTAATTTCCTTTATTTTTAGTAGCGAAAATATATGCCGAATATTCAGTGAGTTTTGCCGATTAGTCGCCGACTAGAAAACATGCCGAATAGTCGGTTTTCCCGACTAGTCGGCGTGTAGTCGGCCCATCTCTAATTATAATCCACATCCCACTCTTCATCAATAACCATCACTCTATAGCAAATATACAAATAAAGTAAAAAACGCGTCCATTTAAACATAATAATTTCAAAAGGGAATTGAGGCTCGAATAAAAGAGTCAGTTGGCAGTCATCTGAAGAGTTGACTAGAGTTAAGATAACATGCATCATCCGATATACCGTCATTGAAGTGTTTTGAGTTTTATGAATATACAGTAGTCATAATTAGGCGTACCTTTCTGCCTCTTTTTGATTTTTAGGCTTACCAGTACGTAGGTACCCACTTTTATCTATAAAAGTTATTTACTATGCATTAACAGGCGGAAAGTTTCACTGGGCCAAATAATCCAATTTGCCCCACTATGGGCCAAATAATCCGATTTGCCCCACTCTGTGCCAAAAGCTGGGTACGCCCATCCACATAGTAATTTTAAATTTAACTCTTACGTCGATTGAGCACATTTAACCGTAAAACGGGTACTCTTAATAAGTAAAAATTACTTTTAAATTACGGTATTAGTTCGGTTAGTTTTGCAATCCGTAAGTTATAAGTGACAGTGTTACAGGGTGCGAATGCTTAAAATTTTAAATATTGATGTTTATAAACTAAACACTCAATAAAAAGATTTTAAGTTATAATTTGACTAAACTGAAACTTCTAACCTATCATAAATTATGTAACTCTATAATCTCTATATTTTGGAGTTAAATAGGCACATTACTACTAGTATAGGCTAGGTTTCATAAGGCTACTCTTTCAGTTTTAAAGCCTACGTTTCAAAATCTACTTGACTAGATCAATATTTCGAAGAAAATCTACATAATTTATAATTACAAGATTGCTTTATAGTACCTAATAATATTTTGAAAATAGATTTTAATGTGAAGTTGTATTACCAAAAGTTTGAATAGTCAAGACAGGAAATATCAATGGATCTCATTGAAGTATGTCATAGAACAGACATCTCGAACAAAATGTGTGTCCCGCCGGGAGGTTCTATTTTGAAAATTGAGCCCCATTTCTCCTTTCAAAATTGAACGAATCCATTGAAAATTGAAGCCGATCGGCGCCAATTCATTGGGACATACATTGTGTTCGCGGTGTCGATTCTATATGCTAGTAATAATACTTCAATGATGGATCTCTAGAATTTTTAGAATTAAGCCGTTGGACTTTTCAGAGCACACCTTCAGAGGACAGCCATCTTCGCATTCCAGTTGCCACGACGTTGGTTCCATCAGCCAGCTGACGGACAACGCTCAGCCTCAGTGTGGGGAAACTCGAATATCTGTTTTCTATAAAAAAAGTTGTTTTCTATAAATCAGGCCACGGGATCCAAAACAGGCTAGCACATTTTTGCATTTTTTTAAGACGCATTTATTAGCTTGACCTGTATGTAATGTATGTATCGACGCTTGAAAGCAAAAATCACCAAGCGACATGTTGACAACTTTACACTAGAGCATTTTAGTTTTTAATTTTAGAAAAAAAATGGTAAAAAATCGCTTTATTAAGCATTTAAACTGCATTTAAAATTCAGTGGCATGAAGTAGCTATGACTAATAGGCGATTTTTTACGTTTTTCTTTCTAAAATTAAAAACCAAAATGCTGTAGTGTAAAGTTGTCAACATGTCGCTTGGTAATTTTTGCCTTTCAAGCGTCGGTATGTATGTAACAGAATCTTTCAACGTAATTTTCACCAACTTCAAGAAGTCTGATCAGTTTAAAAATTTGCAGGTTAAGTCATCAGGTATAAACTTCTTGGATTAAAACGTGTGTATGATTACTTACTCGCTCGTAAGCGAGGAATGATTACTTACTGTAAGCGTCGTGCATCACTCAGCCGCCTTGCGACAGTTGGGGCAAGTCTGCTGCTCCTGCAGCCAGGGCAGGATGCAGGCGGTGTGGAAGTGGTGCGTGCACGGCAGCGACATCACCTCCTGGTTCTTAAGGATCACCTCGAAGCAGATGGAGCACTCTTCCAGCGACCATGACCTCTCTCGGCTAGAATTTTAATACAGTAAAGCTTGGACAACACAGAAACAAAAACACACACCCAGACCAAGAACTCATTCAAATCGCCTCGCTGGGAACCGAACCTAGGACCGGACACGGTGGTCAAGCATACGAACGAAAGCACACGACCCGTGTGGCGTAACGGTTACCATGTTTGACCACCGTGCAATATGCAATAACTCTAATAGTCAATTGAGTGAATTGGCTTTTACTTACCACTGTAAGTTTGCCACACAAGACTACATCGACACCAGTCAAGCGTTAACTTACAATAAAAAAAGGTTATTCCAATTACTTTATAAATTCTCTCAATTTCTGTGTGCAACAACACTATTGAAAACATTGATACTACCCATATTACTACATTTTAATCAATAAAGATACCTGATATTACATTGTAATATAGGTATATATAATCAATGATATTATAATGTAAATAAGATAATATGAAGATAGATCGAAGAAGATATATGATATCGACGCTTGAAAGGCAAAAATTACCAAGCGACATGTTGACAACTTTACATTAGAGCATTTTATAGTTTTTAATTTTAGAAAAAAAATCGCCTATTAGTCATAGCTACTTAATTCCAAGGAATTTTACATGGAGTTTAAATGCATAATAAAGCGATTTTTTTTTTCTAAAATTAAAAACTTTAAAATGCTCTAGTGTAAAATTCTCAACATGTCGCTTGGTAATTTTTGCCTTTCAAGCGTCGATATGAAGATCAATCCCAGTCAACAATGCACCCAGGGTTAGTTAAGTGAAAGATACAAAACCAATTCTTTTATGATCTAATCGCATGCTGATTACTTACGAATGTATGAATCATAAATAACATAAGTAACAGGTAAGATAAAGATAAAATAAAAGTAATAAACCAAAAGTACTAAAAGTATAAAAGCGTAATTACGTCTTTCATTACCATTACCATTACGCCAAAAAAACCGTTCCATTATAAAAAGGAATAAATAAACGATTTCAAAAGAAAAATATATATTAATAAACAAGTTTCTTTTTTATCCATAAAAAAAAAACTAAACTGAAAAGTCTGAGAAATCATGAAACTTTGCCATGTGGAACTGGATAAAGCTTAATATACCTATTATTATCCCGACATTACAGATCATTTTATAGATTTCATACTGAAATAATAATATGATCCTTAGTTTTCTTTTCTTTTTGACGTGATAACGTCTATGAAAACGATGAACGCCGGGTGCAGGCACGAAAAAATGTAGCGTTCCGCGAGCGAGAGAGAGGCACGATTGGCGTATCGTAGCCGATGCCGTAAGCGAGCCGTAGGAGATCGTAGTTGAGTGGAGCGGAGCGGGGCGGGGCGGGGCGGAGCGGGGCGGGGCGGAACGAAGCGGAGCGGAGCTTTGTCATGACGTTGTCACGTTAAACTACCGTCCGTAAACCGACTTTACAGACAACCATTTTTTGTTATTTTTCTATTTGACCATTACGCGTTCATACTTGTATAAAAAGTGATTATATAAAGATTATAATCTTACAATGCCTGATCCCTCAGGAATTTTATCTGTTCTTCCTCGCTTCTGCAATATAATTAAATATACATATTATAATAAAAATAATATTAACATAAATACACATGAATAGGATTAATGTAAATGTAAATCATCAAAATATCAGATTTGTATCTACACACACCTTGGCAAATACTTTTGATTCAAAATACAACACTTCGTTAATCAACTGAAGAATTTGTTAGTAATTAAAATACCAGACAATACAAATACATAACACACTTTTCTTTATAATTGTTTAAAAATATTTAATACAAAATCATGCGCTGTCTTGAGAGATAATTGAAATTAGTTACACTTAGATAAAATACTTTAGCCCCAGCCAGGTGTACATTTACCCCAGCCCACCCCAGTATCTGGGATGATGTATAAATAAAACTATTTGAACATTGTTCAGTCAATAATAAAAACACATTAAATATAGTAACAATATTATTCAGGTTACACACTGGACGAAGTCAATGTGTACGCTGCTGAATTCTATATGACATTCTATATCACAGGCACTTTGAGAATGGTTACATAACGTTAACGTTACAAAAAGTTAGTGGCTAGGTATATCTCATAATATGATATATATTATATCCTTTCTCCACATAAGCATCGTCCAGGCAACCATAATTCAAGTGCTACTATGGTGTCATTCTAATTCAATTAAATTTTTATAATACACTTGCCAACCTCATGTAAAGAGAAATATCAAATTAATTAATGTAATAATTATGTTGTTACTATTACTACTTCTTAATATTAGGTAGCTACTTAAAGTTTATGTGACAGAGGTGCAAAATAAGGTATATTGCATATATAGTTTGCAACTCTTTATTTGCTTTGCTCATCCTAATTACAACTACATTACCTACTCCTGTTTCAAAGACAAAGTTCACACTACCCCACTGAATACCAACCGTGGAATTACATTCTACAACAATATATTTTAGTACTCAAACTAATCTATTACCCTTACAGCAAATTTTAGGCGATACCCAAAGATACTTTTTGTTACGGACAGCAATCATTATTACCGCCTGGTGACGTATAACTAATGAATTGCAATTGAAGTAAAAATATGAAAGGTAGCTTTGGGGTAATCCCAACAGTCCCCGCATATATATTTCGAGGTAGCATATCCAAATATATACCTATATCTTATTCTCTCAGACTGTCTTACATCAGCCTTTAATTTAAATTATTAACCTTTGCGAAAAGCTGGTTGATTAAAAAAATGACGTGCATAAGTGTATCAATGATACCTACATGAATAAATGATTTTGAATTTGAATATTAATCACAATATAGGGTATAATTATCCTGTTTAATATCGTAATTACCCCACCACACTCTATTACCCTAACTCCCCTTCCGTAATGTCTAATATGAAGTATGTTTGTGCATCGCCTATATACATTCCAAGTAAACCTTATCTGGTTAGTAAAAACAACCATATTAAATGTATATCACTGAAAATCTTACAACGCTCGAGCCCTTTCCATCTGTTCTTCTTCAGTTCTGTAATAACATTATCATATAAAAATTAATATGTAATCAAACATTCAAATATTCAATTTTATTATATAATGTATAAAAATCTTGTGTCACATTGTTTGTGGTCGAACTCTTTTGAAATAGCTCAACCAATTTTTAGGATTTTTTTGTGTATATTTGGTACCTACATAATTATGAGAATAGGTCGTAAAGTATATCGCTAAGTGTCCCTATATCTAGACATAATTTATGTGGCACAGCAACGTTTGCCCGGTTAGCAAGTTATTCATATTAACTTTATCATGCATGGAATTTGTTCATTCAGTAGGTGTCTAAATTTTAAGCATTTTGGCACTGATATTGTTAAAACAACTCACAATGTTTTGTTAATAAGGTTTTAAGTGAATTGACAGGACCATTTAATGTAAAAAATAATTTCCACACTGAATTAATAGATAACAATTTAATTAAATCTAAGAAAATGTGTCTTATTATAATCCGCGCACGACGAGATTGGTATGGAACCTTGTCGAAGTAAATCAAAAACAAAAGTTCTCAAGAGGCGTTAGCAAAAAAATGCTGAACAATTGAGATAATTATTTTTTAGTATTACCTAGTATTAATTATAAATTAATTATTTCTGCGATCTATCATAATTGTTGTATGTTCATGGTTGTAATCAATTCAATAAAAATTTTACATACATTATTTTACATTAATGCCTATTTGCTTCAAGGAAATCATCATCAGAGTTTTCGTCATTTTCAGAGCTTTCCCTTTCGTCAGAAGTATCGTCTTATGAAAAATAGAATAAAAATGTAAACAGACTACCTAAGTACTGCAGATGAAGAAGATCGCTATTGGGGATGTTCTACTTTAAATTATTATGCTTCGCCTATAATATTAAAGCATATTTATTTAAAATACAACTAGCATAATATGCGAGCTTCGACGCGAGTTTGCCGACTAAAGATATTATAATATTTTACTATAGCTGTCAAATGTCATAGTAAAATCGCTACACCTGACTAAATTCGACTACCTTTTTTACATTCAATATCATAGTTGCCGACGCTACGGCTTGCCGATGACACGTAAGCGTCTCAGTTCCAAAAGATCGCATCCCATTCTTATCGCGCGCGGATTATACTCTCAAGTTAAGAATTTCAGAGACCAATGAACCAGGTTAATAATTATGTACCTACTTGTACTTTAGCTTCATAGCTTACACATTTAAACTACATTAATAATGCACCCATTCACAAATGGGTCATATAAAATAAAGAAAATAGAAGAAATAAAAATGAAGAAAATAAAAGAAATAAAAATAATCTACACTTACAGTCTACCCCTTCCATTTCTACGATTTCTGGGGCTAACAAGAGCTTGTAAGCGATCAAAAATAGAAAAGTTATTTTCCATCACTGCCACTGGCACGTCCAAAGACGAATAAGTCATGTCCCAATCATTGTTCAAATCAGTATCGTTCATAGAATCGCCAGTTTCATCTTCTTCTTCCGATTCCGAACTGATACTTTCAACTTCAGTATCTGAAATTACGCTCGAACCATCCATTTGTACTGATAACAAGCTTTCATCAGACTGAGTTTCATTGTCTTCATCGCTGTTGTATTGTGAGCTTTCATTGTCACAGTTCACGGACAAAGGTGATGTATGAATGCTTGTATCAGTGGTGCTATGTTCAGAGAGAGTTGTGTATGAATCATCGCTAAGGTTTTCAGTTCTGGTGTCCTCAAATTCATCTTCCGTGCTGTTATTGAGATGGATGAAGTGCGTAAGAAAGAAGTTATAAATATGAATCAAGTACTTGGATTCTTGAGTTTGCTTTTTATATGTTCATCTTTATTAGGGTAACTAATTTATAACAGAGAATTAAAAGGAATTATAAAAAGATATTTGAAATATCATTATAAACAATTCAATATTTACTATTGTATTTTAAGATTTTTTTGTATATTAATAATAAATACAATTTTTGATGTTATACTTCTTTAGGCGCGTTATGAAATAAATGGAAAAAATGATGAGAGTTAAATTTTAAGATTTGTAACACGGACGGTGACACAAAAACGACGGTCACGAAAAACGTCACGCGCGTTTTGAAAAAAATATTATTATTATATTTGTTATATACTAGCTGACCCGGCGAACTTCGTATCGCTAGCCGTTACAGTTTCTGTATGCTCCTCCCTCTCCCTCTCCCTCTCACGCTCCCGCTCCCGCTCCCGCTCCCGCTCCCAAGTAAAAAAAGGAGTCATAAAAGACGCTAATAATAATAACTAATAGCTATCTATCAACTACACATAACAAAATTTTACCTTATCCCGCAGGAACAGGTCTATTTTCCGGGATAAAAAGTATCCTATACCCATCCCCGAGCTTTATTTTATATCTGTATAAATAACTAATCTATCAACTACATATAACAAAATTTTACCTTATCCCACAGGAACAGCTCTATTTTCCGGGATAAAAAGTATCCTATGTCCGTCTCCTGATTCTAAGCTACCTCCTCACCAATTTTCAGCCAAATCGGTTCAGCCGTTCTTGAGTTATAAATAGTGTAACTAACACGACTTTCTTTTATTTATATAGATATATTTTTTAATATTGATAGAATATTGTTTTTGGGGAAACCGTAATATTACAAAAACCAAAACCACCAAAACCCGCTCTGATATATTTCTCTATGCGGCAGGAAACGTGGACCCTGCGGGAGAGTGAGAGGCGGAAGATAGACGCTCTAGAAATGTGGTGCTGGAGAAGAATGTTGCAAGTTTCCTGGACTTCTTTTCGCACGAATATATCTATTCTCAAGGAGATAGGTGTAAAACAGCATCTGTCTTCCACAATACGAGCTCACATTCTGTTGTTCTTTGGACATGTTTCGCGGCGTGGACATGGTTCCATTGAAAAACTTGTAATACAAGGTAAAGTTGAAGGCACAAGACCTCGTTGCAGATCACCGATGCGCTGGACAGACCAGATCAAAGCTGCATGGACGCCACCATCCACGAATGCACACGAAGAGCAGTGATTCGTGAAGAATGACGGCGTGCCATAAATACCGAATGACCACGACCACTCTGCCAAGAGTGCAACGACTTCGAAGAAGAATTGTTTTTGAATGTTATTTTTTATTTATATAAGTTTATAGTTATTAAAAAAAATTAATTAGAGGGAGCGGGAGGGGGAGGAGGGGCAGGGGGAGAGGGAGAGGGAATTTAATGGTCTCTGATTTCTTAAACCTACCAAAACTATAAAAGTTAAAAGTAATAACAAAGCACATTCACTGATTGTTAGGCGCACGCAGTTAGCGAAGACAGCTAGTGTTAAATTTTTATTTAATAATGCCAAAGAAGTATAACATCTAACGCGCGTACATAAGTACACATTTTTTTTATAAAAATAAGACTCGAGTATCCAAGAGAAGTGTTACTGGATAACATTGTTTTTTTTTTTATACAAAGGAGATATGTAAGACAATCACATTGGTAAAATTACAAACATTGTTAATAAACAAACAGTCAAACTGATTAATGGGATGCCAAAATGGCTCAAGTATTTTTTTAATTTTATTGTTTTAAAACTCATTGGTAAGTTCATCCATTATTGGTTTAAATATAATTGCACATAGCTTTGGTATAACACCATCACAACTCTTATATTAATTTAGTCTTCTTTTTAACATATTATGTAAATTTATTAAAAACCTCAAATGTCAATTTATGCCATTTTCGCATCCGGTAAATGATATTAAAACATAAAAATAGATTTGAAGGGCAAAAGTAAAAGCACAATGAATTCAACCTGCACGTTATATTTGCTCACAAACTTGATTTCACGACATTATGACGAAAAGTATAAAGTACAACCGAAATTGGAATAACATTAATAATCAAATAATAGCAATGTACGATAAAATGCATCGAATGTTATGAGCGCAAAGACGAAAAATAGCTTGCACACAACGAATATTCCATATTCCAATTTGAATTCACCTACAGAACCAGTTCACGGGATAATGGGTCTTACGTCTAATACTTACAAGGCTTGAGCCTGCTCGCACTCCCAAGTTGAAGTGGAACCCTCTTCGTGAGGGTTTTCAGGCCGCTTGCTGAAGAAGTAGTATAAGGCCGCCCCAACTCCGACGCCTACAGCCGCAGCCGCGAGCCCGAGGCCACGGCTTGGGCAGTTTTTGTTTTGGCGATCTTCCTCACGTACGCTCATTATGAATAAATAACTAGATAATTAATGTAATTGCGTTGCGTGTAACTTTTGATGTACCTTCAAATCAAAATAATAATATTTTTTACTGACTGACTGATCAACTGTTTTTGACGTTTGCTTCCCAGTTGCCAGTTGCGTTTGTAAGCATAGATAAAAAAATAACGACAAAAATATTTGTCATTGTCTCTATAATCTGTTTTGAATCTTAATGTGCTCAGTGATTGTGCGAATTTCTGAGATCTTATTTGTTCATGTGCAGGGGTTTGAGGTTTGTTGCGAAAAAGACCCTTTCCAAAATGCACAATATTGTTGTCCATGGTGTTGTCATATAAAAATAATTTTGAATTTATTTTTTCATATGACAATTATTTTTTTGTCAAATGGGGAATAACGTCATGTTGATTTGATTGCAACTTCGAGTATTGCGATCAAATTGCGATTTGCGAATGCAACGCATTTCTATCCAGCCATTATCATTAGGAAAGAATCGGGGAATCCACTAATAAAATATATAGCCGACGTACATCGCATAGGTCAGGTCAGTTTTGCTCAGACTGCTCAGTTCTATAACTTCCCTAGTAACGAAGTGTTACGCTCTCTGCGTTTATGTCAACAATAAGTTTGATCGATAATTTAGAAAAGTGCTTTTGGTTGTTTTAAAAGTAAGTATCTAAGTACTATAGTGATAATTGCTGTAATCATTATTAACCTGCATGATCGAGATTTGCTGTAGTTAAATCTGCACTAAACTTGCTAATGTCAATAGTACCTACCTACGTAACGTATATCTATAGGACTACATAGTTGCACTCAGCATCAGTTTAAGTTGAAGTTGGTAATATTATTAAACAGTTTACTATTCCCATTTCTTATAAGCTAATTCAATTTATTTTCAAAATATTTAAAAAATACGATTTGCAGTTGAACACTTTCTAACTTGGGGCCATCCATAAATTACGTCACACGTTAGGGGGAGGGGGAGGTCGATGTAGTGTGACATTGTGTAACAAGGGGTGGGAGGGGGGTTCCTAAATTTCGTAACGTCACATTTCAAAATCAAATAATTGGTATGTATAGGTAAATATTAAAAACAATGAATGGAATAAACTTATTTCGGAACTGCTGTTTTAATTTAATAATTTGTAGGTGTAAAATTTCATAATATGTGACGTCACACTAGGGGGGGAGTTCTCACAAATGTGACCAGCTGTGACAAGGAGAGGGGAGGGGTCAAAAATTCATGAAATTAGTGTGATGTAATTTATGGATGGCCATGTATGAAGAAAAAAATAATTATGGATGGCCTCTTTCTGCAGTGCCAGCAATTAGAAAGTGCATCCATCCTATTGCATCGTATTTACAAATTGTGGTTACAAGTGTCGCAATTAAAGAAATTAATTTGCAGGATGGAGGTCTTAGTAAAAGGCGTTATTATTGGAGCAGCCGTTGTGGCAGCAATGGTAGCGGTTGCAGTGGAATGGTGGCAGCACCGCTCTGTGCCCAACCAATACAATGTACATGGGCAGCGACGGAATAGAAATGATTGATGATGGAAATATTGTGGTGTAAGTTCTATTGTAGGTAAGACTGCTTATTGCAGATCATAAATCAATCTATTAGTCTAATTTTAGTTTTAACTTTTGACATAATGTAGCAAATAGCTACACCTAAAATTCTACATCTCTCTTGCCGGATGCCTATCGTTCTACTTAGGGGCCATCCATAAATTACGTCACACTAATTTCATGACTTTTTGACCCCTCCCCCCCTTGTCACAACTGGTCACATTTGAGAGACCTCCCCCCCCTAGTGTGACGTCACATATTATGAAATTTTACACCTAGAAATTATTAAATTAAAACAGCAGTTCCGAAATAAGTTTTATTTCCATTATTTTTTTTTAAATATTTACCTATATATACCAATTATTCGATTTTGAAATGTGACATCACGAAATTTAGGACCCCCTCCCACCGCTTGTCACACAATGTCACACTTCATCGACCCCCCCCCCTCCCCCCTAACGTGTGACGTAATTTATGGATGGCCCCTTAGCCAAAGGTCAGAATCTGTTTACAGCATATCACCTCTGATCTGCAAATGTTGGGGTGAAAATAAACTTATGTTCTAAAATAAAAAATAAATTCAGTGTTTTTAAATATCTCTAATTTTATTGTTTCAGATATTTTACAATTTAGTGCCTTGGAGTCGTAGAGTGATATAATAACAATAATAATGACAATATTATTTTATTTAGTTTTTTTTTATGTATTTAATAAATAAGTAAATTCTAAGGTTCATGAAATTTTTTTATTAATAAAATGATATTTAATTTTGATGTAACCATATTAGTAGCAAAATGTTTTATGTGAATATATATGTTTTTATCATTGGTATTTGTCCTTAATTTAATAGCAATAATTTAATTATAAGGATTTCTATATATGTATTTATGACAGTTATCTCGCTTATTAATTAAAATTATGTCATAATAAAAGAGTTTCATTCAATGGAATAAAAAAACTATACCACGTACCACGGACGTAAAAAAAGTTTAAGGTCCGTGACCACGTACCTATACAACCTACTTACGCTTCCCGCCCACGTCCGACTTTTTGTAGGACGTGTGCGTTGCACTATTGCTATTAGTACGTTCTCGGTCACCGATTATCGGACGTGGGCGGGAAGCGTTAATTATACCACGTGTTAGAAAAAATGCAGTAGGGCAGTAGACAACACCTGTGGCTGTGTGCTTAGTACATACGGTACGAATTTTATTTGACATAACGGCGGCGTAAAGTTAACGTAACGCACGTAAACTACATCGTAGCTTTTCTGTTCACTGCCGCTAGATAGCTCTGCTTCGGTGATTCGGTCCCATACAAATTATTTTAGTCTACGTGCATTTACTATACTGCCGTTATCTATACTTCTATACTAATATATAAAGAGGAAAGATTTGATTTTTTGTTTGCATTGAATAGGCTCCGAAACTACTGAACCGATTTGAAAAATTCTTTCACTGTTGGGAAGCTACACTATCCCCGAGTAACATAGGCTATATTATATTTTCAAAAAAATTAGGGATCCTTAATAAAACTCCAATAATGTAACCCAAGGTGTAAAAAATAAGAAAACCGAAGCAAAGCGAGGGCGGTTACTCGTATCAAATAAAACTCGTACTGAGCACACTGATACCAACACCTTTGATATTGGCAGGACATAAAGACATTCCTTGTGCGTGTAGACTGTTACCCTGTCTAGACGATGTCGTTTAATCTACTACATGGTAAATAGACTATCAATGAATTATACTACATATAGAATAACCTATGATCAAAATCGATAGCCGCATTAAAATTTCTTCTATCATAGATACGTCGACCCTCCAAGATGGAAGATATATCCTGAATCCTAGTTTTTTCAAATGTTAGCCTGGATTTTTTGATCTGAAAAAATAATAGACTTGAGTAGATACCTGCATAGTTGTAAATTCAAATAAGCTTCACATCGTAATATTTTACTTCTAATCACGTGCTTCCTATTTACAAGGACGAGTAAAAACGGTTTCAATACGTATTCTGCGACTTTTAGCTAGGTACCGTACTGACCTTGACTAAGTTGGGCACCTGTTAACATAATAGGGATGATGACTGATTTTGAAATACTGTTCTATATTGTTGGGAAATATATTATAATTACAACGTATATGATATTTCCGCAAAAAAATAAGGTTTAGTATAAAATAAATACATTTCAAATTACAAGTTTAAAATTCGCACCAAAACGCTTCAAACTGTCATGGCGTGGTGGTGACGTCATGCCTCAGGAAAACAAAAGACGATACGTGATTTTTAGTATGGTGATATTCATTTGTTTTAAGACGTGTGACGTAATTTGCGCTAATTGAGACTGACTGGCGTTTTAGCCAAGATGGCGGCTTGCCGTATTTTGTAGTTTTATTTTATCAATAATATTGTTTATCTCGCTAATAATAATACGATAAATGCGTGTTTTGTAATCCATTAATAGGGTTTCATTAAATAAATACATAATTTTAGTGATTTTTACTTACTGTCATCATGCCTATTATTATAGTGTTGATATACAGGATATTATAGGCCCATGTGGCCCATAACTAATAAAAGTTTCTTACGATACGATACACTTAAAACAGTTAAAACCTACGTCCCTAGTTCATGTTTTTTAACGAAATAGTCGACAAACGAGCTGACGATCCACCTGGTGGTAAATGGGTCGCCCAAGGACATGCCAACAAGGCCAAAATTAGGAAAGAAGCTGAAGCTGTGTGTGTCCAATCCGGTCAAGTTCATAAACTTGTGTAGGTAGTTCCGTTTCGCACACGTGGGTAGTTGGGTACCCTTGGTTCCTACTTCGTACCGTAGCATTAGCATAAGATCTGTACCTCCTTGGGTGTGACTTCCGTGTGTTCCTCCACCGTGACGATTCGCAAGCAACGCTGCAGCACGAAGAATAGTATTTCCACAAAGCTGATGAAACTCGCGCCTAAGAACAGTCCGGCTGCCCCTCCAAATGATACTGGAAACATTTTGTGGAATAAAACTGAGTATTAGAGACCTTTCTTAGTTCATCAGGAAGAGTATTTCAGAAACGGCTTAGTTTTCTGGGCTATGTTATAGCTTAGATACTTAGATAAGTATTTGGGCTTTTACGTAAAAGCAAGTTACCAATGTCAATCTACCCGTGCTTATTGGCGCAGGTCAATAATACTTTGGCATCGCAATTTGAGCAAAACATTGAACATGTTGGCCCATTCTGATCGGCGCAATATGACTTGTGTGTATAGGGGTCTTAAAGTAAATGCTTTGGGGAGGAGGGGTTAGCCTGCCTTCTACGTGAATGCCCACTTATACTAGGCTTACCAACTAAGTCCTGAAAATGGAAGACGATCTCCCGGGTGTACCGCGCGCGAGGCGCCTGCACTGTAAACCGGACTGAGCCTTTGTTCTGGAAAGGTCCTCGGCCCCTGGTACATAATCATTTTATTAAGCAGAGACGAGACGAACAATAGACGAGCTACTTGATGGCACCTAAGTCGTCGTCAATAGACATGTAATGCCAAAGACGCCATAGAGGAAAGTACTAACACTCAGCAAGCTGAGCCAGACGAGTAGTTTGGCGGCTGACTTAAGCAATAGGGACTGTATGTTATTTTGTTATTAGTATAGGTAGCTTGCCAGGCAGGCGTGGAAAGATACTATAAATAATATTGTTAATGTATTCTCACGTGAAACCACATGAATAGAAAATTATGTGGTAAAACTAGAGCTTTGGTGGTAGGCCACAAAGCAGAGGAAGCCGTATTCTGTTGCCTCTCTGTCACCCTGTTCTGCTGGTGTGGCATTGGTGTCGTACCTACTCTAGGTATCCTCAATGGCGCTATTCCGTTGCTGATTTCCTTAAACTTACAGACATCAGCTGCAGCAGTCAACAGGGGGTCAGCCGCTTTGAGGTAAGCCAGTCGCCAAGCTGATCTACTTTAGCAATCATTCAGATTCAGACTAGATACCTACCAGACTTGATCATCAGTAACCAGTTCACGGAAGAGAGCGTCGACGCACGGCTGGCCGCAGACGCAGCGCGCGGACGCGAGACGCGCGCCGTGCGCGGCCAGACACCGCATGCCTCGTACACGGCATTTGGGGCCAGCTGGGAACCAGTGGAATGTCAGGGTGGTATGATGAAGACATGACGCAATGTTAGGTGGTAGAAGCTTTATATGGTCACAGCATGTCCGATACCCGGCATTTAGGGCTAGTTGGGAACCAGTGGCATGATGGAGATATGACGTAGGCATGTTCATTGATCTATTAGGTACTAGCTTAAAGATCCGACACCGCCAACTCGATGGTCGCCCTATCTGTATATGAGAGTCATGAACAACCTAATTCTTGACAAGAATCAAAAAATAACCGTCAAAAACTACTCATCAGATCTCGCTCAAATTTAAGTGGGACCACATGACAACCACCAGCTTCCGATTAAAAAAATGCATCAAAATCGGATTACCCAGTCGAAAGTTCTGAGGTAACAAGCATAAAAAAAATACAGTCGAATTTAATACCTCCTCCTTTTTTGATGTCGGTTAAAAACTATGATTTATGGTCCCTCTTGCAGTTCTTTCAAATATTTCACAGATATCACAGATGGCAGATATATGATATATGCGTATATATATCTAACATATTATGTATTACATTGATATTTATAGTATTGTTATTTTATGTATATATTGTACGTAAAAAGTATTTGTTTTTCTTTTTTTAGATTTTTTTTTCTCTCAAGTAGTTTTAACACCTGCCATCAGTTCTTTCCACATCCATTCAGGGTTAACTGGTGGACAATGCCATTAGGCATTAAGTTTGCCCTTTGTTTATCCTTTTTGTACAAGGTGACATAAACTTGAATAAATAAATAAATAAAAATGGCAGGGAATGGTGGCACTGCAAGCTAGTTTTCTATCCTCATTAGATACATAAAAGCACAGTTGCTAGACATAATTATAATTCATTGGTTGCTAGTTACTCTCGCGGCCTTTACAGCTTCAAGGGGATAGAACAGTGGTAATCAGCCTTTTTTCATACGGGCCACAAACACGTGTTAGTCACGGTGTCGCGGGCCGCAAAACAAAGAAATAAAAAAATGCTACCTATTGATTTTTTAGGTTTTCGCGATTATTATAAAATAAAGTAACCCCAGATGGGCTTTTGTAGTTGGCCCATCTGGGGGGCCGCACATTGAGTAAAGCTGGGATAGAAAGATATGATGTAATTCATCATCAAAACCCATAACTGTCCCACAGCTGGGCACTGGGGTCGTGTCTACTCTCACAATGCATATAGAAGGAAGAAGGACCTACTATGCTTGCAAGATTTGACCGTGCCCGGCTCGGTGTAGCATAATTTGCCGTATGTTATATTACTTCACATCAATGATGTTTTAGCTTCACAGTATTTGATTCTTGTTTAGCGCCCAGCGATGTTATGATGTTTGTGATATGTTTAGCGCCACTATCGAATGGTGTAATAATACAGGGTGCGTTTTTCTTCAAAATTAAAGGGTACGATTCCTGGCTAGAAAATTTTAATTTTTCAAAAATCGAATCATGCAGTTTTAGCTTTCGTCAAAATCGGGCCCAACGGTCCTTTGAACACTTTTCGCTATTCCTCATAGTTTCGGATGGCTAACCATCTATGCACACTTGAAAAATTCACCTGTATACCAAAGGTTTCAAGATTTTTTTTCTCATAGACCACTTTCAAAATTTAGCTGGTTCCGGTGGACCCCACCCCCTGCAGCTATAATTAATTTGTACCATATTCCTAAAACTTGACAAAAAATGTGAAGATTAGATCTAACTATGGAAAGCGTTCCGTTGCGGCTGAGTTTAGATTGTATAGAGACTAGCTGACCCGGCGAACTTCATATCGCCTAAGAATGTAACAAATCAAAGACATTAAAATCGGTACAGCTTATTTAATTAATGTCAGTAATTAAGCAATTAATTCTTGTTTCTAACTATAAGCTTACATATAAATTTTCACATTTCCGAGTTCAAAAATGACGAAATATTACCCCTTAAGTGATGTATTTTGAGAAAACCGTAATACAGATATTTTTTGCGTTTAACTATCTAGATAGCTTATATAAAAATTTTCACAGTTCTTACTTCAAAACTGACGAATATGCCATACTAACTTGCACCCCCTTAGTTAACCCTTTAAGGGATGATTTTCCAAAAAATGTCTTAAAATTAACTTTTGTTTATAACTATGAACTTAAATAGAAATTTTCATGTTTATAACTCTAAAACTGACGAAGTTGGTTTGTATGAAAGTGACTTCCAACTGCTATTTTTACCCCTTAGGGGATGAATTTCCAAAAAATCCGATAGCTTATGTTACTCAGGAATAATGTAGCATTCTAATGGTGTAAGAATTTTTAAAATTGATTCAGTAGTTTTTGAGTTTATTTGTCACAAACATACAAAAATACAAAGCTTCCCTCGTTATAATATTAGTATAGATTAATAGTTTTTCGGAAAAAAAATTAAGAATTGATTGGTTAGTTAATTAATTGATTTTTTGTCACGCCAACACGTAGACCTCCATCGAGTCTCCCGTAGACCCCTGGGGGTCTACCTGGACCAATTTGGGAACTATATAACAATAAGGTTGCATACTTTCAACTGAGACTCGACTTGAAATCGATACTTGAAGGTGTGACTGTGTGAGGGCTACAGCACACTATACACATTTAGCGCAGTCGGCACGGTCGCGATAAGATATATATATTATTTAAAATTTCAAACCTGCAGTTTTTAATTCTTAATCTTTTCGGATCGGATAACTCTCAAACTCACCTTTTAACTTAAATCTTACAAATCCCACAGATCGTAAATACCACCCGTCTTGCGATATTCGCCCGCCAGGTTTCGCACAAAACTTCGGTCTCGTGAGTTCTGAAAGTTTATAAAATTTCCGCCACCGCAGCGGGCGCGGGTGAAAAACGCTCCGTGACTCTTAGCCTTATTCTATCGCCCCAAAATTTTTTGTCCATCTATCGCATGTCGCATTACAGCCGGATATCCAATATTGCGGCAGGCCAATATGGCGGCGCCCATAATTCGCATCAGCTGACCGTGTTTAGGTATATTCTCAATTATTCATGCTCAATTAAGTGTTCCGCGGTATTTCTGTGTTTTGATCTGTATATTAATGGAAATGGTTTTTTTATTATTCACTTTATCGTGATGGATAACGATACAGCTAGTGAGATAAATAAACCGGTCAACAAAGGAAAAACCAAGAATAGTGCGAAAACATCCGACGATGAAGTAATTTTACGCCGTAAAAGACCATGCTGAGAGAGTTGGTGCTTATAGGGAAAGGAAAAAGGCTCTCTGTGAGTTAGTTTAATTTTTATAGTGAAGTTAATAGAATTATTAGATCTTTCTGCCGGTGGATATTGTTGTTTATGCACTGATTGAAGATCATGATTGTTGATCATCTAAATGATTGTATTAATTATTGTATTCCGTACTTTATTACGCAAATTGAAATTTAATTAATTTAATTAATTATTTTTTTATTTTATAATTGAATATTTTGTCTACTATAGATTTCCCATATATTATTCCCATTTTTCAATAAAAGCAATTTTAATACCCTAAATCGAATAATTTTCTAAAAAATTTTTCGTTAAATGCCTACTAACCGAAAAAAAGTTTCACTTGCGTCGTGGTTTTATAAAACGGAACAATTTATAATTTTTTACAACTGAAATGTAATCCTCCTATCAGTCCTGACCTAAGGTCCTAACGATAGTTTTTATCGCATTAGGTAAAATTTCATAAGGAAGGTAACGGACTAAATACGTGTTTATTAGTTTGTACTCCAATCATAGTTTTCTGCCTTCCTAAGTCCCATCCCATCCCATGATATATGAAACGTAAAAATTAAATATCGATTATAATTATTGTAAATAAAACTATTGTGTGCCTTGGCCCTAAAATCGCAGGCAAGAGAGAAACACATATATGCTTGTCTCTGTCATGAATTGATCGAGAACTCGCGGGAAGGATCCAGGGATACCATATCAAAAATTAAAATTTCCCACAAAGTTTTCATTATAAAAAATTCAATTAGGAATTCGATTCAGTAAACAGACTGTTCCAGTGTTGCAGGTCTTTACAAAAATTGTGTTGATGTGTATGACTCCATTGCGGTGAATAATATTTGTATTTTAAACGTTGTTTTGGTGTTATTAAGTCAGTCAGTTCAGTTTACTGCATCAAATTAACTATTAAATTAAAATGTCATTATAAGTATTATGAGAATAACAAAACCATGTCATCAATTAGTTAAATTTTAACAGTACATAATCTGGTTTTATCCTGTCAAAATATTAATTAAAACTTTTATGTGCGATTCAACCTTATGATATTTAACTACATGTATATGTCGGTGAGGCCACGAATCTTCAGCGAAGGTCCAGGGTCGGATCTCTTTATTTTACAACGCATGTCCGATGCAGAGGTTGGCATATAAGAAATGTCATATCATATTAAGATTAAGGAATTATCAATAAGGGAGAACAGATTATTATTGATCACGTAGTGTTGAAGTACTTTGGAATATTGATGTGAACGTTAGGAGAATTGGAAATATATCGTGGTGCAAAGTAAAAGGAATATCATTTCATAACCAACACTATAGAATACCCCTTCTGCTATATATATTATTATTTCCTTTAGACTTAACACGTTTACATTTACTGTGTGACAATATAATTAGATTCATTTCTTAAATAAATTTTCGTTTTATTTTTAATGATTGTCATAAACTCTTTCTTCATATAAGACTTACCCTTCAAAACAAGGTAAAACTCTAAAGTGGCAACATCGTAATAGTTTCTATCTCTGTCCCACATATTGGCATCCGTGTTATTTCTACCTCTGTCGTACATATCCTCGTTTTCATTGGGGGAAGGTTTCGAGAATATTCCACCCTAGCTCGAAAGGGATTGGTCGACTCACGAAGCTTCGAGAAAATTCTTGAATACAATTCGCCAGCTCGCGCGAGTATAAATAGGCGGCGAAAGCGCGGCAAAGCATTCAGTTTTGAAAAAGCAAACAAGCGATAAAGAAGAGGAGTGATCGGTGGAAACACCACTACAAGCAATCAAGCAAAGAAATTATACACGTATTTGGAGAAAAGTTAACAGAAATTTGTAACAATGCCAGCTATTGGAATTGATCTTGGAACTACGTATTCTTGCGTTGGAGTTTGGCAACATGGAAACGTGGAGATCATCGCTAATGACCAAGGAAACCGAACCACACCATCGTATGTGGCCTTTACAGATACGGAGCGGCTGATTGGCGACGCTGCGAAGAACCAAGTGGCTTTGAATCCCAAAAACACTGTGTTCGACGCAAAACGGCTAATCGGTCGCAAATTCGACGATCCGAAAATACAACAGGACATGCAACACTGGCCTTTCAAGGTGATCAATGACTGTGGCAAGCCGAAGATTCAAGTGGAATTTAAGGGAGAAACGAAGAAGTTTGCCCCGGAGGAGATCAGCAGCATGGTTCTGACGAAGATGAAGGAGACTGCCGAAGCGTACCTCGGCAGCAGCGTGCGCGATGCTGTGATTACAGTCCCGGCGTATTTCAACGACTCGCAACGTCAAGCCACCAAGGACGCTGGTGCCATTGCAGGCTTAAATGTGCTGCGCATCATCAACGAACCAACCGCTGCTGCACTCGCCTACGGTCTCGACAAGAACCTTAAGGGCGAACGCAACGTCCTCATCTTCGATCTGGGAGGTGGCACCTTCGACGTCTCTATCCTGACCATTGACGAGGGTTCACTGTTTGAGGTCAGGGCTACGGCCGGTGACACGCACCTTGGCGGCGAAGACTTCGACAACCGCCTCGTCAACCACCTTGCGGATGAGTTCAAGCGCAAATACAAGAAAGATCTGCGAACGAACCCTCGCGCACTGCGCCGCCTTCGCACGGCCGCAGAACGTGCCAAGCGAACCCTCTCTTCCAGCACAGAGGCTACCATCGAGATTGACGCGCTGTACGATGGCCTAGACTTCCACACCCGCGTGACCCGCGCGCGATTCGAGGAACTCAATGCTGACCTGTTCCGTGGTACCCTGGAACCAGTGGAGAAGGCGCTCAAAGACGCCAAAATGGATAAGAGCTCCATCCACGACGTCGTTCTAGTCGGTGGGTCAACGCGCATTCCTAAAATCCAGAGCATGCTGCAGAACTTCTTCTGCGGTAAGAAGTTGAACTTGTCCATCAATCCCGACGAGGCAGTGGCGTACGGCGCCGCGGTGCAGGCGGCCATCTTGAGCGGTGAGCAGCACAGCAAGATCCAAGACGTGCTGCTAGTTGATGTCGCGCCTCTATCACTCGGCATCGAGACCGCAGGTGGCGTGATGACGAAAATCATCGAAAGGAACGCCAAGATTCCGTGCAAGCAGTCTCGGACCTTCACCACGTATGCGGACAATCAGCCGGCCGTCACGATCCAAGTGTACGAGGGCGAGCGCGCGATGACGAAGGATAACAACTTGCTGGGCCAGTTCGATCTGACCGGGATCCCACCCGCGCCGCGCGGCGTGCCTCAGGTCGACGTGACGTTCGATCTAGACGCGAACGGCATCCTGAACGTGTCCGCTAAGGAGAATAGTACGGGGCGCAGCAAGAACATCGTGATCAAAAACGATAAAGGGCGGTTGTCACAGGCGGAGATTGACCGCATGCTGGCGGAAGCGGAGCGCTACAAGGAGGAAGATGAGCGGCAGCGCGAGCGAGTTGCAGCGCGCAATCAGTTGGAAACGTATGCGTTTGGCGTTCGCCAAGCATTGGATGAGGCTGGCGAACGGTTAAGCGCAGAAGACAAGGAGAGCGCGCGACGGGAGTGTGAAGACGCGTTGAAGTGGCTTGAAAACAACACCTTGGCTGAGAAAGAGGAGTACGAGGATCGGCTCAAGGAGCTTCAGCGCGCATGTTCGCCTATCATGACCAAGCTACACGGACACTCGGGACAATCCCAAGGCCAACCAGCCGGAGATCAATCCGGACGCCAGTATTACGGACAACCGGCTGATGGACCAACAGTGGAAGATGTAGACTAAAGTATTTTAATTTATAGCCAAATATTATAAATAATAAGGATGTGATGTAAATATTTGTAGAGTTGTAAATTAAGTTTAGAAAATTGTCAAATAAGTATCTGCTGAACTCAAGTTCGATCTCAGTGATATCATAATAAGTTTAAAATGTAAATATTTTAGTTATAAGTATAACATAAAAGCAAAAAGACAATCAAATATTGCTGGTATATATATTAATAAACCAAAGATTTAAAATAATACTGTTGTTTATTTACCTGAACTACTTGGTACCTACACTTTTTACTCCCCATTTACCCCATACTAAACGCTACGTTTTACTAGACACAAGGTACAGTTTTTAGACGAAACTTATTTGGTAAATAATCTTAGCAAGTTACTTTTTATCAAAATATTATTTTATTTAAATTACTTTAAAACAATGATATAAAAAAAATATAGATCGTTATGCCCTTACAAATAAACCAAATTTGTTCCGAAAAGAGCATGAAAAGAGCTACTACACACACGTTTATCTTTTGTTTCACTACAATCACATTGGTACAATGCACTTCTGACAACAAGAATTCTTTCATCTGAGAAGAAAAGCGTGTATCGTCTTGTATTGACAGAGCGACTACGACACGAGCAGAACGAGTGGTGCCACTTTAGTGAACCAAGAAATGGCTAAAAACTTTTAAAAAATGGCTAGAATGTCAAAATTTCGTACTTTTTAAAGTGGCTAAAAGTGGTAAAAAAAATTGTAGCCTCTTTTTGGATCAGGAGTTAAAAAAAATCCATCAAACAATTTTAGTAATATTTAATTTTATTAATAAAATCAAACTTTGAAACACAAATTATTTGTATACGATTGTATTAAGATTAAATCAAAAATCATTTGACGTTGATGGTTCTGGTTTTGGGACTCGGAGAGAATATTTTTCTTGTTTACTGATTTGGCTTAAAAGTCTTAAACGTGACAATGTAAGGGCACTAAGGGCCACTACGTTAGGACCAAGGTTACGTAATATAACAGTAGGTCCAACAACAAATGTTCATTCAAAACGGTATAAAAAATAACTCAGTCTAACTATACTGTACTTATTATTAACTTGTTAAGTAAGTACTAGCTTGTTTGTCAATGTCAAGTAATTATTAGCTTGTCAAGTGAAAAGTTGCTAAAATTGTGGTTAAAATATTTAGCCAAGAATATTTGACATTTTTGGCTTAAGGAATGTTAAAAGTTGCCAGATTTAGCCAAAAAGTGGTTAACTTGGCAACACTGGCAGAACAGAACCACAGGCCACAGTGTAAGGAATATAACTTATTCCACTGTGACAGAACGGTCAATTGCCTGTTCTTACGCTCTTCTCGTCGGCGCGCTAGTGACATAGAACCTCTTTTTACATTATAATATCATTGCTTTAAACAAATAAAAGTAAACAGCAATTTCTTAACATTAAATGATAACTTATCTTTGAATTATTTTAATTTAGTCTCCGTTTTACAATTTACGTTATAAAAACACTGTAAGATTAAACTCGTATTTACCAAATAGGACTTGTCTAAAAAATGAGTAGGTGGGGTAGTATCGCGTGGGAAATTTCGTTTTACTACTACATAACTATTGGTACCCCATGGTACCTAACTCATTCAAAAAAGAGGGTGGTAGTTAAAGACATACAAACCATCGTAAAAATAGTAGAAGGGCACACATCCGCAGAGCTGCTGGGCCAGGCTGCTCCGACACGCCAGCCGACAGCTGTTGGTGCTGTACACCTGAAAATAATTATTTTATGTAACTTTTTTAATAGAAATAGCCGGCAAACGAGTTCACGATCCACCTGGTGGTAAGTGGCCGTCGTCCACGGATATTAGCAACAACAAAGGCAATACCGATGCGTTGCTAACCAAGAATGGAAATAAGAAAGAAAGGAACTTACAGGCTTCCAAACTTTGGGACCTAATGGGACTTACTTTTGTAATAAGTAGTGATATAGTTATAGTCCCTAAGCGAATCCTAACCATCAAGCGGGCCGGCTTCTGTTGCCTCTTACGACACCCTAGTATGCCCGCATCGGATTGAGGTCTTTCTGCATTTCTCGTTGCAAAGGCTTTTCGCGTACATAATAATAAAACGCTATATACACTCATAGCCCCACACTCCTCTATTTTTATAATATCATTGCCCACACTAGGATTTCCAGCGTCGCGGGTGTCATGGATAAATTGGGCAACTACAACACACACGCCTACACTTAGAACAGAAATTCAAACTGATCATTCAAATTTCCACCTCACTGTAAATCGAACCCAGAAATCCAACCCTTGGCATGGCGATGGCGGTCCGGAAAGGTAACGCCACGCGGGTCCTAATACATAGATTATAACACCATACCTGTCGCGTGTGGTCTGTAGGCTCGTTAGTATACAAACATCGCCGGCGTCTCGGCTTCAGCTGGCGGACCCCAGCGCCGGCGTGGGTCTCTGAGACCCCCAGCTCAGTGAACCGGTTCAGCGTGACGTAGGTCCGCGACGGAGGTGACGTCACGTCCACCACGTCGTATGGAGAGTGGATGTAGAACTTAGTAGTGAAATTATGGTAAACTATTATATAAAAAATATGTTCCCTATAACCTCCAATATAGTTGGATCGATTACGATAAAAATTTAAAGTAAATAAATTTGAAGCAATTGGCCCAATTCGGATCAACATTTTTTTTTTGTTTTATTGGTCCAAGTCGTGCAAACTTGCAAAGCCTGTACATGGGTATCGTGTTGAAGGAAAGCCAACTTCCCCAGCTAATAGTTTACCTTTCTGGATAATAGATGGCGTTAGTGTTAAATAATTAGCAGAAACGTGCTTTAAAAGCTCTATATTTTACAAAATAAAGTTGTAATATGTAATCTTTAAACGTCAAATATTTTAAATTAAAAGCCATCTGGACTAAAATTCGAATGGAATAAAAAAGACGATTTAAAATAGGCTACTCATTTCTTCTATACAACAGCTTCTTGGAATCAACCATCAACATCCCCATTTTTGATTAGAAAATATTTAAGGTTTTGCAATTGGTCAAACCTTTGCTATCGTCAACTTTAAAGTTGGCAGTCCGTCCGGCTTTGCTAGGCTTTTTACATTTTACCAAATTATAAGAAACTTATACAAGGACACAAAACAATAATTTATCTATACTAATTATTTATAGAGGAAAGATTTGATTTTTTGTTTGCACAGAATAGGCTCCGAAACTACTAAATCGATTTCAAAAATTCTTTCACTGTTGGGAAGCTACACTACACTATCCCCGAGTAACAAAGGCTATGTTATATTTTCAAAAAAATTAAGGATCCTTAATAAAACTCCAATAATGTACCCCAAGGTGTAAAAAAATAAGAAAACCAAAGCAAAGCGGGGGCGGTTACTTGTTCAATATAAATTAAATCGATGAGAGTAGTCCAGATGGCTTTTTCGTGGATACTAATAGTTTTAGAAACTTGATTACATGCCGGAACGTCTTTTAACAGTCATCAATATAAATTGTTTTGTGTCCTTGTATAAGTTTCTTATAATTAGGTAAAATGTAAAAAGCCTAACAAAGCCGGACGGACGGCCAGCGGGCCGGATTAAGTTGCCTTTTACGACACCCATCCGACGTGGAATTGGGGAATAAATCAAAATACTTTAAACGTATTTTTACGTGTTCCTAAACGATTAATGTTTTTGATTTACATTGTGATTATGGTTCTTTTTTCCTATGCAAGTATATGTTTCAAGTTCTTTCTCGCGCATCCGACTTATACCTCATACTTTCAAATACTTGCAAGTATATTCTGCTCATACCAGGGCGCCGCACTTCGAAGTAAAACCAAGCATTGTTGAAAAAAATACTTGCACAGGATATTTCATTGATCTGTGATTCAAACCAAACAAGGAACAACACAATTGCGTAACAGAACAAAAACTTCCGATCAACTAAAAATACTACTGATACTGATGATTAAACTGATGAGTCTGATGACTGATGAAATACTCACATCAACGTTACTAAACGCCTCGAACATGATGTAGCAGCTCATCGAGGAGTACTTGCAGGTGTGCGGCAGCGCTTCGGTGTAGTTGCTGCTGGGATTGCTGCTTGGTACCAGGGCAACAACATAAAAGGGGTAAAATGTTATGAATAGGAACATTGCAACAGTAGGGTAATATGATGGTGTCAAATGTGTCAATGTTGAGTAATTACCATTACTTATTTCCTGTTTATTTGTACATTAATGATTAAGGCAGGAAGTGAGGATAGCCAGGAAATGATTCAATTCTTATCTGGTTTGTAGAATAGATCAGATTTCAGTCGCAGTTTAAGCAGCACAAGAGTGTTTTCATAAAACGAAATCACAAACAGTAGCGTAGCGTGGGAGTGGGGCGGGGGAGGGGGGGGCATGGCCCCAGGCGGCACATGAAGAGAGGGCGGCAAGCAATGATATTATAAAAATAGAGGTAGATATGTTACTAGCGCGCCCAAGATGAAGAGCGTAACTTGGGCTAATTAGCCCAACTGCTGGCAGTCGCTCTGTCAATACTCTGTCGATACGCACGCTTTTATTGTTGCCAGAAATCCTTGAGATTTGACATACAGCGTTAAAATGCCCTCGTGTATTATGCGTAATTGCACTAATTACACAAGTAAAAGAATTAAAATTCATGGAGTAACATACCACACGTCAGTTATCATGATTTATTACATTTTATATAATTTCAATATTTCTCTAACAAAATAAATATGGCGGCATGACAACGCCGGCCGAACATAGCTGCCGTCCTAACGAAGAGTGCAATAAGTCCAGGTTTTGGGCAAATTAACTTTAGACCATATCCGTAACTACATAAGGTCTTAAATCAATTTGCCCAAAAACTGGACTTATTGCACTCTTCGTTAGGACGGCAGATAGGGCGGACATAGATTAACATATACAGAAGTGACGATATATCGATGCTGTCCCCATTTGTATGTTTATTGTTAAGTACAGAGATAATTTTCTCACGAGTACCTATTGTAATAAAGCCGTACCGTATTAGTATCGAGTATTGTATAGAGCCTAACATAAAGAAATTCATGAATAATCTATACTAATATATAAAGAGAAAAGATTTGATTTTTTGTTTGCATTGAATAGGCTCCGAAACAACTGAACCGATTTGAAAAATTATTTCACTGTTGGGAAGCTACACTATTCCCGAGTATCATAGGCTATATTATATTTTCAAAAAAATTAGGGATTCTTAATAAAACTCCAATAATGTAACCCAAGGTGTAAAAAAATAAGAAAACCGAAGCAAAGCGAGGGCGGTTACTCGTATAATATAAATTAAAAAGTATATAATACTTAAAACTATTTTGTATCCGTCGATAAGCAAATAGAAAAATTTAACCCTTATTGTAAAAATATTCGTATAAAATATATATAATATAGTAACCCTTAGTGTAAATATATATTAGATGTGAAGTATGTATTGATGAGTTGTTTACATGCAATAAATTGTGGTTTCATAAATTAATCGTATTCGTATTGAGTACGTCTTTCACCATACGCGATTAAGGTTCAACCACAATAAAGGAATCAGAATAAATAAAATGCTATGTAATAAGTTAATGAATAACACGCCATACCTACTGCTTAGGCTGACATATACATGAAAAAGGTCGTGGTCCCTATAAGTTAGCGTATTTACTTTATTCGTAAATGTGTCACCATATTTAATATTTCATCACCGAAATCCCAAAATATTGCATAAAAAAGTTTTGAAATTACAACTTCCTTCCTTAAGTTTATTTTTAGGTACTTTCAATCTACTGACTGTACTGAATTTGTTAGTCTTTGCCGAAGCCAACCAATCAAATCATCTGCACGATAACACAATATAAGAATCTAACAGTAACGTAACTCGGGCCGATTCTCGAAAAACTTGCCTACGCGTCGCCGCGCGCTAGGGCTGTCCGCCGACAGTATTTTAATTTTATCAAACGACTTGAGTTTCTTAGTAGTTTTGTATTTAAAAATGTTATATTTTCTATTTTAATAAATGCAATTCATTGTAAATAAAAAGGAAGTGTTCCATAAAAGTATATGTTGTGTTTTTATTAGTACTGTGAAGGTTCGTAAGCCTTCAGTATTGTATTAGAGACAGAGACTCTTAGGGCAGGGTAAGGTTCTTCGGTGGACTTATGAAAAATAAACAATTTAGGTACCTACTTATTGCAATACGTACTTGTTTTTATTTATTTTTTATTTATCCTACATGCACTGATCTCCTTCGGCAGGACCGAAGACCTTGAATACAATAATTTGATTTCTTATTAATAATTACAATACAATAATAAAGTTAATATTAATCAATAACGCAATAATTATACAATACCTACTACCTAAGTTACTTACCTACAATAATTATATATACCTACCTACAAGTACGTATTATATATTATTATATATTATATTATATTATATAGTATTATATATACTATATAATACGTACTTGTAGGTAGGTATAAAAATAGTGTCTTACCTTTCGGAGTCTCCAGGTAACGTAAACAATGATATTCCTGGGTGACTTAATGTCGAATTAAAGCACCCAAAACAACACAATAATGTCTACTATTTCTGTTGCCTTTTTCTACTGCCATCTTAAGTTAAATTTTTATAAATCCACAGCCGCACACGACCATACAGCTCAACCAGAGTAAAAAATTAAAAAAGTTTGTTATTTGTACCGACCGGACCGTGGTACAAGCTCCGCTCGTTCGCCTGTCGGCAATCGCCACGCAGCGGCCGCTGTTGCCTACATATCGCACGCGTATTCGGATGTGCGTAGGTATAATGCGCGTTTCGGCCGTTTGTATGAAGAGCGACTACTGTTAGATTCCTATATTGTGACGATAATCTCCACAATATTGTGGAAATGGGCAGAGTTGCCTACTCTAAATTTTTTTCGATATCTTCACAGTTTTTAGTTTAGACCACCAAAATGAAATCTAGTTTAAACTGAAAATCAAGAGGATGTGCAGATTGAAAACAAGTCAGTTTTAGTAGAAATTGTTAAGATTTAAAGTTGATTTACGAATATAAGTATAATTTTCTTAACGTAATATTAAGTTGTTTTGCACAATTTTATTTGTTGGCAACACTGGTCAACGTTTGGCTACGCGAACGACAAAAACTAGCTGTCTTTTTCACTATTATAGTTTTAGTAAAGCTATCCCTTTTACATAATTTACCAATGTAGTGATTGCCTGATTGGTGTAGGGAAACAAAAGATAAACGTGTGTGTGTTTCGGAACAAATTTTTCGGTTGATTTGTAAGGGCATAACGTATCTATACTAAAACATCATTGGCGGCAAGCCACTCGATTTTTAAATAAAAAAAATATGTGTATTAAAATTAATTATTTTATATTTTTTTTATGTAAATTGTGTTATGAAAAAAACAAGAAAAGTGCATTTTTAATTAATAAAAAATATTTTAAATAATATGGGGGCGGCAAATTTTCGGTCGGCCCCGGGCGGCGGGAGCCCACGCTACGCCACTGATCACAAACATATTATTGTCTAACTCCATATTATTATCATACCAGGGGAACATACGACGGGAATAAAATCTATCTTTTGTCCTAATCCTGGACATGGTTTGCCTGTGTGCGTAATCCCATTTTAAAACGTATGATCTACAACGGTAAGCGCGTGATGGCAAGGGGCTATCCATAAATTAATTACGTCACACATTAAGGGGAGGGGGGGGTCGATATAGTGTGATAAACTGTGATGTTGTGTGACAAGGGGCGGGAGGGGGAAATTTAAAAAAATTTCGTGACGTCACATTTCAAAATCGAATAATTGGTATACAATAGATAAATATTTAAAAAAACAATTAATGGAAATAAAACTTATTTCGGAACTGCTGTTTTAATTTAATAATTTCTAGGTGTAAAATTTCATAATATGTGACGTCACACTAGGGGGGTAAGTCTCACAAATGTGACCAGCTGTGACAAGGAGGGGAAAGGGTCAAAAAGTCATGAAATTAGTGTGACGTAATTTATTGATGGCCCCAAATACATGACATACATATTCACAAACTTTCACATTTCGATATTATTCTCGTATTATTTTATTTATTTATTTAAACTTTATTGACTTGAAAATTTATTAATGAAAAAAAAAAACGATGCTTGCTTACACTAAAGCGACGTCAGCGATGGCCAGAGAGTTGGTGACGTAACACACGCCGACCTCTGTCATGACGGGCACCCATTTGGCTATCAAGTTCAGAGATGAGGACGTTTTCACTTGCTGGTCCACCATGACCTGACGAAGAAGCTTAAAATTTTACAAGAACACACAGCGATTATAAAATACAAATCGTGAGTAGGTTCTTCTTCTTTGTCGTATCACTCTTGTCAGAGCGGTCGTGGTCGTCACGTAGTATCATTACTGTGGGCAGATGTTATGCGCCTCACGAGCAATCGCCACTTGTCTCGGTTGGTAGTGAGTCTTGTACACTCATGTAAATGACCGCCAACTGCCGACTTAACCTGGTCGGTCCATCGCATGGGTGACCTTCCGCGAGGCCTGGTGCCTTCTACTTTGCCTTGGACAACAAGTCGTTCTATGGAGTTATTCCCTCGCCGCGAGACGTGTCCAAAGAATGTTAGTATGCGTTTGTGAACAAGAGCTGAAAGGCGCTCTTTAATCCCGAGTTCTTGAAGAATGGAGACATTGGTGCGAAATTCGGTCCACGAAATTCCGAGCATTCGTCTCCAGCACCACATCTCCAGAGCATCTATCTTCTTTTTTTCGACCTGACGCAAGGTCCACGTCTCCGCAGCGTATAAAAATATGGGAAAAACTAGCGTTTGTACGAGCCGGATCTTTGTGGCTTTGGTGATGTTTCTGTTTTTCCATATTCTCTTCAGTCTATCCATTGCAGTTCTTGTGATTGCCATACGTCGTTTAACTTCATCTACGCAACCGCCATTATTCGATATCAAAGCTCCAAGGTAAATGTAGGATTGGACGACCTCGCAGTTCGCAATCTGAGTTACATCTGGCGAGTTGTTTTTGCCACGGTCTACAATGATCATCTTGGTCTTACTGCGGTTAAGCTTTAATCCGAACTCTTGACTTGTGCGCTCCATTTTGAGAAGTAATTCTTCCATATGACGAGCACTAGATGCAAACAAGGTCGTGTCGTCTGCATAACGTAAATTCGTTATCCTACTTCCGCCAATTGTAATACCATCATCCCAGTCTTCAAGTGTAACGTGCATTATTAGTTCTGTATAAGCATTAAACAAGAGCGGTGATATTATGCATCCTTGGCGAACTCCTGCGCTAGGATGAAAGTGAGTAGGTACCCTTTGCTTTTTAAATACTGGGTACTATGTAATTATGTATTTATACACAAGTAGGTATATCATGTATAGAAGTGATACCCTAGTCAGACCCCTCTTTCCCACTGGGCAGGTGCCCAGGGCCCCGTGATCGATAGGGGCCCCCTAGTTCCTGCCAGATCACTAAACGATAACCGATATTTTTACCGAAAAACTTTTTTAATTCGAATAAATCGAACCTAAATTACTGACTACAATACCAATTTGCTAATTAGCTTCAGCATAAATATAGACGCTTGCTTACCTACTTTCTTTGTTTATTCTAACAAAATAGTGTTCTGACAAAGTCACTGGGGCCCCATTATCCTAATATGCCCAGGGCCTCCAGTAGGTTAAAGACGGCCTTGACCCTAGTGGTTTGAACGTTGGTCTCTGGAACGCAGGGGCCCGAGTTCGATTCCTGGTACGCGTAAGCGTATTAGAAGTTAATTTTATCACTTGTTTCGGAGAAGAAAAACATCGTGAGGTGTGTGAGGACTCCTGCAAACCTGAGAGTTCTCCATAATGTTCTCAAAAGTGTGTGAAGTCTACCAATCAGCACTTGGCCAGCAGACCATAGTCATGGTCTGTACCCCTCACATTGTAAGAGGAAACCCGAGCCTAGCAGTGGGACAATGATGGGTTGTGACTTTGACTTTACATCTTCTTCTATCTTTCAATACTCACATCCACAACAAGCTCCTTTAAGTCAACGTCCAAAGTTTCATCGTCAGCGAATTCCTGGTACCCATCCAGGTGGAAGAGATCAGCGTTGGCCACGGTGGTCACGAAGCGCTGGTAGTAGCTGAACCGGTCGTGACCTGGAGTCACGTTCCAGCGGGACAGGATAGCTTGCTCCAGCTTTGACGGGTCCACACGGTCCTGGTTGGGGAATGGTTTACTCAGAGTACCTGATATTTAAGGGTTGTGTGATGTACTGATGTACTACGAGCCACAGATATTAAAATACAATTTTAGAATAAAACAATAATGTTAACAGTAAGTAAGTAGGCACACAACCGTAGAGACACGACCGTCCGCTCCGACAGCCAAGCAGAGACTGAGTGACTGAACTAGACTCTCAAGCAAGGCGCCATCTATTGACTTTGGGGCAATACTTTATTACTACACCACAGGTTGTTTCGAAGGGCGTATCGAGGGTGCAGCCCCTCCCCCTTGGAAATGGTATGCTTACCATTAAGCAGTCTCAATATTATGGGTTACCTGCTGAAATACTCCGGATAGGAGGACATTTGTAGCCAAGTTTAAATTGGGTAGGTATGTTTGAACGTTGAATTATCAATTAAAAGTTTGTTGCAAGATTTTCTGAAACACCTATCTTTAAAAAGTATAGTTTTTTTGGTCGCAACTCATTGGTGATCCCTTCGATGTTGCTGAGGTCCATGGATGACGTTGGCTACTTTCCATGAACAACACCTATAAATTAGCAACCATAACCGAGAAAATATATTAACCTTATTGACTTTGCCCTTATATCGACTCATCATAGCTGAGCCAACTAAAAGATACAGTGCGCCCAACTTATCTGTGTAATGGCGAAAATTGGAACTAATGCCGCTCCATTCTTTGTGTTCATTCATTGACATTTACTACGTCTCGAATTGCGTCCATTGGTCCAATGCGTTCGACAGCGCCCTCCCTCAGTTCACAGATAAGTTGGTCGCACTGTAAGATTGAGATAAGAATAAGATTGGTTCACTCTACTTACATATGTCCTCTAATCGTGTGCTGTGCACTTGGGAAAATTAAGTCACTACAACGTAACTGGTGGTGACCGAGAACTTGGTATAGGTATCCAGTTGGGACGGCAAGCTTCGAAGAGGTACTTGAAGACGGATCACGTGAAATTGGATGAATATCTGCGCCTTATCATTGGTCGAAGTGACACAGCGACACCCTACGAGTGGCTATGAATGTTCAGGTCCACGTCAATCGGGCCTGTGACTGGTCGAATTTGTTCATCCAATGTCCAATGTGATCCCTCTTCAGGTACAACTTTGAAGCTTGCCGTCTAGTTCGTATAAAGCTCTTGGTGTTTACTGGTGACCATGTCTTTAAGGCATACCTCATAGCAAGCCGTCGCGGCCGGCAAGCTGAAGTTCCAGTTGCGGAAGTCCTTCTCCAGCGTGACCACGGTCGGGTTCTCCTGGTAGCGCTGCAGCTGGCCCAGCGAGATCTCCACCATACACCACACTGACGTGCAGAGCACCCCAACCCACAGCAATCTAGTAATAATTACTCTTTATTTCTCTATCTCTATTATTTCTTTATTCTTTCTCACACTCATAGCCCCACACTAAGATTCCCTGTGTCGTGGGAGCCATGGACAACACACAGAGACAAGAACATCACACTCAGACCGAGAACAGAAATTCAAAGTCATCATTCAAATTTCCGCATCGCTGGAAATCGAACCCAGGACCTTTGGCGCCGCGATCCGGCATGGTAACCACCGCTCCACACAGGTCGTCAGTTAATAACACCCATCAGGCTGATTTCAACCCATTAATGGCCCACTACTGGGCACGGTCTCCCCTCTTGAGGAGGCCTGGAGCATAATACATCACGCCGCTCTAGTGCGGATTGTTGGAGGGGTTATAATGGCCAACCCAAGTGTCAGAAGTTTTCATACCGTCTGAGGACCTCCAACCAACATGGCTTAACGACTGTTATCTTACGATAACAACCGGGAATGACGATTTTACGTGCCCTCCGAAGCACGGAAACGCTCAAGTTTTTTTTCCACTAACGGTCACTCATTTAACTACCGACTGCGCCCGCTGTTGCTTAACTATGTCGATCATTTAGGATCAACACAAGTTCATAGGAACTAGATACATTGAATAATCTAAATTTTAGTAACAAAAAATAAGCGACTTCAAAATTACTCAAAAACCACTTGTCAGGTCTCAATAAAATTTAAGTGGGACCACATGACAAGCTCACCCAGTCGAAAGTTCTGAGGTAACAAACATAAAAAAATACAGTCGAATTGAGAACCTCCTCCTTTTTTTGAAGTCGGTTAAAAAGGTTGTTACCTTACCTTTCAGTCCAATGACGCCCTGGTGCGGCGATGTGGCTGAACCCCTGAATGCTAGTTTCCAAGCAGAAGTCTTTGCCACAAAGTACTACTTTCTGCCAGAGGCTCCTTCTCTTTGCCGTACGGTAAGATTTAGTTTTAGCAAACATTTTCGATGATGATAAATATGGGGATGAGAATTAATTGTATCCAATGGCTTTGTTGTATTATTTTTTCAGTGTCTAAACTTTTGTGCACATTTAGTCACACCCTATCGAAATATTGTACAATATATGCAAAGTATTGTGTCCAACCGTTGGTTCACTTCGACAGATACATATATTGGCGTATTTTTGGTTAATTGATTGAAAGTTCAAGATAACTATACAAAAACTTTCAATGTGTGTTTGTTCGTGTGGTCGATCTACATTTTAAACTCGCTTCTTCTGTACTTCGATTTTGTTTGTTTTTACTTATGATTCCGAATTTCGAATGATCCTAACAAGCCAGGCAGGCAAAACAAAAAGCTTACCATCATTTAAATTTAAATGCATTACATTAGAGTCTCCATACAAAATTAAACTTCAAATATCAATGGCCGAAGTCTGAAACATAGGGACTACTTAGCTACTTATTTTGTTTTAAAATCATTAGTTCTAAACATAGAAAGTCCATTACTGATTGTTTGTTAACTCACATGCATCATGCATGTTGCACGGTATAATACATGGAAAGTCTTTACTTATTTCGAAAAAAGTAATTTTAATAAGGACTAAGTGAGAGATAAGAGATTCAATATTTAGATATCATAATGGCATAGTATGGAGCAGGGGCGTAGCTACCGCCGTATCAGCCGTATCAATTATTATACGTAGCCCCCGGGCTAAGCGGGCCCCTAATGCGTCTTAGAAAAAATTCGTAAAATGTTCCAGAATGCATCGATAATTAATTGAACAGAGAAAGGGGCCATCCATAAATTACGTTATACTAATTTCATGACTTTTTGACCACTCGCCCCGTCCTTGTCACAGCTGGTCACACCTGAGACCTCCCCCCCTAGTGTGACGTCACATATTATGAAATTTTACACCTAGAAATTATTAAATTAAAACAGGAGTTCCGAAATAAGTTTAATTTCCATTATTATTTTTTAATATTTACCTATACGTAACAATTATTCGATTTTGAAATATAATACAGGAAAAGTATATATAAATTAGATAGGTCAGCTTAACAAATTGTTAAATTTAGAGCATTAATTGAATGTGGTTAATTAATCGATATAGCTATACCTACTTTATTTGTTTTATTTAAACTAGCTTTTTAATTTATTTTGAGAAACATCTTTACCCTCGAGTTGAGAAGGCCCCTCAACAAAATTTTGATATGGGGCCCCACGAGGGCTAGCTACACCACTGGTATGGAGGGCAGAGGTTCCTTTACTCTCCATATGGCATAGGCTAAGGGATTAGAATGTCCTACGAAAAAACGCCGATCTTTACCTCACTCTGTTAAGCAATGATCAAGTTAATATCTACCAAGAAGCACCCAAGAATTTATCCATACTTGCTAAAAAAATCTGAGCTTAAACTTACTTAACGAATAAGGCAAGTTAAATAAATGAGGGTGAAGTTCGCGCTAGGATAAATGTGGTCACCACCAAGTTAAGTGGTACTGTAGTAGATTCTTGGAGCATCCAATATCTTAATCCCTGATTTGGTCAGCCGAGACTGTTTCCGTCTAATAAAAGTACGATTCGGAGTCCATGTTACAAGTATTCAGGACTATAACAGCGCTGTGCCTGACGCTTCAGCAGTAATAGCCTAGTGGTTAGAACGTTGGTCTCCCGAACGAAGGGGCCCGAGTTCAAATCCTGGCACGCACCTCTAATTTTCAAATATTATGTGCGTATTACAAGTTAATTATCACTTGCTTCGGTGAAGGAAAACATCGTGAGGAAACCTGCACACCGGAGAGTTCTCCATAAAGTTCTCAAAGGTGTGTGAAGTCTACCAATCCGCACTTGGCCAGCGTGGTAGACTACGGCCTAATACCCCTCACATTGTGAGAGGAGACCCCGAGCCCAGCAGTGGGACAATTATGGGTTGTTGCTTTGCTTTGCTTTGCTTTTGCCTGCCGCTTTGCCCGTGTTTTCTTAGATAATAATTACCCTATTTCTTGTTCCAGATTATGGTCTGTTGTGCTTAATTTTATGAAAATACGTTCGCTATTTTTTGCGTGAAACAAAGACCCATAAAAACTTTCACATTTATAATATTACAAGTAACCGCCCGCGCTTTGCTTCGGTTTTCTTATTATTTTTACACCTTGGGTTACATTTTGGAGTTTTATTAAGAATAACTAATTTTTTTGAAAATATAATATCTATAGCCTATGTCACCCGGGGATAGTGCAGCTTCCTAACAGTGAAATAATTTTTCAAATCGGTTCAGTAGTTACGGAGCCTATTTAATGCAAACAAACAATCAAATCTTTCCTCTTTATAATATTAGTATAGATTAACGTCGATAATCACGACTAAAAATAATCTTTATATCATATCGTAATCCTAGTAAAATAAGTCATTGAATAACTTTTCCCAAATCGTTAGAAAAATGAATCAGCTACTAAGAAATACAGTGACAGATCCTCAATTCCTCAGGGTATGAATGTACATACAATATAATTATAGACATATTTTATAGATGCTTTATCGCCAATCCAATGGAAAAAGGTTTATATATATTAGTAACGTTAGCGATTAGTAACCTTACATTTAAGACTAGTTGTAACAAAAGAATTGGGAAGGAACTGTCTCCCAGGCCACAGCTCACGCTTTTCTGGGAGTCAGGGCTCTTCGTTTGAAATGTTCACTCATTTATGGTCAATAAACGTTATTATTATTATTACGTATTATTATTATTAGTTACATATTTCGAACGTTTTCAGTCTATTTCAATATCCGTTACAGTTACTAAGCATTTTATCCTATCATCGAGTATACTGAGCACGTCAAGTTTTGACCCATTTTGATAGAATATAAGTTGACGTTATTGGAGCGTTTTCCATTCGGTTTTTAAAGTAGCGTCTTGGTTTGGCTCTTCATGAGATTTGATAACTTTTGACGTGATAACGTCTATTAAAACGATGAACGCCGGGCGCACGCACAAAAAAATGTAGCGTTCCGCGAGCGAGAGAGCGGTAAAAGCGAGAAAGCGAGAGAGAGACACTAAAATACCGTCCGTAAACAGACTTTACAGACAACCATTTTTTACAACAATAACGTCCAAGAGGGGGACGAGGGGTAGGTCTTTTGGATTTTATATTAAGCTTATATTGCTTACTAATTGGTGACCCTACTTTGTCCATAAAAATTGTTTTAGTACCTATGTATTACCTAATAGCATCCTGGACCTGAATTGCTTCCCCTGGGCGAACAAAACCAGATTTTTCCTTCAAGAAGCAAGGTAAACCCATTACGAGCCTATTACTATTTATCTAAAAATTAAATTATAGGAAACCTTAAAACTTTTTCTGCTCCTGGGTGGGATAATATTACTAATTCAATTTTAAAAAACTCAAAAGTACATTTGGCAGCACCAATTAGCTTTTTATGCAATTTGAGTATATCCTCAGGCATTGTTCCTAGTGAGTTAAAACTAGCATGTGTTCATCCAATATACATATAAAGAAGGGGATACAAAAGAACCTAACAACTATAGACCCATTTCATTGCTAACTTCTTTATCAAAAATTTTAGAAAAAACTTCTTCATTATCTAGAGAAGGAAAATCTTCTTTCAAACAATCAGTTTGGCTTTCGAATGAGCAGATCTACGGATGATGCCGTTTCACTTATGACTGAAACCGTTGCATCACACTTGGATGAGAATAAAAAGTCTATAGGTATATATATTGACCTAGCTAAGGCATTTGATACGGTTTCACATAAAATACTTTTAAAAAAATTAGAATGCCTGGGAATTCGTGGTATTCCCCTTCAATGGTTCGAATCTTACTTACAAGACCGTAAACAAAAAGTTCGAGTAGGCTCATACGAAAGCGATCTTACACATGTCCCCTATGGAGTACCTCAAGGTAGTGTCTTAGGGCCTACTCTTTTCCTCATTTATATTAATGATCTAAATCACTTAGAAATCCAACATTCTACTATAATATCATACGCAGACGATACCGCTATAATCTTACACGGTGACTCATGGTCAGAAGTTAGGAAAGCAGCAGAAAATGCAATGTACAAGATATCAAAATGGATGCAAGAGAACTTACTTACTATCAATGCGAAAAAAACTAAGTATATTTGTTTCAGCACCTCGGAAAGGTCATCTGCCCCATTAAATTATGTAGTAAAATTACATGATTGTAATATTTTCACAGACAATAATTGCCGATGCCCGTCTATTGAAAGAAAAGATAGTGTCAAATATCTAGGTGTTATCATTGACGAGCGCCTTAACTGGAAAAAACACATTCAATTAATTACAATAAGAATGAGAAAACTTATCTATATCTTCAAAAGACTTCGCTCTATAGCTGATAGTAGTCTTATAAAAGTTGTATACACTGCGTTGTGTCAAAGTATTTTAAGCTACTGCATCGTTAGCTGGGGCGCGGCATACAGTACTCATTTCATTCAAATTGAGCGGGCACAAAGAAACGTTCTAAAGGTTGCTTTCAACAAACCTTTTCGATTTTCGACTGACTCTCTCTACTCGGAACTGAAACTCCCAAGAGTCCGGCAACTATATATTCTGGCACTGTTGCTCCGATTTCATAAAAATGCTATCTCATGTATAAAAACCTCAGATAGATCCCAAAGGAAGATTTCTTGGCCTGTGGTAAAAGTAAACAAAAAATCGACAAAAAGAACCTATAAATATCTTGGACCTCTCATATATGGAAAAATAAACAAGATTCTTAATATAGCTCACAGCTCTGCTTTTATATGTAAAAAAGTAGTGAAAACTTGGCTCATAAGTCTTTCCTACAATGACACTGAAAAACTAATCCACAGTACTACGCTATTTTAATATATTAATGACCTCGCACGCAGCTCACACATACACAGGTACACATGTACACACACACACACACACACACACACACACACACACACACATATAAGTTAGAATTCTAATTTAGTAAGAATTCTAATTTTAGTAAGAATCCTAATTTACAATAGGGATTTTGGCACTATCAGTAAATTAAAATAAATTTATTTTTAAAGTATCAAGGAAAACACTGAAACACCAAAAATATTACTCTTTTGTCGAAATCAATCAAAATAAACTAAATGTAATCATTTTATAATGTTACAAATATTACTCACTGTCACGTGACCTCAAACCCCATTTTGAGCTTATGACGTCATTGTTCGTATTTTATATGCAAGTGCAATATAAATTCAGTCGACAGATGGTATTGAATATCGACTGGTGACGTCACGTGTCGTTATTGGTGGGAAATTTGTAACCGCTCATTTACACGCGCGTGTCGCGGACCGTCTCGTGGCGCGTCCGTAAGCCACGCCCCCTACGCGCGTGTGAACACCGCGCGAGCGCTCGCGCGAGCCCCTTTGGCGCGCGCCTACAAAACCGCTCCCGACGCGAGCCCGCGAGCCACGAGACGCGCCGCGGTCTGGTCCGCGAGCGCCCTGTTCACACGCGCGCGTATGCGCGCGTCTCGCGGATTGTCTCGTGGCTCGCGCGCGCGTGTAAATGGGGTATAAATGATTTTTCGTTTGTCAATTGTTTGTTTTTTAAATTGAAGATTATTATTTTTATAATAACTTTTTCGTGAAACTTAAAGTTCTATGTATAAAATCAAATTAAACCGTAAAATTAGTCAACATCCCTATTATATTAAGATTAAAATTACTTCTTTTTTTTGTTATCATGTTCTTCAACTTCTCTTCTAATATAATAACTTCTGTAATTTTATAACGAGTGGGTAAATCCTAGTCTCCCACGACACAGGGAATCCTAGTGTGGGAGCTAGTGTACATGAGTTTATGTAAACAAATTTTATGAAATAAATAATTTTCAATTTTTCAATTTTCAATTTTCAATCTTAACGTGCTTTGCTAAATATATGCAAATAAATTGGTACTTGTAATGGCAGAACTTGCGTGGCTGTTCGTACCTGCACTCCAACGCAAACATGGCCGATCGATATATTGCCTTATCTGATAACGGCTGACTGTGACTCCACGAATACCAATGACATAATATTCTGAATATTAATTTTTTTAGCTAAATCAAGCGAGTACGATACTATGAATCTATTTTTTACAGTACGGGATTAAAGGAATATGTAAGCTCTACTGATCAGACATCATAACATTCATAACACCAGATGTGGTAGATGTTTTCCATGTTTTCAACCAAAATGTGTATTTCATAGTAAGTGTTCGACCTTACTTGACAATGATAAAGTTAGCTAGCCAGGAGGTACCTAAATGAGGAGAATCCGAAACCTCTTGAAATAAGTGTATTGTGAGTTGAAGTTGTTTGAAGCCCCTTATGTAGTGGCAATGGTGTCCAAAATATCATTATTGTCATTTTCATTGGCTCATTGTCTGCTCATTCGTCGTAGTAACTTTAAAAAATCTTCGCTGACGTTGACGAAATGGGCCTGGCGAAATTGCCGTCTGTGATTCCTTTAGCAGCCAATTTTAGGCTACATTTAAATTCTGAAGATGCTATACTTTAAAGTTGTATCAATACGAAGTTTGCTGGAGTCTCTTGAGCACATTGGGTACATGGCACCGTTTAGCAGGTCTAGAGCTACTTGGAAGCTACGATACTTTTTAACCGACGAAAAAAAAAGGAGGAGGTTCTCAATTCGACTGTTTTTTTTTATGTTTGTTACCTCAGAACTTTCGACTGGGTGAACCAATTTTGATGATTGTTTTTTTAAACGAAAGCTGGTGCTTGTCATGTGGTCCCACTTAAATTTTATTGAGATCTGACAATGGCATCTATGAGAAAATCATATAAGTCTTAAATTTGAATTATGTGCGCGACAAATGGACGAATAACTCAATATCACGCCAACCGATTTCGAAAATTCTTTTTTTAATCGATTGAACGAGATCTGACAAGTATTTTTTGAGTAATTTTGAAGTCGGTTATTTTTTGTTAGTAAAATTTAGATTATTCTCATACATACTCGTATTTTAAGCTCGCTTTATTGATCCACAGGCCACAAGGTATAGTTAAACTGTGCTATGATGTGCTATTTATGTGTAATATAATTTGGAAAGTGTTAGTCAAACCGACAACTTTATCTTAGTTAAGTACATCGTTCAGTATCAATGTTTTCTGAAAAGATAAAACAAACTACCAGTTACTCGGGCGTAAACAATCTACAATCTTATTTTAATGATAACAATGACAGCCAAAATATGCATATTCTGCGAATGTTCCGAATAATTATGTTTACTGACGTACACATGCCTTTGTATATTTATCTGGAAAGAGAATAATAACATATTTGACTAACATCTGCCCGAGATTCGTCTGCCACAAATTTAACGTTTCCATTGTGCACAGTTGAAATACTGTTATACAGCGCATTTGTGCTACTTGGGCAGTTTCTTTCCGAGCCCTTGCATAGTTTTACAGTATTATATATATAAGACAAAACACAAGAGCGTAGTCTTCTTTTATTGCTCGTTCTCTAGTAGAAGTAAAAGAAAAATCGGTAGTTTGGTTTTCAATTTGCGAATGGTACAAAAAAAGTGTACCATAAAAATAGAAAAAAAAAAACAAAAATCGTGAAAGCAATGTACAAGATCGTATCCTCTCAAAAACCCCAGGCAGTTTAGGAACTTGAGTGAAAATTAAGGTCATTCATTCTCTATCAACCACGGGGGTGTATTTAAGATGTTCGCAGCCCTTACTTGGTTTTAGGCTGAGCCTTTCAAGCTCGCCCATCTGTCCGCATGAAGCTGTACTCCTTTATGTTCGGTTTATACCTATTAAGTACTTAGTTAAGTAATTAATTAAATTTTAACTAAATTTTAACTAAATTAATACGTGTAAACGAACAATTTAGTACTTTAGTAATCAAGTAGACAAATAATTTAGAAATGTTTCTATTTTCTGTTAAGTAGGTGGGCGGGGCTTATCACTCAACACGTTTGGGCAGGCAGTTTTAAGTTAAAATTTAGTAAAATGCTTAAGTAATTAAGTAGAATTGTATGAACTAAACAGCTTTAGTAAATTATTACGTGTGGACGCGCACAAAAAATTATTCACTTAAAATTTAGTAGAAATTTAGTTAACTACTTAATACGTCTAAACCGGACTTTAGGCCAACTGCCACTATCCATTCGAAAATAAAGCCTCAAAGGTGAACCAGGCTACTGAAAATTGCCACATGCCGGGCCACCTTGTCTTTACACCTCCTGCTAGCTTTAAGAAGCTTCACTAAACGGATTTGGAGTCTCGTCTTCATCCTTCGAAATACCATCTCCAATAATAAATGGCCCCTTATTATTGGAGATGGTATTTCGAAAGATTACCATAAGTTACGTCACACTAATTTCATGACTTTTTGACCCCTCCCCCCCTCCTTGTCACAGCTGGTCACATTTGTGAGACCTCCCTAGTGTAACGTCACATATTATGAAATTTTACACGTAAATATTATTAAATTAAAACAGCAGTTCCGACCCCCTCCCACCCCTTGTTACACAATGTCACACTACACCAACCCCCCCCCCCCCTAACGTGTGATGTAATTTATGCATGACCCCTAAGTAAAAGACTGATTATGTCAATTGAACCTCTATTAAAGAAACCTACAATGTATTCATTAACGATACACAACTTTTCTTTGTATAATCTGAGACTATAATTATTATGCTCCTAGGTATTAACCGTATTAACAGTATTAACAATATACTCAGGCACAAGTAACAACCCACTAATGATTATAAAACCATTTAATCAGCCATAATCTTCTTGCTCAGGTAATTATTACGATAGCGACAACATAATTAAGTACAAAACTGTTGAATTGTAGAATTTTACTTATTATATCTATCTCATTAATGGGTTGAAGCCATATCTATCTCTAATTCATCCATCCATGTCCTTTGACAAACTAGCTCCTGTCGAAAAGTTACAACATTATGTTATTATGACAACCCTGTAGCCTAGTTGGTGGTGACTGGCGATCCTGCCTGCGAAGCAGATATTTATGTGACCGATGACCGATAAATATTTGTAGGTACTCTTGTCATAGCTGTTATTTTGATGTGTTATACTCGTATGTATCATCCATGCCACCCGCGACACAGGTAAAGCCTACTGCGATGGTATGAGTGTGTAAGCGTTTATTTATTTTTGTTAGTTGTTACTTTACCTATTTATCAAGATATTATGGACAGTAAAAACGCATATGAATCCAAAGGTTTCTTGCTGTTTTCTTTGTTATCAATCTATCTGTTTGGGATGGCCACCTGTGTTCCTGCTTGTGGTTCTTTCGACGTGACTCACGTGACGCAATGATTATCCGACCCTGTAGTAGCCTTCAGTCAACTAACTGTGCGACGTTGGTTACTTTAATTTCTAAATACCACACAAAACTACGAATTTCATCGTTACGGGTCTTGTTTTATTGACTGCAAAAATTGTATGTATTTTCAATATTTTACTGTACCTAAATAGTTAGTCTAGTTTTTAACTGACTTCAAAAATAAGGAGGAGGTTCTCAATCCGACTGTACTTATTTTTTATGTGCCTCATAACTTTATATTGGGTGTACCGATTTTGATGATTCTTTTTATATTCGAAAGCTGATGTTTGTCATGTCGTCACATTTAGCGAGATCTGACGAGTAGTTTTTGAGTAATACCGCAGAAGACTTAATAGTACATAATTGTAGTAGGTACATAATGCATTTTTTCTTTGTTTCTTTGAAGTTGGTTATTTTTGTAATGTATACGGATAAATTATGAATGAGCTTTCTTTCAACTGGTAAATGTGACGGTGACTCACGTGATATCAAGCATGTCTATACTCGGGATACTCGGGAGTGACCACCTAGAAGTGGCCTGTCTGCTTGTTGTCAGCTATTAACACAACATGTAGATTCAATACAAAATAGAAAAGTACTAGTTTAGTTGTCAAGTCATCAATACTCAATCTTTTCAGTTCATAATAAATATGACATAAATATAATGGCTTCTGACTGTACTCAATGTTCTATTATATCTGTTCATAATATAAGTAATTTGCTTAAATACTCAAAAATTATCAGCTTTTTAGTGATTTTCAGCTACTACCCTACTACTGAAAATTGAAAATTATTCATATAATACATTTAATTGTTAAAAGGATATACTTTTACACCGATTTCTTTATTTATCAGACACAGTGTCTTTCCATATTTCATTATTGTGAACTCAAATAAGTAGATATACGTGATGTAAATTTCATAACTCAATATACTTATTTTACGGCGTTTATTTATTTTATTGCTGTTAGATTTTATTGATGATAAACAACATGAGTCCGAGTGTGCGCCCTAGTGGGCCGCCAAGGCAAATATCATTTACTAGCGCGTTATCTCTTTATCAGTAAGTACAATATCACCCTCCTTTACACTGAATTTCGAAACGTTGATAAGATTTCACGACAAACACGACAGGCCCAGTTTTAAATAAGGTTTACCTCTATTAGCACGGTATCAAACGCTTCAGTCGAATCGAACGCGTCACGGGTCACGGGCGTGGTCTTGCAAATTAAAATCTGGATTTTGTGTTAAGTGTTAATGTGAACAATGGGTTTCAAAGTGATTTGTTTTGCTGTTTTTTTAATTAGCAGTGTATCGGCACAAATACGTAAGTTATTGTTATATAATTCCGCCATTATAGCCATCGATAGTTTCCTAATTTAATAATTAAAGAACACGAATAATAACAAGATGCTGTAAGTTATAAGTTTAATTTATGTTCGTAAATATTTGTCGGAGTGAACATTGATTTCAAAGATTTTTATATTATTAAAGATAAACAAGATAAAAGGATGTTTACCCTTTACTGAAAATTCAAAATTGAATTACAATGAATGGGCTTAATGTTGTCTTACGTGTCTCCTTTCCCAAAACCGGAATGTATGGCTGAAACTAAATTTTTTGGTCGAAACTAACTGTGATTGAAACTTTATGTGTTATTACTTCCTTGATACCGCAGTCTCTCTTTTCGTATCAATCTTATGTCTAAAAAGTTTCACTAGACAAGCCCTTCGTCTTAGCAATTATACTGAATGCAGACTTTTAGTACTGTAATCTTCTCTCTTCCTCGCGTCCTCTTTCTTGGTCGGCAACGCTTCGGCAATGCTTTTGGTGTTGCTGGTGTCCATGTCCACTTACCATCAGGTTCCTCGTATGCTGGCTAGTCAGCTAGTCCCATAAAAAAACATCTTGCTCTTAAGTACATTCTGTGCAAGTGGTGCAATCTCTCGGTCTTTTTATTTTCAACATGCCACTAAAGATGTAGGATGACGTAATATATCACTAGAATCCCTTATCTAAAAGTACATACTAACAATCTAGGCAATCTAGCCATTCATTTTACTGATTATCCATATCGTAAAGATCTTATCAATCTAATAAAATAAGTTACAATTTAATAATAAGCTTTGCACTACATTACTAAGTTGTTCGTGATCCGTAAATCCCCTGGTTAGGTATGATATTTAACATATTTGTGCATGGAAGGAGACTTTGGTGGGAAGAAATTAAAATAACTGTGTACAGACACGGTACAGAATTGTTTGAAGCTGAAGAAGAGTGTTAAAATAAAATAAGTGAAGTAAGTTTTAGCCGTATTGGGGCGGTTTAGAATACTAACCTCAATTCCACTCCGGATGGGTGTCGTAAGAGGTGACTAAATCCAGCCTGCTTCTGGTAGGGATTATATTAGTAATATTGATTTTAATTGTTAATTAATACCATTATTACTATTAGTATTTCTCCATGAGGTTCGCCTTGAGCATGAGTCAGCCGCCAAACGACTCGTTTTCCAGCTGGGGGCTTGAGAGCCAGTTCTTTCTTTCTTTTTCTTCTCTCTTTCTTGGCTGGCAACGCATCGATGCCTTTGGTGTTGTTGATGTCCATGGGCGACGATGGCCACTTACCATCAGATGGATCGTCAGCTCGTTTGCCGGCTATTTCCATAAAAAAAGTTTTAAAAACTGAAAACAATCTTCCTTATTATTAATGCAAAAAAATGCGACTGTGCTGTTCACCAAAGCAATATGCGAAATTTCTCCTTCTTAAAACTTTGAATGAAAGCAAGTATGTATTCTGCTTCTAATTCAGCTTGTAAGATTGACCCATACATGTTTAGTGGTAACAAACTATAAAAACAAAGCAAGTTGAATAAAATCGAATTTGTTTTTGTAACAAAACAACTAATTATAATCAGGTATTTACTTACAGTTGCATGTTTGTAAAACAAATACATAACAAGGAAAATAAATTTTTCCTTGCAGGACATCAAACTGAAATATGCACCCATTAATCATATCCATATATGTACGTGAATCATCGGCCTAGCCTTTTTATTAGAACTCTTATCATAAAGGCAATGTCATATGACAATTCTGAAGATAGTGGAAACCTAAATGATAAGTTAGCGTCATGTTAGCGTAACAAAAAAGTAGCATTTATGAGGTAATTATTATGCCACGACCCGCGTAGCGTAGTGGATACCGTTGTTCGAAGGGTAATGAGTTTGAATACGAAACGAGTCAAGAAATTTGGCTCTGGTCTCTTGGTCTGGTAGTTTAGGTTGTTTTTACTTAAATATTTATTTATTTTTGTGGATGGATGAAGGGGATGAGGACGGTCAAAGAAAAGATGGATGGATTGTTGAGAGACAATATTTATATCGTCATAGAGAGGTAGAGACAGCCACGGATCTACGATTTTTTCGATCCGAGGCAAAAACTTCATAGTGGCGCGCCGTGGGCGCCCCTCTCTCCAGCGTTCGAGTGTCTAAATGTGTTTAAATGTCTTCGTGTCTAGATTCTGTTAACTTGCTAACCTAGTCTTTACTTTTTGCGTTAGAATCGACGTTATTTCAGGGTTCTTTGCATTGCAAGGTAGCTAGCTGTACTTAACAATCCCGTTGATTTACGCAGTTGATCCACGGGCAACAAAAGGCAAAAATTGGACATCCAACTTTTTCAACTAAGTATAAATAGAAAATTGAATTCTCAGTTAAGCTAATTTTCTTTTGATTTTGTTTTGCACCGACGCAGCGTGGCAGGAAGACTAGGAAGTAAGTAATTTAAGTGCACGTAATGTTACTTAGCTCTCTAGAAATTAATTTTTGCGATTCTGTTCACTTTCAGATCGAGTATGTCTGTCAGACAGTCGTGAATGCTCAAGCATTGAGAGAGATGATAGTAGAGTCTCCTGCTCACTTGTGGAGTCCAGGTAAATAATCGATACTAATCCGTCCCACATTATTAGCATAGCTATCAGATTTGTTTTGATCTCCATATAATCTAATTTTTACAAAAAAATACCGACTACTTACAACGAAAGGGTGTTCTATAAATACCACTAATAAAATTATGGCTAAAGATATTTAAAAATTGTAATACGTAACTATACCTTTTATATTTGAGGAGATCCTTCAATTTCTCAGGGACCTCATTATCAGAACTGACTCTTGATAAATATGGACCCAATCTCTTCCAGATTGAACCCATATTATATCCTTTCAGATTAAGCATTCATTTCATAGATTGTCAAATCGGTTCATAAATTACGGAGTTTTGAAGTTACAAACATGAATATACAAATAAACTAAAAGTAGGCTACTCTTTTCTTGAAGTACTTAGGTTGAAAATATTGTTTTCAGAGTGGACTGTGCGCTCAGGCTCGCTCAAAGCACCGCTGATTGGGGGGTGTTCACAGAAGAAGAGACCTTGCTGCTAGCCCAGCTGCAGCCGCAGGATAATCGCGTGGTCGCCGCTATTAGAGATGTGCAAAGAAACGGTAAATATTTGATCCAATTCTTAAGACCACGTTGGCTAAATTTTTGTTTTACTTCTCCTTCGGACTTCTTTTCCTTACAAACTCTTATGTTCTAAGAAAAACGTAACGCGTTCTACGTTCTATCTTCATTCACCTATCTACTTTACGTTTCTTATCTGTAAAATAATAGTGCTTGAAGTTATGCTCCCCTGATTTAAAACGTAGTGATTAATTACTCTGTGCCCTGATTTTAATTTAATCACTTAGACAACGTCATTTGTGATAAAATTTGGCACCAGTCCAATTATAACTTCTCTATTTGACTAACCTTCGAACAGTATTTTATGTACCTACGTCCTACTGCAATCTACAATTAATACTACAACTTCCAGAATCCTTCGCATTTGAAGCAGTGACGATCGTTCGTAGCAACCACACGGGAGGATTGGAAGGTCTTCGAGACAGTCGGTATTGTCACCCAGGGCTGAGCGAACCGGACCTTCGCTGGTCTGCGCGAGTACTGAAGACCTTGGAACGACTGGTATGTTATTGTTACAGGATTTTTGTTTACCTGTATGGTTTTTACTTGGTAAATCACCGTTTTCCATGGATATCAACACAACACCATCAAAAACAGTATCTACCGATAAATTGTCGGACAAGAAAGAACAAAAAAGAGAGAAAAAAAGAGAGCGGACTAGCTATCTTGTCCGGAGCAGGATTACGAGTCGTTTGGCTGACTCATGCAAACTCGGGCTTGGAACGTTTTAATCACGTTTTAATCGTTTTGATCAGAGAAGTAAAACTTTAGCAATAACTTACTTTTCCTTTCAGGCTGCACGCACTGATCGCTGCCCAGATGTCACGACGGACTTCAGAACTGCAGAGGAGATAGAGGTGGAAACCCTCAGCAGATTCTTCTCAGCTGCCTGTAGACCAGGCTCTTGGAGCCCAAATGAAACCGTTGATGCTGACCTTAGTGAGTACTAAGTAGTACCGTTTCATATCTGCCAAGATTCATTATCCATTATTTAAAAATGACCATTGCAGAATACAACCGTGTCGCGATTTAAGAAGTGAATAGGTTTTTAAGACACTTTTAAAAAGTCAGTAAATTATGCCATTATGCCAACGCTTAAACAAAACCCTACCGTGTGTGTTATCGATGATTTTTTTCTACTTACAGCTAGAGCCCTTATTACTACTGTAACTGTAAAAATCACATCCATATGTCCAATCAGTCTTGTCTTTACTTTTCACATGAGTCATCATCATTATCATCTTCCAGAAAACCGTTTCTCAAACCTATGCGCGCTGTGTGGGGACAACTCGAAATGCGAGCGGTACACCATCGACTTGGGCGTCAATGTAGCCGGGGTCAACGTCAACAACAGACACATACAGGCCCTGGAGTGCCTGAGGACTAATGGTACCGTGGCCTTCGTGGCCTGGCAACATGTGCGGGAGTTCTTCACGGTATGACCTAAGATATTCTTTCATAGAGATGACATAGTTGAAGCTGTTTTTAGATTATCCGCAAAATAACAGATTGTGAAAAGAAGTACCGTAACTGGAAAATTTATTTACTGCATTAATCCTTCTTAATCCCCAAGCTTTTACACATCGGTGAAAAAACCGGGCAAGTGCGTGTCAGGTCACGCGCTATGTAGTGTATGTAAATTCATTATACAAATAACCTATTTTTGATAATTTTTTCACTTGTGCAGATTCGCAACCCTGAGGAGGCATCTTCTTACCAAGTTCTATGTGAGGATGGCTCCCTCCAGCCCCTCACCCCTGAAGTGCTCGCTAGCACTACATCTCCCTGTGCCTTTGTGAGACAACCCTGGAGAGCTATCGTAGCTTCGACGTAAGTATTTCAGTTAATAATTCTTGTTGGCAATAATTTGCAAATAGCTGCTGCTACCTTAAGGGAGCGTTTTCTTCTATTTCTTTAGAAGACCAATTTTGACTGAGAAATGATCTAGGCTGCATCGCCCTAGTCCTATCCAGAACGGGTTCCGAACCGAATTTGAATGAAGAGTTTGACATTCTGTTCTCGGTTTGGAAGTAAATGTTCTTGTCTTTGTGTGTTCTCCATTGCACCCACGTCACAGGCAATCCTAGAGTACCTCTGGAGTCGCTGATGTCCATGGGCGACGATAGCCACTTGCCATCAGGTGGATCGTCAGATCGTTTGCCTGCTATTTCCATAAAAATATAAATATTTTATTCCAGCGCTGCAGCCCCAATGGTGCTGGCGAACCTCCGCAGCTGGTACCCGACGGGCACGTCCCCCGGCGGGACCAACTGGCAGGCGGCGCTGTTCTCAGCCGTCATCGGAGGTTCCGGCGCGCGCCTCGTCTTCGAGGACACGTTGCCTTCACCGCTCAACTATACTTCTGCTGGTATGAATATATGTATAATGTCTCAGTTGACCATATTTGGGGGGGAGGGGGTCGAAGAGACAATTTCCATGCTTGTAAACCAGGGATTCGTAAGACGCAATTAAAGCTTGGTGGAGCTCCGCGTAAGGTGAATAAGTTGGTAATATGAAAAGTATTGCTACTCTTCCTCGTGTGTTGGCTATTGAAATAAAGAAGACTCAAAACAATCATTTTTCCCAACATGTCATAAAAAACAGAACGAAAGATACCCATTTACTGTCAGAAAAAACACTCTCATGCCATTTTCAAAATAATATGTTTTTCAAAAGAAAGACACCTAAAAAATATTCTTTTTTTCCAGTGCGCAACATATCAGACATAGACGCCACGGCATCCTGTCTGCCCGCCCGTCGCTGGTGCACCATCTCCAGCCAGGAGCAGGCCAAGTGCAACTGGGTGCGCACCGCCGCCTACACTCTTGGCATCGAGCCCAGGATCTCCTGCCAGCAGCGGAACAGCATCTTCGACTGCTTGAGGGACATCAGAGACAGTAGAGCTGACTTCATGGCTGTGCCTGCGAACTATGGATTTATTTCTAGACAGTAAGCTAACTGTTAGCTAATTCCATACCTGTATGATATTTTCTTTGATAAATCTATCCCTGTCTCATACCCATCATATTAAATTCTTGAAAAACTTCTCTTTTATGACAAACGTTTAGGCTATACCTATATTATTGTTTTACCTGAAGCCTGTTTGACTTTAGCCTGGTCGTAGGGTCGTATCTAGGTGCCTACATTAGGTACCCTTTTACTTAAATGAACCGCCAAATAACTCGTGTTCCGGCTGGAAGCTTGAAGTACTTTCTTTATTCTTTCTTCTCTCTTCTTTAATGGTCGGAATCGCACCCGTGACATGTTATAGTTTAATTTGATCACAGATTCCGATGTCCATAGGCCACCACTGATTGACACTGTGTATCACTTTTCCCTTCTCGTAATCTTGACAAAAATACTAACTGCAACTTTCACTTCCCAGGCACTTCAGACTATCCCCAGTAAAGCTGGTCCAGAACTCCATGATGAACCCAGCAGCCTTCTCTAAGGTGGTGGCGCTGGTGAAGGAGTCCTCCACCCAGAGTGAGATCACTCGCTTCGAGAACCTGCGGGACAAGAAGGCTTGCTTCCCTGAGTTTGGCGGCATCGGTATGTTGCTACGGGAGATTCTATAATACTAATGCTTGTGGAGTATGTGGAGCTATTATAGAGAGTTCTAGAGGCTGAGTGCACTCCTCAATTTGGCAAGCCTGTATTTTGTTTTACATGTCCTGGTGTCGGTGTATGTAAAAGACATTGCAATATACGTAATTAGGGTTACGGACTATTCGGATTAGTCCAGACTCCGGACTTTAAGTCTGACTGGCGAGCTTATTTAGATGAGCGCCGCAAATGAAAAGTGAAAGCGTTGATCAAAAGACGCTGAAAGACAATTAAATTTATTTTGAAGCAAAGATATCTGGATTTTTTTACAAATCTAACGAATTGTCTAGACTTTGGAAAAATTTAGTTCATTATATCTTAAATACTCATAACGATATCACAGAATTGGTCTGATGATAAAGCCGGACGGTAGCCCTAAGAACTCTAAAACGATGGCGTCTTGAAAAGTAATCTTAGCTTAGATGAATAAATTATGAGTATGTCGCTCATGAGGTTCTATATGCCGGTAATAATAGTTCAATGACCTTACGTCATGTCTTTTTATTCAGCGTACATGTCGTTCGTCCGCGCGGCGCACGAGCGCAGCATCATCAGCCGGTCGGAGTGCGACTACGCGCGCGCTGTCGGCGAGTTCTTCAGCGGCGCGTGCGCAGGCGGCGCCGTCGACGCTTCCCACACCATCTCTGAAACTGTGAGTGTAACAACAACTAAAATAAAAACTTGTACTCTTTGATTAAGACTACAATTAATGTACAGGTTCAAGTGGAACAGATAGTGTCCGTGGACCGTCTTGTGGAATAAGGGTCCGTAGCGCCCCTGTGGTGTTAAAGCAGGACGTTCAAGTGGAATGCATAAAAAATTGTAATGATTGCTATAACGCCAGATTATTTGTCGTGTTCCAGCTGGGGGCTTGAGAGCCAACTTTTTATATAACGAGGATAGCAAACCTTTGGGACATGCATCGTGTTCGCGGTGTCGATTCTATACGCTAGTAACAATCGTTCAAGGGTCAGCAATGACATTGTTACAATAATGCTATAGTAAAGATCTATACTATAAAGCTGACTTACAACTTTTCCTTCAAATTGCAGAGTTCTTTCAACGCCAGTACCCTGTGCTCGGTTTGCAGGACCTCTAATACTGTCAGTGGAAACTCATCTGAATGTAAGTATGTCTTCAACTTATTATAGTAACTTAGTAACTTCAAGTCATTATTACCTATAATTACCTCGCGCCACCTATGAATACAACTTAGCACCTTTTAAAGTAACACAAAGAGAACCACGAACTTCCTATCTCATTTTCTCCCTCGTTAAATGTTATGAATTTAGTACCTTAGTAACTTCAAGTCATTAGTACCTATAATTATCAGCTACCACGTTCTCTTTCTATCCTCTCATTCAAGTTCGGCAATTTCTTAGGAGTGTTTCATGGACGACGGTGATCACTAACCATATGGCTCGTCGGCTCGTATTGGGCTTGTGGTAACATAGAAAATGTTTCCAGTTACCTGCGCGTGGGACTCCACTAACCTGTACTTCGGCAACCGCGGCGCGCTGGCGTGCCTCGCGGACCCAGACACACACGTCGCCTTCGTCGAGATGGAGGGCATTGAAGGTAACATTATCCCTTTAAAATGGTAGGTTGTAGGTACCTACAGATATATGTATCTACAGATAGACATGTTAATAAATAGCGTGCCTTTATGGGGCCATCCATAAATTACGTCACACTAATTTCATGACTTTTGACCCCTCCCCCGTCCTTGTCACAGCTGGTCAAATTTGTGAGACCTTCCCCCCTAGTATGACGTCACATATGAAATTTTACACCTAGAAATTTTAAAATTAAAACAACAATTCCGAAATAAGTATAATATCAATAATACATTTTTATATGTGACGTCACGAAATTTAGGACCCCCTCCCACCCCTTGTCACACTACATCGACCCCCCCCCCCCCCTCTAACGTGTGACCTAATTTATGGATGGCCCCTAAGTATGCTTGTTACGGAAACCTTTCAGCACCCTAATTCACGTAATTTAAGAAGTTCGATTGCAGTGCAGTTGCAGTGACGTTCCGATCAAAATAACACTTTCGGTATTCTCTTAGCTTTCGCGAGCGCTGTCAAACATGCTCGCGTCACGCGAGCGCTAGTCAAACACGCTCACGTCACAAATAGGTATTCTGTTGATGCTCGTCAAGATAGCGTGTTTCCGATCGCAGTTTGAGGGTATTCTCATAAACTTTTAACGTTGAAATAACATCTCGGTACGAGTTTTTAAGCAGTTTTGTAACGCTTTCTTTAAGTTAGAAGTGACTCATTGCTTACTTTTGTCAATTAGACGTAGAAGTCAGTGAAAGTAAAATTATATTCCGTAAGTAAATTATAATTTAATTATTTAATAGACGTTTATCATTTTTAATTATTAATTACCGTGTTTTTGAATACAATACCTCTAACCTAATTAATTTAATTTTTTCTAGAGAAAATGAGTTTGCGCTTTGGATGGAGGATGTTAGTCTTAGCTAACGAAATAGATGAACGAGATCGCCAAGCTAAAGCGCGAACACGTTTAAATGATAAGTTCTCCAAATCTTTCCACATCAAAAATTTTTAAACAAAAAGAAATTAAGCAGTCGCAGTCGGCTCGAACTTTGGCGCACATTTTGTTTTGACACTTTTTTATTACTTTTTAATTGCATTACGAGGTAAAGTAAAGACCTTCACTCTGCCATATTGAGGTAACATAATTACATAAGACGTTTTTTTGTGAATTGAAGCACAAATCATTACTTTTTTTACAAAAAGTTTCACAAAAATCATTATTGGGATAATAAATAAATATTCTTCAACGTTTTTTAATGGAAACATAATAAATTGTATTTGATTAATTAAAATAAGTTTATTTGTTCTCTCATATGACAACACTAACAGAGAGTACTAAATAGCCGAAGAAAAGATTGGCAGGCGCGCACGGCGCAGGATGCGTGCAGGAGAAGTGAAGTTCACGCGCAGTTTGCGTGCAGTCGACGCGCAGTTCAAAAATTACGAGAATACGGTTTAGACACTAAACGTCAACCAACGTCAACTTGATTGCCGCGTCACTGCAACTTGATTGCAGCGTCACTGCAACTCAATCGATGCGTCTTAAAGTTACGTGAATTAGGCTGCAGGTGTATCTCTGTTTGACAAATATATGGTAATTTTAGAATTTCTAACACAAATCTTTATAAGAAATGCATAATTATCTAGGGTAACTTTACATACTGGGACAATAGACATACATAATCGGAACATAAGCACAGAACACTCGGACTCATTCCACTCGCGCCTCAACTAGCATGCCCAGAAATCAAACGGAAATCGTTTTGAACAACACTAGGTACAAAGTCTAGAGATGGGCAGCTGTCGGCTGCCGTACTTTATTATCCTGGGAAGTGTATATTTTGTGAAACCAACACCAAACAATATAATTTCAGCGCACCTGCGAGCTCTGAACATGAATGAATCTGATTATCGCGCGTTGTGTCGCGACAACACGCTCGCGCCGTCCACTGGCGTCACCAACATCGACGCAAACTGCTTGCTCGCTGACGTCGTCGACTCCGAGGTGTTGTCCAGAAGGTACTTGTCATTGAAGTATAATTGTAAGCACTAAAGTACCAGAACAGGCATCGCGAACAAAATTTGTCGCGCGGAAAGTTCTATTTTTAAAACCGAGCCTCCGTTCTTTTCAAAATCGACTGAGTCCACTGAAAACTGTTGCCAATTGGCTACAGTTCACTGCGCAAACATCAGGTTCGCGGTGTCGGTTCTATGCGCTCGTAATAATACTTAGTTCAATGATGCTTGTTTCATTTTTTATGGAAATAGCCATGGACCTAAATAATATAGACACGCTGTTCAGTACTTACATTTTGTTCACCTGTGTTGACCCCAACTGGGGCCAACTCAAGTTTAGTCGGCTGCGAGCAAGCTACACAAGTAAATGTCACGTTAGAAAAACTCCGACTGTTCAAAAACACTTAATAACGTATTATTGTTTATTGAGCACAGTTAAAACGTTCTCATTATTTACGTTTGAACTTTATTTCACTTTATTTAATCATAATTGGTAAGTAACTAGGGTGCATTGGGGTAATTCCAAAAATTGGTATATTCCGATAATTCAAAATATCTACCAATCGTTAGCAGTATTTTCTTATTGGCAACGTTGGTCTAGTCGCTGTCCTGTCGATTGTCCTGCCAGCCGTGGTTGGTTGTTGCCGTGAGCTAGTAGTCAACAACACAGTGTCAGGTTTCCTCGAACAAGTGTTTTCCGCGCTATTTTGGGGTAATTCCGAAAAAAAGAATGTAGCAAAAGATAAGATTACTAATATCATTAACAAAATTGATGATATTTTGTGTGAGGGGTAATTATGACTGAAAAAGAAATTTAAACCTTTCGGTCAAAGTGCAGAAAGAGCATAGAGAGAATAGTTTCGGATTTACCCAGTGTAGTTCGTAATATCCCCTACACCCAAAATGTCTTTTAAAGATAATCTTTGCGCTTCAGAATTTTAATTTATAAAATCCAATAAGGTGTTTTAGTTTTTAATAAATATTAATAATAAATCGTTTTATTAAGTCAATAGAGATAAAATAATTATGGGACCTAATATAAAACAACTTTGAATAATCAACCTAAACATAAACCTCTGCTCATCTCATATAATTTTATATTGGAAATACCCCAATGCACTCTATATTTTTATTTACAGTCTTAAAAATTATTTAGTGTCAAATATTTAATACCGACATCTTGAACCAAACTTGACAGAACGAACACAGAGTACTTAATCACTACGGAACAGGGTTGCCAGACGTCGCGGAGTGAGAGATCGTACGGTGGGTAAATAAAAGTCGTATTTCCTAAGATGGCTCCAGAAAAAAAATAGTACGATTCATTTAATGTAGGTACTAAAACTTTAATTAGTTTTAGATGGCGGTCTACAAAACGAAATTGAAAGAAAAGTAATAAGTAAAACTATAAATTAAAATAAAATCTTCTTAACTTTATATATATAAATTACGTGTCACGTTGTTTGTCCGCGATAGACTCCTTAACTACTTAACCGATTTTAATCAAAGGGCTTCCAACATTTTTGTATGGAACCTGGCATACCTACAAGTCCGCCATTTTGAAAAAACCTCGATTCGGCGGCCAGTGATGAAACATGTGTCAATCGATAGAGTAAATGATTACGATCAAAAAGTATACAGTGATGAAATGTCGTAAGTGGTATACTTTCTGAGATATTTGAGTTCAAACCCGTAGAAAAATAAAGTAAAAAACTTTGTTTCGGCGGATATTGATAAAATATGTGTCAATCGATAGAATAAGTGATTACGATCAAAAAGTATTAAGTGATACAATGTCGTAAGTTATATACTTTCTGAGATATTTGATTTCAAAACCGTAGGAAAATAAAGTAAAAAAACTTCGATATACCTATCTTCAGCTTACGTAAGTATGACCACATTTCCCAGTTTGATTCCTAACTTAAATGGCTACCAATTCGACACAGGTGAAACTTCAGAATTCTCTCAACATTTTATGCTATTTTGAATAATGTGTCTTCTCCTGTTTATTTAAAGGAAACCCATAGCACTGCTTATTTCGGGAATTCCTTTGCAATACTGATCTGGAACTACTTGCTTGTAGACATCAAAAGACTACCAAAAGTTCCTTCAAGAATCACGTCCGGCAGCACTACCTGAAGCAATTAGAATGTCCTCGCCCGTGGTCTTCAACCACATGTTATATACGTAGTTATAAATATTTATGTACTTAATATATAATATAATATGTACTATATATGTAAATATGAATAAATATGTATTTATTTAGTTTTGTTAATGATATTGTGATATTTTATATGTATATAGTTATAGTGTTGATCCACTAATAAATAAAAAAGACAATTACCAATGTTTTATTTTTCTACGGGTTTGAACTCAAATATGTATCTCAGAAAGTATATCACTTACGACATTTTATCACTGAATACTTTTTGATCGTAATCACTTAGTCTATCGATTGACACATGTTTTATCAATATCCGCCGAAACAAAGTTTTTTACTTCATTTTTCTACGGGTTTGAACTCAAATATCTCAGAAAGTATACCACTTACGACATTTCATCACTGAATACTTTTTGATCATAATCATTTATTCTATCGATTGACATATTTTACATCACTGGCCGCCGAATCGAGGTTTTTTCAAAATTGCGGACTTGTAGGTATGCCAACTAGGTTCATTGCCCTTTGCACACCGTGTGCAGTTTGATCCAACTTGAAAGATAGGATAGCTTACATCTCAATGTATAGTCGCAATATTATTTTATTGCAATTTTTTTTTTGATAGAACGAAGTCTGTCCGGGCAGCTAGTTATAATATAAATTTACATAATAACATACAAAATTATAAATGTAGAAATATCGGGACATAGGTAATTATAATGTGCGCCATCTATTGATAAATCTATGAACCTATAATAATTATATCATGAACCTATTATACTCGTACATAATTTTCTAACAATGCATACAAATACATATTTAAATTATTAATGTTTACTTACGATGTTAAAAAAATATATAGTAGTCACTCCGAGATGAACTGGAAATAGGCATAAATCGTATGATTGTCGCCATGGATATAATTATAACTTTTAACTGGATACATAACTTCGAGGTACTTGAAGACAGATGACGTCACAACGGAATGACTATTTGACCAATCGCAGACCGGATTGAGATTATCCTTCATAATTGTGGGGTGTTATGTCCTATTTTCCTAATGTTTTCTAATAATTTTTCTGGTGGTAAAAAAATATATTATTGTATTAACACATTTTATTATAATTTCTTCAAAAATGTCCTTACGTCATGAAAACGGATGTTGAAGGTGATAATGAAATGAAACAATGTAATTTATTACGGTACATTTCTTTTATTTTAAGTGCATAACACTTATAAAAAAAATTAACACAGCTGAATGATATATCCTGGGATTACAGATGCACAATGAATGGATGAACATAATGGTCATTCCGTTATGACGTAATTAATCCTCAGGTACCTCTACAAAGTAATCCAGACAGAGTAATATATCCATGGTATATGTCTAGTTATAGTAATGTATCCATGATCTCTTTCGGAGTAGGGTGTTGGCAACACTGGGCGCATATTGACTCTGTGATTGAGTACTCTGTGGCACGAAAGCGTGACACGAAATTTGTTAACAACAGCGTGTCTATATATTTAAGTCTATGGAAATAGCCGACAAACGAACTGATCCTAACGGTTGTTGTTAACGCCCATGGACATCAGCGACAGCAAATCACTGATACGTTGCGGTCAAGAAAGAGAGAAAAAAAAGAAAGAACTGGCTCTCAAGACCCCAGTCTTTGGCGACAGACTCAAGCAAGAGGGTGGTAGCTATAGGCGGACTCCATAGATAAATAATAGCTCAGTTCAAGTGCTACAAGTCATGCCATGTTACAACCTGCGTCGTCAAAATGCTTTTGTGCGTTTAGCCTTCACGCGAGGGCCGCAGTAGAAACCCGGATATAGTAACTTATTATCGCTTCTTTTAATAACTGTACGGTAATTAATAAGCCGATCAGTGTGTTTAGTGCGAGTTTTACTTGACATAACGAGCTCGCAAAGTAAATACGAGTTTGAAAAACAGGGGCGGCCTTAGCCATTGCGAGGCCCAGGGCGGCAGATCTTTGCGAGGCCCTTGTGCGTTCCGTAAAATTAATGTGTTTAGATTTGATTGGATTTTTTTGTTTAAATTGTGGCCAGCCACAATGACTGACCTGATAGAAAGCGGACAGTGCCGACCAAGCATGGGCGAACGCCACGAGTACCTTATGCCGCGATATTCGACCATATTACTACTGACTGCCTGTACAAATGCTTTTTCAAACCTCGCACGCTCGTGGATTTAGTAATTATTAGATTGCTATGTGTCACTTTTAGCCTGTGTTTGGTTTTTAGAGGTTTCCTGAACTTCATTTTTCACATATTTAAATACGGGCCCACGTATGTCGTATTGAAGTTGTTTTCTTTTGAGATGTTATTAATCGGGCGAATAATAAAAAAAAATGTAGGTAAAAGCATTGAAGTATTATTACTAGCATATAGAACCGACACCCCGAACACAATGTATGTCCCACCCAATGAATTGGCGCCGGTCGGCTTCAATTTTCAAAGGATTGTTCGATTTTGAAAGGAGAAAGGGGGCTCAATTTTGAAAATAGAACCTCCCGGCGGGACTCACATTTTGTTCGAGATGTCTGTTCTATTACATTATACTTCAGTTTAAAATCTTAATGGTTATGTACTTTAATAAAGCGGGGAAATTATGTATTTGCGAAAAAATAACTGGCGATAACGAACATTCATTCATAAACACAACAAAAAAAATCACTGCTGGAACTGCAAAATAAACTCACTTGGAGAGGGTTCCGTACGTTGATTATGTATTTACCATTATTTTTCTATTTTATTTCTTTTTGCCGTTTTTAAGACTATAGACTTTCTATAGGTTTTCCTGTAATATTTAAGTAAAGGACAGTACTCTGTATTTTTTTTCAAAATTCTAGCGTTAGTACATAGTTTCAGAGATAAGGGGGGCAATAGTCAGTTTTGGCTTTAATTTTAGTTCTTTCCTGAATAATTTTAGAACTATCCGTTGTAGAACTATAACAAAAATATACTTGAGATCCTTACAACAAGCCCTTTCATTTGACATACAACACGATACGGTTTGCAAAACAGTTTTTGTTTAAATTTTATTCCGTAATTTTTTTTTTTTCAAAATTCAGTTATTTAAATTTACACCTTCGTCTTTGGGTCACAAAAAAGTATATGAGTACCAAATACCAAATTTCAACTCATTTGGGCCAGTAGTTTCGGAGTAAAATGACTGTGAACGGCGGCCCAGACGCACGAGTGATCCTATAAGGGTTCCATTTTTAGGGTTCCGTAGCCAAATGGCAAAAAACGGAACCCTTATAGATTCGTCATGTCTGTCTGTCTGTCCGTCCGTATGTCACAGCCACTTTTTTCCGAAAGTATAAGAACTATACTGTTGAAACTTGGTAAATAGATGTATTCTGTGAACTGCATTAAGATTTTTACATAAAAATAGAAAAAAAAAACAATAAATTTTGGGGGCTCCCCATACTTAGAACTGAAACTCAAAATTCTTTTTTTCATCAAACCGATACGTGTGGATCTATGGATCTATGGATAGGTCTTCAAAAATGATATTAAGGTTCCTAATATCATTTTTTTCTAAACTGAATATTTTGCGCGAGAGACACTTCCAAAGTGGTAAAATGTGTGTCCCCCCCCCCCTGTAACTTCTAAAATAACAGAATGATAAAACTAAAAAAAATATATGATGTACTTTACCATGCAAACTTTCACTTAAAATTGGTTTGAACTCGATCTAGTAAGTAGTTTTTTTTTTAATACGTCATAAATCATAAACCGCAATTTACCTCGATCAAAGTTACAACGAACTACAAGAACTTTTATATTATGTTACTTGCTGCTACGGAACCCTTCATGGGCGAGTCCGACTCGCACTTGGCCGCTTTTTTCGTTTTTTCGTACGGAACTCTAAAAATACTGTAAACAAACATATTGAATTTAAAAAGGGGACTTGGGGAGTGAAGCCCAATAGTATAATAAGAAGGCTAAAGCTACGACATAGTACATATTGTAACGAAGGTTTCGATTTTATTTTATAGTTTTAAACAGTCAAATAACCAAAAGTTTATGTATTTTTATTGTTATTTCACTGTATATTATGGTATTCCGTTCTCAAAGTTATACAATCATATATTTTTTGTTTTGCTATGTAATTTTTTTTTTTAACTCGGGTGATGGCGCGAGGCCCATGCAAGCGCGAGGCCCCGGGCGGTTGCCCTGTTCGCCACCCCCTAAGGCCGCCACTGTTGAAAAAATTTGTATAGGACCGAAGCAGAGCCATCTAGCGGCAGTGAAAGGGAAAGCTTCGGTTCCATACAAATTTTAGCCAACTCGCATTTACTTTGCGAGCCCGTTATGTCAAGTAAAACTCGCACTGAGCACACTATACCCAATGATATTATAAAAATAGAGGTAGATATGTTACTAGCGCGCCCAAGATGAAGAGCGTAACTTGGGCTAATTAGCCCAACTGCTGGCAGTCGCTCTGTCAATACTCTGTCGATACGCACGCTTTTATTGTTGCCAGAAATCCTTGAGATTTGACATACAGCGTTAAAATGCCCTCGTGTATTATGCGTAATTGCACTAATTACACAAGTAAAAGAATTAAAATTCATGGAGTAACATACCACACGTCAGTTATCATGATTTATTACATTTTATATAATTTCAATATTTCTCTAACAAAATAAATATGGCGGCATGACAACGCCGGCCGAACATAGCTGCCGTCCTAACGAAGAGTGCAATAAGTCCAGGTTTTGGGCAAATTAACTTTAGACCATATCCGTAACTACATAAGGTCTTAAATCAATTTGCCCAAAAACTGGACTTATTGCACTCTTCGTTAGGACGGCAGATAGGGCGGACATAGATTAACATATACAGAAGTGACGATATATCGATGCTGTCCCCATTTGTATGTTTATTGTTAAGTACAGAGATAATTTTCTCACGAGTACCTATTGTAATAAAGCCGTACCGTATTAGTATCGAGTATTGTATAGAGCCTAACATAAAGAAATTCATGAATAATCTATACTAATATATAAAGAGAAAAGATTTGATTTTTTGTTTGCATTGAATAGGCTCCGAAACAACTGAACCGATTTGAAAAATTATTTCACTGTTGGGAAGCTACACTATTCCCGAGTATCATAGGCTATATTATATTTTCAAAAAAATTAGGGATTCTTAATAAAACTCCAATAATGTAACCCAAGGTGTAAAAAAATAAGAAAACCGAAGCAAAGCGAGGGCGGTTACTCGTATAATATAAATTAAAAAGTATATAATACTTAAAACTATTTTGTATCCGTCGATAAGCAAATAGAAAAATTTAACCCTTATTGTAAAAATATTCGTATAAAATATATATAATATAGTAACCCTTAGTGTAAATATATATTAGATGTGAAGTATGTATTGATGAGTTGTTTACATGCAATAAATTGTGGTTTCATAAATTAATCGTATTCGTATTGAGTACGTCTTTCACCATACGCGATTAAGGTTCAACCACAATAAAGGAATCAGAATAAATAAAATGCTATGTAATAAGTTAATGAATAACACGCCATACCTACTGCTTAGGCTGACATATACATGAAAAAGGTCGTGGTCCCTATAAGTTAGCGTATTTACTTTATTCGTAAATGTGTCACCATATTTAATATTTCATCACCGAAATCCCAAAATATTGCATAAAAAAGTTTTGAAATTACAACTTCCTTCCTTAAGTTTATTTTTAGGTACTTTCAATCTACTGACTGTACTGAATTTGTTAGTCTTTGCCGAAGCCAACCAATCAAATCATCTGCACGATAACACAATATAAGAATCTAACAGTAACGTAACTCGGGCCGATTCTCGAAAAACTTGCCTACGCGTCGCCGCGCGCTAGGGCTGTCCGCCGACAGTATTTTAATTTTATCAAACGACTTGAGTTTCTTAGTAGTTTTGTATTTAAAAATGTTATATTTTCTATTTTAATAAATGCAATTCATTGTAAATAAAAAGGAAGTGTTCCATAAAAGTATATGTTGTGTTTTTATTAGTACTGTGAAGGTTCGTAAGCCTTCAGTATTGTATTAGAGACAGAGACTCTTAGGGCAGGGTAAGGTTCTTCGGTGGACTTATGAAAAATAAACAATTTAGGTACCTACTTATTGCAATACGTACTTGTTTTTATTTATTTTTTATTTATCCTACATGCACTGATCTCCTTCGGCAGGACCGAAGACCTTGAATACAATAATTTGATTTCTTATTAATAATTACAATACAATAATAAAGTTAATATTAATCAATAACGCAATAATTATACAATACCTACTACCTAAGTTACTTACCTACAATAATTATATATACCTACCTACAAGTACGTATTATATATTATTATATATTATATTATATTATATAGTATTATATATACTATATAATACGTACTTGTAGGTAGGTATAAAAATAGTGTCTTACCTTTCGGAGTCTCCAGGTAACGTAAACAATGATATTCCTGGGTGACTTAATGTCGAATTAAAGCACCCAAAACAACACAATAATGTCTACTATTTCTGTTGCCTTTTTCTACTGCCATCTTAAGTTAAATTTTTATAAATCCACAGCCGCACACGACCATACAGCTCAACCAGAGTAAAAAATTAAAAAAGTTTGTTATTTGTACCGACCGGACCGTGGTACAAGCTCCGCTCGTTCGCCTGTCGGCAATCGCCACGCAGCGGCCGCTGTTGCCTACATATCGCACGCGTATTCGGATGTGCGTAGGTATAATGCGCGTTTCGGCCGTTTGTATGAAGAGCGACTACTGTTAGATTCCTATATTGTGACGATAATCTCCACAATATTGTGGAAATGGGCAGAGTTGCCTACTCTAAATTTTTTTCGATATCTTCACAGTTTTTAGTTTAGACCACCAAAATGAAATCTAGTTTAAACTGAAAATCAAGAGGATGTGCAGATTGAAAACAAGTCAGTTTTAGTAGAAATTGTTAAGATTTAAAGTTGATTTACGAATATAAGTATAATTTTCTTAACGTAATATTAAGTTGTTTTGCACAATTTTATTTGTTGGCAACACTGGTCAACGTTTGGCTACGCGAACGACAAAAACTAGCTGTCTTTTTCACTATTATAGTTTTAGTAAAGCTATCCCTTTTACATAATTTACCAATGTAGTGATTGCCTGATTGGTGTAGGGAAACAAAAGATAAACGTGTGTGTGTTTCGGAACAAATTTTTCGGTTGATTTGTAAGGGCATAACGTATCTATACTAAAACATCATTGACTATACCTGGAGCTATCTCACGCTTTGATAATGCTGTATTAATTAAGGGCCGGTTTCCACCAAAGTGGAGAAGATTACGACGTGTTAAACAACCAATCACATATCGTTGGGGTTTGCTCGTCGGTTGTGAAAATAATGATATTTGATTGGTTGTCTACACACATCTCCACTTTTCTTCGTGGCAGTGGATACTGGCGGTAACGGTTTTTATGTACCAGAAAATGTCTCATACACTCCATAACTGTACGAACTGGTCCTAAAACTAACACCTTTTTCAGAAACGACCCAATCGTAAACAGCTTGAAAACGCTCCTGGAAACGCTCGACGAATACTTCGGCTACACCGCTCCCGCCGGCTCCCAGCTCATCAACTTGGAGTTGTACTCTTCGTTCGAGTCAGTCAACGACTTACTCTTCAAGAACACGGCTATAGGAATATCAGAACCAACTCTTGAAACCGCGAACGGACCTGCCAGGAACTATATAGAGCTGTTCGAACACCTACAGACCTGTACGAGCGCGGCGCCCTCTGGCGGCTTGAGTGCGCGTAACATCTACTCCATATTCACAATGTTCATGATGATTTTGACGAGTCGTCTAGTTATCTGGTAAAAAGTTACGCACATAGCAATGCGCCGCAGAAAATTGTATTGCAAATATGACATGTAGGGATTCTTCGAACTGTCAAGTAGTTAGAGATACAATTTTAGAAACCGTGAACAAAAAGTAGGGACTTATTGTATTTTATATCAACAGTATTAAATTTACACAGTTACAAGTTTAAATAACAATTTCAAGAAGTTTTTGAAACGTAAAATATAAAAGCAATAAATTATTTAGTACAATGTATTCTTTTAATAAATTTATTGATTTCTAGATTAACGAATTATTTTGATATTCTCAAAATTTAAAAGTTCTCACTTTCGGGGACTCTACAGTAGTTAGTACAAGTATTTTTTTCATTTTTTATGAATTCATAATAAAAACCATGACAACGACGTTGTATATTTTTGTAACATCAATGCTTTGCGGTGCGGCCTATCCAATGTGCGCTAAGCTTTATCTGTAAACTAGGTCCTTATTATAAGTAAGTTTTTTTTAAATAAATTAAGTATATTTGTGCAGTTTTCATCAGTGTAAACTATTGGTTTGATCGTGACGAAGCCAGAGACACGTTTGTACTTTTGTATATTATTATAATTGTGTTAGTGAGAACAACCATTAAACATCATAAATCAACAATAAAATGTAAATTTTATTAATTTGTAATTTGAAATTTTGTTACTAATTTAATTAAACCAGTGATAATGGCAATGGTTATTTGCTGTGAACCTCTACAATCATGTGTTAAATGACAAAATACCACACTACTGTAAAACAAAATTAAATTGCATCAATACAGGAACTTGTTTGAGTTTTGTGAATAATAAAAAAAAATCTAAATACCAAGTGTTTAAATTCTCCTTTTCATTAAAAAAATATTCAACGGACGTGACATTAAACTATGCGGTTCCCGCCAATATTGACACTTATCCGTTACCATTATTTTTCTTACACTATTTGTCATTTTAGTCCCGTCGAATTATAAATTCGACAATAGTGGGTATAACTGGAATAGGGTAGGTTTGCACACTCGACTCAACCAGACGGATATAGCCTCTTACAGTTAAATTCCTTTTACGTTTTCAGCTTAAATAATAAAAAGTTTACTTATTTATAATATTTTATTGGCTAAAAAATTTACAAGTATGTAAGATCATTAATTACGAATAAGTATGCTACAACCAGCGCCATCTATATTATATTAATTTAAAGATTAATTATTTAACCATTGTCTAAATTAAATAGGAGAGTCATACCTTATTTACACAAGAGAACATTTCAAAACCGCCAAGGACAGCCATGATAAAATAATATAATCTAATACAAAAATAATAATTTAATATAAGTAAACTATTTATTTAAGTAAACAACTCATTACCTTGAAATATGAAAAAAAGCTAACATAAAAAGTTAATAATTATGCCTCTTTTTGCACATAAGTCTCTTTAAGACAATTTTATTTTTTATTCCAAAAATTCTGAAATAACGGACCTAAAAAAAAGACGAACGTAATCCCAAGAACAAATTCAGTGAAGCACCCATAGTAAAACAACTCTCTAGTCGTACAAGTACATACATCCACACATTAGACACTTCACTGCTTCAATCGCGAATCAACAATTACGCACACATGGTAAGCGAGCGGCCATTGCTATGCTTTACTCTCGATTAGACAAGGTCATGTCCGTCTTTTTTTTAGGTCCGTGTTTGAAATAAATACAATTTAAACCATTTATAAATTCCGATACATACAGGTTATCTAAACATTCTTGTGTAAATAAGTATTTTTAAGTAGAAGTTCCTACGGCAGCTTACGAAGGCAACGCATAAACTCAACGCTCAATAAAATTGTATGAAGGAAGTTTATGCGTTGCAATCGTACACACCACGGAAAGACATAGTCGATTTATTCCATAGACCACATATGGAGTAGGATAAATAATGCAAGCCATCCAACTCTCTATATTCATCTTTAACCACAGTAGCAGTAGCGTAGCGTGGGGGGGGGGGACATGGCCCTAGGCGGCACATGAAGAGAGGGCGGCAAGCGACGCGATTTTTAAATAAAAAAATATGTATTAAAATTAATTATTTTATATTTTTTAATATAAATTGTGTTCTGAAAAAACAAGAAAAGTACATTTTTAATTAATAAAAAAATATTTTAAATAATATGGGGGCGGCAAAGTTCATTGGGGGGGCAGCAAATTTTCGGTCGGCCCCGGGCGGCGGGAGCCCACGCTACGCCACTGCACAGTAGGGCAAACCGTGATGTTATTACAATATCGAACGGTTTCATTATTCTATCTACCCATAATCCCCAAGTCAGTTATCTAACAACTGTCAAAATCATTACATTATAGTGTTAACTGTTATTACTTTACCTACTAACTTATCCAGAGATTATGTATAGACAGATTTGTAATGACCGTACAATATTTTCTATTCCATATCTGTGCCACAGACCATTAATTGAACTACACTATGCTGTATAGAATAAAGTAAAGAGCGTCCACACCTTGATACTTCAGAGACTGAGCTAAATGAATTCAAGACCAAAGCACAGAATAATTACACACAGAAGGATAAATACATACAAGCGTGCTCAAGATTTGGTTTGAGTTGAAATACTGATATACATCACATCGTATGTAAAAGTGAAATTAGTAATATCAGAGATAGAGTTCTTGAGCCAAGATCAGTTTATTATTACGGGCCATACGCACCGTTCACAAACATGAAAAATAAGTGATTCGCTCAGTATTGAGCCTCTAGAAAAAAGTGTTAGTATTCCCGCCAAACGCTACCTTCAAAAGTGCGGGAAAATATACACCTATTAGTGTCAATTCCATACATTTCGAAGGTAGCGTTCGGCGGGAACGCTAACAGAAAGACTTTTGTTTAGAGGTACTTATACGATTCAGTCCCATTTTTCGCGTCCGTGAAAGATGCCTATGTGTGCATTGCTCGTGCGCACTTGTACAGATTTATACTTCTGTTATCTCTATTTTGTGCCATAAGTGCGAAAGGCCCTTAACAAATAACGATGATCACATTACATTATTGGCTATAGCTAGGTTTATATTTTGTAATAATCACTATAATATAAAACTCCAATGAAAATAGCCATTCGAATTCAGGCACAAATGATAGTTATTGCTGATCGAAATCAAATCTACAAAGTAATTGGTACTTATTGTTCACAATTCAAAATATAGATGGCATTTTTATACATTTAGACCACACATCAGTGTCTGCGATAATTAGTACCGAACTCCCTATAGCCTAACAAAAGCCACTAAGCGTAATCTAATAATTTAATTGCTTTACAATAACAGACAACTTAAATATAAACAAGCTTAACATAACAAATACATACAAAATTCAACCTTACGCCTAACAGTGTAACTATACAATTACATCAGTTCTGTAGGATAGCGCCATCTTTTGTCCAAAACCAAAAACATTAATGGCCGTTTCTGTCGTTGCTCAGAAGATGGCGTTAAGTTAATAAAGGCTTGTATTTAGAAGTAAATAAAAGGCTTGTATTTTGGACTTTATTGCGTACGAACTTAAGCCAGTTTTACTTTAACATATTTATTAACTTCTATCCAGAAGCTAGCCCTCGTACATTTCACGTGGCGATCATTTAGCTCAGTTTCATGCTGTTCATCATATCTGGCAATCCATCAATAGCAGATAAGTTAAATTAATGATCTGCACATTTAAATACTCAAACGGCTGACAGCCACAAAGTTTTTGTCCATTCTTATATCTCGGGTTAAGATATTGTTTTTAGGATCCCTTTTTAATTTATTTTATCTGGGATTAATAACCGAGCTGTTAATAAAATGACACCGAGGTTTTTACACATCATAATTTATATTAACACTATATCAATTATCACTTATCAACATTCAAGTCAAAACATCCCTGCAAACCCCTCTATGTCCACATTGTACACCATATTCTGTGAACCCTCGACACATCAAATACCTGGAATATGGGCCTTTCCCACACCGCCTCAAAATGTTACTCATAACATGGATACGTCATAATATATTACTACACACGAGAATAGTCCCTTCACGCTTTTTTTTTTAGTTTTGATGTACTAAACCACGAAATTAACCGCTTAAATATTCATTGGTTTTATTTTAAGGTTTCAGTTTACGATATTGTAGGTTATAGCCTTTTATGGTCCCATGTAAAATGAAGTCACTAAAGCCTACCTACGGTCGCATGTATCCAGAATCATATAAGGGGCCATCCATAAATTAACCCCGAACGATCGAACCCGCTCCCCCCTAAAGTGTGACGTAATTTATGGATGGCCCCTAACCAATGTTATAATAGCTTGTTCATCCTGATCAATAATACCAGTCAAAATGTGTCATGTAACCTATTACGAGCCATGGTTACGTAAATCTAGCTGACAAACTACTGTCATCCCGAAGAGATCCGTATTATCGCACGATAACATCGTGCCTAAATGTAAACCCTGAATATTCGCAGATTTATCTGAGCACTTCTCATTTAGTTTGCCATTGTGCCTACTCATGTGAACCCTAAATATCCGCAGATTATCTGGGCCCTTCTCAATTACACTACGACTTATGTGAATTGAAGGTGGGCGCTGTAGGGCGCATTGGACTAATCATTGGACACAATTCGAGACAGATTAATGGCCACAATGTACTTATGAATGAGTTTTAAACATGGCGGCATTAGTTTCAATTTTCGCCACTTCACAGATAAATTGGTGGCTCTGTAGTCAGATGTCATTGTGGCTAGTCATGTGAACCCTGAATATCCGTGGATTGCCTGGGCCCTTCCCACTCGATATCTGTGGTCAGTGATGTAATGTATGGTGTGGGGTGAGTACGGCGCCGCCGGCGGGCAACACTGACGTTATGACGGGCGCAGAGCCGGCCACGCCCCCAACCCCGCCCACTCCGAATATCACCTGGAGATAAAAGGGTTTTTGTAACTGCTGCGGTGACAAGACACTTCTGTTACTACTGAAATATTATATTAAGGATCTTTGTGTAGATATGAACCGGTATTCAAAAGAACGTTTATTTAAATACACAAAAAATAAATATCTTAACCATAACCATAAAAATAATGCAGTAAATAAGAAGTAAATTATAATACGAAGATATTATATAAAAAGAATTATAATGTTATGGTTTTGGTAGAATTAGTAATATATAGATATAGATATTATTAGGTTATAATGTTTCCGTATAATTCTACCATGTAAAAGTGTCATAATTACGATAGTTTACAAATTCAATTAATTATTAAAGTAAGAAAGGAACCGCATCTCAAATCACTTATTGTATTTCAGTCATATTTCAAAATTATGCTTTTGTCATAATAACCAAAGAGAATATACCTGTGACACTGGAGTGGCCGTCTGCCCCGGTGTGGCTAGCACATACTGTTGCTGTCTCACTCCGCCCACCTAAAGGGAAGAGGGAGAGAAAGAGAAAAAAAAAATACATCATGAAATATACTAATAAAGCTAATGAAAAATAATAAAAAGTCTATTTCTCCACTGTCTGTTGACAAAATTCAGTTCTGGTGATCTATGAGGAACTGAGGAAACTCTTGAATATTATATGTATGTACAACATATATTATCATGTCATGCCAATATAAATTTTTTGAAAATGAATATTAATTCGTCTTCAAAGGGTACAAATCTAAAATTCTTTCAGAAAACTTAGGGATACGAAAAGCCGAGGCAAAAAGAGGGTCATATAGTACTTGCAAGTTATCTCTACCTTTTTTTATACAAATAGCCGCAAACGAGCTGACGATCCATCTGATGGTAAGTGGCTATCGTCGGCCATGAACATCAGCGACACCAAAGGCATCACCGATGCGTTGCCGGCCAAGAAAGAAGAAAAATAAAGAAAGAACTGGCTCTCAAGCCCCCAGCCGGAACACGACGAGTCGTTTGTCAGCTGACTCATGCTCAAGGGTGGTAGCTATCCAGACAACCCCATAGAGAAGTAATAATAGTAATAATTGTATTAATTAACAATTAAAATCAATATTACCAATATACCTGTATCAATATTACCTGGTGTATCTGTTGTGTCTGCTGCAGCGTCTGCCGCTGCTGACCGTCCTCCACCACCACTTGGTCCATGAACACGCTCGGCGCTTCTGGGGACAAGCAATTCACAACACTTAAAAAAAAAGATTTTATTTGGCCTACATTTTCGTAGGGAAATAACTGCTCCACATCCTTAGAAAAAAAAAAAGAAATTTAGCAAAATTGGGATTTTTGTAAAAAACGTGAGAAAAATAAATTAATGTTAATGATTCGTTAAAGAGGTACCAATTTTAAACAATTTTATTGTTATTATTACAAAATATTATAAAATTATAAAATGCACGCACGCACAAACACACGATAGTTCACACGCACAATCACGCACGTGAGAGATATTGTATATTTATAATGTAGGTATATGTAAAAATTGCTCAATAAATAGAAAATATGAAATTTAGATTTTTATAAAAAGGAAATTTAGGTATCCATTAATGATAACGTTGCAATATTTTAACAACTTGTATTATTTATATTCGTCGTAACAGGAAACACTGTAATAACAGATTATAGGAAATGTGGTAATAAGATACACATAATATTATTATTGTACGATTTAGTAATATAAGATATACGTAAAATCAAAATAAGGTATTTGAAAATTTATAATAATGTTAAATGTTAACTACTTGATATTTTTTTTTATAAATTGGTCTTTATTTGCAACAGGAAGTAAAATTGTTTGCTGGAAGAAATATTTTAAATATAAAATACCATGAATTTTGATAGATTTGAAATAGTTTAAATCAGTTATAAATTGTATTTGTTTATTACGATTTTTATACAACATTACAAGTTATTTTTGTCTATGAATATCAGGCGATATCAGGTGATGTGTTGTGGGGGTAGTTAGTTGGGTTGATAAAAGGCAAGTGTTTGAAATGGTCGGGTCCCAATTCAGTGCCAATTACGGAACAGAGCAGCCATCTGCAGAAGTTAAGTACTTTCGATATTTTTATATTGTTACTCTGCCAGTCTATTTAATTATTGTTTTCTTTTATATTCGTAGTAGCATTTTAATTAAAACGATGGTATTATCATAACGTTGTAAGGTTAAACTTGGACTCTGCTACCAGCTCTAAATTCAATAATGTCATAATGTTTGTTCCATTTTATAATGTGTAATATTGATACAAATATGAAATGTGAAATGATATAATATTAATGCGGTAATTCTGTGCTGTTATTGAGTTTCTTTCCTTAGTTCTTCTCAATAACTAAAGCACGTTGCGAACTAAGGGCTTCAATAAATTAATTGCCGCAGATATGTGTATTTATTTACCTACCTACATGATAATATGAAAAAGTTAATCACCGTGAAATAAAACGAGTCGTTGTGCTTTTGTGGTATACCTTTATTAATAATAGTATAGGTTACAAACATTTATCGATTCTTGCTTTATAACATGACTTCTAATTTTACATTTCTTAACTTTCCATATCGATCTCTCTTTAAAATCTGACATCAGAAGTGTAGGAATCGGACTCGCGTTTTAAATAATATATGTATCTTAATATGTGTTTATTTTCCAAGTTTCAGAATAGAAGAAAAATTACGGCCTTGGACCAGCGGAAGTGTGACGACGAAATAATATATCCAGTCTTCGACGTAAGGATCTGCTACAACGGAACGGACAACTAGTATCGAAACATCCCAATAAGTGACCCAGGGAATCGCCATGGAACAGCACCGAAGTGATTTCAAGAGCGGTAAGGCCCTTAGAGGGCTTTATATTAATTTTAAGGTTTTTTTTTCCTGTGCACCAAGTAATTTTAATATACAATAAGAAAGCGGAATTCTCTCTGACCAGGTATCGCGAGAAAACCTATGAATTATTTAATTTAGAATAGATTTAACCGGGTTTGAATTGAAGACAAACTTTCAAATTTTTTACGTAGGTACAGTAGGTAGATATACAGGTTTCAAACAATAGAATATACATAACATTGATGAAAATTTAAATGAAAATTACAAATAGCACAAAGTAGGTAGGTATACAAATTAAATCTTTATTCGGTTGTGATTGTGACTATCTCATTGTTTACTGTTTACAAGGAAATTAATCTTCGAACATAAATAGTACCTATCCATACATAATTTTTATATTTGCTTATAATTTATATACCTACCTCATATAAACACTACGTAAATTTCTACAAATTCAACAAGGAAACAAGAGCCCTATTCTTTTTCGACACAATATATCAGATGTGTAAACTTTTAGAATACTCACAACGAATACTCACTCGGAAGTTTTTATTTAGGTAGGTATGTTATTTATTTAGCATTCGATTACGTCTAAAAATTAACTTTTTTTTCCATGGTTCGTAGGTTGAATCAGTATGTAGGTATCTAACATTTAACTAAAAACAAAACTGCTTTAAGTGTTAGTGTATTGTCCTGAGGGTTTAATTTTTTTTATTTATTTAATTTTCATGTAGGTAAGTTATGGTCTTCTTATAATTATATTAATAGGTACATAATTGTTTCATAGCGGTGTCCGCAGATTGAATTTTGAGAAATCATTTTCCTAAATATAAATTTAGGGTTTCAGAATGCAAAGGCAAAAGCCATAAGAGCTAAAATTGTTATTAAGACAAATATTGAATTTATTACGAATTAAAAACATATTATTGTTAAAAGAAATATTTATACTTTAGTACACCTACGATTTCTAAGTACCTTTTAACCTTTTTACATAATGTGATATTACAAAACAATAATAAAACCTTATCTATAGGTATATGTTTCTATCGCAGATTTTTAATAAAATATTAAATGAAGCTACCCTTTAATTATTATTCTGAAGTTAAATAATTTTGAAGTTAATTTTTGTACAGAGTTAGCTAAAATTAATAGCAATAAAACTGTTAGAAAACTTATAAAATACTAGTAGATACCCGGCGTGTGCTACTACGCTCAGGATTTTTGTATAGGAAAAGTTGAAATTCTAAAATGTGCCTAATGCTTTGTTTTAGTGGTCTCAAACAATCTTCGCATTATTGTCTTTTAAATAGGACCAGTTTGGGTCATATCGGCCGGATGGTTTCAGAGTCTATAAACAACATCCGTACAAACAATTTTTTGTTTTATAGATTTATTTGAAATCAGGTTCTAGGTAGTGCTGAGTAAGATAAAAGTTTATCTTAAAAGCTAATTAATTTTGTATTATTTCGTTCCACTTCATACATGGGGCATGGTTGATATTGAATAGGAACATAGAACTGGTTCAAATGTTTTCGGGTATCATCCTTGGAGTTGGATAGTACCTACACCTACTTACATTTAGAGAAACAAGTATAAATATACGACAATATTTTGTAATATAATACGAATATACACTGTAGACTGATGACAATTTTGTTATTTATTTGAAAATTAATTAAAGCGATTAAGATAGATAATTGAATCATGTAAATTGATAGGATAAATAACATTAGGAATAATATTTAATGTTCTAATAATTAGATTATGCATAACTGACAGACATAATTACACAAATAAAAAAGTATGTAATCCAAAAGGAAGACGTAGTTTGCTATGGAATAAACATGAAATATTTGTAAAACCCTTAAAAATACGAATTATGATTTCGGTAGGTATATTATGTTCTACATTCTAAGTAAAATTACTTAACGCTTGGTTTGTTTGGCTAATCAATAAGTTAATCGGATTTAATTAGGTACGTTTAAACTTCAAAATTATATTTATTTTTGTGCCTAAAAACACTAATCGTAATTTCTGGTATTCGCTAGTTCGCTTACGTTGTAGTACCAACACTTAAATACAATATTTACGGCCCAACTCGGAAAGGTTCGTTGATTTAGTCGTAAGGAGTCCATAAGTAATTGACATTAAATATGTAAAGTATCGGTTCATCCCAGTCATATTGTCTACTTTCAATGACCCTAGTGCGGTAGTGTAATAAACGTCAAATAACCTTATCGATAGTTAATCATAATTATCATGGAGGTTTTGTGTAGCCACATGTAAAATACGTTGATAGTAAATAAAATTTAATATTTATTTTTAATACTTTTAGAACTAGAATTCATAACAATATAATAACAAGAAATTCGTTTAATGTTTCTCCTTACTTAAAAGTATTGCAAAGTACTTTTTTTTTTCTCTTTAAATTTATTTATTTTTATTGTTCACGAGTAACCGCCCTCGCTTTGCTTTGGTTTTCTTATTTTTTTTTACACCTTGGGTTACATTATTGGACTTTTATTAAGGATCCCTAATTTTTTTTTAAAATATAATATAGCCTATGTTACTCGGGGATAGTGTAGCTTCCTAACAGTGAAAGATTTTTTCAAATCGGTTCAGTAGTTTCGGAGCCTATTCAATGCAAACAAAAAATCAAATCTTTCCTCTTTATATATTAGTATAGATTAGAACGGAACATACCACTTACAATAATTAACACAATATCATGTCATATCATTATTATACATATAATTTACCACAAATTCAAAATAAACAGTCAAAATAATAAAATAAGATACCAATTAAAATAAATTAAAGAGGTTACGCCATTTTATTTATGGCAGTAGGTACTGCTAATTATCAATATCAATGATGAGTGGTTGATTTGACTTGACATTCAAAAACATCAATACTAATCAACCATAAAATAATTAAAGGTATTTGTATACTTAACTTTAATTGTCCGTAAACTGACTTTGAGAGTGAATTTTTGTGATTCTGTACTAAGAAACGGGTTAAGTAACCGTTATGTGATTCTGACGTGTTCTTTAAATTGACATTTTTTTTTTGGTGCGATTAAAATAAAATTTCCACAGTAAGTTGATAAGTACTTTGTGAAAATTGCATTGGAATCTGTTCAGACATTTCTCAAATAATCTTGAAGAAATTTTAGCTTCTTACTTTTATTACATTTACGATGATAATATGATATACTTATTATGATTTGCTATAAGAGTTTTAAAAGGTTTTACGATATAAACATTTATATATTACTAACTGAACCAATTTGCAAAAAAAAAAGAGGAATAAGGTAACTTTCAATTTGTGAAAGAATTTTTGGAATCGGTCGAGTAGTTTTTGAGTTTATTCATTACCAACTTACAAAAATACAAATCTTCCCTCTTTATAATAATGTCGTGATTTTTTTTTCTTTTTTTTTTTGTTGTTTAGGTATACACGTAATTTTAGGTTAGTTTTGGGATAATATCCATGAATAACATTTGATACGCAAATCTTATGTAAGATTGTTTCTAACAGTAATAAGTATAATATGTAGTATAGCCTTTGTGATAGTATAGCAAGGAATATGGCTCAATATACATTACATAATATAATTATTAGGATTTATCCACAATATTTATGATGATCTTAGGTACTGGAAACATAGGTACTACTAAGATAATTAGTGAGTTGTATTAAGTAAATTGAAAGATCTAATTCTATTTAACTTAACAATTATTATTTTTTTAGTTTCAAATAAGTTATTAAGTATAAGTCATAAATAAATAAGTAACGATAGCAATTTATAATTGTCTACGGTTATTGCTGGTAGTCATCACATCTTAAATTTTGTACTATTTGTATTGAATCGGATGGCCAAACGGAAACGTATTTAGTATCTTCGATTTTGTTAGTTTAAATTTTGTCAACACAATTTTATTGTGATATGGGCTGAAATGAAATACAATGGATGTTTGAATTTTGTTGTTTGTCTGCGGAAATGAAAGTCTAATTGTCTAAGGATCATTTGAGATGTGATGATTACTGAAGGAACTGCTGATTATGTCTACTGAGAAGTTCTAGTCTGACTCATGTGCAGCAGGTGGGAGGCTGGAACAAATGTTGGAAGGAACTGCTGATAATGTCTACTGAGAAGTTCTAGTCTGACTCATGTGCAGCAGGTGGGAGGCTGGAACAAATGTTGGAAGGAACTGCTGATAATGTCTACTGAGAGGTTCTAGTCTGACTCATGTGCAGCAGGTGGGAGGCTGGAACAAATGTTGAAGGAACTGCTGATAATGTATATTAATTTAAGAAGCCCTAGCCTGACTCATGTGCAGCAGGTGAGAGGCTAGTGGGCCCTTCTGAAATGAAATGAAATGAAATGAAATGAAATGACATGAAATGACATGAAATGAAATGAAATGAAATGAAATGAGATGTGATGAAACGAAATGTGATGAATTGAAATGAAATATGATGAAACGAAATGTGATGAATTGAAACGAAATGTGATGAAATGAAATACATTAATTTGTGTTTATCTAAATGTGAAAAGAAACAGTAATTGTAAAAGTAGTAGAAGCTAAATTGTCTTGGTATTTTTATGTACTTAGTATGTTTAACGATGTAGTATTTTTGGTACTTCGAGAGCGAAGTACAGTCAGTCTGGCCGTGAGAGATATTGTATATTTATAATGTAGGTATATGTAAAAATTGCTCAATAAATAGAAAATATGAAATTTAGATTTTTATAAAAAGGAAATTTAGGTATCCATTAATGATAACGTTGCAATATTTTAACAACTTGTATTATTTATATTCGTCGTAACAGGAAACACTGTAATAACAGATTATAGGAAATGTGGTAATAAGATACACATAATATTATTATTGTACGATTTAGTAATATAAGATATACGTAAAATCAAAATAAGGTATTTGAAAATTTATAATAATGTTAAATGTTAACTACTTGATATTTTTTTTTATAAATTGGTCTTTATTTGCAACAGGAAGTAAAATTGTTTGCTGGAAGAAATATTTTAAATATAAAATACCATGAATTTTGATAGATTTGAAATAGTTTAAATCAGTTATAAATTGTATTTGTTTATTACGATTTTTATACAACATTACAAGTTATTTTTGTCTATGAATATCAGGCGATATCAGGTGATGTGTTGTGGGGGTAGTTAGTTGGGTTGATAAAAGGCAAGTGTTTGAAATGGTCGGGTCCCAATTCAGTGCCAATTACGGAACAGAGCAGCCATCTGCAGAAGTTAAGTACTTTCGATATTTTTATATTGTTACTCTGCCAGTCTATTTAATTATTGTTTTCTTTTATATTCGTAGTAGCATTTTAATTAAAACGATGGTATTATCATAACGTTGTAAGGTTAAACTTGGACTCTGCTACCAGCTCTAAATTCAATAATGTCATAATGTTTGTTCCATTTTATAATGTGTAATATTGATACAAATATGAAATGTGAAATGATATAATATTAATGCGGTAATTCTGTGCTGTTATTGAGTTTCTTTCCTTAGTTCTTCTCAATAACTAAAGCACGTTGCGAACTAAGGGCTTCAATAAATTAATTGCCGCAGATATGTGTATTTATTTACCTACCTACATGATAATATGAAAAAGTTAATCACCGTGAAATAAAACGAGTCGTTGTGCTTTTGTGGTATACCTTTATTAATAATAGTATAGGTTACAAACATTTATCGATTCTTGCTTTATAACATGACTTCTAATTTTACATTTCTTAACTTTCCATATCGATCTCTCTTTAAAATCTGACACACGCATACACGCACATACACGTACAGGTACATACACGTTTACGCACACACCAAAACAAAACACAAAACCTCACGAATAGCGACAACGCGTAATAGAGACGTTAAGTATTTTTTTTATGGTCGTAATAAACTCAGCAGCTCCTTACTATAAAATGTATGTTAAAAGTATCTGCAGGTGGATAAGATATTCTGCTACCACACCAAACGATTGAGGCCTGTAAGGTCCCATCCATAAATTACGTCACACGTTAGGTGGGAGGGAGGGAGTCGATGTAATGTATTAGTGTGACAAGGGGTGGGAGGGGGTCCTAAATTTCGTGACGTCACATTGCAAAATCGAATAATTGGTATGTACAGGTAAATATTAAAAAAAAAAAAACAATTAATGAAAATTAAACTTATTACGGAACTGCTGTTTTAATTTAATAATTTCTAGGTGTAACATTTCATAATACGTGACGTCACACTAGGGGGGGGAGGTCTCACAAAAGTCACAAGGTGTGACAAGGAGGGGGGGGGAGGGGTCATAAAGTCATGAAATTAGTGTGACATAATTTATGGATGATGATACTGAACATATTACGTCATTAGTGACGTGAACTCACCCCCGGTATTGTTCCCTTGCGGCGTGGTCCGCGCAGTCTCACAGCCAAACAAGCAATGTTGAACCGTCCATCGCGGCTCGAATGGAATATGTGTTTTTACCTGAAATACAAAAAGTTCATCTGTTTAAAAATATTCTTATTGGGTGTAAGGGTTCTGCGAGAAGAAGCGGCAAGAAACGACTAATGAGTTTTAAACTACTAATGGTTATATATGAAACTCATGTCCAAGTAGTCCAGTTTTTTAAATAATCACATATTATGTTTTTACAGATAACTTCCATGCAATCCATTCAAAAATAATTTCTTCATAAATTTACTATTAATATTTTATTTCATCTACCAATGAATAAGCCACTAGTTTCACTACATCTAAAATCAAGTACCATCAGTTTAAATTCTCTCCCCCCCCCCCCATCATTCATAAGAACGAGCAAAGTTATAGAAGGCTTATTAAATGGGTTATTTCTTTCACTCTTATAAAAAACGATAAAGACAAAACATTGTAACAATTCAATAGCTAAAGTAGATTTATTAAGCGTATTAGTAAAAGTAGAAGTTTCCAGAAAGGCCAGTACCTTGAGCTCAGTGGTGAGCATCAGGATGTGTCGGCACGGCAGCCGGAACACCTTGCTGAACAGACACGAGCACTCCTGCGTTGAGGTTCCGTACTTGCATATCGCTGCGCTGCTGTGACGTCTGAAACATGACAATTGGTTGGGTGTGTGTTTTGAACCAGTATCGATTGTTTCACAGAGAACCCATAAGTTATCATTTCTAATGATGGCAATTTTTATGCAAATACTAGCTGACCCGGCGAACTTCGTATCGCCTAAGAATGTAAAATCGGTACAGCCGTTCTTAGCCGTTACAGTTTCTGTGTGCTCCTCTCTCTCCCTCTCACGCTCCCGCTCCCGCTCCCGCTCCCGTTCCCGATAATAGCTATCTATCAACTACACATAACAAAATTTTACCTTATCCCGCAGGAACAGGTCTATTTTCCGGGATAAAAAGTATCCTATATCCATCCCCGAGCTTTATTTGATATCTGTATAAATAACTAATCTATCAACTACATATAACAAAAATTTACCTTATCCCACAGGAAAAGGTCTATTTTCCGGGATAAAAAGTATCCTATGTTCGTCTCCTGATTCTAAGCTAACTCTCCACCAATTTTCAGCCAAATCGGTTCAGCCGTTCTTGAGTTATAAATAGTGTAACAAACACGACTTTCTTTTATATATATAGATGCATAAAAATTTCAAATCTATAGTCAAAATTATCTAAGATGCCCATAATGATAGCTGCTATTTATTAATATGAACTAACCTTGTATGGGTGTCTTTGAGCGAAATGGAATATTCATTTACTTGACATGAATAGTTGAATACTTACAGACAAAGGATTTTGCCAAAATTTGTTAAAAATCCCTACTCATTTTCATTGGCGTTGATTATAAATCATATTATACGTTAAAATCTAGTAAAAATCCCATCACATCATAATTTATGCAAAATTTAATAAAAATATATGACGTTGAAACAATCTTATATGAAGAAGCCTAAATCTAATCTGACGTAGGGTGATGTGACGGCTTGAAACCGTTTATAAAACCAGTCATAATCGATACATTGCTATAATCGAAATTTAAAAATGAAAATTGATTAATTTAATTACATTGTTAAAAATGATTTGCTTGCATTTGAATTTAAAATTAGGTACCCAATAATACCACGACGAATTGAATGCTAACAAAGGACATTTTCCATTATGTATGGGCACTTCGCCATCCATGGACAGTAACTGCAGATAATATGTTATATGTAATGATGTATTTAAGGTTGCGGTAAACATTTTTTTTTTTCAACAAAATAATAATTACGTATACATGAATGTGCCTTACGAAATAAGCAAGAATTTATTCACTGTAGTTTTTTCCTGACGCTCATAATATATTATTATGTCAAAATATTATTATGAAACTGAGCGGGACATTCATTCTATCATTATCTATCTTTCTTTCATTTTCTTCTCTTTCTTGGCCGGCAACGCACCAGTGATGCTTTTGGCAGTAGCGTAGCGTGGGGGGGGGCCGGGGGGGCCCTGGCCCCGGGCGGCACATGAAGAGAGGGGCGGCAAGCCACTCGATTTTTAAATGAAAAAAGAAATATGATTAAAATTAATTATTGTAGGTATATTTTTTAATGTAAATTGTGTTATGAAAAAAACAAGAAAAGTGCATTCTTAATTAATAAAAAAATATTTCAAATAATATGGGGGCGGCAAAGTTCATTTGGGGGGGGGGGGCGGCAAATTTTCGGTCGGCCCCGGGCGGCGGGAGCCCACGCTACGCCACTGGCTTTTGGTGTTGTTGATGTTCATGGGCGAATGGATAAAAGAATATTTTATTGAAGTCGTAAATAGGTACATATTAAGAATACGCGGTACGAGATAGCTCAATCGAGGTAGTAGGTAGGTAACTAGGTACCTAAATATTACGGTTTTTAGTTTAAAATTTAATTATCGAATCGATTAGAAGGTCTTATAATTTTGAATCGATTTGTTGTAAAAATTGGTTTCTTCCGTGAACCGATTTTTTTGTACATCTCTAATGTCACTGTGATGGCAAACGACAAATTGGGCTTCTTAGTTCGCGGTGACTATAATTAATACCTTTAAACGAACAAATCTTGTATTTATGTATATAATCTGAGTCTCGGAAAGGGCTCCAACGATTTTCATGAAATTTATGTATGCAGGGGGTTTCTGAGGGGATAAATAGATCTAGCTAGGATTCATTTTTAAAAAATGTCGTTTTATCCGTGTTTTCAGTCAATGAAATACTGCTACAACACTCTTCCTGACATCTATTGACGAGTAGCAACACTAAAGCTACTTCAGTAGATGGCGTAATTTCCAAAAGACACGACACCAAAAAAAAACCGAGCTATTGCTCATCTGGGTACTAAAGTAATAGGCATGATGACAGTAAGTAAAAATCACAAAAATTATGCATTTATTTAATGAAACCCTATTAATGGATTACAAAATACGCATATCGTATTATTATGAGCGAGATTAACAATATTTTTAATAAAATAAAACTACAAAATACGGCATCCCGCCATGTTAGCTTGAACGCCAATCAGTCTCAATCAGAGCGAAATACGTCACGCTTCTTAAAACAAATGAAGTATGGTGATACCATACTAAAAATGACGTATCGTCTTTTGTTTTCCTGAGGCATGACGTCACCACCACACCATGACAGTTTGAAGCGTTTTGGTGCGAATTTTAAACTTATAAATTGAAATGTATTTATTTTATACTAAGCCTTATTTTTTGCGGAAACATGATATACGTTGTGATTATAATATATTTCCCAACAATATAGAACAGTATTTCAAAATCTGTCATCATGCCAATTGGTTGCTGTGTGTGTTTTGAACCATTATAGATTGTTTAACAGAGAACCCATAAGTTGTCATTTCTAATGATGTAAAGTTTTATGCAATTATGTTAATAAGAGCAGCAGCTAGAGCAGGGGTCATGACTGACGCTTATAACTCCTACTATTATATAAGTGTGAAAATTTGTACGCATGTTCGTACGCAAAAAGGCACGCAAAAACTACTGAACGGATTTTCATGAAATTTAGCGCACAGGTAGACTCTGATCTGGATCCTGTGTCTTATACACAGGGTACTTATTATCCCGTAAAAAGCGGGCAAAACCGCGGGCAGAGTGCTAGTAACCTGTACAGTGCCCCCAACTTATCTGTGAATTGAGGGAGGGCGCTGTCGGACGCATTGGACCAATCATTGGACGCAATTCAAGGCGTAGTAAATGTCAAATGAATGAGCACAAAGAACTTATGAATGGGACGGCATTAGTTCCAATTTTCGCCATTTCACAGATAACTTGGTGGCACTGTATTATACTCACTAACCTGCCAGCCCGGTCGTCCAGGCACCGCTGAGCCAACTTGGTCTGGTGGCTCATCAGGTTACACGCGTACTGTGTGATCGTATCCGTGGGGGACTGTTTCAATGACTCCGTGTCCTGGGGGGTACAATAAAAAAACATAATATTAGTATATGGTCATATGTTTATATTTATTTATAAGCAGGCAGTCTTACGACTGGTTTTGCTTATATCCATTTGTCACTTTTGTTTTGATCTGTGTTAGTCATATTTGTTCTTAAACTCATTTACATTTCGAGCTGTTACAGCTTATTCTGGCAGATTATTCCAATTCTCCACTACTCTGTTAGTTAAGAAATGCTTGCGTGGATTATTATGAGCAAAAGTTCTACAATTTTTTCTCTGGTGGTATATTGTTATGTTCTTCATCAATTTGCATAATTTTACTACAATCACGGACCTAAAAAAAAACGGACGTAATCCCAACAACAAATTCAGTGAATCACCCGTAGTAATACCAACTCTCTATTCGTACAAGTACACACACCCACATTTTGACACCATTTTGCTTCAATCGCGAATCAAAAATTACGCACACATGGTAAGCGGGCGGCCATTGCTATGCTTCAGTCTCGATTAGACGAGGTTACGTCCGTCTTTTTTTCAGGTCCGTGACTACAATACAATAACTTTGATACGTTTATCCTCACCCTCAGCCTGCTGATGGCGAAGTTCCGTCGCTCGTCCTCCAACTGGTTGGCCACGTTGAAGAACAGGGACACGAACTCGTCCGGCTGCATGGGGCTGCGGATCAGCGCCTGGAACTTGCTCACCAGCCGCTCCAGACCCTGGGGATTGGATGACGACATATTATATGAAAGTGGCCGACAAAAGAGCTGACGATCTGATCTGCTCAAGGCTGAAAGAATTAATTTGGCAGCTTTCGTTCCGCAGGTAAGGAGCCTGGTATGTGAATTATAAGTGATCATCCACAGATTTAGGTGCATAAGGCCTCAACTCAGAGTCACTAACGGTAACTTTAATCGCTCCTTAGTAAAGAATCACCATACAAATTATATGCTAAGAAGCGATTTAAGTAACCGTTAATGACTCTGAGTTGGGGCGTAAATGTATTACCTACAAGAAATAAATGATTTGAGAGCCGTGCCCTTCAGCCTCAGAGCACTATGACACAGGGTGCCTTTATCGTCAATTCAGACTATAGAAGCTGCCAGTTCTTTCTTGCATCACTTTTTTTTCTTAGCGTTTGAAAGCCAGTTCTTTCTTCCCTTTTGTCTCGTGACTGGCAAAGCATCACTTATACCTAAGATCTTACGTCCCATCTCAAGAGTCACTAACGGTAACTTTAATCACTCCTTAGTAAAGAATCACCATACAAATTCTGTACTAGGGAGCGATTAAAGTAACCGTTAGTGACTGAGTTGGGACATTAGTGGTGTTAACTGCTTGTTCACATAAAAACCTTACCTTGTGTAATATATTAGTGTAGTTGTCGGACTCCAACCACGAGTCAAGCTTGGCTATAGCCCCGCCTGGCCTGGTCAGCATCTCCCATAGTCTCAAGGTACCAGCTCCAGTACCAATAATGCCACGTTTCAGCACCTGATAACCATGAGTAAAGATAATATTGATAATTTGTGTTAGGGCAGATACAAATACCATCTATACAATCTATACAAATAAATAAAATTGGAGTGTCTGTTTGTAATATTAAAACAACCGCTTTTTACTAAGTGCGTTTGGATGTATACACGGTACATATACCAAAACAACATTTTTCACAATTTTTGTCTGTCTGTCTGTTTGTTCCAGCTAATCTCTGAAATGCCAGGACCAATTTTGACGGGACCTTTACTGGCAGATAGCTGATGTAACAAGGAGTAACTTAGGTTACTTTTATTTTAGAAAAAATAGTTTGTTAGGCGATACAAAGTTCGCCGGGTCAGCTAGTGTTATATAAAATTCAACTGTCCATCGAATGGTTAATGTTTGAGTTATTAATTAATCATTATTGAATGTTTAAGGCAACTTAATATTCAATACTATTTTTACAAAGAATAACTAAAGATGTCAAATTGTTATATACCCATTTAACAGTGAGAGTAAACCACTGGTTTATGTTCACCCGTCTACTTCAACATATGTAGAAGTTTCACTTCAACGTGTTTGCTTTAAACAATTCTTTGTTATGCCTTTGGTAAAGAGAAGTTTGTTTTTATTGTCATGGTACTAATGTCGTTGTTGTTACTGTTGTCGGTGTATCTATAACGTCACCTGTATTTTAGTTGTCATTGTTGTTTGTTGTTGTTGTTGACATGTGAATTACGTTTGCTGCCAAAAAAAAGCCAGATTTAATTTAAAACTAATTTCATTAATAAAAAATTACATTAAAATATTATAAATTAACCTAGTCTAGCTCCTGTCAATGTTTGATTAGGAATGATCAATTGATTACAAAATTAATAATTAGATTGATGTCAATCACTATGTCGAAATCACCAATTAGTTTTTACTATTCGGGCAAACAACTCGTGCTTGCACGTGTCGGCGGCGTCAGCGGTCCTTTTTGGGTCAAACTGCGTAACTTGTGTTACAGTAATTGTCGTCATCATTTTTACTTATCGTCGTTGCGACTTTAAGACCTCTTTTGTGTAAAAATCAACTTTTTGAGGAAATCGATAAAAATCGATAAAGTTTTGTTTAGCAAGCACAAAGGTGATTTTGAATTAGGTGAATAAATTACGATGGAAACGTCGTACACACATGACAGTTTTTGAATTCGATAGTGCTTCAAAATGTAGAATCGTTTGAGGCAAAAAAGTGATTTTGCCAAAAGTGACACATAACACATGAGAGGTTTTAAAGTCGCAGCGACGTTATATTGTTGCCGCTGCTTTTATTACAGTTGTTATCGTCATACACTGTACTATACCTGCAACTGCTGCGGCGTGTGATCCGCCCGCAGCAGCGCGAGCGCGTACGTCTTGCAGCGCGCGGCGGTGTCGTCGTGCGGCTCGCACAGCCGGGCGCACGCGCGCGCCGCTTGCCATACGGACGCTGATACGTGCGCTGATGGGAACGCTGAACGCACCTCCTGGAGATGGGAAGTGGAAGATTAATATATGTATGAATTGAGTATGAAAATACTGTTTTATCTCCTCTGTTTGTCAACCGATATTCTTTTTTTAAGATTTAAAACAGCACAAAAAATTAAAAAAAAAATTCAAATAAAGGTACGACGACTATAGGTACATTGTTTACAAAATCACACTAGGCTAAAAAGGTGTTGAGATAAACGAAGCTCCGTGAGCTGGTGTCTGTAAAGTATGTTTGGATAATCAACTATATAGAACCGACGAAAAAGAACTTGTCATTGAGAATGTAAAAGTCAACACATATTAATTTTTATTAAATACCTTTAATATTGTTCACAAGTGCTGATTTCTTATGCCCTAATAAAAGGTCTATATTTGTGGGCTCAAAGAACCGATTAAACATAAAAAAGTGTTCGATTATAATAGTAGTCTATGTTATGTACGAAGTAGGGCTTTCATCGAATATTCGAATATTCGAATAATTCGAATAATAAATTCGCTCAAATATTCGAATACAAGAATCGAATATTCGAATATTCGATCAATTTCTACAAAACCTAACTCAACACCAAATTCGGATTCCAATGTGCACAAAATAGTCAAAATACAATTTTAAAGTTGGCACGTGACCTTCAAAATGTCGTTTTGGGCGGTGAGAGTGCGCAATTCTTCAAAACATTGAAGTGTTCGGACTTCGGGAATACCCGGGACGTCAGTCGGCGTCGCGTTGCGTTTGTAACCGGCATTGGCGTGTTACATCATTTGCATACAGTAACTTTGTATATACGGGGATAGAGGTCTATCTCTGCGCCAGTTATGAAAAACATGGAAAGAGTCGCCCTCTGGAAACATGATTCGGAATTTCGGAATAAATACTCAAAGCTATGACACGTAGTGACCGGGGCGTAGCTACCACCGTAACCGGCCCCGGGGCTGAGGATGCCCCCAATGCGTCTTAGAAAAATTCGTAAAATGATCCGGAAATCAATTGTGATTCGAAACATGTTCCGGAAAGCACCGATACATCATTGAAAAGTGAAATCAACAATAAAATTACTTTTTGGACCATCTTGCATCGTAATTCAGGCATTCAGGAGGAAGCTCTTTTTACACGTAGCACAGCTCATTATACAGTTAGCACGTACGTGGTAAAAATGATCGGGAGAATCGGACCGTAGAGGTTCTCCACGAGTCTCATCGGTGTGGATGAAAATGAAACTTCAATTTTAGGCTACTGGTGCAACGATGAAAAGGCGAAATAGGCATCATCGAACGATTCCTTGGAGCACTTAACGTTGTCAAGTCGGTAGAACACTTAGAGAAAACCGATATCTCTTTTGAAACTCAGGTGTTCTCAGGTGAGCAGTACTCCATGTGAAGCCTGACATGAAAAGCTCATGTAAAGTATGAAGTACTCCTTAGCCCGATTTAGAACACCAAGCTTTTTGGAAACCAACTTAGCCTTGGCTTTCAAATGACGCTGATACTGCACATCTCTCGAGATGTCAACTTCCAGAATCTTACTCTTACTCAACACTTTTAGTGACGGTGAGTGTGGTACCCTGGAATTGAGGTGCTATGACAAATGGGGTTTTCTTAATGGTAAACGCGTCAGTCAGCTTGTACCTTCGTGGGGTTGAACTCCACTTAATTAAGTCGACCCCATTCCGAGATTTGCTCCAGAGAGTTCTCGACTTCAGACACGAGTTAGTCTGCTATCCATCACTTGCAACGGAGATCACCCATTTTGGGGATGGGATAAACGAGGGCAACCTTTCACCAAAACGTATCATGTGGCTTATGCCAGATATTCTCGCTATCTTATGATAGTGAGAGTAAGCACGTTAAGACGGGGAATCAACTAGCCCCTGATCTACGATTTTTTCGAACCAGGGCAGAAACTTGATAGTGGCATCCCTCTCTCCAGCGTTTGAGATACTTAAAAAAACTCACAAATAAATAATAGTTGGCATTTTTCGTGAATGGGACAATAAAAACCCTTTTTTAACAAAATTTGTTCTCCCAACCAGGCTTCCGTATGCAAGTTTTTTATTTTTAATCCTACTGTATTATCATTTTGGCGCTCCCTGAAACTACCACCCGGGGCGGGTGCCCCGGTTTGCCCCCCTCCCCTAGATCCGGGGCTGGAGTCAACTTGGGAGCTTACGTCTTTAACACCACTGTCTAGTCCTCTCAGCTTCTTGGTATCAAGTGGCTATAAAGAGCTCTCTGACAGACTTTTGGGACAAAGTATATAATTCAACGAGCTCTCACACTGCAGGATGTTAGGCGGTGTGATCCCTCTATCATCAAGAGTTGAGTTGGCGGCAGGAAGCATGCCAAGAAGATTGGCTTTCCCCTTTGCCGTGTGGACCACGGAGTCGCCCGATTTACGTAGTTGTGGAAGAGATGACCGACAGAATTTACCCTCGGCTGCTTGAGCTAGCGACCAGAATTCTCGACTACCAAAGGGGTAATCGACCATTTGCTCGCCAATTTTGCCAATGAACTTTGCCTTAGTTTTAGCCATTGCTTCTTTGCTGACCGGTAGACAGCGTTGAGCTTTGTATTAAGCCCTAGGGTGGATAGATTTAGGTACATAAGCGTGCACGCGGATGACCAGGCCTGGCAAGCGGCGTGCTTTTGGTTAGATGCCGAGATACAGGGACTGCTATACCAGAGCTGGTTTTTACCACCGATGGATATGACAGATTTACGAATAAAACATTCCATGCCCTGTCGTATCACATCGGCTACGGAGTCTGTGCTCGCGTTCGGATCTCCCGAAATAAAACAGTGCTGCCTCCAGGGTAAAATTTCGAGTATTGATTGTATGTGATTTATTAATCGAAATATGTAAGTAGATACTTGTTTTACGCGCGCTTTTGTATTTCTTTTAAGAAAGATCTTTACCCTCGAGTCGAGAGGACCCCCCGGCAAAATTTTGATATAAGGCCCCGCAAGGGCTAGCTACGCCACTGCGTAGTGATGAGTGACTGAGTAGTCTCTGGCTATGGCTGGCTATCTCTGTATGCTTGAAAATTCACAAAAAACTCATAAAGTTAGATAAATTAACGATATCATCAAACTTGGTATTTTTCTTTTCCTTAAAAACCATTTTTAGAGATAATTTATTTATGGAAACTACAACATACATTCGTTAATTTAACACGAAAAAAATCAAAATATTGTACTCGCAAATTACTCTTAAATTTAATAAACACGTGATTATTAAAGTTTTTTTTGATATTCGAATAATATTCGAATATTCGAATATAAATTTTATCGAATATTTGGACGCCCTAGTACGAAGTGAAACTTCTTTACGTTATGTCGATTTCTTTATTATTAATTTTACTTTACCCGCACCCGTCACGTTGAAACGTTACAAGAAAACGTTGCCTCCACTATGTCAATATAAAAGTTCCACTTCAAAAACTATAACATTCACTACATCCTAACCTGCTGATTCTTGGTGGGGTCGCACACGACGCAGCGCACCTGCCGCCACGCGGGGTTGCACGACTTGAACGTCTCCAGCAGCCACGGCAAGTCGTCAGCGATCAGGGTCGATATGCCTGCAATTGTCAAGTTTCTCTTATGATTATATCGAACTCTTTCTTGGCGGCAACGCATTAGTGATGTCTTTGATGTAGCTGATGTCCATGGGCGACGATAGCCACTTACTTTACGTTATTTCTATAAAAAAATAACTGTTGTGTGCAAACTTAATGGCGAACAGAAATTAGTTTTGGCATTAACTGTTTATTCATCTTTAAATTATTATAATTGTTTATTTATTTTTAAATATTTTTATTTTTAAATAGAAAATAACGAAAAAAACGACAATGCAAGATTATTTACTAAATAGAACTCGTAAAAAACCGAGTATAGAGAATGAGACATAGGACATAGTTGTTACAATTCCCTGTGGTAGTACCGATACATTACGAATGTTGTCACATTGGTGCAGCTAAATGTCACCTTACAAAAATAATGTCTTTCAATCATTGTTTGTTGGTGTTGTTGTTGTTTTTAGTGTGTTGTTGTTTTGTTATTAGTACCAGTCTCAACTACTCACCAGCGCTCACAATAACAGACTTGCCGTTGCCATCCTCTGCTAGGAACAATGTTACATTATGCTTGATAGTGGGCCCAGTGCCTCCTGGGACCGTTGTCAGGATTGTGCTGGTGAACTCTATGCCTGGAGACAATGCACAGATTATAAAACAACGTACAACACTTCGTAGTCACATGAAACTATATTGCTGCTAGTTTGGTAAGCGCTTCCATGCTTTTAGAGGGCAAAACCGTCGGTCAGTTATTATTAGATAGCAGTCGTTAAGCCATGTCGGAGGCCTTCGAGTGACAACCTCTACTAAATTGCATTGGAGCAGCACGATGAACGCCTTACATGCTCTAGGCCTCCTCAGGAGGAGAATGTAACCTTGAAATGTAATGAAACCATGTCAAAGATATACATCTAACCCCAAAACAACCTCACCTGTCTCAATGCAGAGGAACTGGGGGACTGCATTGAAGGCTAGCTGCATACTCGGAGTCGTCAGGTAAACGCACTGGAAACATCCTGACTGAGAATGCAGGAGCTTGACACCAGCATCTGAAATTAAACTCGCATTAATGGGTACAAACTATGGGTTCTTCAATAGATGTAATGACATAAAGGCTACCCTACTGATTCCTTATATCGCGGGTGGCGTTGACAACACAAATAAGACATCACTGTTCCACTCATGACCCATGTAGGTATAAGTATATCGACGCTTGAAAGGCAAAAATTACCAAGCGACATGTTGACAACTTTACACTAGAATATTTTAGTTTTTAATTTTAGAAAAAAAAAATGTAAAAAATCGCTTTATTAAGCATTTAAACTGCATTTAAAATTCATTGGTATGAAGTAGCTATGACTGATAGGCGATTTTTTACGTATTTTTTTTTTCTAAAATCAAAAACTAAAATGCTGTAGTGTAAAGTTGTCAACATGTCGCTTGGTAATTTTTGCCTTTCAAGCGTCGATATATATCATTTATATGTCACATAAATATCTGCCCCAGCTGGAAATCAAACCTAGACCCTTCTCTTCCTGGGCAGGGTCACTACCAACTAGGCTACAGGGTCATCACAACATGAGGTAAATATGGAAACTAACCGTAGTTCAGCTGTAACTTCCTCACAACAAAATCATACTTCTGGTTGAGCCAGCGCACCGCACTGGCACCGGTGCTCAACAGCTGTGACTCCGTCGTTATCATTTGCGGTTCTGATGACCTGGAAATATTATTTGATTCTTTTCAGCTTTAGTGCTACATAATTGTAATTTTTTTTATTCGTCTGTTTTGTTCTGTCCAAAATAACTAACTTACTACAATTATTTATTATTTTCTTCTAGTTAAATTAAAAAATATACAGAATACATAGCATCGAAGCGAAATAGAAAGAGTGGACAGAAGTTAATAGCTGTTTTGTAAAATTGTTTAAAGAAGGATTGTTTGTAACTTCTGTTAGCTTGAACTTGGCTTGACAATCTACTGCGTGTCTAAATATTAATTGTTTTGTTTGTATTGGCATCTGTTTTTGGCCTTTGTTAAATAACTATATAGAGTAAAATCACAAATCTACTTGACCAAACTGACAGAAAATAATGTCACTGTGAAATAATATTGCCATAGTAATAATGAATTATTGGTCCTTAAAAAAATAAATTTCAAATCATATTGAATCAATTATTCAAATCAGAATCGGTTTGCGTGACAAACCATTATTACTGTTAATTTTTCATCAAAAACTATGACACTGTAAATGTCAATTTGGTCCAGTGGATAGTGACGGAGCGGAGCGGAGCGGGGCGGAGCGGAGCTTTGTCATGACGTTGTCACGTTAAACTACCGTCCATAAACTGACTTTATAGACAACCATTTTGTATTTTTTTAAAGGTTAATATAAAAAGGCTACCTCTCCGCAGTTTCAGCGGGGTTTTCAATGATTGCCACTTCATACTCCTGCCCTTCCACCTGGGCTGTGTTGGTCAGCTCAAACTGCTGGTACGTGGTGTTGGAGTCATCAACTTGCTGCTGCAATTTCAAAATTGGAACTGTCAGTAGTAATATAAACGTAAATAAAAATAATTACTATATCAATATAGAACGCTTTCCACTTGACATTCACAAGGATCAAAATAACCCTTTTGCCTTCCACTTAACGACCAGGTCCTTATGATCGCGACGAAAACGTCACTGATGTCATTAATTTCGCTCACAGGGTACTCATAATGACCCATCTGAAGAGTTGGATTGAAGTGGTCAAACAGTGTTGTCAGATACCACAAAGTTACAGTAGATCTCTCGTATTTAGCTTCAATCTACCGAAACGATTTTAAGTGTTTATTAAATGTACCATATTTTATTATCCTCAAAAAAAACAAAAAGCCCCAAATCTCATACAATCTACCATATTCTAACATATATATTTCATGGAAGAAAAGTACCACAATCCAGTTTTTAAACACTGGGTCAAAATGGATGGTGATAGAAATTTGGCGCAATTTTCAAAAGTCAACTTTTGAACATGGATGGCGACAAAAAAAATTACTTTCTACACTAAGAGAAAATATAAAAAATGAAATTACTTTTTTCTTAATATAAATAAAATTTATAAATAATTATTAAGTATAATAAAAACTTACAAATTATAACTTAACCTCTAACTTTCGGACTTATTTAAGTCTTAACAAGTTTAAGTACTGTGGCTAAAACGCTCCCTATGTGTCCATTCCACTTGGGTGTATGACTGTAGAGCACACAAGCAAGTGGAACGGGAAAAACGCAGTTGTGTGTGCAGTGTGTTTATAAACTACCCATACAATTGCATTGATAAAAAATTTAATAGTTTATAAACTACCCATACAATTGCATTGATAAAAAATTTAATAGTTTATAAACTACCCATACAATTGCATTGATAAAAAATTATAAACTATCAGCAGTTTTATAAATATGATATTTACTAAAGTAATAGATTCAGTAGGCCATAATTAAAAACTTATATAATTTGAGTCTGGAACTCAGACGCTGGCTACACCTTACCCTGCACTAAGTCTTATATATAAACCACTCCATCTATTGGTGAAAACCATACGACAATCCGTTCAGTAGTATCTGAGGTCTTGCATTACAAGAACTAAATTGATGAGACAGACAACTTATTTTTTTTATTAGATAGCATTTGTATTAACATTATAAATCCAATTGTTTTACTTTATATCCACTAATTGTATTGTGTATATTGTTTTAAACATTGTTACTGTATACAACCACACTGCTACAAAACCATAATATGTACTAAGTTGATTCAATCTCATTGTGATACATAAAAAAGACATAAGTGCTCTGTGACATGTTTGTACAGAATTATCTATTCTATACTTTGAAAAGAGGAAAGATTTGGTTTTTATGTTTGCATTGAATAGGCTCCGAAACTACTGAACCAATTTCAAAAATTCTTTCACTGTTGGAAAGCTACATTATCCCCGAGTAACATAGGCTATATAATATTTTCAAAAAAAATAGGGATCCTTAATAAAACTCCAATAAAGTGTAAAAAATAAGAAAACCGAAGCAAAGCGAGGGTGGTTACTTGTGTTTGAATAAAGGTACTATTAGCATGAGTTTACAAAAGGAAAAAAAACTTACATTGGTCACTTCTGTGGTATTCTGAACAAACGTGCCATTTTCCTCCTCAGGTTCGCCTTTCACGTCATATATCGTCTCCGCCATGACGATCCTACCAGAGGAGTCCATGGACCACATGCCTCCGAACGCGAAATTCGAAGGGTTCCCACTCTGCTCGTACAAGATCACTGTATTCGGCCCCAGCTGGACTGGTTCGCCCTTCATGTTGACAAAGACAGGTTGCTCGAAGTTCCCTTCCACCAGCTGTCCTGTGTGGACGATCTGCTGCCCCTGCTCCACGGGAACCTCCACGACCTGGTTCACTACCTCCACCTCCACCTTCTCCTTATCCTCACTTTTCCCCCTGTTAACCATTTTCTTTTTATCACTCTCAGCTGGCTCATCACTTTTCCGCTTAATCACAGTTTTCTTCTTACTTTTCTTGTCCATTGTTACACGTTTTCACTTTAACACTCTAAAACGCGTGTAAAATACGCCCCGATTTGAAAATATTTCGACATTTTTCTACCGACAAAAACCAGCCGAGGATACCTCGCCCGAAACAAAACATTGTTTTAAGATAGTAATTGATCTTTTAAAAAAAATGTCTGTTTGTAGTTTCAAATAGGTCGTTCAGACACACATAAACATCAGAATCAATGTTTTGATGGCAATAAAATCTGATTTTGATGTGAGGTGCGAAAAGGACAACTCACAAAGACGCCATGTCTGATCGTATTTGTTTTTTAAATTGTGCTGTCGCCATATTACGACTTAAACGTATTCAGCCTTTATTGTCACAGAGTAATGTGTGTAATATATATTTTTTTCAAATTCATTCGGTTTTTCGCCGATTTGATTTTGGTCATTGCGTCGGTTATTTAATTAAGTGATGAGTGAAAACATGTATTTTTAGTGTCATTATCATGTTTGTTCGTCCATCCATCGTCGGTTCGCAGGATAATATAAATAGGGATAAACCTTTAATATTAAAAAGCTGTAATTTGGTATACTGGCAGGCCTGGCGCACTCCGCACTTTAGCTATGACGTTACAAGTACATGCCGCGTTCGGCATGTCGGGCTAATTCATAAAATTTGTCTGCTTATAGTTAAACACAAAAAATAACTGTATCACGGTTTTCTCGAAATTCATCCCCTAAGATGTCAAAAGACTTCGTCATTTTTGAACTCAGAAATGTGAAAATTAATAATTATGTGAGCTTATAGTTTAGAAACAAAAATTAATTGTTATAGCTGTTGTAACACGGGGAGGGGAGGTGAGCAGGAGCGGGAGAGGGTGGGGGAGTGGAGGCGGGAGAGGGTGACGAAGCAGGAGCGGGAGAGGGAGCAAGAGCGGGAGAGGGAGAGGGAGAATGAGAGGGAGGGCGAGGGAGCAGGAGCGGGAGAGGGAGAGGGAGAGGGAGAGATATACACACAAAAACTATAATACCCCATTTACACGCGCGCGCGAGCCACGAGACAATCCGCGAGACGCGCGCAAACGCGCGCGTGTGAACAGGGCGCTCGCGGACCAAACCGCGGCAAGTCTCGTGGCTCGCGGGCTCGCGTCGGGAGCGGTTTTGTAGGCGCGCGCCAAAGGGGCTCGCGCGAGCGCTCGCGCGGTGTTCACACGCGCGTAGGGGGCGTGGCTTACGGACGCGCCACGAGACGGTCCGCGACACGCGCGTGTAAATGAGCGGTAACAGCTAAGAACGGCTGTACCGATTTTAATAATCTCTGATTTGTTACATTCTTAGGCGATACGAAGTTCGCCGGGTCAGCTAGTATACTATACACATAATATATATTGTACAGTGTGTCCAGCAACTAACTAGCGATAAATTTAAGGGCATGAAATATAACTAAACTGGGCTAAGGGCATGAAAGGCTAAACTAACTTTATCGACAAAAATATCCACGGGGGTCGAGCCATCTTAATTTTTTTTTAGTGTAGCACGTAGCTACGCAAGGAATACTCGCGCTAGGCTCATATACAAACAGCAATTTAACTCGATTAAACTCAATTTAGAACAATTATTTTGATGTCGTTTTGTACATAAAATCCATGTTAATCTATGCACGTACTAAAAAAGATATTAAGTTAATGTACTAGTTTTCAAAGTAGTTTTCTATCCAATCTTTTTTGTAATGAATAGATGATAATATGTATTACTTTTCAAATAATCGATTTTCACCAGAGTTGCCAACTCTACAGTTTTAACTGTAGATTTACAGCTCAGATGAAAGAATTTACAGTTTTTTTGATATCTTCATACCCCATTTACACGCGCGCGCAAGCCACGAGACAATCCGCGAGACGCGCGCATACGCACGCGTGTGAACAGGGCGCTCGCGGACCAGACCGCGGTGCGTCTCGCGCTCGCATGGCTCGCGTCGGGAGCGGTTTTCACACGCGCGTAGGGGGCGTGGCTTACGGATGCGCCACGAGACGGTCCGCGACACGCGCGTGTAAATGAGCGGTCACAGTTTTTAGTTTAGACCTCCAAATCTACAGTTTTTTCTTTTTAATACTTAGGCCATTTATTATATTCGCTGCGTAACCTAAACTTAGGAATAAACGGTCTACCACCACCATAAAAGGCACTTTAAATACAAAGTCAGAAATTAAAAATTGTTATGAGTTCAATGCTACCGATGACCACCAGAGATTTCATAAAAATATGTACGACTTTAAAAATAAAGATGAAACTGAAATTCAAGAGGATGTGCAGATTGAAAACGAGTCAGTTTTAGTAGAAATTGTGTACCTACCTAAATTCGTAAAGATTTAAAGTTGATTTACGAATACAAGTATAATTTTCTTACTATAGTTGTTTTATTGATTACAGCTATTAAATAACACAAAATAAGAAAAACTGTAGATTTACAGTTTTTTAAGTAAAATTTTGCACGTGCACACGTGCATAAGAACATGTCACAATTGCACGACAAAAAACAAAAAAGATAATGGTATCACTTATCATCGGTAAGAAAACAAAATATTCACTTAAAATCTTAAATCAACTAAAACGAATTAAATTAAATTATTGTGCAATGTTCCCGCCATTTTTGAATGAAAAAATCATAAGGAGCGTTTGAACTTGGCAAGCCACTAACGTGTTAATGGACTAAATATGCTTGCTTAGGCTTGCCGTCTTGATTCGGCAAGTGTCATATTATACAAAGTTACACTATGGCAAGTGTGCAAACGAGGCTTCTAATTTGAACAAAGAACGGAGGGCAAGCCGGCGGTGGAACACACATTTTGTTTGAAATGTCTTTTCTATGTATACACTTCAATGATTTTCTACAGCTTTTTGAAAGCAGTTCTACAGTTTTAATCTAGATTAGGGTTGGCAACACTGATTTTCGCATATTTAGGGACCTTTAAGTCCAGAGAAATCGAAGTTTTTCGGCAGTCGTCTAACATAATAAAAAAAAATTAAAATGGCGACCATTCCAAAGCTATGTGGGTATTTTTGACGATAAAATGAGGTATATTTTATGCTCTTAAATTATCGTACTTAAATATTAAAGTACTGGACATCCTGTATATACTACATAATTATACATATGACTTCGAAACTGAGATTATTGTCCTTGCCCAGTTTTCAATAAATTGATTTCAGATAAGATAACGTAGGTATCTATCTTCTGTGTAATAGGGAATAATTGGACGAACTTTTCTGATGAATAAATACCTCTGATGAATTAATTTTCGTAACCGCTCCGACGCGCCGAACACGGTTTAAAACCGGGTTTTACCAACACCACCTGGATATCTGCCGTTCGTTTACTATTTGGAAGTTCGTTCCTGCTTCGATGCTCCTACTAAGCTATGACACGGGATCTTTCTAAAACCGGGTCTATCGCTACCTTCTTGGCCGGCAACCCGTTGGTGACACCCCAGCCCCCTTAGGGGTCATCCATAAACGCTAATTTCATGACTTTTTGACGTAAAGTAAAACTGATCAACCTCGAAGTATTCGTATTTTACGTGTACTACGGCCTTAGAGTACGTTCACACGGCGTCGAGTGTTTCTCTACCGAATCGGTTTTTTGCAGGATTCGGTTTAGTGGCATAAGTATTTCAATGAAGGAGTTCACACATGCATTCGGTTTCAAGACACGACAAAAAAGCCGAATCTTGCTGAAGTTGACATCCGATTTTGCGACTACAAACCGATCCGGCGATACTGCAAAATGCAGATCCGATACAGTGGTATAGGGCATTCAATACATGCGTTCATACGATACACGCAGGGGTAGATTCGGTTTTTTGTCGGATCTTGAAACCGAATGCGTCGCACAAGCTGGGAAGGAGGGGTGGGCGGGAGGGACACACTGCACGTGCGCTCAGTGTTGCCAACTTAGCACTTTCGGTGCTAGATCTAGCACTATTTTCATAACTCCAGCACGAAACAACAACACCTAGCACCTAGCACTAAATCTAGCACTAAATAGTACTCATCTGATTATTTTATGGTTATCGCAGAACAAAACGCATTCACAAAGGAAGTAACAAAGCGCTTTAGTTTTATGCTTTGCTACTCTTTCGCAGGGGATTTCCCGTGCACTATTTTTACGCAAGGGAAAATATAACATTGCTATATATTTTGTCCTGTTATAACAAGTCTTTCTTTTAAGTTCTATTATGTCTTGTTTGTTGACTAGTCGAACTATATTGAGTTGATTTGCTTCTCTAAAAAGTTAAAGTGAAAGTGTTTACGAAATTGGATGTTCCTTTAAAAAAAACAAGTAAGTTTTGCTTAAACTTACAGAAAAAGGCTTAGACCTGTGCTCGGTCTCGAAAGTGATGTGTGTATTTTGCAAAACAGAAATGAATGCAAGAGTATTCGAAATTAAGTGTCATGAAGATGACTGGATATGGATTTTTTAAATTTTTTTTTATCTCCTAGTAAGTGCCAGTAACTGGTCAAATAATTGTTAAAAATTAAAAAATTAAAACATTTGATTACAAATTATTCATTGTGATTTTATTAAATTTAGCACTATTTTTGGAAATTTATATTTATCTAGCACCTTTTTAAATACCATTTAGCACCTATTCGTGGTACTGAGTTGGCAACCCTGCGTGCGCTTGCCAGTCGCCAGTTCTTTTCGCCCGCTTTGACTGACCGCTCGCTATGACGACGAAAAATATAAACGTTGAAAATTTAATTTCTCTTGTCCAAAATCGGCCAGTTTTATGGGACAAAACTCTCGAAATATACAAGGATAAAAACTTGAGAACTGCTGGCTGGCGAGAAATATGTATAAATTTGAATGAAGATTTTGAAGAAATGGAGGAGAAAAACAGGCAGGATTATGGTAAGTTTGTAATTTTTTAAAGTAAAAAAGTTAAACAGGTTAAGTATTTGTACATTAGCAGTGTGTTACAAAATTAACGTTAGATTGATTCGTCTTGCCAAGGCACAGCTCCTGCTGTAGAAATAAAATAATTTGTGAATTCAGATCGTATAACATTAGCACATCGTCCACCTCGTGTACTATTTTGTTCATTGGCTGCATCTGTGAACACGTTAACCACTGATGATACATTGCTTGTTGTTTCTATGTTCGACTGTACACCTTCCATATCTATTATAAAATTATGAAGTACAGTGCAAGCCTTTACAATCGATATTGCTGTGCTGGTATCAACATCCATTGGACGATGAAATATTCGCCACTTGTTAGCTAATATCCCAAAGGCGCACTCAACATAGCGTCGAGCTCTGGTTAATCTGTAGTTATATATTCTTTTGTTTCTATCCAAATGGTTTCCGCCGTAAGGTCTCATCAAATGTTGATGCAAGCCAAAACCTTCATCGCCTATTACTACAAACGGAATCGATAAATCGGAATCGTTTGTCAGTGGACATGCTGCCGGTAATTGCAAATCACCATCTATTAGTTTTTTCCAAAAAGTACACTCCTTGAATATTGTCGAATCGCATTCTTTTCCATACGAGCCCACACAGATGTATGTAAATTTATAATATGAATCAACCACTGCTAATAATACGATGGAAAAGAAATCTTTGTAATTCATAAACATGGAACCACTGTTGTTTGGCTTTTTTATCCTAATATGTTTACCGTCCACTGCACCAATGCAATGGGGAAAGTTTGCTCTAGTATTAAATCCATTGGCGATATATTCCCAGTCAGATATTGTGTTGGGTAATGTCATAAACTCCCCATGCAAATTGTTCCAAATAGCATTCGTTACTTCCTTAATAATGTTACTGATCGTAGACACTCCGACTCGGTAGGCGTAATGTAAATCCTTGTATGAACACCCAGAAGCCATATATCTGCAAGTAAATTTAATTATATTTTTCAGCTAAATCGATCGTAAAGAAGTGGACTAATATTAGAGACAGCTGGATGAGGAGTATTAATGAGAAAAAGAAATCAAAAAAATCAGGATCGTCTGCGACATGTCCGAGAGCCTACGTTTATCATCGTCAAATGTTGTTCTTAAAAAAAATTGTGTCGCCAGCTGACACACATGATAGTGCAACTATTGTTACACCAAACCCAGCAGACGATAGTACAGCCGCTACAGTTACATCAGATGTTACCCATGACAGTGCGATGGCTCTGGACAATTTATTCGGTGAAGATGTCGCAAATAATCAAGATGCTACAGATGAAAGTCAACAAGAAAGTAATAATGAAAATTTAGTAGGTGGTTCGAAAAGAAAAAAAAGCAGACCATCGAGGCAGAATTTAAACGTGTTTGATAAGAAAATGAGTGAGTTTATAGATTATCAAATGGAATGCAAGAAGAAAGAAGAAATGAAAGAAGACCGTAATTTGTTTTTCTTTAAAAGTCTACTTCCATCATTGGCAACGCTAAACGATAATCAAACATTAGAATTTCAATCAGGCGTCTTAAATTTATTGCAAAATATAAAGAACCGAAATGAATGGTCTCCTGCACACTCATCAACATACAACTATCAACCAAATGTGGCACAATCACAAGGCTATTTTACATCGCAGTACCAAGCATCACCAGAGTCTCAAAGTATTCAATCGAATGCTTCTGATTTACCAGACTTTCATAATATGTAGTTGGGAAACTTCAAACTGTGTACCTACCAAGCGATTGTCTATAATATCTTAATCATATTTTTAATAAATAATTTAATTATAATAAAATACAGTATTTCAATCTTACCTTATACATATCGCTAATTTTTCTTCTGGTCTAATGCTTTTCCTCATATTTGTATCACGCTTTTTCAAATCTTTTTCCACTTTTTTCAAAAGATTATCAAATGTAGGTATAGTCATTCTAAAGTAGTTAAAAAATTTTTGTGGATCATTTCTTAACTGCTGCATTAGAGTTGTAAAGGCACCAACTGTTGATCTTCTTTGTACTATTGGGTTTAACCACAATCTTTTTCTACGACGCTGACGGCGATAATACCAGTATAGTATAGCAAGACTGTTCACGTCCATCGCTTCCAAATCAACGTGAGGACTGTGCGCGCTCTTGCTAATAAAAGCCGGATGGTGAGTTCACACGAGATCCCGATACGAGGCCGTCGGATACGGCCAAGCAAGATGTGCTGTGTGAATACAACATTCGGTTTTTCCAGATCCGATGAAAATAAGATTCGGCAAATCGTGTCTCCGTGTGAACGTACCCTTATTAGTAGAAAATTGATACAGTGTGATGTGAGCCTTATTACATTAAAACTCTGTGTTCAACTCCACTGATAATAAGTACCGAGATACTTATTTACCCGTTTAGTTAGTTAATACTTTCCACCCGTTCAGTACAAACGTGTGTAGTGCACGTCATAGCTGCTATTATAAATTTTTAACATATCACCATGTGCTTGGTGCAAAAGTATTTCGCACCTTCCCTTTTTGTCAATCATGGTGGGGGTCCGAATCCAGTTTTAGGAGTGGAAAGTGACAAGGAGATAGCAAAATCATTAAGAAATGTATCCAAGTTGGTGAGACTCGATCAATTAAAAGCTATAATTTTAGTCACTGCGCATAGAGAAGAGGATATTGTTACGATATCATCAGGCGCACGTCACGACATGGTTTACGATTATTCAAATTTCCCGTCAGAAACCTACAGTTACAAACATAATGCTCCCGGTGATCCCGTTTTGGCGCGAAGAATTCACGATGCATTTGGAAAAGTTGGTATTACGTCGCAGTTGGATGAGAAAAGGGGTTGGGACCATGGAGTATTTATCCCAATGATGTTGATTGATCCGGACGCCAAAATACCTATTGTACAAGTATCGATTTTGAAAAACCAAGACGCGGGGAATCATTTTGAGATTGGAAAGGTAATGTACCAATTTCGTGAAGAAGGCGTTGCCGTGTTCGGCTCCGGAATGTCATTTCACAACATGCAAATGTTTAGGAGGACGCGAATCGAAAATGACGGTATTGTTGTCAATCAGGCGTTTGATGCTTTTCTGAACGAAGTTTGTAAGGGCACTGAGAATAAAGAAGATATTATAAACTGGGAAAACGCTCCTCAAGCTCTGGTTTGTCATCCGATTCGCGAAGCCGATCATTTAATGCCCCTAATCGTGTGTGTCGGTGCAAGCGGTACTCATGCAGGCAAGAACGTTTTCACCTCTGTTTTTAAGGAAAAATTTTTGCTAAGCGGATTTATGTGGAGCCAAGAGTTTTAATACAATTTTTCCTTTTAGGTATATTTCTTTTCTTCTATGATTTCATATTTATATAAAGATATTTTAGTTTAAAAATTTTATGTTGTGTACAATTTTCTTAAATTATTGTAGTTTAATGAATATCTTCCGCTAATTAAATTTTTGATTGTTTTATTTTTTAACATCAAGTTAGTCATCATCAGTGATTTAATGATGTGTTTAGGTAAATATAGGTATATACATTTATTTTATAGTTTATTTACCAATAGCCTGCTGCCATCGTCAGAACCAGAGTGATAACTTTGAAAAAAAAATTAATTTAATTTATAAGTGCAACAGGTATAGTGGAAACTCGATTATCCGGATTTGCGTTTATCCGGACTACCAACCCCGATCAAATAAGTCATATCACGTCAAATGACAATAAAACCGAATACTTTAACCCTCGATAGTAGTATATAAATTAGTCTGTAATTGTCCTGTTTTTGATTGATGAATTTGATGAATTGATGATGAACATTGATTTTTGATAGTATAATTATTTTTTATTGTTTTTATTAATTACCTAACATTATGTAATATGCTATAATCTGTCGTGTACAAAAACCGCCTTTCTTCATACTTTTTCGATTATGCGGATTTTCGATTATACGAATCTATGATTACAACAATTAGTCCGGTTAATCGAGTCTCTACCTACTGTATCTAACATCTACCGATATGTTACGTGGATCGTCGTTATTCGTTCTCATAACTTCATTTAATATAAATAAATATAATATTTTAGCCATATTGAGGCGGCTTAGAATACTAACTCCAATCCCACGCGTGACTAAATCCGGCCCGCTGGTGGTAGGGCCCCTCAATGGATTATATTGGTAATATTGATTTTGATTGTTAATTAATACCAATGATGTTGTATTGATTAATACCCTTATTACATTGAAGTATATACATAGAAAAGACATCTCAAACAAAATGTGTGTTCAACCGCCGGCTTGCCCTCCGTTCTCTTTTCAAACTAGAAGTCTCGTTTGCACACTTGCCATAGAGTAACTTTGTATATGACACTTGCCGAACCAAGTAAGCAAGCTTAATTAGTCCATTAACACGCTAGTGGCTTGCCAAGTAGTTCAAACGCTCCTTATGATTTTTTCATTCAAAAATGGCGGGAACATTTCACAATAATTTAATTTAATTCGTTTTAGTTAATTTAAGTTAATATTTTGTTTTCTTACCGATGATAAGCCATCATTATCTTTTTTGTTTTTTGTCGTGCAATTGTGACGCACGACGGCATTTTTTGAGTTTTTTCATAAACAATTTTGGCATGCGGCCGCAATGAGCGCAGCCGAGTGACAGAATGAAATGCAGCCGGCCGGCTGCAATCTTTTTTTTTCTTTAATCAATGGCTGCAATGCATTATGCACACCCCTGAACCCGATGTTCGCAGTGTCTGTTCTATACGCTAGTAATAATAGTTAAATGCCATAATACTATTATTTCTCCATGGGGTTCGCCTGGATAGCTACCACCATTGAGCATGTCGTCCGCTAAACGACTCGTCGTGTTCCAGCTGGGGGCGCTGACAGCCAGTTCTTTCTATTTCTTCTTTCTTGGCCGGCAACGCATCAGTGATGCCTTTGATGTTGCTGATGTCCATGGGTGACGACAGCCACTTACCATCAGGTGGATCGTCAGCTTGTTTGCTGGCTTCCATAAAAAATAATATATAAATAAAGTATACCTACCTACCTACGGCAACGTCGATCGAAGTGACTTATTATATTCAACGGCATCTCTTATTTTATGTAGTATTTGTTCAAATTAAACAAGAAAAAGCATTCTAAACCAAAATATATTACAGTACACACCTACATTATCAATATCACATAACATAGCTACATATATTTATGAATAACGCAATCCGTATGTAGTACAGTACGGCCGCTGTATCTTGGCGCGCCTGAACATAGGCTTTGCGAACTTTAGCGCATGTAAGACAGAGATGGCAACACGAACATGCTAACGTATGACTGAGACATAATACGCCGCGTATCGAGTATTGGCGAATTATGTTACTGCACAGCCTTCTGCGCGAAGTTCAGACGCGCCAAGATACAGCGGCCGTACTGTACTAGCCGACCAAACCAACTGGACGGCCGGGTGGAATGTAACCTTCAGTTCCTCTTACTTATGATTGGCCATGGCCAATTTTAGTAGCGCGATGGTAGCTAATAGCTATACACTTGCAAAACCGTCGCGATACCGTCGACGATTCGCGCTACCTACTGTCGCTACAAAATATAGCCGTGGAAGAGTTCCCGTAGTTACACAATTCCCTATCGTTCGCACGTTCCCAGCACAGATTAATTCGCATCTGCTTCCATACGTTTTTGGTATCTGCATTTTTGAGGATCACAGTGCGTTTTAGGGTCGGTTTCCACCAAAGCATAGACAAGATTGCGGCTCTGCTGCAGTGATGAAAACAAATCAGATATCGTTATTTCCGCATCTGTGCCTCCGCTTTGGTGGAGACCAACCTTATCAGTCGTTTAACTGGCTTGACCGAGGAGGAAAATAACGTTTCAACATTCAACAGTATACTTAATTATACACCACAGATTGCTAACAGCATATAGAACCCTGGACATTGTTCTAGGATTAAAAAAATATCTTCTGTATGAAGTGCTTTTTTACTGCAAATATTTTCTTTTACAAGTAGGTTAACATTTGCTGATTGGTGAAATACTAGTCGCAAATTAAACATTACCAGCGACATCCGGTTTATTATTGAACATAAATATGATAACATTTTATTGCACTAATAGATAAGAGATCATCTAATTTAAAAATGAACATTTCTACTTCAATCTTGTATTAAATAAATATTTTAACAAATATTAAATATTTAGTGGGGGACATTCATTTTAAAAATAAACTATCTCTGATAAAATAGCCAGTCTTCATGTAGTCATAGCATTTTCTACCAAACGACTAAAAAAGAAAACTGATACTGAAAACTTTTTCACAACACTTCCATTTTTCGTCGATACTTACATGTACAGAGTGGATAGTTTAATACAGATACAAGGCCATTGTTAATGCTTACAGTTCGGCCGCTGTATCTTGGCGCGTCTGAACATGGGCTTTGCGAACTTTAGCGCATGTAAGACAGAGATGGCAACACGAACATGCTAACGTATGACTGAGACACAATACACCGCGTATCGAATATTGGCATATTATGTTACTGCCCAGCCTTCTGCGCGAAGTTCAGACGCGCCAAGATACAGCGGCTGTACTGTACTGCAGATTTCTATAACATATTTATCTCTTACGACCATAGCTTACGACAGATAAGATACTATAGATTTGTTTAATGGCCTTTCTAAATAGTTTATCTATTCATTAACCCGAAGCATCGACCACAAACCCAACCTGAAGTCATACGCCAAGTAACTGAAAAAGTCAGTGTTTATTATTATTTTACCTAAAGTTCTAACTTATTCAGAGATAATGAATAGATAAATTATTGAAAACGGCCGTTGGTAAAAAAGATAGTCCGGAATTTTATAATCTCTAGTAATGTGCATCTGTGATGAAGGTACAGATTGTTTTACAGAGCCATTAAATAATTAGATTAACTCGAAAAATTTTATACAAAAACATATATAAAATAACATATATACAGTGCCACCAACTTATCTGTGAATTGAGAGAGGGCGCTGTCGGACGCATTGGACCAATCATTGGACAAAATTCGAGACATAGTAAATGTCAAATGAATGAGCACCAAGAACTTGTGAATGGCGCGGCATTAGTTCCAATTTTCGCCATTTCACAGATAACTTGGTAGCACTGTAATAATATTATAAAGGTAACATAGGCAGTATAGGTATGTAGATAATATTATATAGGTAACATATCTCAGGATCAGATCAGATGTTATCAACAGATAATGTATAGGTAACAACCTGTACAAAAACAAATTTGCTAATTTCAGTATTTCTCTACATTTACGATTCCATAAACCTTCTCTACTGCTCAATGGAAAACTAATATAAATAAATAGATTCAACTGAGGCACTTAAGCCGAAATCAGCGGCAAATTTTATAATCCCTCTGACACACACTAACGAGTCAGGGGTACTAAGCACAGTATTCGTTGAACAAAGTTCCCGACCGAAAGAAATCTTTATTATTCTTATTATTCACACACGCACTAATGAGTCAAGTCAGGGACCTATACACATATTTTTGGCTTGACAGTTTCGTCGCTATTCGTTGAAGTTGCACGTGTTGTTCACACTAACCTTTGCCGCTTGCAAAATTTGAGTCGGCTCGGCACGACTCACTGCAGTTATGCATTTGATTAACTCGAACAGCATTGGCTGTGCCAAACCATACATGTATTGTGTGTAGCACACCTTACACATACTTCACAGGGTTCATAAAATCTGCCACGAGTTATACCTAGAACATCCAAAGTATCTACAGCCTGGCTCGTATTAAACTATTGCTTGAAGTTTATTTTATAGCCCTGGGACTCTGGGTCTTGCTCCAACTTAAAGTTCTCCGTGGACAGTCCAAAGGGTTTTAGCAACATGTTACCCAAATCCTTCAGTTTCCCAAGCATTTCTGTCTTGAGTTTCTCGTTCCGTGCCTCTATTAGTGGAGGTAGTCTGACTAACGCACTTTGGGCTTCTTTGTGCGAAGGATCCAGTTCTAGAATCTTCTTGAAGTCCGCTAAACTCTCGTCATACTGCTCCGTGGCTTCTAAAGACTGCGCTCGTCTGAAAATTGAGTTTTTTTTGTGAATTCCTTTGTGGCCCTTCGTTTTTGGCCATAGTAACAGAAACCACTTACTGTCAAGGGGCCTGTCCTATACATAAATAAGAATACTAATAAATATCAACAAAAAATCAAAATGAAATAGATTTTTAGTAAACTCAAAAGTTTCTTACCTGTAGTATGCTTTGAGATAGGTATTGTCAAGTTCAATGGCCTTGCTACAGTCCTTTGCTGCAGATTTATACCGCTGTAGCTTCATCTTAGCGGCACTTCGATTGCAGTACAATATTGAGCGCTGCTGTGTGAACTGTAGGGGACAGATCCTAAGGCCTGAGGACAATAACCAATATTACATTTCAGTTTGTTATATGGACTAATGGATTTTATTTAATTGTCATTTGTCTGAGTGGCTGTGGTTGCTGATGAGTATTTTTTTTTTACTTTATTTATTACCAGTCTTTTAGTGTACTTATTTTGTATAAGTAGTAGTTTACCTGCATATTAGAAAGCTACTTCATATTTTATTTATTTATTTATTGCTTCAAATATGGTTACAAAGGATGTTATAAAATAGTAGTTCATACATATTTGGCTTTCATGAGCATGCAACATCATCATATGTTATTGAGACTTCACATTTCAGCATTAATGTCTTGTATATAAACACTTTACATAAGCAGTACATAAGCAGAGCTTGTAAGCTGTAGTAAATGATTTATTACTTTAATGCAGTGACAATATATAGGCTAAAGGCCAAGATAATTTTAGACAAAAAATGGGAACGAATTCTATAGATAATAATTTTTAGTATGCTAACTTTCAAAAATCACAATAAAACAAAACAAATCTCTATAAAAAAATTTTGTTACCTTCAGTATATTTCTCTATACTCCGCTCAAAGTCACCATCCTGGAAAGCCTCATTGCCAGTCTTCTTCAGTGCCTCAGCCATGATCTGCCTCTCTGCTTTGTCATCATCTGTCAAGTCCACTTCCGCATCCTTGAGGGACTCTTCTGAGAAGGAATCAGCATCGCTGTCATGGTCAGAGTCTTTGCCTTCATCAGTCTTCTCATCGAAATCATCGACTTTTGGTATGTCTGGAAGATTTATAATATGTTACTCAAAAATATCTACTTATTAAAACATTAATGATGAGACACTATAAGACTGCTGCTCTCTAAAAATCTATCATGATACCTATATAATACCTTTTGAAATCCTTATTTTTTCTCTCGCTCTTTAATTTAATACCCATATTGCAGTAATTATTGGATTTATTTTTATTTTATGATACTTCAAACAATGGCATTATATTTGATTTTTTATAATTTCACTTATCTAAGAACATGTGGGCTGTCAAGACGCATCTAACGATATATTAATTATGTAAATCGGTCCAGCGGTTATGAGATAATAAAGAATATTACAGGCATACAAGATACGCGCAAAAAACGTAACCCTTCCTGCAGTCCGGTAAAAGTAATATAAACATTAAAACTGAAGGAAGACATCTTAGAAAAAGTTGTGTGCCTGATTTTGCTTCTGCTTCCAAATTGTTATTGAAGTCAACGAATCTGTTTTAACTCGTTAGGATCCGCGTGATCGCGGTACCTTTGAGTTCGAACGTGCTGGAACGTTCCCGGTAACCGACGGGTTAAGCCAGCTTACCATGGCCTTAACTCTTCACATCAATATTAGAGCCTCAACCAAGTATTATGAGAAGCATGGGCTGTAATTATGACAAGTGTTTAGGATATGCAATGCTCGCTTAAATATCAGGAGTACAGTTAACTAATATCTACATTGTTTCTACGACAAAACCACGGACCTGAAAAAAAGACGGAAGTAACTTCGTCTAATCGAGAGTGAAGCATAGCAATGGCCGCCCGCTTACCATGTGTGCGTAATTTTTGATTAGCGATTGAAGCAGTGCGGTGTCAATGTGTGGGTGTGTGTACTTGTATGAATAGAGAGTTGGTATTACTATGCGTGCTTCACTGAATTTGTTCTTGAGTACGTCCGTCTTTTTTTTAGGTCCGTGGACGAAACATTCAAAATAAACAAAAGGTGCGGTCAGTGACAAACGAACATTAATACTGTACCTGCTTTTTTATCCTTTTCATTGTCCACATGTTCTTCATAACTTTCTGCACTTGAGCTAGGATTAATAACAAAGTCCGAATTGTCCGAATTTAAGGTGTGTTCAAGATTTTTCGTCAAATCTTCAATTATTTCTTCGTTTGAAATGTTGCTCGTGGTCTTCAATCGATCCGACATGTTTACATAGGCCACAAGAACTCTGTAGCAATGTTAATGTTATGCAGAATTGCAATAAACCAGTTTTTCATCTATTTTCGACGTAAAATTTCAGATTTTTTTGTCAATATTCAGTCCACAAGTGCAAACACTGCAAACTGCAAACAGAAACATAAATCAGAATTCAGAAATGATTTGACAAATACTGACATCACATCACAATCTGCTGACAAATGACAATTTAAAATGAGTCAAACAAATCACAAATGACAAGCAGCAGCAAGGAACTCAGTAGAAGGAAGTGGGGCCCAGGAGCCCGATTCTCATTTTGAAGAGATAATCTCTAAGTTAGAGATATCTCCAATCCTTAAATCTCTACGAGACATGCCGGCAAAATCTCTAATGTATCCAAAAAAGTTATTCTGGGGCACATTAGAGATTTTTTCCTTTGACATTACCATTAGACATATGAAATAAACGTTACGTTTTCTAGACTACAGCAAGCAACGCCAAGTCAACAAAACTTGATTACACTTAAAAAGTGGTTTTAAAATACTCCTATCAAATGAAAGTGTAATAAAATACTTTAATATTCATCCTAAACTACCCCTGTATTGTTAGAATTTCCTAAATGCAATATTGCTTAAAACCATTAATATTGCATATTTTATGTCAAAAAGACTTGCCGCGTACCGTATAACGAAACATTCTTGTCACGACAAAATGTCAATCAAAGAGTATGTGATTGACATTTTATCATGACAAGACAAGAGTATGTAACATGGATTTAATAGTCTAACTGGATTCCAATCTTCGTAGAGGTCATGGATGTATATTCTATCTGGATCATAGACTTTGTAGAGGTACCTGACATTCGATTCCGATATAACGTCATCGATGGCGTCATATCGGAATGACCCATTCGACCAATCACAGGCCGGATTGAGGTTGTCCTTCATAATTAAAGATTAAAGATTTATTAAGAACAAAAACAATTTTACAAATTGTAGGGTGTCCACACTTAAAAATATTATGTCCTATTTTGATATGGTTCTTCAAAATGTTTTCTATGGGTGATTTTTCTGGTATAGTCAACATGAACTAAGAGGCCCAATTTGTCATCACGGTGACACTAGAGATGTAAAAAAAATCGGTTCACGAAAGAAACCAATTTTTGCAACAAATCGATTCAAAATTGTAAGACCTTCTAATCGATTCGATAATTAAATTGTAAACTAAAAACCGTAACATGTAGGTACCTACCTACTACCTCGATTGAGCTATCTCGTACTGCGTATTCGCAACATATATGTATACCACTAAAATATTATTTTATTGTTTCTTCCTAACAACTCATGTTGCTAGGTATGCATGGAAATAGCCGAGCTGGCAAACAAGCTGACGATCCACCTGATGGTAAGTGATTAGTTCGTATTATTAAATGGCAGGTATCATTATGGGCATCTTAGATAATTTTGAGTATAGTAGGTAATATATACATATATATAATCATATATACATACATATAATATTGAAATAATACATTTTATTAATGTGTTTTCAAAATTACCGAATTTAAATTATTTCATTAATAGTAAATTGAAATTTAAAGTACACAATTATGGTACATCTATATTAAACCTTAATCTTAGATGTATTTAAGCCATTACAAAAAATGCAATCTAATGATATATCATTATCCCAGGATATATCCTGGGTTAATGATATATCCTGACTATAGATAACATGGACACAATACAAAAATGGTTTTTCTTATCAAATTCAATTCAAAAATCGTCAGATACCACTACGAAGTCTATAATCCAGACAGAGTAATATATCCATGGTAATGGTACCTGAAGGTTGGGATCCAGTTAGACTATTATATCCATTGTAAGCAATGTCAACTTATACCCTGCTGTGATTGGTCAAAACGCGCGACATTTCAATCTCGAATGCTCCGGACCATACGTTGCATGTCGAAGGAAAAGGCTCAGAGATATCACTAATGTGACATCCCAGAATAAGGAAATTAGGTTTCATTCGAGATCGGCCATGTTTTTTGGAGATATCTCTGTTAGACATGTATCTCTATAAAATGAGAATTGGGCTCCAGTGGTCTCGAAATCTCGAATGGTCTTGAATCGAACGTCAAAGTGCGAAATCGGTAGAGTTGGCCACTAATATCGGTATATTTCTACCTAAAATCGGTATATGTCAAAAATGTACAATACTATTAAATCAAATTCGTTTATTTATCAAAAAATAATCTTACACACTAATTTATGTACACTAAACACACCTAAATAACAAAAAGATAAAGATTAAAAGCTATTTATTATAATTAAAATTATAAAACACATATCGAGTTGTAGGACTCAAGTTGGCATGTTGCGCGGGCGCAACACCGTTATCGATAAAAACATAAATTTTTGCTACCCTCGTGACGTTACTGCAGCGATAGCGATATGTGGTGTGAGTGTTAGAACCATCGACACGATTCTTTAATCGTTTTAATTTTACAGAAATGGAGAATATTCCTATTTTAAAATATTGTTTTTACTTATATTTTCTTTGCATTTTTTATTTACGCAAATAATATGAACCAAATTAAATACTATTGATACAGCTTTTCGATATATAATAATGCACAATACTGCGCCCTTCCTTAAGAACCGCAAGTGGGAGAGAGAGCGAAAACTGTCTACACCAATCTGACTTAAAAATTGTGTAAAATCGCTAGAAAAATCAGGAGAATTTCCATGTATTCTCTGAAATCGTGGAAAAATCGTTGCATTTCGGTAATTCGGTAGGACAGAGCCCATATCGGTAGAAATACCGAAATATCGGTAGGTTCAAGACCACGGGAAGCATGGAAGATAGAGTAGAAGGAAGGCCGTCTCTGTATATGAAAACTGTCCGTAAAAACGCGTCTATTATTCAGACCTACACTAGCGCCATTGATTACGAGTGACGCTGCGGATGCACTCACTAGGCATAATTCAGCAAACTTAACTCCCTCTACAACAGTTATGTTCTTAGCGTAGTCAATAATTAAAAAAAAAACACTACTAAAAATCACGTTCTCTCACGGCAGTATTTTGGTTATATTTACAAAAATATTGTAAGTCTAACATTACATTTCACTACGTAAATGGTTGAGGTTTTGTATACTGGCATTACGGAGGGTGAACCATGAAAATTTTTAAATATTTGAACTCAGCAAACTTCACTCCGTCTACAACAGCTATGTTCATGGTTCATGCGATATGAATTTGTCACACACTAGCGCCATGGTGCCATTCAGAAATAGCCATTATTGGAACCTCTATTTTCTGCAAACAGCTGGACATTTTTTCATATTTCCCTTCATATGAGATGGCCCTCCTTCTATCTCAATACTCCATGCAGGAAAGCAAGGAATTTTGACAACTTAAGTCAGGAACACTCCGTTCTACACACGCGCGACACCTTTTAACAGATCGTTACAGTTTATGCCCAATGAAATATTATCACGTGTTTCAAATCTAAATTTCAAAATCATTATTGATTTTATTCCACCATTAATGTATAACAAATATCATTTCTTGTAAGATGAATATATTTAAAGATAATAACTACAGAACGATTGTTTGATGTGTCAAATTGACATTCAAAATCAATGACGCGAACGTAAAACGGATCATAACCTAAAAAATGTAATCAAAATTAATCAAATCTATTCAGATATTGAGTTGAGATTCAGGGTCAAGAATAATTTATAACTAATTGCATATCAACCGCTGAAATCGGGAGTTTTTTGACAGTGAACGATTTATAGGAAACTTGTGAACTTAATTCAGTCACTGACAAGATAACTCTTGCTCTTTTACGAACATGGTGTACAGGCACATACTTAGAACTTTCTCTGGCCCGAGAATGTTAAGTTTACTAAAATATAACAACGCAGCCACGACTTTTGGGAATTACAGGAGTATAGTACCGTTGTCAACTACTCAACTAGCATTAAATACAGATAAGTAAGTTGTTTTTTTCTCATTCTCCTCCGGTTTTTCCATCATGGTCCAAGCTACCCTTTCCTGCTTAAGCTCTCTGCTGACCTATGGACGAGGTTCTGGTGAATGGTTCCTTTCCTTAGGTTGTTGGGCTCTGTACAGACATGGACATGGACAGACAAGGTCTATCTGTGTCAAGTTTCATCTTAATCCATACAATTGTTAGCCCGTGATGGTGACCCAAACATCTTCACTAACTTCGACATTTATAATATTAGTACGAAGTAATATTGGTAATAATTTCTATATCAGTATAAATTGTATAAATTCACAACTCCTACTTCATAGATAACCCTATCATTGAATCATTATCATCTATACTTAAGCAAACCTGAAACCTTGATGTAATTATTGTCAAGAGAAATGGAGTGTCACTTGATAAGATAATAAAATTGATGGTAGAGTTTGTCTACATTAAAAATGTATGTCCCCCACATTCATTTTATTGTTACATTGTGTAAGTGACAATATTAAGGAAACATTTTTTATCTAATAATTACAAATAAACATTTCCACTTGAATAGTGTATTAAAAAAATAGAAATATATATTTCCATTTACTGGTTGTAACAATAATATTTAATGGGCCACATTCATTTTTAAAAATGTTTAATGTTTATTGTTGCCTATGGATAGCAGTGACATTAGGGAATCACCAATATTAACCCTTATGTGAAGCCTTACCACTTAGTGGACTCTTTCATGGGAGTGGGGTTACTATTCTAAGTTCCTATTATAGTATACTAGCTTTTGCCTGCGGTAGAGATTGATTTTTTACAAGTCTCATGGGACCCCTAAACTTTTCTGGGATAAAAAGTAGCCTATGTTTTAATCCAGGGTATCTCCATTCTAAATTTCAGCCAAATCTGTTAAGTAGTTTTCATGTGAAAGTGTAACAAACAAACTTATATTCACATTTATAATATTAGTATGATATATTCTAAGCTGTTAAAAACTGAGGAGGCATACTCTATCACGCAGCTGCTATGCTGATCGGTGGAGTGGTTAGTGACGAACCCATTTTTTTAAACCCCCAATGAAAAAAGAGGTGTGTTATAAGTTTTTGACATGTCTGTGTATCTGTATGTATGTTTGTGGCATCGTAGCTCTCAAACGGATGAACTGATTTTGATTTAGTTTTTTTAGCTATGTTTAGTGTAAATAAAACTATCAGGGTTTTTTTTTAATTTAATTCAAGATTAATTATTAATATTCCAGGATCAAGGTATGCTTCGTCCTCTACGACGGTAGGCGGCTGGAAGCGGAGGCCAAGGTGGGAGACACCCTGCTGGACGTGGTGGTGAACAATGACCTGGACGTCGACGGCTACGGCGCCTGCGAGGGCACGGTCACCTGCTCCACCTGCCATGTCGTACTTAACAAGGAAGACTACGATAGGTGAGTACTGAGTCATATTCACAGGTACAGTTCGGCCCTGTATCTTGGCGCGTCTGAACATAGGCTTTGCGAACTTTGGCGCATGTAAGACAGAGATGGCAACACTAACATGCTAACGTGTGACTGAGACACAATACACCGCGTATCGAGTATTGGCGAATTATGTTACTGCGCAGCCTTCTGCGCGAAGTTCATAGCCTAAGATCCGGCCGCAAAATTCTGTGCTCATCTGTTTTTTAATACAAACCAAATTTTTATGAATATTTATAATGAGGAGAATATAGAATGACTAGGTTGCCTATCAAAATTTGGCCGCTAGTATTTTTAATTAAATTATTTTTAATTTATTTTTGGGAAAAAAATTCGTTCACTTGTTTTTTAAATAAAACCTCATCTACGTTACGGCCACTTATATAAAGATTCTAAAAAATCACGGTTGCCTTTGCACAAACAGCCGCAACCTCTTCGCAGCCGGGTGTAAACAGGTATGATTTCGACACGTTTATACGTTCATAACGTACATTTATAAATTATATCTCAAATTAAAGCTAATTTTTTTCTATTTACTATCGTATATGGTTGCCTACTTAAATCCGGTCGCAAATAAGGGTTGCCGGCTGTTAAAGATATCCGGCTGCAGGATTAGTGCGCTCATCGATTTTTGCTCAAACCCGAATGCTTATGCTTATTTATAATTAGGAGAATATATAATTACCAAGTTGCCTGTCAAAATTTGGCCGCTAGTATTTTTAATTAAATTATTTTTAATTTATTTATACAGCTGGATATCTTTAACAGCCGGCAACCCTTATTTGCGGCCGGATTTAAGTAGGCAACCATATACGATAGTAAATAGAAAAAAGTAGCTTTAATTTGAGATATAATTTATAAATGTACGTTATGAACGTATAAACGTGTCGAAATCATACCTGTTTACACCAGGCTGCGAAGAGGTTGCGGCCGTTTGCGCAAAGGCAACCGGGATTTTTTAGAATCTTTATATAAGTGGCCGTGACGTAGATGAGGTTTTATTTAAAAAACAAGTGAACGAAATTTTTGCCCAAAAATAAATTAAAAATAATTTAATTAAAAATACTAGCGGCCAAATTTTGACAGGCAACTTGGTAATTACATATTCTCCTAATTATAAATAAGCATAAGAATTCGGGTTTGAGCAAAAATCGATGAGCGCACTAATCCTGCAGCCGGATATCTTTAACAGCCGGCAACCCTTATTTGCGGCCGGATTTAAGTAGGCAACCATATACGATAGTAAATAGAAAAAAATTAGCTTTAATTTGAGATATAATTTATAAATGTACGTTATGAACGTATAAACGTGTCGAAATCATACCTGTTTACACCAGGCTGCCAAGAGGTTGCGGCCGTTTGTGCAAAGGCAACCGTGATTTTTTAGAATCTTTATATAAGTGGCCGTGACGTAGATGAGGTTTTATTTAAAAAACAAGTGAGCGAAATTTTTTCCCAGAAATAAATTAAAAATAATTTAATTAAAAATACTAGCGGCCAAATTTTGATAGGCAACCTAGTCATTCTATATTCTCCTCATTATAAATATTCATAAAAATTTGGTTTGTATTAAAAAACAGATGAGCACAGAATTTTGCGGCCGGATCTTAGGCTATCAGACGCGCCAAGATACAGCGGCCGTACTGTACCATCGATTTTGTAGACGAGTCTTATCGTTCACCTAGTAATATAAGGGTACATCTACGTTTGTCATATTTTACTTATACGTGGATCAAATATTTTATAAAAATGTTTAAAATTAATTTATGGGTTCTTTTTACGTTTCTTACAGATTGTATGGGTTTGGTTACTAGTATAGACATTAATACATATTTACCACTATGTAGTTTATGCACTTTAAACACGTATATCATATAAACTCAATTTCGCATTTTTTGCAGATGTGCCATTATATTACTAGGTGTGCGTTATGTAGTAACTAGTAACAATCTAACAAGGTCTGTTTATCGTAATTTGTAATTTAAAAATAATACTGGCATAAAATGAAAAGTAACGATTTAATGCTAACTAATTTCTGTTTTCTTTTTTTTAACTAAACTCTTCTAAAAAAACGGACTATACTCTTTAGTGTTGAAACTTTACACACACTATAACGTATCACTGTACGTATCACACCATTGCCGTGTTAGAAACGTGTGGCAAAACAATATTCTTCATACTGAAAAGTATGACTAGACCTCTCAGTTGCTATTATCGACGACGTAAATTACAGGATGTCGTAGTAGTGGATCAACAGTAGAGGGCAGATAGCTCGAAACCTGATGACCTATCGTAATGTCAAAAAATTTCCTTAGTAAAAGTGTAACCATTTTCGAGATGTTGATCTTTTTTAAAATTTCGAAAATTCGGTTCCTTTACCCTACTTTTACCCGTTGAATCCACAAATGAGCAGATTTTTTGATATTCTTTTTTCTAAAAACTCTCAAATAGTTGCTTTACAAATTATCAGTATCTAATTTAGTTGTTATTATCGGGGAACCCTGAGAAAATTGCGTCTACTTTGGATATTTCTGTTTTTGATTTTCTTCTACACAACTTAGACCCGAGGTTGTTGAAAAAAAATGTTCTGGGGAAGTATGGAACATGATTATAAAAAGTTGTCTGTTTAATGCGGATTCTAAAAAAGTACAATACAGCCTGTATTGTACTTTGTACTTTGATAGGGAAAATTTTCCCGACGAAATGACCCGAACGAGCTGCGCTGCGTTCGCGACTCGCGAGCCACGCACTCGACGACCCTTTCGAAGTATACCGAACCATCGCCGCACCGGCCGAATCCGGTTCGCCGGTTAGTGCAGGCGCTAGAGGTAGTTGAGTATGCAAAATCCGAGTGACGGCAACTATGACCGGATTCTTATACCTGAGACCCTAAAAATGACAAAACACATCTTGCCGGTAGCTGTGATGGTGCCTTCCCGCTCCCTTAATATCCCCTCTTCACCCAGTGGCGTAGCGTGGGGGGGGGGGGCATGGCTACGGGCGGCACATGAAGAGGGAAGGGCAAGCCACTCGATTTAAAAAAATAAATAAGAAATTTACATTAAAATTAATAATTTTTTATTTAAATTTTTATGTAAATTGTGCTATGAAAAATACAAGAAAAGTGCATTTTTAATTAATAAAAAAATATTTCATATAATATGAGGGCGGCAAAGATCATTTAGGGGGCGGCAAATTTTCGGTTGGCCCCGGGCTACGAAAGCCCACGCTACGCCACTATCTTCACCCATGCCCATGCGCTATGCTTATAGCGCGCGACGCGCGTACGCGTTTAGTGTGTTTCTACATCTATTGACGTAAAGACGTTACTTTATTAATTACAGATAATACCCTGGCCCACAATGCAAAAGAGATAGCCGTAATACTGAGCACACCCTTTGCGTCGAATTACATCATGTACTCAATACATTCCCTTTACGAATAAGAGATGAGGGGTTAAAAAAATGGACCAAAAAATGGACCGGCAAGATCCACATTATTATTCCTTGACCTTTTCTTCACTTAAATCCGTTGGCGAAATTCGTCACTCATATTATGCATACTCACTTACTTCTAGCGCCCGCTCTAGGTATAATTATGCAGGTTTTTATTGGCAAGGTGGCTTTTTCGCACAGGTGTATAGCGCGTTGTCGGGGGTTACTGGTTTAATGACTACACCAACATAGTCTTACTTAAGCGGTAAATGACGTAGTTATCTGGAAATATGATCTACAATCTTCGATACGATATGACATATTAATCAAAACTTTAAAAAAATATAAGTACTTAGGTTTAGGTATCATTACCTTTGAGATAGGAACTACAAATCAATCAATCATGGCGGTGATAGAATTGCGAATAGGTACAATACAAATGCGATTGGTAACACTGTTGTAGCCACTATCAAATTTCAAATAGATTATTAAAAAATGACGTGTATGTATAAAGTACACATCAGACAAACTTTAAATACGTTTTTCATATTTTGCGCCAAGTTGAAGTGCCGTTAACAACATACACGTAGTATCGTTGCATTTATTATCAATTTGAGACTGAGCGCTGTTAGCCATGAGCATTTATATGTGACGAAAAGAAATATAACGTAAGTGTATTTCAGTAAAGTTGAAATTTCAATGAAGCTTGTCGTAGTTACAATACCAAAGTTGCCGATGTGTTCATGCATGCATTTCAAATTCAACCTTATCTGTATACAAATAAGGTATATTATATTAGTCGACGCTGGCACTGTACAGGTCAGGTTCAGGCACGGGCCCAGGGTTGGATTTAGGTACGTTGAAAAATATAGTACAAAAGAACGAAAAGTATAGTATTTATAAAAAAAAATATAGTACAGTCAGTGTTGCCAACCCTAGTTTTGGAAAAGTAGTAGATAGACAGCAAAAAATCGATAGATCTACTGCTTTTGCACCCCCCCCCCCGCGCATTTGTTGAAATGGAAAAAATATTTTTACCAGGAAGTTTCTTCGAAGTGTAGGAAGAACTTCGTAAATAAACGTATTATTTTACACAAAAATTCGCAAACGATTGTTATCGCTTTGATTGAATTTTGAATGGAATGGAAGGAACGACATTACTTACTGATAGTGGAAAGGAAAGAAAGAAGTTTACTGCGGACGAAATCGAGGAATCCCCGACCACACGCACTGTCGAAATATTCATATGATGTAAAACTAAGCATACAGGAGCAATCTTAAAATTATAGTATTTTAGCGTACTATACTTAAATGTGGATAGTACATAGTACAAAGGTTGAAATTATAGTATAAATACTATAATAATTATAGTACAAAATCCAACCCTGCTCAGACATCAATGTGCAATAAACATATTAATAGCAGTAGCGGGGAAAGGTTAGTCACCACTTAGTGGAGCGGGAAAACGGTCGTCATAGTATGTGATAATTATTATGATCACTTAGTTCATTGGATATGATAGTACTTTGATAGTGCGTTTATCAATTGCGGTCGACCGTGTACGAAGAGCTCTGACAACTATAGGATAAATGAAGTGTGATGGATCATGGAACATTAGTTAACAATATCAATTCCGTTGAATACTAATTGATAACGCCAAATAACTGCATTTAAAGAATTGTTTTGAATAAAAGTGCTCATAGCTAAAGAAAAATATTTTTTCATTATTTTTGCAATTTTTTTGCTGTGATGTATATCTGCCCGTACTGTAATGACGAATTTAAACAAAATAGAAATATGATTCGGCATAAGGGTTGCTGTAAGAAGCGTAGGGCGAAGTCGGAGGAAAAATTGAGATTACCTTGTTCTACCTGTGATAAGACGTTTGCACGTAAGGATGCACTCAAAAGACATGTTGAAGTAAGTTGTCGCAAGAGCGCTGAGGGAACTAAGCGTAGACGCCGAAGTGAAGAGACACGCCCTCCAGCCAAGATGAAACGATGCGATGAATGTGGGATAGAAGTAGAAAACCTTCATGCACATAGGAAGAGCATAGCACATAAAAATAATACGCGAACCATTCTAGATGATTATGTGCGGATAATAAATTCCGCATTCAAGTCGCGCATAGCGTCGTACCAGGTGCTCTCGCCCAATGAGCATCTTATTCCGGCGGATTTTCTGGAGGATGTGCGAGAACGTACAGTCAAACTCATCGAACAGAAACAGCAGGAGGTGGAAGACGCTGTAAAAGTTAACGTAGTACTTTTTGCAAAGTATAGTCAGCCGCACAAAGATAAGGAGGAACAAGTTACAGATGTAAAATCGTTTAATACGAAAAATATAGTCATTTACAATTCGCCAGAAATAAGCGATGTTTACAATATATTTTTAGAGGAGATAAAAGCGAAAGCGGATGAGTTTCAGGAACGTGGTAGTGGATGGGCGCTGGAAACAGTACAATACTTAGAGATTAACATTAATAAATACACACCTTTAAAAGGAGGATCATATATCCCTCTTCCTGTTTGGATTAGAAGAAAAGGTGCTTGCATAAATGTACAAAATAACGATGGAGCATGTTTTTTCTGGGCGGTAGTGAGTGCTCTACACCCTGCTAAAAAGAACGCTGAACGCATTACATCCTATCCTCACTTCAAGGACGTACTAAAAATAGACAATATTGACTGTCCTATAACGATGGAGGATATAAGCCGGTTTGAGGCGCAGAATAATATTAGCATAAACGTGTTCGAAATATTACAGAATAGTATAGGAGGACCTATATATCATACCAAGAACAAATGTGAGACGCATATTAATTTACTCCTGATAGAAGACGATGAGAAGTCGCATTTTGTGTGGATTAAGAATAAAAGTAGACTATTACGTAGTCAATTGACTAAAAAAACTAAAAAACTTTGGATATGTGATGATTGTCTGCTGTCTTTCAATGATCATATAAAATATTTGGATCATATCAAACACGATTGTGCACATGTTGTTACCACTATACCAGATGATGAAAACAAAGTGCTAAAGTTCAAAAGTTACAGGAACCAGCTACGTACGCCTGTGGTGGTATACGCCGATTTTGAAGCGCTTTTGAAGCCGATAGATAGCTGCTCACCGAATCCTAGCGCATCATACACTCAAAACTATCAGATACATATTCCTTATAGTTATGGTTATTTCATAAAATGCTATTTTAACGACTCGCTTAGTAAATATGTAAGTTATAGAGGAAGTGATTGTGTGGAGAATTTTTTGTCATCATTGGAGCGGGATCTGTTGCCCTTTGTTGATGTATTCAAAAAGGAACAACCCATGCGTCCCTTGACGAATAAGGAACAGTCTGAGTTTTTATCATGTACGAATTGTCACATCTGTGGAGAGGGGTTAGGCCAGGCTAGAGTGCGTGATCATGATCACTTAACGGGGAAGTATAGGGGAGCGGCACATGAAAGTTGCAATCTCAACTTTACAATTAAGCCTACGATACCAATATTTATACATAATCTTTCAAAATATGACTCGCATTTCATTATTAAGGTGCTAAAGGATCACGATGTTTCAATATTAGCTAAGAATAAGGAGAATTATATCTCATTCACATCAAAAAAACATTTAATAAAAGATGAAAGAAAACATGGCATTGATTTAAGATTTGTCGATTCTTATAGATTTTTATCATCCTCACTTGAAAAGTTGTCGAATGACTTAGAACAAGGTCAGCTAAATGTTATCAAAAAATATTTTCCTCAGCACGTCAAATTAATGCGAAAAAAGGGTATATTTCCGTATGACTATGTGGATGACTTGATAAAGCTTGAAGAAACAAGCCTCCCTCCAATTGAAGCGTTTTATAGTTCCTTGAACAAACGCGGTATCTCAGATGAGGATTATGATCATGCGGGTAAGGTTTGGTCGACCTTCAATACAAAAACCCTCGGTGAATATAGCGATCTATATTTAAAGACCGATGTGTTACTCTTAGCCGACGTTTTCGAGAATTTTCGTGATGTTTGCATGCAAACATATAATTTAGATCCTTGTAACTTTTATACGGCTCCAGGTTTGTCCTGGGAGGCGGCCTTGAAGCACACCAAAATAGAGTTGGAGCTTCTTACTGATACGTCTATGATCAAATTCATTTCCAATGGGATACGAGGTGGGATGAGCCAGTGCTGTTGTAAATATGCGAAGGCAAATAATAAATATATGGACGACTTTGATTCCTCTATTGAATCATCTTTTATCGTCTACCTCGACGCTAATAATCAGTATGGATGGGCGATGAGTCAATATATTCCATGTAAGGATTTCCGCTGGTTATCAGAGCCTGAGGTTGAAAATTTCGATGTAATGAGTATCACTGACGATGCTCCTACGGGCTACATCCTAGAAGTGGATTTAAAATATCCCAAGCACTTACATAATTCACACAATGAACTGTGTTTTTGCCCTGAAAACAAAGTACCAGAAGTGAATAAACCGGGGACTTCTAAGTTATTATCAACCCTAAACTGTAAACAAAATTATGTTATACATTACCTTAATTTGAAACAATGTTTAAAAAACGGATTAATATGTAAAAAAATTCATAGAATCTTAAGTTTCACCCAATCGACTTGGCTTAAATCTTATATTGATATGAATACCGGGAAACGAGCCTTAGCTAAAAATCCATTTGAAAAAGACTTTTTCAAACTCATGAATAATGCTGTGTTTGGGAAAACGATGGAAAACGTGGATAAGAGGGTTGATGTTCGTCTAGTTAATCGCTGGAAGAGCGTTGGTAGAAGACAAGGCGCTAGATCACTTATAAGCCGATTGAATTTCCATAGTTTGAATATTATTAATGATGATTTAGTAGTAATTCAAATGCTTCGAACTTCAGTGAAATATGACAAACCGATATATGTGGGGTTTACAGTTTTAGAAATTAGCAAAACATTGATGTATGACTTTCATTACAACTATATTAAACCAAAGTATGATAAAAAAGCTACCCTGCTTTACACGGATACAGATAGTTTAATATATATGTTGAAAACAGACGACTTTTATGAAGATATAAGAGATGAATTAGAGAAAAGATTTGATACGTCCGATTTTACTGAAGATAACGTGTATGGCCTCACACAAGTGAATAAGAAAGTTGTAGGGATGTTTAAAGACGAGTTTTCTGGAAAGGTCATAAAGGAGTTTATAGGTATAAGGTCAAAATGTTACTACGTAAGAACAGAAGACGAGCGGGAAATAAAAAAAATAAAGGGTATAAAAAGGGAAGTAGTGAAGGATGAAGTGAACAGAGAGGATTTTATAACGTCCGTGAATGAAAAAGATTATGTGCAATACCGATCGATGAACGTGATTCGTTCGAAAGCTCATCAGCTCTACTCACAGACTCTGAACAAAATAACGTTAAGAAATAATGATGATAAACGATTCATTATTCCTAACGATCCTCATCGAACATTAGCTTGGGGGCATAAGGACATAGATAGAGAATATTATTTTATGTAATTTGATATTTTAAATAAAACAATATTTAGCTACATTTTTATGTACTACACTTACATTTTTATATAGGTGATTTTAAGCGATGAAATCGAAAATAAATGTATTAAATTCATAAAGTACAAATGTTGTTTTATTTCTAAACAAGCTGATTTAAATTGTTTTTTATTATTCAACGACGATTCATGAGACGAAAAGTTTAACACGGTAACACCGGAATGATTTCGTCGAAATCCAGTGTCATATGTGTAATTTTTGTTGAACAGAGTCAGCTGATGGAAAGTGGTCATCGTCACCGATGGGGTTGCAATTAAGTTGTTTCCTAAAATTTTTTTTTTGTTTTAAATGGAAAGTTCATAATATAAGTTTTATAACAGTTATTTTAGTTTTTTTATTCGCTATAATTTAAAAGTTACATCAAATCAAAAATACGTTTTTGAATCCAGTACCGAAAACACGCCGACAATTCCCGAATAGACCCGAGCGCGCGTGTGACGTCACTTTGTTAATTGCTATTCATTGCAGCATACAGCTGATACTGTGATTTGACTTTTAACTGATAAAATCTTGATATTATCGTCAATATATTGATAAATATATCAAAAATGCTAAACCTTAAAAGTTATCGTGCTTGTTTTGTACCATTACGTGGGAATACTACAAAAAAAACACCCCAAAGATGGTGTTAAATGTGTACCTGTGACCTTTTCGGTTTTCCCGAGGAGTAAGAGGTAAAATTTTAGTTTTCGTTTATAGATTCGTTTTTAGGGTTCCGAAGTAAAATTGGAATCCTTATAGTCTCGTCATGTCCGTCCGTCCGTCCGTCCGTCCGTCCGTCCGTCTGTCCGTCTGTCCGTCTTACCGAAGCAAAGCGCCCAGACCCTTAGTGCTAGAAAGCTGTAATTTGGCATGGACCATTTTTGGAATTAGGGGTCCGTTTGCAAAATGTTTGGTTTTAAAGTGCTAATTTTGGTTACAGTCAAGTGTCCCCCCCAACTGTTGACTAAACGGTTGGAGTTAGACAAGTGAAAAAATTCTCAAAAATAGGGTATATGATGAATTTACAAGGAAAACTATCACGGCTATGTAAAACATAAGTATGAGTCATAGTCGATAAACTTACTATTTACTTCGGAACCTTACATTGCCCGTGGCCTGACTGACACGCACATGTCCGTTTTTTTATGAAACAACTCATGGTTTTATTTTATTAGGTTAGGAATTTTACAACGTTGATCCTACTCAAATTCAACGAGGATCTGATGATGGGTCCTGGGGCTACAAAGTGGAACACGTGGTAGAACAATGGTAGAGTAAAACGGAACCGTGTTTGAAGATATTAGTTATTATTATCGTTAACATTGTAAAACCAGTAGGTACATAAATAAATAAATAAACGCTTCACACTCATAGCCCCATATCGACTAGGATATCCAGTGTCGTGGGTGCCATAGACAACACAAGGACACACACTCAGACCAAGAACAGAAATACAAACTAATCATTCAAACCATCTCGCAGCATCCACCTCGCATCGAATCGAACCCAGGACCCTTGACTTAGCGATCTGGAGTGGTAACGATTCGCCACACGAGTCGTGATCATTGACCAACTTGGCGTATTTCGGAGACAAAAAAATTTATATATTGTACCAGTTTAATGTACAAAGCGCGTACAGACCCATACCACCGCAGTAGGTTTCCCTGTGTCGTGGGTGGCATGGTCAACACAAATAATACGTCACTATAACACCCAAGACCCGAGTACAAATGATTATTTGTCACATTTTATTAGATATGGCCGGGAATTGAACCTGGGACCCTCACTTTGCAGGCTGGATCGAATCGCTATCGACTAGGCTATAGGGTCATCATAATTATGTATATGTACCTACTACTAGCATAGAATTTCTGTAGTATTGCATTGTGCATTTTTTTATTAATCACATTCTTCACTTCTCTCAGGATCCATATGTGAAATTTAGGTAGACGAAGTCGCGGGTAGAAGCTAGTTGTATGATAAATGAAATATAATTTTATCATACAACCCTGATTTATACCCCTAACACCCTGCCCTGATTTCTCCCAGACACGATTTACCAGTAAACAGTGTAACCTTAGGTATCTAAATTTATTTAGTGTGTACAATCAATAGAGAGTTTTATTATAATATTTAATGAAGAATAAATCATTTAACATTTAATTTTACAATAAAATTACGTGTTATGAATATCTTTTTGCACTAAATTCCGGATATTTTTACTCAATTCACGTAGAAGCTTCTAACACTGTGTAATTGCTTTAACAAAATGACGTCACTAACATGGCGACCAAATCTGGCGCGTTTGTAGTCACGTGATTCTTTTTGAACTTTTGTCAATTTTGAATTAATTATTATTAATATTAAAAATAGTTTTGAACAATGCCAATTAATAGATTTTTTTTTAAAGATTTAAAACACATTATTTTTTTTTTAATGATCAACTCAATTAGGGCTTGAATATCGGAATCTCGCAATGTCTTAATCTCGGAAGGTGAAATCCGATATTACAATTCCGATACTGAGTGTTCCGATATTGTAATATTGGAATCAGTATTTTTTTAAAGTGAAACTTTTATTACATCGTCTCAAACTTTTTCGTCTGTGTGTTGCATGTCGCGTGACGGTCGGCCGCGGAGTAGGGATAAAGTGAAAGGCGCTCGTCAGAGCAGCCAATGCCAATATGGCGGCGCCTATAGTTCGCAGCAGCTGACAGTTCAATAAAAATAATATAGTGCGACCAACTATCTGTGAACTGAGGGAGGGCGTTGTCGAACGCATTGGACCAATCACTGGACGCAATTCGAGATGTAGTAAATGTCAATGAATGAACACAAAGAACTTATGAATGGGGCGGCATTAGTTCCAATTTTCGCCATTTCACAGATAAGTTGGGCGCACTATAGTTGGAGACTTAGTCTACTTTTATTATTTCCCATTATCATTAAAATTTTCCAAGTATAAAATTAAGATTGCGATTTTTATACCCTTAATGGAATATTATTCCAAAAATTTTTAGTTAAATGTCTATATTTTTTTTATGGATATAGCCGGCAAACGAGCTGACGATCCACCTGATGGTAAGTGGCTATCGTCACCCATGAACATCAGCAACACCAAAGGCATCACTAATGCGTTGCGGGCCAAGAAAGAGAGAATAAAAAGAAAGAAAGAACTGGCTCTCAAGCCCCCAGCTGAAACACGACGAGTTGTTTGGCGGCTGACACATGCTCGAGGGTGGTAGCTATCCAGGCGAACCCCATGGAGAAATAATAATAGTAATAATGGTATAAATTAACAATTAAAATCAATATTACCAATATAATCCATCGAGGGGCCCTACCACCAGCGGGCCGGATTTAGTCGCCTTTTACGACACCCATCCGGCGTGGGGTTAGTATTCTAAGCCGCCCCATTACGGCTAAAAATGTGAAAAAAGTTTCACTTTTACCGTGGTTTCATAAAACCACACAATCCTTTTTATTGAAATTATACGAAATGATTTTAAAGTGTGCCACAAGGTATATAGGTCACGTAAGGTAGAACAAGTAAGTATACATAATTACATATTCATTTAAAACGTTCAGTGTCTGCGTTATAAGTTTACAATCAGCATGACCGTGCCATTGTCCGTTTTTTAGACTAGATTGGTCACAATCGCAGGACTACTTTTTATTGAAACATGAATTTAAATTAGTTTTAAAAAGAAATTAATATTGAACAGATTGTGCTATTGGCGTGTGTGTTGTTTTTCACATGACAATAACAAACAAAAACCATTTAGCCGGCTTTATGGTTACATAACATTTTGACTTAGGTACAGCTTAAGAGGAGGCCGTGATGGGAATTTATGCTGAAAGTGGGCGTGGCCACTATCTTTTGTCCTCGATGTTCTTCTTTCCGTCATGTCACTCACTTCACAAGCACAACACAGAAAAACTACGGAGTAGTACTTATTCATTAATTTTTATTGCATCTAAAAATTATAAAACAATTACTTTTGAACAAAAAATTTAACCAACGAAAAAAAATTGAAAATAAAAAATAAAATAAATCATATAGTATTATAATTTAAAAAAAATCGTCATTTAAATTCTTTCATTGAATAGTAGCATTTGTCAGTTAACCATTTAAGTAACTCTATTTTAAATTTAGTGAAAGTTAAGATTTTTATGTTTTCAAGGATTTTATTATATATCGTTTTCGAAGTCTAATTTTTTGATGTTGAAGAGAATAAATAATCTAGACACGCGGTAGCGTGTCAAGCCTATTTCAAACTAACAGAATTGGCGAGTAGCACCGTGTGATATATTACATGAACCATTCGGAGCCACTTTTGACCACCTCATAACTCAAAAATTATTCAACATAAACCTATCAAATTTTATTGAAACTTTAACATTTATTGAGACTTGCGAAATACATATGCGTTCAAAATTTCATATACACATCTCAAACGGTCATTTAGATATTAACGTCCAAATTCGTCATTTTTATCACTGATTGACCAAGACTCTAACTCAGTTCCAGATGGTCTAGAAAGTTAAAATTTGGCATCCAGATAGGTAATTGGGTGAATACAAATGAATAAATCAAAAAATAGTAAATTTTTATCATTTTATTTATTTTTCAAAAAATTGATTCTATTAGAAACACTTATGATGCCTGAAATTTAAGAGTAGCAATCAAAATTGATGACATCTGATCATTAGGTGGATTTCAAGCTGAACATATAATGAAACATATCAGTTTTAGTACTTTGTGAAGCTTTCAACGGGAGGAAGATGTTAAGTGTCCCAAGTGCCTTTGGGAAAGTGTGTGTGGGAAGTTATTTCCAGTGTATTACGTCGTTTCATTTTTAATGTGTGAAAAATTATTTTTCTCTAATCTTGTATGGCATGTAAACGACTAAATTTTGTATTATTTCCGAAATTATACCAGTTTAAAGTGATTCTAAGTATTGTTTCAAAATATATTGTAGCACGTTATGTCATCGAACATAAACTACTTATAACTATATAACTAGCTTTTGCCCGCAGCTTCGCCCGAGGTAGAGATCGATTCTTTACAAATCCTACTTACTTTTACTTAGTTAGATTTAGTTGCCTATGACTTATGTAAACATGTATCATTTGATAGCGTGATTCAGTTGCAAATGAATTTTACTAACGTCATCTATTAGCAACATCCGGAACTAAATATTTAACAACTAACAAAATATCGATCTTCCCATGAGGATGTTTTACCGCGGTAAAAAGTAGCCTACGTTACTCTCCACCCTCCTCAGTAACTCCATACACAAAAACCATACCATTTATCAGCTTCGTTGCGACGTGAAAGACGGACAAACAAACAAACAAACATACTTTCACATTTATAATATGAGTATGGATAAGAGTATAGTTGAATATCGTATTTATTCATATTACGATATTATAACTGGGATTTAGTATTAATAATTATTATTTCAATATTAGTGGACATCAATAGTGGAACGTCATTACTTATAAATAATGAAATAATAGGTATTTCAGACCACGGCGCACTAACTACAGATTTAGTTGAAGAGCACTATAACAGTTCATGTATAAGGTAAATAATTAATCAGTAACGTTATGAATAAGTACCTTCTAATAATTTCTGTACAAAAAGTAATGATTTCCCATCAAAAACATAAATGTAAAGTGAGAGCCAATAAAAAAAAAAGAATTGAGATCTAAATGGGTGCCAAGTTCTGTGTAGAAAAGCCTAAAATTTTAGTCACAAGAACATGTAATTAAAGCTTTACATTTGAATTGGCTAGTTTTCATTAGTTAGCAACCAACAAACCAAATTTTAGAAAAGTAACATAGGTCATCAACCTAAAAGACTTAACGAAGATAATTATACAAATATAGCTTAGGTAGGTACGTGAAAACTAACCAAGTCAAATGTGCAGCTTGAAGTACATGTTCTTGTGATTCAGATTTTAGGCTTTTCTACACAGAACTTGGCACCCATTTAGATCTCAATTTTTTTAAATTAGTTCTCACTTTACATTTATGTTTTTGATGGGATACGTTACTCTTAAATTCCCTAATACATTATTCATTAATAAAACTCGCATAGTGTTAAGTAATGTATCAATTTGTTTTAAAATAGGCAATAGGTAAAACACAATTGAATAGAAAACAGATTATTTTATGTATACAAATTATATAAAGGTTGAATTTTCAAAGTGTGCGTGGATGGCCAACTCTGAAAGTATGAGCAATAGCGAACAATGCTGAAAGGAGTCTCGGGGCCGATTTTGGTGAAAACTAAAACTGCATCATTACATCAAAGAAATATCTGTAAAAATTTCAAAATTATCATATTTTTAATATTCATTACATTATTAATTTAACGGAACGTAGTTAAATTTAAGCGAAACCTATTTAAAAAGGTCAGACCAATACAGTACATGATAAAATAACTTGATTCAAATTCACTCCTTGGACACTGATGATATCCATCATAATTCGATATAAAAGACGACACGAAGTGAATTCAGTCGAAGAATAAATCTGTGCATACGTGAAAATAGTAAGTAGGAACTTGACAGAAAAAAACTCATTTTTGCTTGGTCTTACTTTATGTAGGATACTATTTCATCAAAAACATAAATGTGAAATGAGAGCCAAGTTCAATAAAAAAAAAGAATTGACATCTAAATGGGTGCCAAGTTCTGTGTAGAAAATCCTAAAATTTGAGTCACAACAACATGTAATTCAAGGTCTACATTTAACTTGGCTAGTTTCTACTAATACTATATATACGTATATTTACAATCTGAGTGTGGGTGTATGTTTTAAATCTTCATAAATAATGTATTGAGTTCCCTTTAAGTGAGGATTTAAAAAAAATGGGTCAAAGTTAACTTTTGTTCATAACGATAAACTTACATAAAAAAATATATTTATTACTCTAAAACTGACGGAGTTGGTTTGTATGAAAGTTACTTCCAACCCCTATTTTTACCCCTTAGGAGATGAATTTCGAAAAATCCGTTCTTACCTGACGTCTTCCCGGCAATCTCCATGAAAAATTTCATTTTATTCATTATGTAAGAAACTACCGAACCGAATAAAATAAATAATTTTATATATATAGATAATGTATTACGCAACTGAACAGTAATTTAATTATTCATTCTCTTACATATCATCAAACATTTTTATTTAAGTACAAATAATAAAATATAAATAATAAAACAAAACTACTCCATTTCCCTGTGCTGTTTAGTTTTCCCCATTTAACGTTTTGACAATCATAAGCAAAAGTCAAAAACTTTATACGCTACTTCAAATTCTTTAATAAAAAGCGTGTAAAAAATAGCGCAGAGAGACATACGTCCGACGTCGATGAAGACCGCAGTCGACTGAACGCACATCATAAAGACAGTGTGGGAATGAGTTCTTGTATGAAAATTGTGAGACAGCTATACTGAGCGTGCGCTCGAAACTGACCGACATAAGCGCCAAACAACGTTTTTATTTGGTTTTTAAAAACTACTTCATGTTTTTTCACAAAAAAACACATGGATTTAGATGTGATAATGTACTATGTTTTAAAAAGAATTCCATGCACAAATTTCTTTAAATATCGTGGTGGCAAGCTATAATGTAAATAATTAGAGCCAACTTCATGATTTTTTTCTATCGAGAAAATTTCACGTTATCGTGTTTTCATTTTCGAGCAGATTTAAAGTACATAGTCAAAAAACATATACCTAAGTATTACGCTAATAGCGTATACACTTTACGGAATATATCCAAAAGAAAATCAACCAAACGGGCGCGGCAGCGCCTTAATATGTATTTCGCAAAAGAATTCCTGAATCGGTACCCTGCATGCCTTTGCAAACCCATAAGAGTACCTTAGCTAATCCGCTGACCTCTAAAGTCTAATTTACATATGTTATCAGACGTTAGTATATTACTTCATTGGTTGACAGGGTATTTCTGAATATTTCTGAATTTCGTTTGGAACGAATTAATTGCACGAACACTCATAATTTGACGGTGTCTATTTATAGTACTCGTAGTACTTATATGTTCCGTATGTTATTGGCTTTAGATTTTGATCATAGCGAAGACGTCATGTTACTTATGTAAGTAGAGGGTATAGGTATGTTTCAGCTCAGTGGAGTGGTGGAGCGGCGGAGCGGCCAACCACTGCGAAGCTTGACGTCATAGGTAGTACTTGGATATAGATGGTGCACTTATCAAAACGATGAGATTTTAGTCGTATTGGGGCGGCTTAGAATACTAACCCCAATCCCACGCTGGATGGGTGTCATAAAAGGCGACTAAATCCGGCCCGCTGGTGGTAGGGCCCCTCGAGGGATTATATTGGCAATATTGATTTTAATTTTTAACACCATTATTACTATTATTATTTCTCCATGGGGTTCGCCTGGATAGCTACCACCCTCGAGCATGAGTCAGCCGCCAAACGACTCGTCGTGTTCCGGCTGCGCAAAATTGAATTAATAAAAAAGTAGGCAAACGACACCAACTTACAGAAGAGCGCAATATTCCTATGGTATAAAGAAACACAAATAAATATTAATAGCATTTCTGATCCCGGTCAGTTCAAAAAATATTCTTATAAGGTGAAGACGTAAATATAAATTAGAATACTAACCCCAATCCCACGATGGATGGGTGTCATAAAAGGCGACTAAATCCGGCCCGCTGGTGGTAGGGCCCCTCGAGGGATTATATTGGCAATATTGATTTTAATTTTTAACACCATTATTACTATTATTATTTCTCCATGGGGTTCGCCTGGATAGCTACCACCCTCGAGCATGAGTCAGCCGCCAAACGACTCGTCGTGTTCCGGCTGCGCAAAATTGAATTAATAAAAAAGTAGGCAAACGACACCAACTTACAGAAGAGCGCAATATTCCTATGGTATAAAGAAACACAAATAAATATTAATAGCATTTCTGATCCCGGTCAGTTCAAAAAATATTCTTATAAGGTGAAGACGTAAATATAAATTTGAATACTAACCCCAATCCCACGATGGATGGGTGTCATAAAAGGCGACTAAATCCGGCCCGCTGGTGGTAGGGCCCCTCGAGGGATTATATTGGCAATATTGATTTTAATTTTTAACACCATTATTACTATTATTATTTCTCCATGGGGTTCGCCTGGATAGCTACCACCCTCGAGCATGAGTCAGCCGCCAAACGACTCGTCGTGTTCCGGCTGCGTAAAATTGAATTAATAAAAAAGTAGGCAAACGACACCAACTTACAGAAGAGCGCAATATTCCTATGGTATAAAGAAATACAAATAAATATTAATAGCATTTCTGATCCCGGTCAGTTCAAAAAATATTCTTATAAGGTGAAGACGTAAATATAAATTTATCTGAGACAAATCTATTCGATCTGTCGATTTACAATAAGAGCATAAATAAATTCAGAAAATTAAAAGCAAACGACATGAGTTCGCTTATGAAAGAGCGCATTATTCCTAAAGTATAACGAGAATAAAGTATGAATCTTATAAGGTTAAAACGTAAATATAAATTTATGTGAGACAAATCTATTCTATCGATTTATAATAAGAGCATAAATAAATTCAGAAAATTAAAAGCAAACTACATCAGTTCTCTTGTGAAAGAGCGCATTATTCCTAAAATATAAGGAGAATAAAATATGAACTCTGCTAACCACGACAACAGTCATAACAACAAGAGTTTTGTTACACATATGGACGCTTTCCTTAAGATATTTGCGGCTTCTTCGCTAGAAAATATCTGTATGGGACGGTCTAAAACACAAATATTTATATTGAGGAGAGATCAGAAACAAAAATTAATAAATCACATTAGGTTGTTACGATTGTATAGTGATAAATATTTCTCAAACGTAATAGAAATTATTGTAAGGTTCTTTGAGCAACTGGATGAAAGTGATATGAACTTTCTCAATTTTATAAGTCTCATTGAATTCACAAAAACCTATATCGAAGAATCACGAATGTCTAAAAGCAAGAAAACAGATGGACAAAATGATGATATTAAAAAAATATCCGAAGATATCACAGCAGAAATCATGAATGATTTATCTGGTATATGGGGCTTATACGAGAATTTAAATAACGAAATCCAGTGTCATGTGACAAAAATTTGGCCAAGTTTTGGAACCATACCCTCCGCTGTCTACCACTACTATAAACACAGAGCAGTTCCAGGTCAGGAGAGAGTTCTTTCAGTCCCAGAATACTTTGATTTGATACAGTCAATGCTAGAGGAATTGAAGTCATCCTCTCAGTTTAAGGAGTTGTCAAATTCAAAGAGGGAACTCAAATTCGAAAAGTACTTGATGAACTATGGGAGACGACTTAAAATAGTAGTCAAAGTTCAAGGTGTTAAAATAGTGTTGTCTTCATGTTATTTCTTATCGGACCTCGTCAATGGCGACATTCCCGGCGACAAATATTTAAATGGTCAGAAGTTGTAAGACAATTTCATCAACGGACGTGGGACTGTGATGTTCAAAAATACTATGAAATGTATCGGTTTCTCTCAAATGGACAATTATATTGTTGTTGGTCTAAGCGGCTATTACAGTTTGACGCGGAATTTTTAAATGTAGCGGTGTGCATAGTCATGTTTAAGTTCACCATGCAATGTCTAATTTTTTTGATGTGCCATTAAACCTCAGCCAAGATTCAATGTTTTGCATACCATTTGAGCACCAAAGCTTCATATTGTGCGTCGTGCCGCGTCCGGTGCGGCACGACGCGCAATATGAAGCCGCTGCCGTGGCTTTGGTGCTCCTGATGGTATGCAAAACATTGAATCTTGGCTGAGGTTTAATGGCACATCAAAACAATTAGACATTGCATGGTGAACTTAAACATGACTATGCACACCGCTACATTTAAAAATTCCGCGTGAAACTGTAATAGCCGCTTAGACCAACAACAATATAATTGTCCATTTGAGAAAAACCGATACATTTCATAGTATTTTTGAACATCACAGTCCCACGTCCGTTGATGAAATTGTCTTACAACTTCTGACCATTTAAATATTTGTCGCCGGGAATGTCGCCATTGACGAAGTCCGATAAGAAATAACATGAAGACAACACTGTTTTAACACCTTGAACTTTGACTACTATTTTAAGTCGTCTCCCATAGTTCATCAAATACTTTTCGAATTTGAGTTCCCTCTTTGAATTTGACAACTCCTTAAACTGAGAGGATGACTTCAATTCCTCTAGCATTGACTGTATCAAATCAAAGTATTCTGGGACTGAAAGAACTCTCTCCTGACCTGGAACTGCTCTGTGTTTATAGTAGTGGTAGACAGCGGAGGGTATGGTTCCAAAACTTGGCCAAATTTTTGTCACATGACACTGGATTTCGTTATTTAAATTCTCGTATAAGCCCCATATACCAGATAAATCATTCATGATTTCTGCTGTGATATCTTCGGATATTTTTTTAATATCATCATTTTGTCCATCTGTTTTCTTGCTTTTAGACATTCGTGATTCTTCGATATAGGTTTTTGTGAATTCAATGAGGCTTATAAAATTGAGAAAGTTCATATCACTTTCATCGAGTTGTTCAAAGAACCTTACAATAATTTCTATTACGTTTGAGAAATATTTATCACTATACAATCGTAACAACCTAATGTGATTTATTAATTTTTGTTTCTGATCTCTCCTCAATATAAATATTTGTGTTTTAGACCGTCCCATACAGATATTTTCTAGCGAAGAAGCCGCAAATATCTTAAGGAAAGCGTCCATATGTGTAACAAAACTCTTGTTGTTATGACTGTTGTCGTGGTTAGCAGAGTTCATATTTTATTCTCCTTATATTTTAGGAATAATGCGCTCTTTCACAAGAGAACTGATGTAGTTTGCTTTAATTTTCTGAATTTATTTATGCTCTTATTATAAATCGATAGAATAGATTTGTCTCACATAAACTATTTACGTTTTAACCTTATAAGATTCATACTTTATTCTCGTTATACTTTAGGAATAATGCGCTCTTTCACAAGCGAACTCATGTCGTTTGCTTTTAATTTTCTGAATTTATTTATGCTCTTATTGTAAATCGACAGATCGAATAGATTTGTCTCAGACAAATTTATATTTACGTCTTCACCTTACAAGACTATTTTTTGAACTGACCGGGATCAGAAATGTTATTAATATTTATTTGTGTTTCCTTATACCATATGAATATTGCGCTCTTCTTAAGTAAGTTGGTATCGTTTCCTTACTTTTAAAGTGAAACTTTTATAAAATCGTCTCAAACTTTTTCGTCTGTGTGTTGCATGTCGCGTGACGGTCGGCCGCGGAGTAGGGATAAAGTGAAAGGCGCTCGTCAGAGCAGCCAAAGCCAATATGGTGGCACCTATAGTTCGCAGCAGCTGACCGTGTAGTGTATAGACTATTACTCATTTGTAATTTTGTGCCAGTGCTCCACGCTATTTTGTTTTTGTCAGTGTTTCATGTAAAGATTAAAAACGCAATTTTAATGCCCTAAATCGAATAATTTTCTAAAATATTTTAGTTAAATGCCTACAAACCGAAAAAAAGGTTTCACTTGCATCGTGGTTTCATAAAACCACACTTTCTCTTTTATTTTTTAATTAAATTTTGCCCTTATTTTAAATTGGAGCAGAATTCATATTTTATTCTCCTTATACTTTAGGAATAATGCGTTCTTTCACAAGTAAGCTGATGTCGTTTGCTTTTAATTTTCTGAATTTATTTATGCTTTTATTATAAATCGATGGAATAGATTTGTCTCAGATAAAGGAGAATGCCCATAGCCAGTACTCTCAAAAAAAATAATTGTGTCACAATGATTTTTGTACAAAAAATTAAACTAAAATATTTTATGTATATTACCGTATTTCCTAAAAAATCCTTCTTGGGCTTAATTTTCTTAAATTAATAAGTAACTTTACTTCCTTTTTACAACACAAAAGCATTCGGCCATTTATATTGGAATTAGAGCCAATCAAAAGATCCCTTTTAAGATCCTTCGGGACAATAGTTTGCGTTGATTCGATTATGACTACTACACAACAAACTAGATGGTGTTAGGGGACTGTCAAATGAATTTGATAATTATTACATTAAAAGATAGATGGCGTTTGGGGACTGTCAAATGAATCTGAAACTTAAACGTATACGATTTTAATGCGCCTGCATAGAGTCTATATTACTGTGTCTACTATAACCTAAATACAAAATAATTTTGTTAAAAATCTTGTAACTCCTAAGATAAAAATTGACTAAAGTTGGTTTGCGTAATTTATTAAGATAGCATAATCAAATAAAGGTATTTTCATCAGGACACAAAAATATTAATGTCAGTACATTTCTCCATACAAAATGGGCATTCTCCTTTATATTTACGCTTTCACAATAAAATAATATTTTTTTAACTGACCGGGATCGGAAATGCTATTAATATTTATTTGTGTTTCTTTATACCATAGGAATATTGCGCTCTTCTGTAAGTTGGTGTCGTTTATTAATTCAATTTTGCCCAGCCGGAACACGACGAGTCGTTTGGCGGCTGACTCATGCTCGAGGGTGGTAGCTATCCAGGCGAACCCCATGGAGAAATAATAATAGTAATAATGGTATTAACAATTAAAATCAATATTGCCAATATAATCCCTCGAGGGGCCCTACCACCAGCGGGCCGGATTTAGTCGCCTTTTACGACACCCATCCGGCGTGGGATTGGGGTTAGTATTCTAAGCCGCCCCAATACGGCTAAAATCTCATCACGTTTTGGTAAGTGCACCATCTATATCCAAGTACTACCTATGACGTCAAGCTTCGCAGTGGTTGGCCGCTCCGCCGCTCCACCACTCCACTGAGCTGAAACATACCTATACCCTCTACTTTATACTTACATAAGTAACATGACGTCTTCGCTATGATCAAAATCTAAAGCCAATAACATACGGAACATATAAGTACTACGAGTACTATAAATAGACACCGTCAAATTATGAGTGTTCGTGCAATTAATTCGTTCCAAATGAAATTGAATGTGTCAGAAATAACCTGTCAACCAATGAAGTAATATACTAACGTCTGATAACATATGTAAATTAGACTTTAGAGGTCAGCGTATTAGCTAAGCTACTCTTATGGGTTTGCAAAGGTATGCAGGGTTCCGATTCAGGAATTTTTTTGCGAAATATTAAGCTGTACCTAAGTCAAAATGTTATGTAACCATAAAGCCGGCTAAATGGTTTTTGTTTGTTATTGTCATGTGAAAAACATCACACACGCCAATAGCACAATCTGTTCAATATTAATTTCTTTTTAAAACTAATTTAAATTCATGTTTCAATAAAAAGTAGTAGATTTTAACTTAAATTAAAATTATTGTTATTTATAGGTAATTGAATTAGTTAAGAATATTTCAACAACAATTAGTGCCAAGATTAGCAAATAAAACTCGTCGAACAAATGGAGTATGTACATTATACGGTTTTATGGGCAGGCGTCTGTAACATGGTGTTAATTTATTAAGAAAACAGTGTAACATCGTACTTCTCTTATTTGGATTTCGCAGGCGGTCCCCACGTGGCGCTCCACCCTTCCCACGTCATCTTTAATTGGGAATCTTCGCTTTATTTTTAGAATCCTGAGTGCTATCTGTAACGAGATTCCCTGTGTCGTGGATGCCACGGACAACACACTAACACCCTTATGCATAACAATAAGTAAGGTTATAGAAGGTTTATTTGTAAAATGTGTTTTGTTTCTTTCACTCTTTTGTAAAACAATAAAGATAAAACAAATTGTTAATTCCAGGCTCGGCGAGGAACCGAGCGACGAGGAGCGCGACATGTTGGACCTGGCGTACGGTCTGACGGACACCTCGCGGCTCGGCTGCCAGGTCACTCTGACCCGCGACATGGACGGCCTCACCGTGCGCGTGCCTGAAGGTATCAACGACGCGCGCAGCTGATCACGTATCGGAGTCTAGAGGATGTCGTCGTTGCGACTTTAAGACCTGTGATGTGTAAAAAATCAGCTTTTTGAGTAAATCAATAAAAATCGATAGTTTTGTTTAGCAAGCACATAGGTAATTTTGAATTAGGTGAATAAATGACGATGGAAAAGTCGTACACACCTGAGAGTTTTTGAATTCGATAGTGCTTCAAAATATAGAATCGTTTGACGTAAAAAACTGATTTTGCCAAAAGAGAGATATTGCACATAAGAGGTCTTAAAGTTGCAACGACGATGTGTTGGTTGACGGAGAGCAAATAAACAGAATGTTAAGTAATGTATGAAGAACTTACGACGTTTTGTAATTAATATTGTGATAAACTAATTTAAGGTTTGTTGGAAATTGTACACTAATTGGCGTTGCAGTTGTGTAATAATTTGACTGAAAGTTGCTCAAAATGTGAAGAAAGTTGATAGGCTCAAGAGCAGACTCTCCATGACAATTTTATTGTCATGGTCATGGCCATGTATGGCCGTGGCCAGAAACAACGGAATATATTTGCGTTTTTCATTATAAAATACGATGAGAAAGTTTATTTATAATGTAAATACATTAGAAAAACCTAATAGCCGAATTATTCTTAAGCTCTAACATATTAACTCAAACAGTTTCGCGAACAGTGACATAATATTCTAGAACTTTCGGTACGTAAACTTTGGATCAATCCGACTTGGACTTGAATCAAATGAGTTTAATTTGCTCTCCGATAACAAACATTACGATTGAGAATAATATCTTAGAACGAATGTGATTATGGTGTAAAGATCGTTTTATTAAACCTAGAATGACCTCTTAGATAGGAAATTATTAAATAAATATTCTTATATATGAGATATATGTATAATTGTTGAAATTAATTTAGTTACAGTAAGATAGTTCAATTGTTATGGCCTGCCCATAATATTGGTTTTTATATGAAATTATTTTGAATCAAGTCGCGTTTGTTCAGATTTGGTTGAGATATGGGACTTTTGACTCTTAGTTAAGAGTCGTTTCGATTTTTAAGGCATAGTTTTGTTATATCTGAGGCATACTATGTTATCAGGATAGATAAGCTCTAAATGAGCTAAAAACTTTTGGTGTCTAGTGACTTCTTCGTTAGCTTATATTCAAGCGCAGGATTTTATCCTATATCCTGAAGGTAATTTTGATGCAAAAAAGTGAACATACAACACCAGTTAGTTGTGATTTTATTCAAAATTTATTGGTATATGTGATTGGTTACAATTGTTATTGCCAGATGTCGCTGTACCGTGTAGGGTGAAGGGTGAATATTATTTAGACTTGAATATTATTTATCTCGCAGAGAGGTCTTATTGTTAGCCAGTGTTAATCTATGGTTGTAAGTTTTATTATTACTTTTTAACCTCCCGGTTAGACGTATTGCGGCTTATTGCTAAGAATATTACAGTAATACATAAGTTATTATTTTTGTATATTGTGTTATAAATAGTAAAATTAGGAATGAAAAGAATTTAATATATTTGTATGGCAGCATTTTTTTTGACTTTTATTATCCTTACTGATGAGTGATGACATTTATCTAATGTAGTCAATAAATTCAATAAATATTTTTAAGGCCATAATAGATAGCATTCAGTAGCTCGAGCACGAATATTTGCGAGAAAGTATTCGTATGGTTAACGTAAGCAATTTGTATGGCATTTTTTCAAAAGCGCCCCTATCGTACGTAAATGGTACTAAAATGCCATACAAATTTGACAAATTGCTTACCTATATAATATAACAATAACAAACATACATATCAAACAAATATCATCCATCCGGGATCGAACCGAGACCTCTTGTTTGCAAATGGAATCAATATCAATTAGATTACAGGGCTCAGCCATTCAATGCTGGTCCTATTTTCGGTTATAAATAGTGATGTAATGATACCTCATACTTATCAAGTAATAAATGAATTTTATAGCTACTCATAATTAAAATGCACGATACTTAAAAATCTTTAATGATTGTTATGTCATAAAAATTTAATGAACTTTTCGAAGACACGGGGAAGTTTACAATCGTTTGAAATGATAAATGAATTATTTTATTTCTACTGTGTTATTTCGCTATCAGGTAAGGTTTTTCATATTATCTTAAATATTTATATGGTCTATCTATAAGTATACCTTTCCGGCACATTTCAGTATACTTAGTGGAAGCAAATTATTTGCCTCGATCTAACAGATTCATGAGTAAGCGAGGTGTACGTACGAGTATGTCTCAATCAGCACCTTTGCAAGCTTTGAGAGGATACCGCGAAGCGACACAAATTGAAGACTTGCCCTACAGGAAGTCGTACTCGAAAAACCTAATACATCCGACTAACCTAAAGAAACATAACTACGCAAGAAACGATAGAGATATTTTCGAAAAATTATTCGACCAAAATGGCATGATGTACCTAACTCCTCCGCAAAGAGATGAAGAGAGGAAATTAAACGGTTTGTTGAATGACATAGTTCTAATTACTGATCATCTTAGAAAGGGACAGGTGTTACAAGAGCGAGATAGAACGAGCGGCGTTGAAATGGAAACAATTGAACAGGAAGGTAGATCCGGAACTGAAGAGTTCGAAGTTAATAAATCGAATTTTTTACACAAATTTCTATTATTCTGAAATAAAATTAATATTAAATCGAAAAGTAGCCATATTTATTTGCTGTTATTGTCGAGTTTAATTTAGAGGCTAGAAATTGTTACACTGTAAACCAAACTAATTTTGAATATAAACATTAGGTTTGATTTAATTTGATTACTAGTTTTTAGGGTTCCGTATGAATGTATAAAGTGTATAAACCTATATGTATTCAAAAATTCAAGAATTCAGGGAAATAAAATACAAAAATATTATACATTATTTTATTTCTATTCATATAAAATATCAAAATCAGCCCATTTTCAACTTTCTATACAATCATTGTACTCCGCCTCTCAAAACAACCAAAATTACATAAAAATATGTTCACATATAAAATCTTTAACCTGGCATTTACATCACGACATTTACTACTATGGGAAAATAAATTTAACAAAGATATGTAACAAAATGCTTCTCTAGGGATCTCGTCATTATATTCTAACCATTATAATTAAAAATTAGCCATAATTTGTAAACACAATACAATAAAAATAAGTAAAGTAGGTGATCAAACGGCGAATGCTATGTGTTTCTAATCACACATAACACTCACTCATAACCTTAATATAAAATAAATTAAATAAATTGTATTTAATACCTACCGAAACCAAATACTACAATGTAACCCAACACAAAATATTGATGTCGCTAAACTTAAATAAATATAAATACCAATTATACTCTATACATCGCTTTAAATATTACATCACGTAAGGAACAGATTCAGAAACTAAAGTACTTCTAAAAGTAATCAAGAATCACATGTCATTAGCGACCTCTGGTGTTGGCTGTAGTCATAGACAATGGATGTTTCTCCATTGAACGACATATTAAGCATGTACAGTCACCTGCAGAGAAAAGTAATCCATCTGTTTAAAACGCAACAGGCAACGGAAAAGTTGCTGTTCGTATATGTATTTACTAGCTTTTGCCCGCAGCTTCGCCCGCGGTAGAGATCGATTCTTTACAAATCCTACTTACTTTTACTTAGTTAGATTTAGTACTGTATCATTTGATAGCGTGATTCAGAACTTGCAAATGAACTTTACTAACGCCATCTATTAACAACATCCGGAACATCTAGCAAGTAACAAAATATCGATCTTCCCATGGGGATGTTTTACCGCGGTAAAAAGTAGCCTACGTTACTCTCCAGCCTCCTCACTATTTCCACACACAAAAACCATACCATATAACAGCTTCGTTGCGACGTGAAAGACGGACAAACAAACAAACACACTTTCAAATTTATAATATTATTATTTATAATATTTATAATTATAAACAGATTTGTTACTTTTCTCTGCAGGTGACTGTAGTAGCGCTCTTCCCGCGGCTCGGCCCGCATTTTCCGGAACAAAAAGTACTCATGTCCTATTTAAAATCATCGGTTACATGTGTGGTAAATTTCATGAAAATCCGTCCAGTAGTTGCGTGGAAAAGTAACGCAAGTAAGCATCCGTACAAACTTTTTCATTTATAATATTAGTTGGATAATGCGCACGCAAACTGTATGCGTGCGAGTGGGGTGGAGCTTAACTGCTGCCACACCAGTTAACATCTTAGTGACAAAAGGTGATGTTTTAAAACATTTTGTTATTGAAGTGTGGGAACCAGTTAGTAATATTTAATATTTCAGTATTTTTTCTTCCCTCTTTGTTGGCCGATAATGTGTCGGTGATGCCCCATAGTTTTTTTTTTAAATTGGCCACTAATAAAACGCACGTTGACTTGTCACAGACTAAACAGTTTTAACATCATAGTGACAAAAGGTGGTGTTTTAAAACATTTTGTTATTTCAGTGTGGCACTTAGAGTAGTATTTGAATTATAAAGTTGTATAGTACTCGTTGTCAAATGATAAGCGGCCAACGACGATCAATATAAATGACACGATACATTTAAGATACATGCCTAGCTTGCCAGCTTAGACCAGACATTATTAAATAATAAAAAATCTTGAAGTGTTGCCATTACCATCTTCATCATACTAAAGTTTTTCCGTTATAAAATCAACAGCAATATGCTATTATCACAGATCTATTAGAGATATCCCAATGTTGAATACAATAGAATAATACCTACCCATTTTTTATTTGTCATTTTCTATTGATGATGGCAACACTCAATGTCAATGCAGGCTAGATATGGCATTGACAACTAAAAAACTATAACATCTTTATACGCCATAAATTAAAACGTTAGAATAAATTATTTTTCTTCTTGACCTTGCGCGAACAAAATAACATAACTTAGAAAGGTATCAAAAAATAATTATTTCTTTTTGAGAACTAAAATAATCCAATTTTTGTCATAGCAAAATTTTAAAGTCACAATTATTTAATCACTATAATTTTATACAACTGTACGATGTATAATACATTAACAATACAATTCTAAATATAAGACTTGCACATATTATATTATGGACTGCCGCCGCTTCACTTCGGAATAGCGACGAGTGAAAAATGTATTATTTAAATTGACACTTTTTGTGAATCTATTGTAATAAAATACACTAAATGTTAACCCAAACTTACTACAATACAGGATTGAAAATTGTATTCAAATCGGTTAACACGTTCACGCCGGCGCGGGCCACCGGTGGCCCGCACTAGATTGTCTCATCGGGCGGTTCGTACCCACGGTAGCCCCCACTAGATTGTTTCATCGGGCGGCGCGTACCACCGGTGGTGGCACCACAGAGTACTTTGTTACATACTGAAAGGTGGCACTCACTGACTCACTGTACTACTGAGCAAACATGCAACACGTTTGTAGGTCTGAACAGGCAAAAATCGCGCCCCACCCGATGAAGCGCGTCATTAATTCGAGCGCCGCCTCACAGCAAAACTAATAAAAATCGGCCCCGGCGTGAACGTGTTAAGCCATTTTTGAGATTAGCTGGAACAAAAGAAAAGTCGAACTCACAATAAAACAAAAAAATCCTGATTATCGGATCGATTTCGTTAATAAATACCTTTACTATAGTAATGGCAGTACCTCCCTGCACTACATATTGCGCGCTCACTCGCACTTCGGTCTTAGGTCTAAGTGCGAGCGAGCGCGCAATATGTCAACGAGTGCAGGGAAGTACTGTGACTATTGTAATAGTTTTTCTCAAATACCTTCCATGTACAGACATCAATCAATTACAGTCTATTATATGTAATTATATATATTATTGCTTTGAAATGTAGAAACATTTTGTGACAAACCGAATAGAATTATATAAGTAATGAGAGTGCACAATAAACAATTTGTACTGTACACACTTATTATATTGTATTTTTTCCAAACGAGTGTATTCTTAATGATAAATTTATTTAAATACGCCTAATACAATCCTTATCACAATTTCTGGCTCTTCGCATAAATAAACAAACACAGATATACGACCGGACACTAGAATCGACCATAGATTGATTGATAATACATGGATATATTTCATTAAAAAATACAAAAATAAAATTTGGAACAATTTCGAAATACTGAATTTTATGAAGAACTATCTAGGCCAGTATTAAATCTGCAAAATACACGTTTTCCTTTTTTTTAACTAGAAAAATGATCGTATCTTGATTTAGCCGTCCGGTAGTATACGATACTTCAACTTTTCAATTATATACTCTGAAATCATTCAACATTATTTCAACTTTAGTTTTTATTTCCTCTAAATCGCCACTATTAGTAGATACTCATCGTCAGAATAAAACATCATTTTCGACTTTATTTCCTATATATTAAGGTTAGTTTTAGTTTGACGTACTCGAGTTGAGAGTAGGCGTTACCCGCACTGGAGCAGCCTGGTGGAGTATGCTCCAGGCCTCCTCAAGAGGAGAGACCCGTGCCCAGTAGTGGGCCATTAATAGGTTGAAGGCAAGTTACATTACGTATACACGATATACTGATTTTACACATATTATTTTCACAGTAATTTTATGTGTACAATAAAGATAATTTGTATTGTATAGGCCTCCCTTAAATAACAGGCCTAACAGGTCCGAAGACTTCAGAAACCGTTGCCTTCTTTATATAACAAAACTTATGCTTGAACGACTTGAACCATTGACCAAGATTCGCTCAAACCATATTAATGTAGTGGTTAGTGGTAATTCGGTTGCAAATAAAAATACTTTATTTTAACGATGAGTAAGTACTACGTAGATAAAATGGCGAAGTCGCACTAAAGACGGGCTATGAAGATTGAAGAGATAGGAAAAAGTATGGAGTTTGTAATTTCGAATAAAAATAATAATACAGAAATTACATCAAAACCAGAGCTTTTCAAATCACTTTAACATCAAGAATACCGAATAAGTTCAATGATAGCACTCGATATAGCACTAGATATGAAATACAGAATATTTTCTAAATTGTTTCAGTATTCTTCCGTGTTTTGGTGTTAAAGTAATTAATTTTCAGCGTTCGTATTCCAAAAAGAAAGATAGGGCATATAAAATCATATAATAGAAATTGTCTATGATATACAATAGTCAAGATACAGGTTATAAATAGGTTTAATAAGTAAGAAGCATAGAGAAAGAGTAAGGAAGGTTAATACAGTTTGTACAATTTTAGTCTATATAAATTAAAATATATGAAAAACTTGTATTAAATTTAGCTATATTATGATATAAGATGCTGAAAAGCACGCAATAAATATCGTATTTATTTTTTAAATACATTTTACATTTGGCTGTATGTATATTAACCTTATCGATCTATTGTTTTAAAAAATCTTTCTTAATAATGGCGGCAACTAACTCTTATCAATTATCTATAAAACTCCATTATTAAAATTACTGGAATAATTAAATAGTTTACACTAAGAAATATGTGAATATGTGCTTCCCAACATCATCAATAAGGCATTTTTATTATTTATTTATTAATTTATTAATTATTGTTTTAACAAGCGTATGCGCAGCGAATTTGACAACAGTAATCAGTTGCCAGTGGGCTACTGTGACCACTCAACACCAGGTCTCAAAGTCTGCTATTTTCACTAACATTTTTATTCCAATACGACGTTATTACGAGTACTACAGAACTCAATACAATTGTATCAAAACTTTGTAATGTATTATGAGTTGGCATTAGGATAGGCTACATAATGCGATTTAAAAGTAAGTCAAATTACCAAACAAACAAAAATTATGCTTCCAAACTAGGCGAAACTGAATATTGCCGTATTTTTTATAATAGGGATGTTGACTAATTTTAGGATTCAATTTGATTTTATAGATAGAATCTTAAGATTTATGAAAAAAATATTATAAAAATAATAATCTTCAATTTAAAGACAAAAATTGATAAACAAAAATCATTTTCAAATTTCCCACCAAAAACGTCACGTGACGTCACTAGCCGATACTCAATATTATCTGTCGACTGAAGTTAGTTGCACTTGCATATAAAATTCGGACAATGACGTCATAATCTCAAAATGGCGTTTGAGGTCACGTGACAATGAGTACTATTTTTAACATTTTAAAATAATTATATTTAATTTATTGTGATTGATTTCGAAAAAAGAATAATATTTTAGGTGTTTTAATGTTTTCCTTGATACTTTAAACATAAATTTATTTTAATTTACTGATAGTGTCAACATCCCTATTCTTTAATAATATGAGGTAATTCCAGTTAAAGTCAATTGACAAACTTTTTAACCACGTACGAAACAGTAAAAATGTAAAAAAGTAATAAAATTACTTACAATGATGACATACATAGTCAGACTCAACTATCAGAGTTATTTGAACATGACAAACATAGATTTAACAACAAATAGGCCGTAAATAGTTTGTGTCATAGCATTTTTTGTTGTGGGATCTGTTAAATGAAATTTATGTAACCGTGTCATGTATTATTACCACGTCATTTTCAAATGTCATGTAATTACGTGACGTCAACATTCACATCTTAGCAGACATGCCTCAACCTTGTTAAACATTGTATACTAAATGTTAACATTTTACAATAACTATATAATAACAATGTTTGTGCCAAAAGTCTTATTATCATTTATTTATTTCAAATATGAAATATATACAAGCCATTTTAAACTTAATGAGGGAAAATGTTAGCTTTCTTGTGTAATTCAATTTACATAACAAAGTGTGTTTGATCCTAAAATATATAAATATAGTGCTCTAAGTCGTTCAAACATGCGTTGCTACTACTACAGATGGATATGAGCCGGAATTAAAATGATTTTAATAATACGGTCTATTAAAGATCATATATTATATTATTGTGTCGAATTAATGTTCCTTAAATAATAATGCCATTAACCTCCCAACTCAGAGTCAGTCACTAATGGTTACTTTAATTGTGCGTATCTGAAATAGAAAAGAATAAACAAATAAACGCTAACACACTCATATCCCCGTAGTAGGTTATTACCTATGTCGCGGGTTTTACAAACATGATAAAATTCGGAAGTTAGCAAAATATCTCTATCTCACAGCAAATACGACTAAGAGACAGAAACCAGATTTTTTATATAATTCTCCCTCATTAAGATATCATTTAAATATCAACCTTATTGCGCAGTTCACAAAGTATCATTCAGAACATCACGTCTCATTCAGCCTTGTAGCGCCAATAAATAATAATGCAATCTGGTTCTTATCACTATACGTATAACGTTCGTTTTATTGTTAACCCTTTGTGGACTTTGAAGATGTTCTGATATTGTCATGTCTTATGACAGATACACCTATAATTGTACAGAATACATGCTATAGGACATTACACGAGGATACATAGTCTACTAACTTAGTAGAAATATATAGTCTTAATACTACTGTACACGCGTACACTATTTCATATAGGACCCGGCAGATGTCTCAGTAAAATCCATTAGAATAATGAGGATAGGTAGTCCTATTGATCCTATTAAGTTTTGCGTGTAAGATAATCTGTTGGGATGTAGTTCAATTCGATTTTCCTAAATAGGACTTCATAAAAGCACGAGGACAAGTAGTCCTATTGCTCCAAATAGGTTTTATTGTGTAATGACCTCTTGCTAGAGCTCAATACATGTAATTATCGAATAGGATTTTTTAAGCAGGAGGATCGGCTGTCCTATTGCTCCTAAACGTCTTATGCAGGCTGTCCTTCGTTTATAAGATCTAATCGATACCTTATAGGACATTAGGAAGTCGCTAACCATCTCGCTGTAGCCGTGCGATGTGAAATGAACTGTACGTGCAAGCGGCAAGGTGTATTATCTGTCGGCATGGCTGGCGTCGGAGCGTGGGGGCGTGGCGTGCCGGGCCAATGTCTCCTATAAAGAGAGAATAATAAAATTAGATTTTAATGCATTTTCATATAAACACGGACAGCAGACGAAGCAAAAAGAAAACTGACTAGGAAGTTGGTGATGGAAATTTTATGGTACATAATTTATACTCTATTTTTTTAGATGAGGCCTATTTGGTAAACGTCTTTTTATCGTAATTTTTAATTTAAAAATAAGGCTGACACAATATAAAAATAATTAAAAGGCATATAATAATTTAATGCCAAAACTAACTTCTGTTCACTATTTTTTAAGTAATTAAAATTCATCTAATATATACATAAAATTCTCGTGTCACGCTTTTTTGAAGTTGAACTCCTCCGAAACGGTACGATTGATTTTCGTGAATCTTTGCGTGCATATCGGCTAGGGTGGAGAATCGGACAACATCTATTTTTCATCCCCCTACCAATAAAATTTTTTGGCAGAACAATGTTTGCCCGGTCAGCTAGTATTTAAATAAAAAGTATTGCTAAGATTGTTTACAAAATAAATCTCACGTGATAAAACAGAGTATAGATCTATGAAGTTGGCATAAAACAAGCTCCAACGTACCTTGCGATGATTCTTGCTATCCAAGTGAAGTAGACAACCCACGGCCCCGAAGTAACTACGAACAGAAATAATAAATAAACGTTATAAACATACATTATGTTGAAATCAATATAAAATCAGATAAATGTGAATAAATGTCGAATTTTATTAATTACACTATATTCACATTCGAATCAGAATTTACATAAGCACTGTGTTGCCTAGCAACCACAAACAAACAGGTGCATGAAACTTTTGGTCGTATAAAGTACGTTTGAACTAAATCTGGAGTTCGCAAGTCGCGTTCCGTTCCACTCTTTATAATTTTATTTTATTTTTAAACATAATATTTATTTTGCAAAAGTTTAAAATAACACGGAATAGTTACGTATAAAATCGATATAGACTGTTTTAAAATACATAAACATAAATATAAAATGTTATTCGGCTTTGTTTAATGAAATTTAACTTATAAATAATTTTATGCTCATGCATATTGAGTGGAATGAAATATCTGTATAATCTGTACAGTGCCATCTCTCAAGAACTAATTTGTGACGTGAAGAAAATTGGAACTAATGCCATCCCATTCATAAATTACTACTATGCGCACTATGATTGGTCCAATGCGTCCGGCAGCGCCCTCCTTATAGTCACAGATAAGTTGATTTCACTGTATTTCGAAATATAATACGACCAAGTTGCAAAGCATGTAAGCGCCATTATAGCTGTGAGGTTTTCGTAGTCATTTCTATTTATAGTCATAGGTAGGCCGGCCTCAAAACAATAAGTTTCTACAAAGGTTTGAAGTCGCTTCACGAAATTAAGGATGTGCGAGCGTGAGTTATTCATGACGAAAATTGTTTTAAGATGTTGGTTTTTACGTCGTTTTCTCTTAGTGTGTTGTTGTTATAGGTCAATATTAAAATAATGAAGTTGTCACAAACGTTATAATGATTATTTCGTTCTTTATTAGTTATTTGGTGTGCGAAATACAAATCAGTTTGTGAAAACCCTATAAAGGAATTTTTACGATTTGTTGACAAGTATTCTGATACGAGTTTGACTCAAGTATAGTACCCGGATGACCGAGCTTTTTCGTGGTATTTTTTTTGGTAAATCATGTTTTTTGGAAATTATATTTGGTTTGGATGATGATGATGATGATGATATTTGGTTTAGTGTTGCTTAACAACGTCATCTAATGGCTTTAGTGTTGCTACTCCCCAACAGATGTCAGGAAGAGTGTATTGTAGCAGTTTTTCATTGCCTGAAAACATGGATAATCACATGGGTAGGTGTTAACAGTCTACCCTTATCGGGCATACAATTTGTAAAGGGTCAGATTTTAGACATTTGATGCGTTTGTCGTAAGTTAGGGTTGCCAAAAATTTCACTATCGATACTCTATACAAATAAATAAAATTGGAGTGTCTGTTTGTAATATTAAAATAACCGCTTTTTACTGAGTGCATTTGGATGTATACAAGGTACATATACCAAAACAATTTTTTTTTACAATTTTTGTCTGTCTGTCTGTTTGTTCCGCCTAATCTCTGAAATGGTTGGACCGATTTTGACGGGACTTTCACTGGCAGATAGCTGATGTAACAAGGAGTAACTTAGGCTACTTTTATTTTAGAAAAAAAAAGTTTGTTAGGCGATACGAAGTTCGCCGTGTCAGCTAGTTTTAAATAAAATAATTAAGCCTCTTCCACAGTGTTTGTATAAACAAACATAAACTCACCCCTCATGTTCCAAGAAGAGTGCTTTAAGCGCGCCGCGCGACCAGTACGCCATCGCGTACGATAACAGCTTCATCGACAACGGGTTCACACGGAGGAAGTTGCCGCAGAACACCACCTGCAATACAAAGTTATATAAAGTTTTATTAATGTAACAAACAGACGAGCCACCTATGTAAGTGGCTATTGTCGCCCATGGAGAAGAAAAGAGCACTGGTACCGACTCGGTTTATCTGAGCTAAGATGTCTTGCCTTCGGGAGCAATAATTACGAAATTCGAATCGATAAAACCAAACTGTTTGACTGAACTAAAGACTAATTCTGGCGTAAGATAAATAGAATGCAACTAGCTTTAACCGACGGTTAAACCGACGCGGAGCGGCTGCACCTAGTTCTAGCCGGTATTATGAAGGCTAAACCTATTTCCCAAGTAGCACAAAACTGCATTATAAACTTTCACACAAGGCCCACATCGTCAATCTTAGCATTTGTAATGACTTATAAGAGTTCCTTCGGTCTGTAACAGCTGTATAGAAGGAAGCGAAGCTCAATATAATGCTTTATTCTGTATTGTGGTTCTATTATGCACCACACACACGCCACAGATGTCACTATTATTCAGCGTTTAGTACTGTTGTGCCCTGTCTGCTGTAAGAGCGCTGAATAATAGGCCACGAGGGTAATCTAAAACTATTGCATTATAAGAGAGACCTTGTGAACAACTATAACGCACTGCTAGTGACAAGCCGGTTGACATTGAAAGCTTTGACAGGTGTATGTCGATGACGTTTTGACAGAACGCAGAGTGACGAATGACGTTTGTAATTTTCTGTCTTCCTATTGGTCGCCCGCGCGTCGGTGTTGCCCGCGCGTGGGTGTTGCTGCCAACGAAAATGTTGTGTTTGTGATGTGGCTGATTTGTTTTTCACAAGTGCTTAACTATTTTACTCAATGCTGAATAACATCCCACAATTGAACATTACATACAGCCCTTAGCATTAGGTTAAGATTACAACTGTTCACTAACATATCCGCCATATTTAATATACTGCGTATTATTTTAAAATTAAAAACTTTTTAGTTTGGTTTATTTTAAGATATATCGACACCAATTTAACTTGATTACCACTGACTAATACGTAAAAACAGAATTCCATGTATATAAATGTACAAAATAATATTTTTGTTTTCTTTACAGTCAATATTATGTTAATATTTTTTTGTATTCACCATTATTATAAGGGCGCGTGAAAATTTTGAACGATATATATATGGTATTTCACGACAAAGTTAAATTCCCAATAAGATTTCAAATATTATAATAGTAAGAAATCGAAGTTTTAACTATATTAAATTATATTTTCCTAGTCACAAAATGGCACCTGGGATCTTTCACACAACAAGTGTTAAGGTATTAACACTGACAGTTCATATCACAATTTCGCTCGACGTTTACTTTCAACTCTATTAAAACATTACAAATGTTCACTTTGTTTTTATAGGGTAACATGTGGTTTGTTAATCAGGCAGTGTTCAGCTCTTGTAATGTCTGTTACCCACAAAAAATGCTAATATAATGCTGATATAATCCAATTATTTAGTAATGGGATTTCTTATGCAGCTATGTGCTGTCAAATTTGTGCCCAAATTAGAGTTATATCAGTTGTATAAGCGCTTATAACGCTACTATACTGCAACTTATCAGCTCACGTTTCCATTGTACTCTGTTGAAATATTGTTATACAGCGCATTTGTGCTACTTGGGTTCTAACTAAAGATAAGTAGGATAGATCTAAGTTTAACCAATCGCACTTCAGGCTTTTAGCCGCAATCTATACAATACAAATAAACAAAATTGGAGTGTCTGTTTATAATATTAAAGTAACCGCTTTTAACTAAGTGTATAGGTACACGGTACAAATACCAAAACATCATTTTTTACTATTTTTGTCTGTTTTTTTTGACGGGACTTTCACTGGCAGATAGCTGATGTAAAAAGGAGTAACTTAGGCTATTTTTATTTTAGGAAAATAAATAGTTTGTTAGGCGATACGAAGTTCGCCGGGTCAGCTAGTATATAAACATATACATAAATAAATATTGCATCTCCTCACCCGCTCAATCCCCTCGTTGGAAGCGCACAGCCGCGCGATGGAGCCGATGTTGTTGGTGATGGTGACGAGCATCGCCCGCGCGAGGTCCTCCCGGGAGACCTTCGCGCGCCGCTCCGCCGAGCACATGTGACCGAAGCTGCGAACACGGCGAGAGTTAGCACGTGCCGTTACCACACATAATAGCGGACGTTCTAGTACATGTTTGTTAACAACCCGACGCTACTTAGACCGGTATATTTCGACGCTTGAAAGGCAAAAATTACCAAGCGACATGTTGACAACTTTACACTAGGGCATTTTTAATTCCAATGAATTTTACATGCAGTTTAAATGCTTATTAAAGCGATTTTTACAATTTTTTTTCTAAAATAAAAACTTTAAAATGCTCTAGCGTAAAGTTGTCAACATGTCGCTTGGTAATTTTTGCCTTTTAAGCGTCGATATATAAGATTGACATGTGACGTGTGCGTGCGTGCGTTTAATCGTAGCTGCTAAACAGCAGGAACAATTTTGATGCGGTTTCATTTAAAAGACAGGCTAAAAATGTCCTCCCACCATCTAGGAACTCGATTCATTAGTGTTAGTTAAATAGTTTATTATTTTGAATAGTTTTTCATTAACATAGCAGCTTAATATCAATATTAATGATTGAGAAATATTTGGCAATGATTACTTGACTTGAAGTATTTTTGCGCAATAATTGAATACAGCTGAATGGATTGCCCCGAATTGAATATGTGTCAGGCACGCTTAATCCGTGTATAATAGTAATAATCATGTTTTTTATATCACTAAAATGAATTTATTGTTTAATTTTCATAATTTTGTAAGTAGGTTTAAGCTATTTTTCATAAGCCGTGATTACCTATAAATAGAAAGGCGCACAAATGATGTTATTAAGATAGAAATTGTATATTATGTTGTGTACTTTGTGTCAATTGGCAGTTCAAAATAAATAAATAGATAAATAAATCGACGCTTAAAAGGCAAAAATTACCAAGCGACATGTTGACAAATTTACACTACAGCATTTTAGTTTTTAATTTAAAAAAAAAAATCGTAAAAAATCGCCTATCAGTCATAGCTACTTCATACCAATGAATTTCAAATGCAATTTAAATGCTTAATAAAGCGATTTTTTACGATTTTTTTTCTAAAATTAAAAACTAAAATGCTCTAGTGTAAAGTTGTCAACATGTCGCTTGGTAATTTTTGCCTTTCAAGCGTCGAAATAGTCTCTAGTGGACATCACTATTCCTCACCTGCTAGCCACCAGGTCACCAGGCAGCCCGAACCTCGCGTAGTCCCCGCCGTATATATCCCGCACTAGCTTATCGACCGTAGTGTTGTCCCCCGCCGCCGCCAGCGATATGGCCTCCTCGAAGCTGCTGCAGCCAGTCAGCAGACAGCACAGCCCTAGGAATGTCCCTCCGCCCAGACTGGTGGAGAATAATTGTAATGATAATATTATACTCCGTTTTGCGGATTTTTTTTATGGCAATAGCCGGCAAACGAACTGACGATCCACCTGATAGTAAGTGGCTATCGTCGCCCATGGACATCAGCAACGCCAAAAGCTTCACCGATGCTTTGCCGGCCAAGAAAGAGAGAAGAAAAAGAAAGAAAGAAAGAAAGAACTGGCTCTCAAGCCCCCAGCCGGAACAAGTCGAGTCGTTTGGCGGCTGACTCATGCTCAAGGGTGGTAGCTATCCAGGCGAACCCCATGGAAAAATAATAATAGTAATAATTTGTTCATTTATCTTTTTGCACCATACAATTTGTATAATAGCAAAGGCTTTTTTTCAAAGTTGTCTTCACCGATTGAATCATCACAATCACTTCATTCATTCATTTCATTTCATTCATTCACTTCATTTCATTCATTCATTTCATTTATAATACTAGTAGCGCCATCTACCGGAAGCGAAGACGAAATTACAGTACAAATAAAAAACATGTTGCAGAACAACGTTTTCCGGGTCAGCTAGTAAAAAATGTTGTATAACAAGACCCCACCTGGTGCCACTGACGCGGTAGTAGTCATTAGGCGCGTTGACCACCAACACGGAGACGCCGCTGCCGATGTTGACCAGCAGGAACGGATACGGGCTCGAGAAGTCGTACGGCTTGCGCACGTACTGAGACAGCGCCGCTTCCAGGTACGGAGGCTGGGGGAGAGAGGACAAATAACTTACCTTTAATTTTGAGATTAAAATTGGAATTTTGCTTAATTTTGTCACCTAAAGTAAGGCTAAATATAAATGTTACATGTAATGGCAAGCTTTTCGATACAATATTTTATATAAATAAATAAATAAACGCTAACACACTCACACCCCCGCAGTAGTTTATTACCTGTGTCGCGGGTGGCATGGACGACACATATAACAAACACATCACAATAACACTCATGACCCGAGTATAAATCGCACCCTTAGAATGAGAGTGACCTAACTCAAAAATTGGAATTTGTGGGAAATGAGCAAGAAAGTTTTCAAAAAAGTATATATCGATGAATAGAGCGATCAATGAAAGTGACCGATTATTAGGTTGTCCTTTTCTTACACATAATTCGAGCTCTTTTTCATCACAGGGTTTTAGGGTACGCATTTTAAGGTAGGTTTATAGCAAAAACAGAAATTACAGGAATTTTGAGTTAGGTCACTTTCATTCTAAGGGTGCGAAATATTTATCTGTCACACAAATATCTGCCCCGGCCGGGAATCGAACCCGGGACCCCTACCAACTCACTACCCAGACTACGCGAGCCACTCACAGTGTCGCTGGAGCGCTGGTGCACCGGCTGCGCGGTGGGCGGCGCCCAGTAGTAGCACTCCTGCGGGTTCATGGCGTCCACGAACAGCACGCCCGCGATCAGCGCGTCCAGCTCGTCCAGCTTCGACAGCCGCATGTTCACCTCCTGGGGGACAACACAACAACAGACCATTAGTAGTACAGTCACCTGCAGAGAAAAGTAACATCTGTTTCCAACGCAACAGGCAACGGAAACGTTACTTACTGTTCGTATATTTATAAACAGATGGGTTACTTTTCTCTGCAGGTGACTGTACTATCTATCGAGACATTGACCATTACCATAGGATTAGCTACTGATGACTCACCTATGTCCATTATGTTCCTACCACGACTACGTCCTAAAGCTATCAGGCCTTGTAACGTTACTTAGCCTAGTGTGTCGAGATTGTTCTTTTACGTGTATTAAGTCAATCTCACCTTAATAAAGTCCTCCTCGAACTTGAACGCGCCGCCCCCCGTCGCGTAGATGGTGTTGACGAGGGCGGCCATGCCCTTGGAGCGCGCGAGCTGCAGGAATGCGCCCACCTCGCTCGTCGGGAACCGGATGAAGTGGAGCGTGCCGCGGCGCCCTCTGATCGTAACGTTGTCCATCTGAAATACGATGATAAAACCTCTACAACTGGCATTGAACTATTATTACTAGCGTATAGAACCGACACCGCGAACCTGATGTTTGCGCAATGAATTGTAGCCAATTGGCTACAGTTTTCACTGGATTCAGTAAATTCTGAAAAGAGAACGGTGGCTCGATTTTGAAAATAGAACCTCCCGGCGCGACATAAATTTTGTTCACGATGTCTATTCTGGTACTCTAGTACATTATACTTCAATGATAACACTACACACTCATATCCTCATACTAGGATTCCCTGTGTCGTGGATGTCATCGACAACACACTAAGACAAGGACATACACTAATACTGAGAACAGAAGTCCAAACTCATCATTCAAATTTCAGCCTCGCTGGGCTTCGCACAGCGGTCCGGCATGGTATTTTAACCATTGCGCCACACGGTTCGTCATATCATCCTACTATCCCACGAAGTTTACGGCCGGAAAATATTTCATAATAAAACGCTAGCTAAACGCTAACTGTCACAGACTGGCAACCAACCAGTAGACCTAGAAGAATACAACTTTGTACAGAGGATCCTCAAAAGCAATTCACTAATGAGGTAAAAGTATAAAACAATATACCATCTAATATATTCCAAAGTGAGTTTTCCAAAGACTGTTTGTTGATATAATCATAATTATCTTTATTATTTGTAAACCGATTGAAATTAAACACTGTATGTCCCCAAGTCCATTATAATACAAACTGGACCAAAATAGGTGTAGCATTTTCTGGGATTACCCGGAACAAACATGCGTTAGTTACTGTTTTATTTCATAATATCGTCCTTGCGACTTCAAGACCTCTTATGTGTAAAAAATCAACTTTTTTAGGAAATCAATAAAGTTTTGTTTAGCAAGCACATAGGTGATTTTGAACTAGGTGAATTAATTACGATGGAAACGTCTTACACACATGAGAGTTTTTGAATTCAATAGTGCTCCAAAATGTACAATCGTTTGAGGTAAAAAAGTTATTTTGCAAAAAGAGACACATAAGAGGTTTTAAAGTCGCAACGACGATATTATGTATGATTTCCAGATGTAATCCCAAACCAACCTGCAGATGAACATCCCGTCTCCCAGTCTTCCCGTACGCGGAGTTCCTGGTGAGGTACCGTCTGATGTTCTTCAGGACCTCCGTCTCCTTGTCCAGCTCGCGGCGGTTAGTCTCGCGCGGTTCGAAGTACACCAGCTTGGTCAACGTACCGCCAATGTCCATGCCGAACCAGGGCATCGCTGGAAGGGAGAAAGTTAAACTGACGGTTTTAAATGTCCAATGGAACTGTTAATGTCTATGCTGAAACTGTCAATGTCAATGTTGAAACTGTCAGTGTCAATGTTGAAACTGTCAATGTTAAAACGGTCAAGTTCAGTGATGGTAAGTGGTTGACGTTTCTCATGGATATCAGTAAGCCATAGGGATGATCGCATTGCTGGCAAAAAGTAATCAGGATACCCGCATATTAGTTACTAGCTGTGCCCTACGGTTTCACCCATGTTAATTCGTGGAAACTACTAAAATAAATGATGTTATATAGCCTACAGCCTTCCTTGATAAATGGACTATTCAACACAAAAATAATTTTCCAATTCGAACCCATTGACTTATATTATATAGACAGGCTGTTCAGTACTTACATTTTGTTCACCTGTGTTGACCCCAACTGGGGCCAACTCAGTTTAGGTCACTTTAGTCGGCTGCGAGCAAGCTACACAAGTAAATGTCACGTTAGAAAAACTCCGACTGTTCAAAAACACTTAATAACTGTCGCGTATAAAAAAGAGAAGTGAAGTTGTGTTATTCGATAATATACGACTAATGTGGGTTATAAGTGCATAGAGAGGAAAGTCAAATTCTACGCGAACAAATCATTTGTATGAATTACAATAAATGGTCTACTCCTTCGGCTCTCGTAGATACACTGAACTATTGGATCAAGGACCTCTTGCAGGCTTATCCTGTGGGATGTCTGTTCGAAATAAAAGATGGTAGTTAGGACCAGATATTATATTGGTAAAAATCGCGAATTACATGGCGGCTCGGTCCGCAGAGGCAATGTTAAAGCATGCAAATTTAGGCTAGGTTATGTGACGTTAACAGAGTTCTATTTACGCTATCCGTGATAACGGTAGGGCAACGGTGCCCGTGGAATACGTCGCGCACTGATTCTACACTTTCTGGCCAGATAATAGGTTATTTAAATTGACTTACATGGTACCATGAACGCATCACTCCGCACGCGTAATATAGACGAACGAAGAACGGTTGTCTGCCGGGCGTGACGTCGCTGGGTGGCGCGCCTCGAAGCTGAAGCGTGATGGCAAGGGTTGCAGCTGCATCCAGGATGGTAAGCGCAGGCAGGCGGATGAAAGAAACGTGCGGTGCGTGGTGTGGCGTGATCATGCAAGAAGACGGCAGCGGTAGCAGTAGAGCGCGGTGAGTCCTTGGGATCATCTACTGGTTGGGATGACCAGCAGACGCTAGAAAACTAGCCCTGCGGACGCCCGTCTAAAGCAAAGCCATCATGGCGTGACGTGGCGTGGCGTGGAGAGCACTCCAGGAGAGAGCTCTTCACCGAGTATGTCATCGGCACCTGGAGACGACGAAACCCTTCCCAGCCAGTGATCTCGCGTTCGCGAAGCGGGAGGAGTCCCGGTCCCTCATGTAGAAATAAAGTTATGTGGAACACGGTCGTGAAGTTCTAAGATGGCGGCGGTCCCATGGCGCGCCGTACGATGAATTACGGAATAAGTACTCTAAGTTACATCAAAGAAAGCGGGTGGCGACCCAGCTCGATTAGGGAAAGTTAAACATTGCGAGGAGCGTACTCGCTACTGAATAAAAACTCAGGCAAAACTGTACATTTTCAAAGGAATGTGGCAGCGGCCATGCGGAGCCTTGCCGTTCAAAATGAGCCGGTCAGTCGCGCAGGACGACACGCGTATCCTGCGCGAGCGCTTGAGCCGAACTGATTCATCTGTTCGTTCGATAACATCCGTCGATATCGGAAATCGTACATCGCTCACTGCTCACAGAGTACAAAACGTTTAACAGCCACAGACTTCAGTTAATATGATGATTTATGATAATTGAAATTATTAAATAATTCATATCAGGAATGTTACTAATATTCCTTTATGCGAAAATATATGAGTACATCGTAGAACGGATGTTTAATTGCGGAGAAACAAATAAAGGAATGTATCACCATAGACAAACGTCTGGCTGAATGTGATGATATCAAAACGCAATAAATACCAATCTAGTCTATGCTTTGAATGAGTTATAAGTTGTCAAAAATATTAGAAATTAGATTATCACGAATCTCTAATCTAATATAATATTCAAGAAGACGAATTTATGACGATTCCAAAGATACCTATAACGTCTAAATTCTGTTCGGTAGTTATCGAGCAGTTTCCATACGAATGTCATCGCCCTTGTTGAATGTTCGTAATGTAATAATTAAACAAATATAGCGTTAAACTAAGAGCTGAAAACTATTCTAGATTGTACTAAGCGATGCCAATACTAAAATAGACAAGAACGATGGAAACCCATGCGTTTCATTGTATTTCAACCAAAGTAGTAGGTATTTACAAATACACTGCTACAATACCCCCCTTCGAACAAAAGAGGCTAACTGCCGGTTAGCCGACACAGCCGGGGTTACCGAAAAAAAAAACTTTTAACCCTAAGTTAAAGTTTTTACTATCACTAGGAACTAGCCTTAGCAATACTGAAGTTCAGAATTTAATGAAATAAAAGCTTAACACCTATCTTTTAAACTAACATCTATATCTAATTAGATAGTCTAAATTAATGGAGGGCCCCCATTTAAAACTACAAAGATGTAACAACTAAGGTATAATATCCTAGAAGTAACCATAATGCTATACCTACCCAGTATGTATACGACTGCTCGGTATTGAGTATTATCTAAAGTAATAAACCTAGTATTTAATACTATTTATTGATAGAAAAAAAGTATGGTAAGTAATATCAACTAAATTAAGCAAGCTTAAATATACCAAGTTTATTTAAAATTACTATGTAAGTAAAATGATACATTTTCTTAATATATGTATGATATATTTCTAAAGGGAACCACAGTGCTGGCCAAGCGACTGGGAAAAGGTAACATCAGCTCATCATCGAATGATAGCTTGTTATTGTCAAAGTCCAGAAAATTATGAGTGATGACTCGTACAAGAGATTGTAAGTAAGAAGTAAGATTAGGGTAATCTTAAGTTCCTCAAGAAAAAACTTGTTCTCCATTATTGTGGGAACAATGAAAGATCAAAACTGATAAAAAGTGTGTTTCCAAGGAAAAAAATATGTGTATACACACACCACTTTTCATTTTCATGAATAGTGCAAAAAAATGTACATTTAAGTACCAAAAGTGAAACAAGTGAAAACTTAATTTCAATTGTTTAAAGAAAAGTACTGAACCGATTTTGATCAAACAAACAGTACTGAGTTTCTTGGAGTACACAGGTACAAAAACTTTTAAGTTTTGTCCAAAAAGGTGAGAATAAGAAAATCTCAAAATATGACATAAAATTGAAATTTTGTCACACTGAAAAAAGAAAAAATACTTGCACATGTTATACGCCTTGTGGCACTTTTATAATGTCCTTTACATGATATTTCCCAATACTTTTTGTGTCAATTTCCTCTAATTGGTAAACGACATCAGATAGTTTGTCAACTATTTTACATTTGACAAACCTCGGTGCTAGTTTAGCTGAGAAAAACTTTGCTGCGTTTGACTGTACAAAGTTACGCCTCCACACTATGTCACCAACGCGTAGCCTGAGCTCTCGGCGACGCTGGTTATATCTGTGAGCGTTCTGTTTGTACGCCTTGGTCAGTGCATAGCTTACACGTTGGAAGATATCTGACAGGTCATTTAAGGACTGAGCTGTTATGTTCCTAGGTGTTGGTTCGATTTCATCATCCGAATGTGGAGCAGTGCCTCTTAAGATGTGCATTGCACCGTCGGCGATGAGTTCTCGACCTCGAGCCAAAAAGTATGGTGTATAACCAGTAGCAAGATTAATTGTAGTATTTAAGTATAGTTGTATTTGAGGGAGAAATGTCGGCCATTTCCGGTGGTCCTCTTCAACTAAAATAGCTAATTTTTCAAAAACCGCGTGTCTAAAATGTACATATGTAAAGGTTGATTCGAGCTTTGTTTATGATCCCTAATTTGTTTTTCTAAAACATAGTCGCTATCAAAGGCTGTAAAGAATGATTTAAATTTAATCTGTAAATCGTCTAAAGTGACTACTGAATCTCTGATTTGCCTATAATAGTCGAGGGCTTTGCCTCCTAAGAGATCTGAAAAACATTTGACAACTTTTGATTCCGGAATATCCCTGCATCTCATACAATCGTTAATCCGCAAGAAAAAATCCACTAAACTTGAATCGCCTGTGAACTTTAAATTCCACGATTTTAGATTGTCATCCCTCATCACATAAGTAACCCTATTATCTGGTTGACTTTGGACAGGTTGATTATAATTTGAACCATGAAACAAAGAGGCTGATGTTTGTGGCTGTGAGATGGGTTTATCCCTATGCGTCACATTACTAAAAGATTCTTTTAAATCTGGATCATCAGTTAAGTTATCGCTCGAGTCATGAAAAGCTTCTTCAAGTGGGGTCGCCATTATTACAAAATAGTTGTGAAAACAACTTTTTAGTTTTGGTAAATAAACAGTGTTTGCACGAAAAGAAAAGGCTGGTATATTCCAGACCTCGCTAACAATATAGTCGAGGACTGTGATATCCAGAGAAAAAAAATTGCAAGTACAATAATAAAATTTTTATAATTATTGTTTGCGACTGCTAAAAAATATACAAACCTGTAAGTTTGTCAAAAAAATCAATGTTCCGTTAAGGAAACATTCCAAAGAATGCAAACCAAAATTCACTGTTTAGTTACCAAACGGTACTGGAGAATAGTTTCTCTTGTACAAAAATATGACAACTCAAAAAAAATTATCAAAAGTTGATGTAAAAAGTAACTTCACCGAAAAAGAAGAAAAAAATATCCCAAACAGAATCCACAGGATAAGGATAATTAAATATGTTCGGGCGCCATTGTCGCGTATAAAAAAGAGAAGTGAAGTTGTGTTATTCGATAATATACGACTAATGTGGGTTATAAGTGCATAGAGAGGAAAGTCAAATTCTACGCGAACAAATCATTTGTATGAATTACAATAAATGGTCTACTCCTTCGGCTCTCGTAGATACACTGAACTATTGGATCAAGGACCTCTTGCAGGCTTATCCTGTGGGATGTCTGTTCGAAATAAAAGATGGTAGTTAGGACCAGATATTATATTGGTAAAAATCGCGAATTACATGGCGGCTCGGTCCGCAGAGGCAATGTTAAAGCATGCAAATTTAGGCTAGGTTATGTGACGTTAACAGAGTTCTATTTACGCTATCCGTGATAACGGTAGGGCAACGGTGCCCGTGGAATACGTCGCGCACTGATTCTACACTTTCTGGCCAGATAATAGGTTATTTAAATTGACTTACATGGTACCATGAACGCATCACTCCGCACGCGTAATATAGACGAACGAAGAACGGTTGTCTGCCGGGCGTGACGTCGCTGGGTGGCGCGCCTCGAAGCTGAAGCGTGATGGCAAGGGTTGCAGCTGCATCCAGGATGGTAAGCGCAGGCAGGCGGATGAAAGAAACGTGCGGTGCGTGGTGTGGCGTGATCATGCAAGAAGACGGCAGCGGTAGCAGTAGAGCGCGGTGAGTCCTTGGGATCATCTACTGGTTGGGATGACCAGCAGACGCTAGAAAACTAGCCCTGCGGACGCCCGTCTAAAGCAAAGCCATCATGGCGTGACGTGGCGTGGCGTGGAGAGCACTCCAGGAGAGAGCTCTTCACCGAGTATGTCATCGGCACCTGGAGACGACGAAACCCTTCCCAGCCAGTGATCTCGCGTTCGCGAAGCGGGAGGAGTCCCGGTCCCTCATGTAGAAATAAAGTTATGTGGAACACGGTCGTGAAGTTCTAAGATGGCGGCGGTCCCATGGCGCGCCGTACGATGAATTACGGAATAAGTACTCTAAGTTACATCAAAGAAAGCGGGTGGCGACCCAGCTCGATTAGGGAAAGTTAAACATTGCGAGGAGCGTACTCGCTACTGAATAAAAACTCAGGCAAAACTGTACATTTTCAAAGGAATGTGGCAGCGGCCATGCGGAGCCTTGCCGTTCAAAATGAGCCGGTCAGTCGCGCAGGACGACACGCGTATCCTGCGCGAGCGCTTGAGCCGAACTGATTCATCTGTTCGTTCGATAACATCCGTCGATATCGGAAATCGTACATCGCTCACTGCTCACAGAGTACAAAACGTTTAACAGCCACAGACTTCAGTTAATATGATGATTTATGATAATTGAAATTATTAAATAATTCATATCAGGAATGTTACTAATATTCCTTTATGCGAAAATATATGAGTACATCGTAGAACGGATGTTTAATTGCGGAGAAACAAATAAAGGAATGTATCACCATAGACAAACGTCTGGCTGAATGTGATGATATCAAAACGCAATAAATACCAATCTAGTCTATGCTTTGAATGAGTTATAAGTTGTCAAAAATATTAGAAATTAGATTATCACGAATCTCTAATCTAATATAATATTCAAGAAGACGAATTTATGACGATTCCAAAGATACCTATAACGTCTAAATTCTGTTCGGTAGTTATCGAGCAGTTTCCATACGAATGTCATCGCCCTTGTTGAATGTTCGTAATGTAATAATTAAACAAATATAGCGTTAAACTAAGAGCTGAAAACTATTCTAGATTGTACTAAGCGATGCCAATACTAAAATAGACAAGAACGATGGAAACCCATGCGTTTCATTGTATTTCAACCAAAGTAGTAGGTATTTACAAATACACTGCTACATAACGTATTATTGTGTATTGAGCACAGTTAAAACGTTCTCATTATTTACGTTTGAACTTTATTTCACTTTATTTAATCATAATTGGTAAGTAACTATATTTTTATTTACAGTCTTAAAAATTATTTAGTGTCAAATATTTAATACCGACATCTTGAACCAAACTTGACAGAACGAACACAGAGTACTTAATCACTACGGAACAGGGTTGCCAGACGTCGCGGAGTGAGAGATCGTACGGTGGGTAAATAAAAGTCGTATTTCCTAAGATGGCTCCAGAAAAAAAATAGTACGATTCATTTAATGTAGGTACTAAAACTTTAATTAGTTTTAGATGGCGGTCTACAAAACGAAATTGAAAGAAAAGTAATAAGTAAAACTATAAATTAAAATAAAATCTTCTTATCTTTATATATATAAATTACGTGTCACGTTGTTTGTCCGCGATAGACTCCTAAACTACTTAACCGATTTTAATCAAAGGGCTTCCAACATTTTTGTATGGAACCTGGCATACCTACAAGTCCGCCATTTTGAAAAAACCTCGATTCGGCGGCCAGTGATGAAACATGTGTCAATCGATAGAGTAAATGATTACGATCAAAATTTTACAGTGATGAAATCTCGTAAGTGGTATACTTTCTGAGATATTTGAGTTCAAACCCGTAGGAAAATAAAGTAAAAAAACTTCGATATACCTATCTTCAGCTTACGTAAGTATGACCACATTTCCCAGTTTGATTCCTAACTTAAATGGCTACCAATTCGACACAGGTGAAACTTCAGAATTCTCTCAACATTTTATGCTATTTTGAATAATGTGTCTTCTCCTGTTTATTTAAAGGAAACCCATAGCACTGCTTATTTCGGGAATTCCTTTGCAATACTGTTCTGGAACTCCTTGCTTGTAGACATCAAAAGACTACCAAAAGTTCCTTCAAGAATCACGTCCGGCAGCACTACCTGAAGCAATTAGAATGTCCTCGCCCGTGGTCTTCAACCACATGTTATATACGTAGTTATAAATATTTATGTCCTTAATATATAATATAATATGTATATATGTAAATATGAATAAATATGTATTTATTTAGTTTTGTTAATGATATTGTGATATTTTATATGTATATAGTTATAGTGTTGATCCACTAATAAATAAAAAGACAATTAATCAACAATGTTTTATTTTTCTACGGGTTTGAACTCAAATATCTCAGAAAGTATATCACTTACGACATTTTATCACTGAATACTTTTTGATCGTAATTACTTAGTCTATCGATTGACACATGTTTTATCAATATCCGCCGAAACAAAGTTTTTTACTTCATTTTTCTACGGGTTTGAACTCAAATATCTCAGAAAGTATACCACTTACGACATTTCGTCACTGAATACTTTTTGATCATAATCATTTATTCTATCGATTGATATATTTTACATCACTGGCCGCCGAATCGAGGTTTTTTCAAAATTGCGGACTTGTAGGTATGCCAACTAGGTTCATTGCCCTTTGCACACCGTGTGCAGTTTGATCCAACTTGAAAGATAGGATAGCTTACATCTCAATGTATAGTCGCAATATTATTTTATTGCAATTTTTTTTTGATAGAACGAAGTCTGTCCGGGCAGCTAGTTATAATATAAATTTACATAATAACATACAAAATTATAAATTTAGAAATATCGGGACATAGGTAATTATAATGTGCGCCATCTATTGATAAATCTATGAACCTATAATAATTATATCATGAACCTATTATACTCGTACATAATTTTCTAACAATGCATACAAATACATATTTAAATTATTAATGTTTACTTACGATGTTAAAAAAAAATATAGTAGTCACTCCGAGATGAACTGGAAAAAGGCATAAATCGTATGATTGTCGCCATGGATATAATTATAACTTTTAACTGGATACATAACTTCGAGGTATTTGAAGACAGATGACGTCACAACGGAATGACTATTTGACCAATCGCAGACCGGATTGAGATTATCCTTCATAATTGTGGGGTGTTATGTCCTATTTTCCAAATGTTTTCTAATAATTTTTCTGGTGGTAAAAAAATATATTATTGTATTAACACATTTTATTATAATTTCTTCAAAATTGTCCTTACGTCATGAAAACGGATGTTGAATGTGATAATGAAATGAAACAATGTAATTTATTACGGTACATTTCTTTTATTTTAAGTGCACAACACTTATAAAAAAAATTTAACACAGCTGAATGATATCCTGGGATTACAGATAACAAAATGAATGGATGAACACAATGGTCATTCCGTTATGACGTAATTAATCCTCAGGTACCTCTACAAAGTAATCCAGACAGAGTAATATATCCATGGTATATGTCCAGTTATAGTAATGTATCCATGATCTCTTTCGGAGTAGGGTGTTGGCAACACTGGGCGCATAGTGACTCTGTGATTGAGTTCTCTGTGGCACGAAAGCGTGACACGAAATTCCTTAGAAACAGCGCGTCCATATAATATAAGTCAATGTTCGAACCAGTAATTTCTGAGATTAGCGCGTTCAACCAAACTCTTCAGCTTTATGATATTAGTATAGATATCTCCTTAAATCCTCCACCAATCCACATAGGAGCAGCGTGGACGGAGTATGCTCTAGGCCTCGGCCTCCTCAAGAAGACAATGGATTGAAGCCTAGCCAAGCATGCTAAAGTAATCTTACAAAATCAAACAAGAAGTTTTTAACTCACGAGGCGCATTGTCGTCTGGCGGGGTGGGCGGTGCCGGGTCCGTCATTGCGTTCAATTTGGTCCTTAGAAGTGGAACTTTGTAGGGCGAGCGTCTCGCTCGCTTCCACTGGAAGCCCCTGAGGAAAGAGAGAGACAGACTGTGAGAGAACATTGCCACAGTTACCACAAAGTAGAGGGACAGAAGTATAACTTCATACAAGTGAGCTAGAGCGACACACACACAGTTACAACATACGTATTATTAGATACAAGTTAGGGATACGAAAAAAGGGCGCCAATAAAAAATAACACTACCCAGTCATAGGGTGAGATGTATAAAGAGAACTTCATGGAAATTGCTCAGACAACATTCAAATGTACAACACTTTGTTAGTACAAAAAAATTTAAAAGTCATACAAAATAGCTAACGTTAAGTTTGATTTAGGACCATTATATTTGTTCGGATATTTGTTAATAAGAAAATAACGCCTAACGTTAAGGTTGATTTAGGACCATATTTTTTGTTCGGATAATTTTGAGTCTGAGCAAAGCCTAAGTACGGTTTATAGATATATTTTTATTATATTAAAGATAGATCTCACTCACATAGCTCAACTGTCCACACTAGGATTGACTCTCGTGGGTGCCACTGACTAAACCAAGGAACTTACATATTAAAGTTTGATATTATTATATAAGTTCCTTGGACAACACACAAAGACAACAACATAATAGCAGTATTTAGCAGATCATTTTTTTTTCGTGTCTGTGAAAGCCGTTTATGTGTGCGTTGCTTCAGCGCGTTTGTATAGAGTTATACCGTCTGTATGTGACCTTATATTTCACGACAAAACCTGAAACACATTGAGTATCTGCGTGCGATATATAGATATATAGAATTGAATTACAAAATATAGCTTACGAACAGAAATTAACATATAATACTGCGTTCAAAAGTCCAAACCAAAGAGAAGTTTCTACATAAAATTTGTGAAGACATTAAAATTTAAAACAAAAACGGATTACTACCAGCAATAATATATTATTTTGCAACGTTTAAAATTAGCATAAATAACACATTACCGCAATATTCAACGTGCCAGGTTTATATTTAAACATCTATTTATATAAATAAGTAAAAAACTTTTTTATTATAACTATTCATTATATTATAGGTACAAAAAAAACAATAATGGATGTAACACGATAACGAAATAATAACGATAATTATTCATTTACTCTAATAATATTTTCTTACTTCCTGCGTGACCAACTAGAATCATAGCTTAACATAGCTAAACTAGCTGACCCGGCGAACTTCGCATCGCCTAACAAACTATTTTTTTTCTAAAATAAAAGTAGCCTAAGTTACTCCTTGTTACATCAGCTATCTGTCTGTGAAAGTCCCGTCAAAATTGGACCAGCCATTTCAGAGATTAACCGGAACAAACAGACAGACAAAAATTGTGAAAAATATTGTTTTGGTATATGTACCGTGTATACATCCAAATGCACTTAGTAAAAAGCGGTTATTTTAATGTTACAAACAGACACTCCAATTTTATTTATTTGTATGTCTTTCATAAATATTTCAGAAACTAGATTTTATTACGGCCGAAATTAATAAGCGATCCTAATCTATTTTTAGCGATCTAAGATTGAAAACACAATCCTTTTTTTGTGTAAACTGTGCTAATAACCAATCCACGGATTGACATTGCAATCTGAAAACACTGTCAATCTTTGGGAGGACGGATCAGAGATTAAAGATTGACCTCTGTTCGTAAATGACAGTTTGGGTGTGTTATTAACCAATCTTTCCATTTTGACATATGGTTCGATCGGTGTAAACGATCTGAGATTGCAATCCAAGAAATTCCGCGGATTGAGAGTTACTTTGATGCTTTCAATTAATATAAAATTAAGAAAAATGGCCTTTGCGTTATTTTTGAGTGATAGTGAGAGTAGTGTCGCAGATAGGTCTCAAAATATGGATATGCAAGATATTAGTGGAAGGACTAATCTTATAAATATTTTGTTTTGTTCATAGTCACAATATCCTATAACTATTTGCAGGTATATGATATACCTACCTAATAATAAGAATAAGAATTACTTTATTTGCTCAAAATGTAAGTACAAAAAAAGGTCTTCAAAAATGTGTTAATAGCGTCACATTTTTATTCTTGTATTGCTTTCTAATAATAAAAAAATATTCAGTCAAAAAGCATTTATTTGGAAATCAGTTACAGGAGCCTAATCAGCAAGAAAAAAATGTATGAATGGAAAGTTAATAAACAAATTCAGTTTTGTAATTTTAATAATTCAGATTTTAATTTATAATCTTTGATTTTCTAATTTTAAGTTTTTATTTTCAAGTAAAATATTATCGGAAGTGTCTTCCAGACATTTCTTTTTTGTTGAGCTCATGCAATGTTTCTTGCGGTTCTTCCCTCATCTGGTTTCCTTTTCTTTGTACCTGGAAAACAATAGCAGTGAATGAATGGTGTTTCCTGATTGAGAGGTGATTCCTGATGAAAGGTCAGCCACACATCTGGCCTCAAACTGTGATTTTTGTACCATAATTACCTACTAGAGAGACAGCACACAGACATAAAAAGACTAGGCCAAAACCATTTTTAAAAACCCTTACTACCAGGAATAATAATAATATAACCCCGACCCGACCGACGACCCGTGTGGCGCAATGTTTCATAATAAAATTGTAACTAAACCAATGCGCGGGAAACGGTAATTTATAACTTAAAAGGACGCGACGCCCAAGAAATAATACGTAACAATATGACTTACCACTTCAGAATCCATTTCAAATGAAATAATTATGATTCTCCACACGAAATAATTTTTAAATCGTATTTTGTAAGCAATTGACAAAAACTTGACATTTGACAACACAATAGAAGGACCCGTTTTTTTAAGCTACATTCCATTATAGTAAAACGTAATTCGTCTAACGTTAGAATTGAAAATTATAATTAATTTATTATACGTTTTAGGTTTGAAATGCGAAATTTTATACTAAAAATATATTATTTTATAAAATTTAATAAATATACGGTAATATCAGTCGTAATTTTGCGCATTAAAAACAAATAAACACACCATAGCGCATACTACGTTCGGCGTAAAACGAAACGGTCAAGAGGGAAAGGATCGTCGGCAATCTGCAGACAAAAAAGGTAGCAGCTGTAGAGTTTAGTTATTGGGGCGCAGATCGAAGATCGATCCATCGGTATATATCGATCCGAGATTGATCTCATTCTCGGATTGAGGATACATTATTAATTTCGGCCGTTAGTCGATGTAATTTGATAGATCTGTTAAGTTAATACTCGCGTCATTGCAGACATTAGAACCTAGGACTTACTTCTCCAGTATCCTGGTGGGAGAGGGCAGCGGCGTGGCGCGGCGGAGAGGCCCGCACGCCGCGAGGCACCCCTCACAGCGGTGCAGGCGCATCTGGGAACAACGGAACACTCAGTTTAGTCGTTATTTATATTATAAGTATATCAAATAGTAACCGCCCTCCCTTAATTCCGGTTTAGACGTATTAAGTGGATAAGTAGATAGTTCATACAATGTAGATAGTTCATACAATGGATAAGTAGTTAGTTCATACAATTCTACTTAATTACTGAAGTGAGAGAAAAAGTGTGTGTCCAAACGTGTTAAGTGATAAGCCCCGCCCACCTACTTAACAGAAAATAGAAAGATTTCTAAATTACTTGTCTACTTGATTACTAAATTTTAACTACTAAATTGTCCGTTTACACGTATCAATTTACTTAAAATTTTGTTAACTACTTAACTACTTAATACGTGTAAACCAAACATTACTCAGGAATAATAGAGCATCCCATTGGTGAAAGAATTTTTGAAATAAGTCCAGTAGTTTTTAATGGAATGGATATACCATTAGAAACAAACAAAAAATCAAAACTTTCCTCTTCATGAAAACTAATATTTTGAAGAGTTGTTGAAACGGCTTGCTTTTATTTACAACATACAGGTCGAATACAGAATATCATTTTTGAAAGAACTTCAAAAGCAAACAAGTAATAAAAAGTTGTACAAATAACAACAAACAAGATTCACAAGTTACGCGTTCAAACAATTTTAAGTGAATTACGACTGATCTAATCTGATTTATGGTTTAGAAAAACCTGAGTAGCCTTAGAACAGGAAATACCTAATATGCCTAATTTAATTAAAATACAATTATTGTTAACATTTATCTAGAGTAAATTTTATCACATACACAAACATTTAAATTACTAGAAAGTGGTATGACTAGTTTTAAAATAAGTAATTAGATTTCTCTACAAAAATTATGCACTCCACTCATTGAAGTATAATGTCATAGAACAGACATCTCGAACAAAATGTGTGTCTCGCCGGGAGGTTCTATTTTCAAAATTGAGTCCCCTTTCTCCTTTCAAAATCGAACGAATCCATTGAAAATTGAAGCCGATCGGCGCCAATTCATTGGGACATACATTGTGTTCGGGGTGCCGGTTCTATATGCTAGTAATAATAGTTCGATGATTCGACTACAATTAATGTTTCTACTACTTTCAGGTATGTATGTATTTGCTATTGGTAGCAGTTATATTGCAAAGCCTGTACGTGTACCATACATTGGCTATGGATAATTCTGGAAATTAAATTGCAAAGTTAATCAAAGCAGATTTCAAATTGTTTTTTATGGAAATAGTCGGCACACGAGTTGATGATCCACCTGATGGTAAGTGGCTGTCACACATGGCCATCAAAAACATTAAAGGCATCACTGATGTGTTGCCGGTTAAATTTTTTTTTGTGTTTGATTATTGATTGTTTTTGATTGATTGATTTTGATTATTGGTTATGTTTATATTGAACTTTGTGTCCTTTTATTTTTGTGATTGAGGTCTGAGGTCGTTTTGAAAATGCTTGCAGAGGTTGTGTTCCCACTTCCATAAGTACTCTGTACTATGGAGCTTATTTATAGCATCAATAATTCGATTATAATCTAAATTAACGAATGACAATTAACCCAGACATACTAATCTATATTCTATAATACCTAATTTAATATGTACTTAACATGCGTCAACCCCCTTTGACATTAGGCATCTCACTGTCATCAACGTCACACTATATGCAATTATACAGATAGTAAAGAAACTGATTGAGATAAAAAGGGAAAAATAAATCTTGATTAGTATCTAACCTTTTACGATAACTATATGCATCTGCTTAATTAATAATTTATATCTACGTCGTCAGTTTGTTTGCTGATTTTCAAGTTTAAAAAAGTGATTAATATTTAAAGGTCCTTGAAAATCAACAACCCTGTAGCCTAGTTGGTAGCGACCCTGCCTGAGAAGCGAGGGGTCCCGAATGTCGTCCATTAACTTAAGCCTCTAACACCCCAACTCAGAGTCACTAACGGTTACTTAAATTGCTCCTTAGTACAGAATTTGTATGGTGATTCTTTACTAAGGAGCGATTAAAGTAACCGTTAGTGACTCTGAGTTGGGGCGTAACAGTGGCTAAGCCACCAATTAATCTTTGAACATACTTAAACATCGTAGGAATTTACCAGTATATTCTAGAATTGCTTTAAAAATTCGCGTTCAATTAGTAAAGAGTAAAGACGACCGCCAATTGTCGCAATGACCTTACGCCAATTGGGTCATATGACTTTAATGCTGTCCACAATAATAAAAAGTGTGTATTTTGAACTATTTTGTTAAATTAATAAATACATTTTATACACGACCCGTGTGGCGCAATGGTTACCATGCCGGATCGCCGCACCTAAGGTCCTGGGTTCGATTCCCAGCGAGGAGTAAATAATGATGAGTTTGAATTTCTGTTCTCGGTCTGGGTGTGAATGTCCTTGTCTAGTGTGTCCATGGCACCCACGACACAGGGAATCCTAGTGTGGGGCTGAGTGTGAAGCGTTATTATTATTTGGGCGTGTTTTAGTTCAAAATTAAATACATATTATTATATCATTACTATATTATTGGACAGTAGTCATTAAATTTTTAAGTGAATTGAAACAGTAAAGTTAATTAAATTATAATACACGCAAATCCTTATTGTAATCATTCATGTGGATCAAATGTCAGGCCACTTATTTAAATATACCTAGGTATTAAATAAAGGTAACAATTCAGCACTACAATCTAAGTTGGTCAAGATATATTAACAGTTTCCTTTTACTAAACTTTTATTACTAATTAAAATGTAGTTTTAAATAATTCGTAAATGTATTTTAAGGCAGGCATACAACACTAATAAACAGTTTTGAAAAATCGATTTTTCCAATAGAAAATAAAATATCTGAATGAAAAAAATAATGTTTTTTTAGTAACTACTGTCAATTAAAAAAAAAGTCCGGTTTTATGTTGCAAGTAATTAAGATTACTCCGCTCTTTTACAATTTAGGACCAACTTCAAATCGCTTGAAATTCTATTTTGTGCACGAACCTTTTCTCTGTAGTCTCAATCATACACAAATATTTTTGAACTTATATATACTTCTTTAGGCGCGTTAATAAATAAATGGAAAAAATGATGAGTTGTCACGTCACGCGTGTTTTTAAAAACGCTCGTTTTGAAAAAAGTATTATTATTATATTTATTATATTGTTTCTTTTTCAATATTGTTAGAATATTGTTTTTTTCTTAATATTGTTTTTTTTTATATTATGTTTTCGGAATATTTTTTGAATTTTTTTTTAATGGTTTTTTGAAGCCAAAGAAGTATAACTTCTCACGCGCGTACTTATGTACACGTTTATGTTTTTTTTTTACCTGAACACCTTTACTAACGAGAGCAAAGTACTGGATAAACCTTTTGACTTTTCTTAAGAATTTAACAAGACAAATAAATGGTCATGGTCAAAGGTGGTGATTATGTATACAAAGTTAAATAAATAAATAACTAATCGTCAGATTTCGATAAAAATACGTACAGCTGGTCTGTGTCTACAGACGTAATCTAAGGTTAAATTTTATTTTATTTTATAGGTTCACCAACAGTTTTAACATGGTAAAATACACTAAACTCAAGTTAACATATTGTCTTATGCTACATGAATAATCTAAATTTTACTAACAAAAAATAACCGACTTCAATATTACTCAAAAAGTACTTATCAGATCTCGTTCAAATTTATGTGGGACCACACGACAAGCACCTGCTTTCGATTAAAAAAAGAATCATCAAAATCGGTTCACCCAGTCCAAAGTTCTGAGGTAACAAACATAAAAAAAATACAGTTGAATTGAGAACCTCCTCCTTTTTTTGAAGTCGGTTAAAAACCAATAACAATGTAAAGAATAATAAAGATGTAAGGGATAGGACAAATAGGACGTAGTAGTACGTTCAACCTAGCGTCCGTGTAAAGTCCATTTTTTAGACGAGTTTTATTTAGTAAACTGCAAAAAATGTAGAGAATTCAACGATAAATTATAATTCAATGCTAAAACTAATTTCTGTTTTCTATTTTTTTTAGTTAAAATTTCAATAAAAATTTGTTCCAAGATTGTTTTCTAGATAAGACTTCTATGTAATTCACACACACACAACAATGCATTGTCATCAGAACTAAAGCAACGTGTAAAATTTCAACTCCTCAGGATAAGTGGAAGTAGGTCTAATTAGGCTTGCAAGTTTTGACCCAAACAAACAAATAAACAGGGCAAGCTAAATAAAACCGTTTAATATACACACGAAAATAGAACAATCTCCTTTTTTGAACTCTGCCACACTTACAAACTCGTTATTATAAATTATTTAATAAGTTATGCACACATTATAATGTATCCTATAAAACAGATAAAACATCAAGTAGAGCATAAAAACTAAGGTAAAAAAACAGAGGTACATCTTATTTCTTATGTTTTTTTTCCAGCAGACCAGACCAGCAGAGACTGACGAAATTGATTATTTTTAACCGAATTCAAAAAATGAGGAGGTATTCAATTCGACTGTTTTTTTTATGTTTGTTACTTCACAACTTTCTACTGGGTGAACCGATTATGATTATATTTTTTTAATCGAAAGCTGGTGCTTGTCATGTCATGTCATCTGACAAGTAGTTTTTGAGTTATTTTGAAGTCCGTTATTTTTTCTTGGTAAAATTCAGATTATTATTAACCTACTATGTAATCCTACTTAATATTATAAATGTGAAATCGATATAGATATTTGTTACTCTTTCACGCAAAAATTACCAAATAGATTTTCTTGAAATTTAGCACGCAGGTAGACCATGGATGTGGGAATGAGACATGGGGTACTTACTATCCCGCAAAACGCAAGCGCTAGGTCTAGTGGCGCAAGTTGGTTATAACCGAGTAATTGTTTGCGATCTAAAAGCGTTGCGGAACGTAGTAGTACGATTAAAGAAATGATACGCTCCATTTTAAATTTTCCACAATTTAATTAAATTATAATATTTTGACCGAAACATCCACTGAAACAAAAACTTTGACAGCCATGAAATTATGATAATGAAGATTGATTCTTTTTTTAGTATAGCGATCTCAAATTAATTGTTACGTTACAAAAAACTAGTTTGGGTCCTGTCTGTTCGGATGGAATCTAATAATTATATAAAATTCTCGTGTCACGGTGTTATAAGTTGAACTCCTCTGAAACGGCTCGACCGATTTTCGTGAATCTTTGCGTGCATATCGGCTAGGGTTGAGAATCGGACAACATCTATTTTTAATCCCCCTATCCCTAAAAATTTTTTGGCAGAACAACGTTTGCACGGTCAGCTAGTATTGTTATAAAATTTACAGCGGCTATCCAATAATATTTTATCAGTTTAGTAACCCCTATAATTTATGTTAATTTTATAATTACTGGATTATTCTGGATGTTTAAAATAGATATTGCTGTATAACTACTGCTGTACTAGCAGATATGAAACATAATTATAGTCTCAAATAAAACGCCTGTTTTAAAGACAAAACCGAATAGATTTTATTCGCATCAAAATTTTTTAGGCAACCTTAAATGGTACTTATAGTATACACATATGTACATAGCTACATTTTGTATGTATGCTCACCGATTCGACAGAGATTTTCTTCCGTGGAGCAATTCGTAATTTTCAGCGTCAATTTTCCGATTTTTTAACAATAAGTAGAAAAAACCTAAGAAATATTGTTTAGTGCACGCGTAACTTTTGGCACTAATTACAAAATACGTGATTTATAAATTATATTTTTCACATGAATTTTGATAAAACACCTAGCCACGTCTATGTTTATCCAGGAACTAAATGATAATCATGATACATAATCTAAGAATAATTCAAATATAGTTTTATCAACGATTTTATCAGACTCATTGGTATTTAGTGTCGTATTTAGATAACATGATTTAATACCCTAAATCTTGAGATAGATGGTAACGCCTCCAAAATCCAAATATTTCATGAATCATGACGTCTATCCCTAAGGCGTCCTGTCCTTCTGTCATATTTGTCAATTTTTCAGATGCAAAAATATTTTTTACAAATTTACAATTTTTACAAAATTAATTATAATTATGTCGTCCATGCCACCCGCGACACAGGTAATACTACTAACCTACCAAGGGGGGTGTGAGTGTGTTAGCGTTTATTTATTTATTTATTTTCCATCCTGTATAAGCCAATGGTACGCCTGGTAAGGTAAGCCAGTGGTAACAGAATGATTAACGCAGGTGCGTCAAAATATCATAAGTCATTATCGATAATTTTTATCGACAATAACTTGTAATATCAGGTCACCGTAGCGATAAAAATGCGTTATCAAGTTATTATTTTTATGCACTTTGTACATACGCCAAAGTTCGACGTTTTATTAGAGATGACTTTCAAATTCGGAAGACGAATTTGTGATCGAGATTCAAGATCCGTTTTATTTGATGACTAGCTGTTATCTTTTAAAAAACTAGGTACTTATCATACATTTTACCTTATACTTATACCTTCATTTTACACTCTTAAGTTATGAAATTCCAAAATTTTTTCCCATTGTTCGGTCCAAAATCGAGAAAGAAGTCTAAATATCGTTAGTTTTTTCGTAAAAAAAAAAACAGTATTGAAGAAATATTTATTTGTTTTTATCTTTTTTACTTTGGTAAGTGAAGATGAAGGCCAGGATAAGCAGTTGTTAATGCTGGTTCCAATCATGATCTCATACTCACAGCCGATATCAGTCGTGACTTTGATTCATGCGTTTCGAAAATCACCATGCAGTGAATATTTAGCTCTAGAATATTTAATTAGGCTTCGTAAATCTTAGGGCGTTAATAGAATGATTATATAAGCAACATAAACCCAAACAGATGTCACGAAAATCAGCGCAACTGATTGTCACTTTCTCTTTTATACTCGTATGTAGATAAACAAACGTGACAGGACTAAAAACCATTATAGGAGTAACTACGATATTTTGATAATGACAGAATCAAATTCATCACTTCATTATGAACATTTAAAAATATGTTTATTTTGGTGGTCATTGTTATGTTTTTTAAATGTACAAAAATAAGGTTTTATTTATTTTATTTATTTTTTTAACATTAGATACTATAAAAAAATCCACCAATTGGAACTGGATCAGCGTGGTGGAGTATGTTTTAGACCTCCGCAGGAGGAGAGGCCCATGTTATGTGTATGTAGTGGACCATCAATGGCTTGAAACTGAATTCAATCCATGAAAAAAAATCTTAAAAAAAAACACTCTCCAAAAATAAACTGACCAAAGTACTTCCAAAATACGATTTCAAAGTCCATAACCATGATAATTTTGTTTTTATTTGTGTTTTGAATGGCGTCGCGTACATATCTATCGTTAAATCTATAAGTAGCGAATATAACGACCCCGCCGCAATTGTTATCGTTAGATAACAATCGTTAAGCCTTATTCGAGGCCTTGAGGATACAGAAAACTTTACAGTGTTAACGAACGCTCTATAAATCTGCATACAAGCTTACTTCAATGCAATTATCGTGAAATATAATACCATACACGAATCATTTTGACCATGATCCACTGTAAAGTTAACTATATTATTTGATGTCACCCCGCCGCGGCGCCGATTACATAGAATTTCTATTGTGATTCTGTACTAAGGAGCGATTTAAGTAACCGTTAAATAATTCTGAGTGCAGCCGTTAGATAGAAAAAGAGAAACAAAAAATGGTAATAGTTTTCTTTTAGTAATTTAAAAATATGTTTTAGTTTGTTTTTTGTTTATAAAAGATTTTTTGAATTTTATTTTACGTTTTTATTTGTTTTAATTTAACGTTTCTTTTTGATTTTGCGTACTATGGAGGGGTGGGGTCGTATAAGTCGTATATATGTGGGTCGTATAGGATCGTGAAGCGTTCAAAATAAACAAGTTCAAAATTGTTTTACAGGTGTTTAACGGCCGGTCTCAATAATGTACTAACAGATGGAAGACTGTGGATAGGGCTACCATTAGTATGTTATCTGTCATACTTGTCAATTTTTCAGACGCAAAAATTGACAAATATGACAGATAACATACTAATGGTAGCCCTATCCACAGTCTTCCATCTGTTAGTACATTATTGAGACCGGCCGTTAGTAATATAGAATTCGAAGTCTCCCAATTAAAAGACAACCTACTTTTCAATAAAACACTGGACTTTGTATTAACAGCAAATAATGGTAAACTTGTCTCATTAAACATACATTCCATTATATTTGTAATTACAGTTAATGTTTTAACGACACATTAACAAAGCACTTAAAATCATTTACCAATGTTACCTAATTCTAACTTTTTTGATAGAACATGCAATTCTCACCTAGTATGTGAATGGTAAGTGGTAACTGCCTGACATCTATAGGTAACACAATAATATCAATCCATATTCTCTAGATAAGGTTTTAGGCAAAGTAATACATATAGTTCCTTTCATCCCACGAAGTTAAAATTTTATTTTATTTTTATTTTATGATAAGCATGACCTGACCTTTTAGGGTTGGCTCCAGATGAGGAAACTCCTTAACGGTTAACAGCTCGCTCACATTTTTTTTCTTTAATTCCTACAATGACACAATAATATAACGCTTCACGCTCATAGCCCCACACTAGGGTTCCCTGTGTCGTGGGTGCCATGGACAATACTAGACAAGGACATTCACACCCAAACCGGGAACAGTAATTCAAACTCATCATTCAAATTTACTCCTCGCTGGGAATCGAATCCAGGACCATTGCGCTACACGGGCCGTCAAAACCATTTATTTAGTTTTTAAATTAAACTATTAACTTGTAGTTAATGTGTACATGTAATGTGTGATAGGGAGCCGATCATAGGCGTACTCAGCTTGTGGCCTAAAAGGGGGAAAAGTTTTTTGGTCGAAGGTGTGGTCAATTAACAAGATTTTATGGACAAAATCTGTACAAATAAATAAAATTGCAGTGTCTGTTTGTAATATTAAAACAATCGCGTTTTACGAAGTGCATTTGAATGTATACACGGTTCATATACCAAAACAACATTTTTCACAATTTTTGTCTGTCTGTTTCGGCTAATCTCTGAAATGGCTGGACCGATTTTGACGGAACTTTCACTGGCAGATAGCTGATGTAACAAGGAGTAACTTAGGCTGATTTTATTTTAGAAAAAAAAACAGTTTCTTAGGCGATACGAAGTTCGCCGGGTCAGATAGTTATATATACTTGTAGGCATACGAAATCAAGTACAGCTATAAACGTATACCCTAAAGTCAGTCAATTCCTCTTAACTGAGGCATATCGCTCACCTAGTAATATAATGGCACATCTGCAAAAAATGCGAAATTGAGTTTTTAAGTTATACGTGTTTAAAAGTGCATAATCTACATAGTGATAAATATGTATTAATGTCTATACTAGTAACCAAACCCATACAATCTGTAAGAAACGTAAAAAGAACCCATAAATTAATTTTAAACATTATTCTATAATTTTTGAAATTCGCTTCTGTAAAATATGACAAACGTAGATGTGCCGTTGTATTACTAGGTGAGCAATATATTATACTCCACCAAACTGTTCTAGTGATGTTCGGTGAAGGGGTTAGGGGCCAATCCAAGCGCCGAAAGTTTTTACGCTGCCTGAAGGCACAGACATGGCTTACCGACTGATAACGATAACACCTGATGTTGTTTTTGAGGTTAAAACCGTGAGGTGCAGTAAATTATACGTTCATTTACTAACTAGCTCTTTAAAATATATTTAAATTTATTATTATTCATGACTTAAACCAAAGTATTGCCAACAACATCGGTAACTTTAAATTTCAGCGTAATTTTGAACACCATATCACCTCTTCAGTAAGGGTGAGGCGGTGAGGCCAAACGAGCGTAGATTTTCAGTCAGTCGCGTGAAGAGGTGTTTGGAACAATATGACATGTACTTTTAGTGCGGTACCTCACCGGGACGCCAAGGCGACGTCGCCGGCCACGTATCCAAAGTTTATATTGAAATGTATGGCGGCTACCTTACTTGGCGACGGTGTGGCAACGTAGCCAATAGCCATAATTCAATATAAACTGTTTGGATACGTGGCCGGCGACGTCGCCTTGACGTCCCGGTGAGGTACGCACTTAATTAGGACGTTTTAAGTTATACTAAAATTCAAAGTTACCCGGGTTAACTATGTTTACCTAGGAAGCCACATCCAATTTATAGAACCGTAAAAACCAACCCCATAAGAGAAATTTAATTAATTTTTGGAGTCAGTTAAAAACAATTTTCACTTAAATTTTCACTTGTATTTTCGCTAGCTAGTAGCGTTTGTTTATCAGTTCATTCTATCCACATTAGTAACTTTATAACTTAATGATTACTATAAATTCATTTACACTAAATTAAAACAAAATTGTGTAAAAGATAAGGATTCGTATTAAAGGTCATTTTAAATATGTATTATTAACCTTGGTTAATTGCCTTATAAAATTATAACTAGTCATACATGTATTTTGTATGTCTTTTGTTAGAAAAATATTAAAAACTTATGAAACGAATATTTTTACCATAACAAAAATGTATGATTTTCTACATTCAATTAAATCATTTATAATACATTTTCCTGTGAAAATAAATGTATGTTTCATACTAATGCCTATTTAGCATATTATACAACTTACATGGTGTATGGTAATAACTCCACTCTTTTCAGCCATTGCACTAAACAACTAAATAAATTACCAAATACACTAATCACTACTATCACAGGTTGAATAAATAAACACTATAAATCTACCGCATAGCACTATTCATCCTCAAAATCTGAATCAAAGAGCTTTCCTATTTTTTTCAGCAGTCTCACCAGAATATAATCTAATATTTTGTATAGAAATATGTTGTAATAAAACACAACACACGATACATCTATTAAGGATCGTAAATCAAACGCGGTCATCGAACACGTCCGCACCGATGCGCGGTCGCCACGCAAATGCGGCCGTGGCGCGCCGTGCCAGAATTTTCACATGCGCGTGCGCATGTCACTGATAACGCGTATTGCACCGTGCGTGGATGATCCTTTGACTGTAAACATCGACTGTAAAGTACAAAGTCGGTGTCTATTACAATCATTTGTTTCTTTAGTGCTTACATTTACATTTAATGATTTTTTGTGACTTTTCTGAATTTTTTACAACTCACAATCTTTGTATACCTACTACAAATTTGGAAGTAATTTTGTAATGATGTTATAGGTATAAGGTACTCTTACAATCAATGATTTTTATTGAAAACTGAATTTTTAAATTTATGTATTTTTCATATCATTTTGATTTTTTAGAACATCAAAGAATAAACAATTCTAACAAAATGAGATTGCGACTCTAATATATTTAAACTAACTTAACCGTCTAACTGAACTTCATACGGATTGAATAACCATACCCAGCCAAGCGAGTAAACATACTTAAGGCAAACATTTTTAGTTTAATATACCTATTTTCAAGGCAATTATTCCATAATTAAATAAAATTAACTGAAAATTTTAAGAGTTCTGTAACAGACATCATTGACATGACATTATAACAATGAATGAATCACAGTCCATCGATAACAGTTTAAAAAACAATATTTAAGATAAAGGTCCAACCAATCAATTAAAAATAAGCCTATGCGTTTGTTTATCTATATGCCGATATAATTTTATCTTATCACTAAGGGATATTGTCCTTTTACTTTCTGAATGGCAGTCAGAAAGAATACGTAATTTTATGTAAATGTTTTTTTTTAAACGAGCAGACGAGGTGTTCCTCGTCTTACTGATGTTATTCTGATCTACTAGGATCTACCAACTTGGTAACAGTTTTCCATTTAAACCGCGAACAGACGCTAATGCAAAATACACATAACATCTTGCACACACACAGCACTTAGCCATAACATGTTATCGAAAATAACAATTATTATTCAATATTGTTATCATAACATCGGTGACATGACATCGTCTGGCATGATTGGCTACTTTTGAACGTTCAATTGTGTGAATATATAATTTGCAATGCATTTTACAATGACATTCTCAAATGCCGGTACCTACACGCACTAGATAGAAAGTTTATTTGAAAATCCACCAATTTTTAGTTCTTTATCAAGGACGAGTAATCACCCTCGCTTTGCTTCGGTTTTCTTATTTTTTTACACCTTGGGTTACATTATTGGAGTTTTATTAAGGATCCCTAATTTTTTTTGAAAATATAGCCTATGTTACTCGGGGATAGTGTAGCTGCCCAACAGTGAAAGAATTTTTCAAATCGGTTTAGTAGTTTCGGAGCCTATTCAATGCAAACAAAAAATCAAATCTTTCCTCTTTATATATTAGTATAGATAATATGATATTATCCTTGATATTCCAGATCATGGGCTACCTATGTGCTAAATTTAATGAAAATCCACTCAGTAAGTTTGCATGAAAAACTAACAAACAACTTTAGAACTTCCATATTTATAATTAGTAAGATAAATAAATACATATTTTATTTTAGCGTTTTTGGAAAATAAACCCCAAAGGACGTGGCGGAGTCTCTACCCACTAATCTACGAGGTCATCACTCATCAGTTACAAAACGCGTTGCATTGATTTTTACTAGATTGCAGTAAACATGAAGCAATGTCGAATGAGTGCAAAGCGTTCACCGGCCCACCGGGTCACATGCAATGCTTCGTTCATTACAATTACACGGACGAGACATTGACACGACGACTTTTTAACTGACAATAAAACCTCAGTTTGTTCCCGCAGGACTCCGTCATTTTTCTTTTATCAACTGACTAGCTGCCCCGGCGAACTTCGTGTCGCCTAACAAACTATTTTTTTTCTAAAATAAAAGTAGCCTAAGATACTCCTTGTTACATCAGCTATCTGCCAGTGAAAGTTCCGTCAAAATCGGACCAGCCATTTCAGAGATTAGCCGGAACAAACAGACAGACAGACAAAAATTGTGAAAAATGTTGTTTTGGTATATGTACCGTGTATACATCCAAATGCACTTAGTAAAAAGCGGTTATTTTAATATTACAAACAGACACTCCAATTTTATTTATAGATATAGAGAAGAAGATAGAAGAAGAAAGAACAGAAGAAGATGTATAGATGTATAGATTTGGAAAATTGTTTCTCTTGTTTGAATATTTGTTTTTCTCACTTTCGGTTTCGGATGAGAAAAGGCATCAGCTGTCAAGTGATCTTCCTTTTTGAGGCGTTGAAGATCGAATTATAAAAATATACATTTAACAACCCGGTGCAAATTACTTCGTTTAAGTACATGATAATTAAATTAACGAGAGGTGTGTCTGTCTGTTGTGCGTTCAGCTGACGATTGACGAATCAAGCGTCATTTGTTTATTTACCCATCCATTATTGAAATGTTGACCATATTAATAAAAAAGAACAGCTGTCATGGGACGGCTGACAGATGTGAAACATCGAAATGCGTCGCCACGATCGCCAAGTCTAAAATCAGGTTTACCCCTTGCGTAAAAATGTTTCACATCAAAAAAACCTAGTAAACCTACATAATGTACAACAAACTCTATTTGTCGAAAACAAACTTGATAATTACAAAAATAAGTTTTCGATTTTACGGATTTTACCAGTCGAGTTAAATATAAACAATTTTGAAAACGCCTGATAATAACGAATAGTTGAAGATTTGTTTCGGGTGAATAAATAAATACTTGTGTTAAGGTAGATAAAGATCAGTTATTTATCAGTTATGGTTAACATAGTTTACTTTAAAAGGGACTATCTGTATATTGGAAAAAAAAATCTGCGCATTCGGGGACTCCACTGTAAAAAGTAGCCGAGTTGCCGAAATGTTAAACAAAGGTCAAAATCTCGAAAACAGTGACCCTTTTACTGACGTAATATTTTGACAACCCTCAAGCTATCCTAAGGCTGATCCACTACTTACGGGACATCCTGTATATAACCCTATGGCCTATTCTATGTATCTATACTAATATATAAAGAGGAAAGATTTCATTTTTTGTTTGCATTGAATAGGCTCCGAAACTACTGAACCGATTTGAAAAATTCTTTCACTGTTGGGAAGTTACATTATCCCCGAGTAACATAGACTATATTATATTTTCAAAAAAATTAGGGATCCTTAATAAAACTCCAAGAATGTAACCCAAGGTGTAAAAAAATAAGAAAACCGAAGCAAAGCGAGGGCAGTTTACTCGTTATTAATATAAAGATCTATGTATTCGATTCTAAGGAACAGCAAGTATCTAACAATAGAATTGGGTTTAATAAACTATTTAAACAAACAGGTAAGGAAAACGATAATCAGGAATACTTGTGGAAAGACCATTTACGTCTTTACTAGGCACTTCACGACTATTACGCAGGCACTTTGGTTGCGGATTGTGTAATATATCAGAGGACATTTTCCTGCTAACCAGTGGCCCAGGGTTCGATTCCCAGTTCTTACAAATAAACAACGTTAAATGAAAAGAACGAAAGGCTAAATAATATTAAATTAAAATGCTAAAATTTCTGTTTACTATTTTTTAAGCTATTGCATAGCTTTTATTTACTTATATTTCAATAAAATGTGGTGCCAACTGCAAGATTGTTTACAAAATACCTGTTTCTCTTCTAAAGAAACGGTCCATAACCTACGCATGCAATTTAGTTGTACGTATATACTATACATACATACATACATTATCCGGTTCGTACATACGTAATCGTTTGCGAATCGTAAATATAATTTAATATTACCATAATTTTGGACGTAGAATTTTACATCTGTATTTAATTTTTATTTACATACTGACGTAAACGAATACGCCACAAGTCGTATAACTAATGGCTATGATGTATAAAAATTTAAGGTATAATATTTTTTATGAAGGTGAATGAATAAATTAGAATTTTACTCGAAATAAATGTAAACATCCTTAAAACCGGGCAAGTGCGTGTCAGGTCACGCGCAATGCAGGGTTCCGAAGTAGTAAGTTTATCGACTATTAGGTACTCATTAACTACCTATGCTATAACCTATTTTTGAGAATTTTTTCACTTGTCTCTCAATCCAGTGAACAAATATCCCTATCTGATAAAATCGTTTGGAGCTAACAGATAATTGTGACTGTCAAATAATAGACAAATAATTTGCAATAAAATAATATTGCGACTGCAAATTGAGATGTAAGCTATCCTGTCTTTCAAGTTGTATCAAACTGCATGGTGTGCAAAGAATAAAATCGGTTAAGTAGTTTAGGAGTCCATCGCGGACAAACAACGTGACACGTAATTTATATACATATATTAAGATTTTAATAATAAAATTAACAAAACCTGTGAAATTTTATACTTACCAGTAAAAGGAATTATAAGTGATTTTTATATTTCATAAAATATGATTCGTATTCTAGGGTTAGCACACACACACTCAAAACGTAGCAAAGTATCAGTTGACAAAGGCGATTAAGTATAATAAAGATATTCGTTAATCAATCCACACCAGGATAACTTGGCGGAGTACGTTCTAATATAACCCCTTTTACATAAAAACAAGCCAAGGTATAGAAGGCTTGTAAAGCATTTTGTTTCTTTCACTCGTATGAAAAACGATAAAGAAGAAACATAATTTAACATTGCAATGAGGCCGTATCTCTCGTTAACTAAGAGAGACTCTTGTTCTGTAGACAAATAAGATATGGACTACGAAGAGGATTCATTCAATATAAGGTGTATTGCTTATAGATTTTCTAGTTCTTTTTATTTTTAGATATCACTACAACTTATTTCCATGATCGAATGCTGTTTAATCTTCAGTCTAAACATACGTGAACAGAGGTCAATGTCATCGTGATTGCGTCAATGTCGACCGTAAGGCCCCTATTCTCGTGCGTGTTGAGTCGTACGACTTTTATCGCAACAAGGAGGAGGATATTTCTAATAATTTGATACGATGTCAGTAACGTGACACTTCCCTGACTCAAAGGCTAAAAGACAACCTTTCCCCTGACTCGAAAAGCTGCATGTATTCCCCCTGACTCAAGTTATCGAAGTTTGTTTATCTTTAGTTTACTAAGTTTATCAAAGTAGATATACCTACCTAAGTTTACGAGAAAAAAAGAATGAGAAGATTAGGCTTCCGAAATATTATTTTCTTAAATAAGCGTTTAAAACAAGAAGCACCTTTAAACAATTCATTCTTGAATTTATTGATTCTTGAATATTATTTGATTTTGAAACTATAAATTAATTTGTTACAAATTACAATCTGACATTATAATAACAGTATCATGTAATTTAAGAATAACACCTCATGTCTGCACCACACGCGGAAAGAGTGCGAAAGACGTGATACTTACTATAACCGTTATAAAATGTAATGGATAAACTAGAACAAAGTGACTATTGGCAGGGTCAACTGTGGAGCATTCACACAATATTAGCCTTACGCCCCATCTCAGTCACTAATGGATCGTTTAATCGCTTCTTAGTACAGAATTTGTATGGTGATTCTTTACTAAGGAGCGATTAAAGTAACCGTTAGTGACTCCTGAGTTGGGGCGTTAGATCCATGCGTACCAGGACACCACAACGACATCGCCAGTTACTCTACACCAGGAAGAGCAGTTTTACCTTTGAGGGCCAATAAAAACAAAAAGAATCTATGAAGGGGATTCAATAGTATTATTACTAGCGTATAGAATCGACACCGCGAATGCGATGATTGCGCAATAAACTATAGCCAATTGGCTAGTTTTCAGTGGATTCAGTCGATTTTGAAAAGAGAACGGGGGCTTGATTATGAAAATAGAACCTCCCGGCGCGTCACAAATGTTCGCGATGTCTGTTCTGGTACTTTAGTACATTATACTTCAATGATGGAGGACCTGATTACATTTTCATTCGGCGGCCAAATTTAAACAGGGACCAGCGAAATTGTTTTTCAGCGCTCTTTAGATGCCTCTTCATTAATTTTTTTAACGCGATGGTCCTCTATAAAAGCTCCTCAAAAGACCCGTGACCATGTAGCATGGATGATGTATGATGAGTAGAAGGGATAATATCTTAAAAAACACCTCACGCTTTTTTACAATTACACGATTCTTAATTCAAATTTATTTTCTATTTTTTTTTGACGTGATAACGTCTATTAAAAGGATGAACGCCAGGCGCACGCACGAAAAAATGTAGCGTTCCGCGAGCGAGAGAGCGGCAAAAGCGAGAGAGAGGCACGATCGGCTACGGGATCGTAGTTGAGTAGAGCGGAGCGGAGCGGGGCTGGGCGGGGCGGGGCGGGGCGGGGCGGAGCTTTATCATGACGTTGTCACGTTAAACTACCGTCCATAAACCGACTTTACAGGCAACCATTTTTTTAGTTGGAGGATTTATACCCCATACTTATTTACGTACAAGTTTCATACTTCTAGCAGCTGTATGGAAAAGGATGCTAGCAAGAAGGGAAAATCTTACAAGTTGGAGAAGGAGGGTCGCGTAAGGAAGGTGGAGGATCTTCAGGGATGACGAGGATATACCTGGAAAAGTACGATTAAACTATACTGTCAAACTGTATTTTATGGCCCTATTGTGTAAAACTCACAACACAGATCATATCGCAATGGTACATGACATTAAAATCACAAGTAATTTTCAAAATATGCACTTTTTTAACTTTTCAAAATATCGTTTTTTTCCAACTTTTCGGAAAACATTTCAAAGTTTAACCCCTAACCACGGACCTAAAAAAAAGACGGACGTAATCCCAACAACAAATTCAGTGAAGCACCCATAGTAATACCAACTCTCTATTCGTACAAGTACACACACCCACACATTGACACCGTACTGCTTCAATCGCGAATCAAAAATTACACACACATGGTAAGCGAGCGGCGATTGCTATGCTTCAGTCTCGATTAGACGAGGTTACGTCCGTCTTTTTTTCAGCTCCGTACCCCAAACACAAAAAGAGCTGTATCTGTGGCATCGTAGCTCCTATTCCTAAATGAATGGAACGTTTTGATGCCGTTTTTTTGTTTGAAAGCTGACATGATCGAAATGCTTGTCAGCTATGTTTGGTGAAACAAAAATTGTCGGCAAACGAGCTGACGATCTACATGATGTGTAAGGTAAGCGGCTATCGTAGCCCATGGACATCAGCAACACCAAGGGCATCACTGATACGTTGGCAGGCAAGAAAGAGAGAAGAAAATAAAGAAAGTTTAAGGTTATTTCTATGCACTCACCTAAGACCATGCCGGGTGGATGACAGGGTGTGCGGGAAGGGTATAAAAAGAGCGCGAAAAATTCTACGATAGCAGACTGCGTTGTCACCGCGGCGCCATATTTCTGAAACCAAGAAAACAAAGACTCAAATTGTTTAAAAATAAAAGCTACACCTTGTTTCTTTTCATTTTTTCCTCTATTTTTAGTTTTAGTTGGTCTATTTAGACACAGTTTTTTTTATATGTATGTGTTACCAGATATCTGTATAATTCAGTATTCTATACAATACCTAGGCAATGTATAGAATATCTAAAACGTTCAGGTAACGTTTTGAATATTATTTATTTCATACTTAGCCCAGGCATTCTATACAATACTTCATGCGTAGTTGGTAATGTGTGTAAAAGACGGTTCTCTAAGCTGCCTTTTCGCAGAATTTTATTTCGCCGAATAATCATTTGCCAACTTATCACATTTTTTTTTTATTTCCCAATCTAACAGTTGCCAACTGTACGTTTGGTCTGCCTTTTATGATGACACTTTTCAAAAGGCCAACTTTCAAGTAGCGAATGTTTCAGTTAGAGTAATATTCATTTAGTTGTATATTGTTTATAAACCTAGGTTTGTAAATTTGCGGTTCTTGTTATCTTTCGGTGACATATGCACTTTTAGGGAGAATTTAGGGGTTTTTGATACACAAAAAGGCTTCCAAACATCTCCGGCGCTGCGGGAAGTGCAGCCCCTCCGCCCTTGCGTAACTAACTGCAGGCACTCCATGCTCGCCTACGCAGCTTCGGCTTTTTGGTCGCCTACGGCGACCAGCCTCAGCCGCTTCGGCTCACATAGTGCCTGCAGTTAGTTACAGCGGGCGGGGGCTGCTCTCCCTCCGCGCCTCCGGGGTTTACATTCACTCTAGGGGTAGGGCAGACTAGTACCACGTGGGGTCGGGGTTGACTAAGTCGGTTCTGTCACCAATTTTGAAAAATCCGAAGCTGCGTAGGCGAGCAATGTAGTGTAGGAGCCATTAGACTGCATCTCTCCATACCATCAAGTGTGATTTCGGTCAAGCATTAATTTAAAATGTATAAAAAAATATCTATTCATGCAGGTTCCAAGTTGACTACACATACCCAAATCTAACTTTATTCATTGCCGGTGGACCTGCAGGTATTCTGTACAGTAGTTGAGAAACGTATACATTACCTAGGCAAACTATGTAATGGTGATAATATTCATATAATTTAATACATTGCCAAAACGACCCAGGTATTATACACATTTCCTAGGAATTGTGTTGAATACCAGCATTATACAGATATCCGGTAACATATGTATAAAATTAACTGAACTGCTTTATATGGTAAGTATATGGAAAAATGTAGTCTCAGAGCTTTCAGATAAGTAATTAAGATGAGATAGGTAAGTCATTACAAATGTATGATACTAGAAAAAAATGTTCAAAACACTTAAATTATATTTTCTTTGATGATTATGGCTGAATTTCGCCAAGTAAACATAATTTACATTGACGTTTTCAAAAGCGATAAGTTCTATTTCTAAAGCCATATCAATGGGTCAGAGATTAGATCAGAACGTAGTCCGCTGCTTAATTACGTCCACGTCCATAGAACTATGAATCGGATGTAAAGACACCGCACGTATTACCTACTATACTAAACGCAAAGACTCGTGGCAGGCGGAGTAATAAAACGTGCAAAAGAGACGGCGCACATCATTTTCTCTCGCACTTGCACTGTTTATGGATGACGTCACACAGGCACAGAGATGCGAAACACCTAATTTCCATAAACAGTGCAAGTGCGAGAGAGAAAATGATGTGCGCCGTCTCTTTTGCACGTTTTATTACTTCGCCTGCCACGAGTCTTTGCGTTTAGTATAGTAGGTTATCGAAACAAAACTTGAAACTCAAGTGAAAAAGAGATTCTAGATTTGGATAAAATTTGGCACACGGATAGTTTTCAATTTAGATTAACACATACGACACTTTTCATCTCAGAAAACCTTAAATTGAAAGTAAGTAAAAAAACTTTAAATAGAAATTTTGTATAATGGTTACTAATAAGGTCATTACAGTTGCCTGAAGTGACTAGCAAATAAATAATTCAGTAATGTAGACATTATTGAAAATCTTCAGTGCTGTATTGAAAAATCTTATTGTGTTCATAATTAAATAAGGATTTCCTTAAATTTCCGGCCTGATGCTGTGAAATAACTCTTATTAAAAAGCTTGTATTGTAGTATTTTAGACTACAGGCAGTCCTCGTACTTACGGCATGTTAGGTTCTCGAAATACGCGACGTAAATCGAAACGACGTAAGTCGAGACATATTTTTTCATATTATTTTTACATGTAAAACTCAAGAGTTAGGATCCACACGGACTCGAAATTAAAAAATAACTGCATTTATAACAAAGGATATACATACTTTATTATCAAAAGTAAGTTCTTAAAATAATTATAATATGCACTTATGAAATTGCTAGTTATTTTTCCTATGCCGGAAATCGAAACAAATGACGTATGTTTAAGGAATAGTATCAAAAAATTGTTGGACGTAACTTGAAACGACGTAAATCGAAACGACGTAAGTCGAGGATTGCCTGTACATCAAAAGAGACAAAGTTTGTTTTATACACATTAACGAAATAATGCTTGACAAGAAATAACCTACTTCAGAATTAGGGATAACTCAAAAACCACTCGTCAGATGTCGCTTAAATTTTAAGTGGGACCATATGACTAGCACCAGCTTTCGATTAAAAAAAGAATCATCAAAATCGGTTCCTCCAGTCGAAAGTTCTGAGATAACAAACCAAAAAAAATACAGTCGAATTGAATACCTCCTCCTTTTTTGAGGTCGGTTAAAAAGAAGACATTACACGCGTTCTTTCTTTCTTTTTCTGTCTTCTTCTTCTGTCTTTGTCGGCAACGCATCAGTAATGCCTTTGGTGTTACTAATGTCCTTGGGCAACCTTATCCACTTACACCAGATGGATAGAACAACTCGTTAGTCGCCTAGTTACATATAAAAAAACTGCAAGAGCTAAATAAAATTGTCTATGTCTATGTCGAACTGACATTTCTGTGCGTCCTTCATCTGTGGTCAACTCAGCTTGTATACGTATTGTCATTCTAAACACTAACACTCGAGTTATTTTAGGAGCATATGTCATCAGCACACTTCGGGAGTAGGTACTCATTCAAATGACTGGCCTTAAGCGATTGTAAAAAAGACGGTGGCATACGAGTATGCATGCCCATCGCAAGTAAGAATATGCTTTACGATCCCTGTTAAAACTATGGTATGGTACTCATAGTGTATTGTCAATGTTTATCGATATTTTTAAAATTCCAACCTTTTTGCAGTGGGTGCATAGGTAAACACAAATTACCCATGCACCCACCGGTGGGTGAAGCCGGTGGGTGCACGGGTAACGGCCCATCTATGTGCTCCTGGTATGTATGTCAGTGTAAAGCTAAAACCAAGTTTGTCGGGTCGCCACCCTTGTCTAACGGCCGCCATCTTGAAAATAGGGGTTGAAATGGTTTTTACGATATATCTCTTAAACTATTTATTTGATAAAATTTGTTAACATTTTTTGTTGCAAATTAAATTCTCTACAACTTTGGTCCAGTAACGTTTTGTCGTAAAACTATAAATAAAAAAGTTATAAGCAAAAATGTGAACACAGAAATTGGCTCTCATTTCATATTTATGTTTTTGATGAGATTCTGTTTACTAGTAATTATTTTTTCAAATAATATATTGGATTGTACGATTAACCGAGCATTGCTCATCCTATAGCACATGCGAATTAGTGCTTTTGGCTAGAGGTAAAACATTGACTCAGTTCCCTGGACACAGTTCTTTCAAGTTGTTTCTACGAGTAATTCTTTTCATGTACTTTTGAGGAGTTTCTTTATGGCTTTTCTTCTCCTTCATGACAAGCACCCTTCCGAAAAGCTGGTAGATTAAAAAAATTACGTGCATAAGTGTATCAGTGATACCTATACGAATAAAGATTCTGATTTGATTTACTAGGACTAACCTCTCAGATCACTTTGCCTAGAAAAACCTCCAGACTGGATTGCACTCATACCTACTACATTCTTGCCTGTTGATTTTATCATCACAAAACCTTCAGTTAAACAAAAAAATTCAATCTAAAACATTTATCAGGGCGAATGAAGCGAGCCCTAATACTATTCCACAATCTATGCATTCTTGTAATACTTTTTACTGAAAAACTATCGCACTTACAGGTTTGGGCTTTGACAGTATTTTTTATTCATGTCTAGATGTGTCATCATAAAAATATTATTTTATCCACTTTAAAAAAAATTGAATTCTCATTAATTCGATTTTTATTGTATTACTACCGCCATCTATAGGAAAACTAAAAAATTACTTTCATGAAACTTCCCCTTCATGTAAGTTTCAGTTCAGTGTTGTTTTATCATAGGATTTTCTTTTCAGGATAATAATACATTACGCTTAGTACGAGTTTTATTTGACGTAACAGCGGCGTAATGTAAACGCACATAAATTAAAATTTGTATGGGACAGAGCCATCTAGCGGCAGTGAAAAGAAAAGCTTCGGTCCCATACAAGTTTTAGTAAATGTACGTTTACTTTACGCCGCCGTTATGTTAAGTATGTTCTACTTTTAAAATTTATTAGGTAAGTAACATATAGAGCACAACCCATAATTGTCCCACTGCTGGGCTCGGGGTCTCCTCTCACAATGTGAGGGGTACAGGCCATAGTTTACCACGCTGGCCAAGTGCGGATTGGTAGACTTCACACATCTTTGAGAACTTTATGGAGAACTCTCCGGTGTGCAGGTTTCCTCACGATGTTTTCCTTCACAGAAGCAAGTGATAATTAACTTCTAATAAGCACATAATATTTGAAAATTAGAGGTGCATGCCAGGATTTGAACTCGGGCCCCTCGGTTCGAGAGACCAACGTTCTAACCGCTAGGCTATCACTGCCGCCGAGATTATTACAGCATTTATTATGAAACACTTGCTTTAAAAATGGACATCGGCAATAAAAAACATCTTCACAGGTATGAATGCATGAACGAATGTTTATAGATATGAATAAAAAAAAGAGTTCTGAATTATGAAATTCTTTTTTTGTATAACTTTCAAAAGTTGTAAGCCCTGTAAACAATTATGAAATGTTTGGTAATATTTCTAGTGGTAGATACTGAGCAATAATAGCAGCAGGGACTTAAAACAAGGCACCTTCACGACTATTCCTCATAACAACTTGAGCCTTTCAAATGATAAGTTTATCAAAGCAAACATCCTTCATAAATGGAAAGATTTCGCGCCACAGCAAATACTCACCAACTAATACAACATACATATACCAAACTGGTGAAACTGAGTAATTACGAGACGTTATAATTACGAGAGGAAAGTAGAACATTGAACAAGTTGTCGCGGCCTACTAAAATACTGCATAAAAAATGTATTTGGTTATAACTTAATGACAAATATTATAACCTAAACTTACCCAGGATAATTCGGGAATATTTACAGCAACGTGTCCGAATATTTTAAAGAAGAATTAACACCAGGAAATCGGAAAATTTGCAAGAAAAACGTGACGTTAAACATTGAGTCTATTTCACTTCCAAACGCCGTTCAGTGTTGCCTAGTCACTCTCATCATTTTCCCAGTTTTACCTAGCCACATATTTATACCTACTTATTTTCCATATCCCAGCTTGGTTCTCTTGCTTGATAGTTATTTATAAAACTAAAATTTTCTTATATTTGGTAATGTTATTATGTAAATATAATTTTTGATGATTTCGGAAATAATGAATTAAAATAAAAATAGTTAACTTTAATTTGTTAATATGTTTTCAAAATGTAAGCGAAAGTAAAATCGATATATTATTGAACTTGAACTGTGAGTACTGTGACGCACTACCGCATCACGACTTTTAACAAATTACGGAAAATATAATTATTTTCTTTAAAAGAATATGATTTTTTAGTATAGGTACTTAAAATCATTAATTGCCATCTCGAGCTGTCATTGCTTAGAATTTATGCTTCGTCTTCTGATCGTAAGCAAATACGCTATGTCCAAAATTTAATGATGTATATAAAAATAAGGATACAATATTTCACATATAAAACTTAATGCAATAAGGCATAGTAAATTTGGTCTATTTGAATCATAAATAATAGTTATATTTTACAAAGATAGTTACTTTGATTTAGGTATTAACGTTCCCAACTATCTGAAACATTTATGATTAAGAATATTGGGTATATTCAAGGTAAAATAGCACTACTCCATGATGGTAACATCGAATATTGTCTGTCAGTGCTGTTGTCAAAAATAGACGTTCAGAAATTTATAGATTAACAAAGTGGTATCGTACGGCGATATTTTATAAAATACTAGCTGCCCGGACAGACTTCGTTCTGTCAAAAGTTTTTTTTATTAAAACCTTCCGTGTGCCTTACCCCGATCACTCACATGCGCGCAAATGTTTGACATTTTTACGAATGTTTGCACATATTAAGTGAAGGGCGGTCAGGCAAATGGGTTCGCATAAGAGTATACAAGCCCATTTCCGTTTCCTCCTACACTTTCTTCACGAATGTTCAATCTTGCTGTTGTTATTCAAATCCATTTTCAATACAGAAAACAAATGGTAGTACGATTAGACGTCACCTTTTTAGTCGTGTGCGCAACTGGTCGCACGAATGTGTGGGAGACTACACGAAGGTTCGAGGTTCGCGCGCTTTGATATGCGACAAAAAACCAACACAGCTTGGAAAACCCCTAATGCCTCGAAAACTTCGCTTAATCATTTGCGAAGGTCGTCCCACACTTGTGGGTTCGCGTATTCGCGCGATTGTGAGTGACCGGCACTAAACTAGAAATTAGTTTGTATAGGTTAAGTACTAACTAACATTAGTTAAGTTTTATTAACAAACATTGTCGGGTGAATTCGCGAAAGTCGTAACAAGCGATGTTCCGCTTGATAAAAAAATTAATTTACTACTTTTGTAAAATTTTGTTGTGCTAACTGCTTTTATACATATTTTTACTTAGGGACCTACATAAAAAGTTACATAATTTCAAGTAATTTATATAAAAAAATTGAATAACACACCCGAAACATCATTACCATTTGAAGGAAAATTGCTGATATTGATATTCCAAAATATTTTTTGAAAAATCTGCCTCGCACATTGCGTTTTTAATTTCGTACTTTGAAACAATATATAATTAAGTACATCATAACATATAATATTACGGATTCAGCACTGCAGAACTACTAAAAAACATCAATTGAAATTTTGCCTCGAAAATTCGTCAACGCCATGTCACTAGCGTCAAACGTTATATTTCTCGAATGTTTTTTGGGCTACGCAATAAAGCACCCCTTGCCTCTTCGCGTCAATCCATCGTGAAAAGCGGAACAGGGTGCACGTCATACTGCTGTTAATAGAAACAATATTATTCACGGAAAACAACGACGTTAAATCATTTGTCCCGATTTTTAATCATCTCCATTTAATTGAATAACAAGGTATGTATTAATACTACAATTCTTTTATTACTCCATACATAAGTGTCATAAAAACAGGGCTTACAATGGTGGCATGTGTTCTTAAAGTAAAATTATATACCCGGGTTTTTAGCGAAAAACGACATAATCGTCATTACCATTAACGTCATTACCATTTGTTTTTCTGTGAATGGTAATGATTTTGTGTAAATGGTAATGACGATTTTGAAAGCAAGTTTGATTAAATGAGAGGTTAAATTTTTTCGGGGAAACCTTTACTAAAGGTTAATGAACTAAGCAGATCAACGGCTTATCATACCTAACGTATTTTGCTAATTTCACCAAATGCTACTTGTAATCTTGACTACTTGGCATTTAAAACGTACGTAGTAAGTACGTTAATTAATATAAGCTACAAGTGATTGGTAAAAACATACTTAACTTTTTAATTTTGCTCTTTTTTACTCAGATAAATTATGGGCAGAAAATCTAAAGCAATGGACCGGTTAGAGAAACAAAAAATTGCAGCACGAAAGAGATTTTCTGATATAAAAGGAGATCCTGTTTTGTACGAGTTACAGAAAAACAAAGAAAGAGATAGATATATAAAAAGGAAAAATGAGAAAAAGATCAAAAGTATTAGTGAAGAGTCTTCGCGCAATCAAAGACAAATAAGGAAGAAATGGCGCGAAGCTTCCAAAAGATACAGACAGAAAAAAAAGGAAGAGATACATAATATGCCTACAATTCCTGAAGCAGTGTTTATTGAAGCACGTGAAAAAGAAAAAGATGAAATCGGTGAAGGCTCCTTAGATTCACTAACTACTCCAAAATCTCCGGAAAACTGTGACATAAAGATCAGAAATATGAAACATACAGAAAAGAAGAAAAGGAACATGCTATTGCAAGTCATTAAAAAACTTCGACAGCAAAACAAGCTATTGAAAATAAAGTTAACACGCTATCAAAAAGCAAAATTGACAGAAAATAAGGATAAAAACAAAAAGGACTTAAGATTTAGAACAGTAATATGCAAAGAAAATATTAAAAAAATATAAGACTCCAAAAATTAGAAGCTTTAGTTAGAGAATTTTATCTTAACGATGAAAATAGTACAATAGGCACTGGAAAAAAAGAATATATAACCAGAGGAAAACAACAAAAGCAAAAGCGCTATATGACGAGCTCCCAAAAGATTTTGCACAAAAATTTCATGAAAAAGAATGGGTTGAAAGTGAGCTACACTTTTTTTTGCAAATATAGACCATTTTGGGTATTATCACCAAAAAATTCTCAAAGAGACACATGCAAATGTATCATACACGAAAATATAGACCTAAAGATTGAAGCCCTTAAAAAAGCTCAAATAATAGATGAAACAAACTCGGGTGCATTAATGAGTAATCTATGCTGTTCAGTATATGAAGATAAGTGTCTAAAACGCCAGTGTGAATTTTGTAAAAATAAAGTTATTCAGATAAAAGAATTTAGAAATGATGTGGAAATAATATATCAGAAATGGAATCGTACGAGAGAAACCATCAGAACAAAGACGGGACTAAAAACTTCAGTAATTATGAAAAAAGAGGACGTCTCCGCTAAACCACGTGAAATAGTGAAAGCTTTAAATGAAAGCTTACCAGCTTTTTTTGTTCATTGTTTTAGAATGAATAATCAATACACTCAGATGAAAAAATTGAAGGACTCTATGCCCGTAAACGCTGTTGTGATACACGCCGATTTCTCCGAAAATTATGCCCTGAAATTCAGTAGGGAAGTACAATCGATGCATTTTGGTGGTACGAGAAAGGCTGTTAGCCTCCACACGGCAGTTATATATACATTCAATTTTCATAGTAGCTCGATAACACCAACATCGGTTTGTTCAGCAAGCACTTGCCTTAGACATGATGCTTCAGCTGTTTGGGCACATATCACTCCGCTCATACAAAAGTCTTTAGAAATTAATCCATTTATAGATACGATACATTTTCAAACTGATTCAACGGTTTCGCAGTACCGTAATAAATACATTTTTTTTATGATAAGCGAACTAACGAAAGACTTTCCCCAAATAAAGAAGATAACATGGAATTATACAGAGGCTGGTCACGGCAAAGGTGCTCCTGATGGAGTAGGTGCTACAATAAAAAGGACCGCCGATTCAATCGTGAATCACGGCGAAGATGTAGGGAATTACGAGATATTCATGAGTGTAATCCGGCAAAATGTGGAAAACATCACCATATTTGATGTAACTGAAGAAAATATTATCGAGAAAGAAAAAAGATTTCCAGACAACTTGAAACCTTTCAGGGGCACCAATGCCGTACACCAGGTGCTATGGCAGAAAGGATTAATAAATCTAACATTCCGGAAACTGAGTTGCTTCAAATGTTCTGCGGGAGCAATATGTGCACACGGAAATCATCTAGGCTTTTTACCATTACATACACAATCGATGATAGAGCCGCCTGTTATTGTGGACAGGAAATATGTTTCTCTTTTATCCACAACAAAAAAGCAGTATTTACCACTGGGAAATATAACAAATACCCCAACTATAACTGTCCAAAATGTTCCTTCAAATGTAAGAATTTTATCAAATAAATTACTCACAATCAAGAAATCATAATTATTACATTTACTCTGAATTTGAGATTGACGTTTCAAAAGTCTTTATTATAATCAGATCAAAGTTTAAACGGTGGCTATTGATTACCAAAAATTTGATATAAGAAAAAGTTAAATATTTCCGTAAATTACGAAAATAAAAACGATTATTTTATGTTATTAAAGTGATTCGTTATTACAATGTGTATTTTATGTTAAACTAGTTGACCCGGCAAACTTGTAGCGCCTAATAACTCTCTCTCTCTCCTATTCCTTTCTCACATCACTTTTCCATCTCCCACTCCCCTTATAATAATTGTTTATTACATAAGTTTTATGACTTAATTTGCTTTTTGTCATTACCATTAACAAGAAATCATTACCGTAATAATAAAAGTCATTACCATGCTGCTCATATCATTACCATTTCTTATAAATTATTTTACGACCCAATAACTTTTGATTTGCATAGCGAATTTTGAGGACTATTGCAGGTTTGGAAAGTAAATTTTATGTGCTAATTTTTTTCAAGGTTTTGCACGCATTTCCACATACTTTTTAGAAAAACCAACAAAATCTAACAAAAACGCGAATTCACCCTGTCACTGTTACTCGAAATAAATTATGCATGTTTTTAATTTACTAGCATGTGTTTCAATACCTATAATTATACATTGTCTGTGCATTTTTTCCGCAAACGTCAACGTCAGATGTAAGTCGTCAACACAAAACACTGAAAAACGGAAATGTCATTAACATTTTGGTTTTGAGCAAAGAAGATAATTGGGAACTTTTTAGCCCTGTTTATTTTATTAACATTCATTTATTATTGACTATCTATCTACTTTGTACTTTTGATAAATATTTCTAACTCAAAATGGTTCTATCGGATACTTTACCAGAGGATAAGTTGCCGCAATGCTGGTCGGACGACGTCAGAATGAACGCTTTATTTGCTCCATTCCGTCTCAAATCCGCGAACCCAGAGTCTTGGGAGATGAAGATGAAATTCTGGTCGGATATGGTTAGACAGTGGTGCAAGTATAAGCTGGACCCAATAATTTCTGCGTCGGATATTAAATGTGCATTCCAGAGGCGAGGACGGACAGCAGCGTGTATTGACATTGTAATTGAAGAGATGTATCGGTTAGTCATTTTCTTTGTTGTTTTTTTGCATGCCTTGGATATAAGAGAAATCTGTAGTAAAAGAGTTTGTCTTTTTTTGTAAATTTGTGAAGTGAGTCTTCAGAAATACATAGATAGGAATAGTAACATGGCTATAGTTTTCCTCTGTTCTTATGATTAAGAAAGTCTGGATAACACTTTGCTATTCTTTAATTTGTAGTCATAAATTAATGTTGAAATTCTTAACACTAAAAATATAATAAAAGCAGCACGAAATGGAAATGCACATGGCCTTGGCATTAGTGACATCAGAGCCAGAAAATAATGAATTAATTAAAATTATTAATTAAATATTTGTTTTACTGACTGTAGTTTTTCTTTCATGTGAAGTCATAGCTGTTATTGAGACGAGGTTCCAGTGCATTACCAAAACGCATGGCTTATAATATAAATTATGTTTATTGAAAAAAATATAAAAGCTACACTAAAATCAAATAAAATGCGGTACAATTGATTTTTATTACTTTACTGGTGTACAATAAAGAGATTGTATTGTATTTTAATTGATATTCTTTTTTTTTTGTTAATAACCAGCAAACGAGCTGACGATCCACCTGATGGTAAGTGGCTATCGCCGCCCATGGACATCAGCAACACCAAAGGCATCACTGAGGCGTTGCCGGCCAAGGAAGGGAAAAGAAAAAGAAAGAAAGAACTTTCTTACATACTTTTCTTTTCATACAGCAATACAGCATGCCATCCCTACAAGAGTTCTCTGTGTCTCGAGTGCTGTGGACAACAGGGATGAAACATTGCTATCACCCACACCAAAAAAAAAAAAAAACTAATTTGTCACATTAATATTAAATGGGGCTATTTTATTTAATTGCTTGGCTTTTGCATGTCATTACCAACTTATCTACAGGATCAATTATAAATCATATGTGAATACTTAGTTTTTTAGACAAGTCTTGTTTGATAAATAATTTTGGCATTACATTTTAATTTGACTAATACTTCAATGTATTAGTCAAAACACACATGGTAGAAGTGAAGTCTTCAAAAATAAAGGTATTAATTCAATTAACGTGTATCAGTTTTAATTATCTTTGAAAAATTATTTTGTACTAAACATAAACATGTACTTATGTACACGCGTGAGAAGTGATATTTCTTTGGCATCATTAAATAAACATTTAACACTAGCTGTCTTGGCGAAATTCGTATCGCCTAATAATCAGTGATTCATGTACTTTGTTGTTACTTTTAGCTTTTATAGTTTTGGTAGGTTTGATAAATCTGAGACCATTAAATTCCCTCGCTCTCTCTCTCTCTCCCTCCCTCCCCCTCCCCCTCCCCCTCCTCCTGCCCCTCCCGCTCCACCTCCCCTGCCCCTCCTACAATGCTTCCTATCTCATTTTCTCCCACGTTAAATCTTATGAATTTATGTGTCTGTCTTTTTTTACTGTCCCTTTTTCGTTTCATCGACTTTCAACTGACAACGATGCTAAAGAAGTTTTCACTTCAAAAAAATTTTTATAGCAAACAGAAATTGCCTTTAGCATTAAATGATAATCTATAAAATTCCTTAAATTTTTCCCTACCTTATTTTTAAATTACAAGTTACAAAAAGACTCTGTATTAATGTTACAGAAAAGGCGATCTATCTCCCGTATCAAAGTACCATCAGATCCTGCACAATGGCCCTGAAGGCTGGGTGCGGTGGGGTGCTCGGCTGGCCTTCAAGCCAGCAGTGTTCGCTCTCACCGCTGTCTCCTACCTCCTACCGGCCAGACAGATGCTGGATAACGATGGTCTGCCCAAAGCCAGCATTGAATCTACACAGCGGTTTGTGCTGGAAAGTGCTGTTAAGGTATATGATATAATTGAATGCTATTAGGAACAGCCAGCAAAAGAATTAGGCATGAGAGGAATGATACAAAAACTTTCCGTAATATTTAATAGAATCGAATTTTCATGTTATTATCAATGTTAAATTATAACTTACGAGTAACTGCCCTCGCTTTGCTTCGGTTTTCTTATTTTTTTTACACCTTGGGTTACATTATTGGAGTTATTAAGGATCCCTAATTTTTTTGAAAATATAGCCTATGTCACCCGGGGATAGTCTAGCTTCCCAACAGTGAAAGAATTTTCAAATCGGTTCAGTAGTTTCGGAGCCTATTCAGTGCAAAAAAACAATCAAATCTTTCCTCTTTATAATATTAGTATAGATAAGGATAGCATTTAACATTAATAATAACATAAAAATTCTGTCACATTAAAAATATCTCTTTGGCTGAGGTATATTTAACAATAAAAGGACTGTGTTTTGTTTACCAAATAAATCTCGTTTAAAAAAATGGATATGTACTTAGAGAGATGTGATTGCGTAAAATCATCAATCAAGCCAACCATAAATCGATGCATTACTATAATCGAAAGTAAAACTAAAAACAAAAGAAATACATTTTATTAATTGTTAAGAAATCAATATTCCTTTTCTAAAATTTTTATTCTTTTAAATTACTATCTCGAAAAGAACTAAGTAAAAATGAGTCCTCCTTCGAAACGAAACAAGAGTTAATCTTAGTTCTCTGCAGGAGCAAGCAGCAGAGCTACTGGACAAGTATCCAGTGGGTGCTGAACGGATAGGCACGGTCGAGGAGCTGATGAAGATCACCAGCTGGAGCCGGGGCCGGGAGATCTTCGAGATCCTGCTCGGGTTCCTCGTGTCCCAGGGGGTGGCTGTGAAGAAAGGAGATGTGGTTAAAATTGGTTAGTATTTGTCATTGAAGTATAATGTAATAAAGGACTAGAACAGACATTGCTAACAAAATTTGTGTAGAGTAGCAGGTTCTATTTTCAAAATCGAGCCCCGAAACTTTTTTACAACAGTTCATTGGCTACAGTTCATTGCGCAAACATCGGGTTCGCGGTGTTGGTTCTATACGCTAGTAATAATAGTTCAATGCTGTTTGCTTTGTTTATGCTTATCTGAGACTATTGACACTCTTTCAGTGAGAGTTTTAAAGCAAACTTAGATTTTGACTTGCTCAGACAACAGTAGTATGTACTAGTACACTTTGAATTAGAAAAAATTAAAGGCATATCAAAAGGTTGATTTAGGACCATTGTTTTAGTTCGGATAAATATAAGTCTGAGCAAAGCCCGAGTAAGGTTAATAGATCTCACTAACGGTTACTTTAATCGCACTTTAGTACAGAATTTGTATGGTGATTCTTTACTAAGGAGAGAATTAAGTAACCGTTAGTGACTCTGAGTTGGGGTGTTAGAGCCTGCGCCGACTGGATGGCAATTTTATGTGATGAAAAAATATTAATAATGTAAATTAATCCTTAACTATACCTTAATAAGGTTGAAATTTCACCTCTAAATTGAGGATAGGAAATAGTAGACAGATAGAGCGAGATGCAGCATTTTTTTTCTATGTCCGGTATCCGCAAGATATCGCAGTTCGCGGCTGCAGTCTGAAAAAGGCGTTAAAGCTCAGCACATAAGGAGTACTTTATTTCTCCTTTCAAAATGCTCTTTCCTTAAGTTTGCCGTATATCATTACTTCCTAAAATTCGTTCCTTATTAGCGAGACTATCGAATGGTGTAATTAAAATAATACAGGGTGTTTTATTTATCTAAATCAACTTCGCCTCCTGGCTAGGAATATTGATTTTTCAAAAATCTAATTATACAGATTTAGTTGTCATGAAGATCGGGCCTGAGACTCCTTTGAGTACTTTTCGTTATTGCTTAATAGTATCAGAAAGATGTGGACATTCACGCCCACTTGAAAATTCACCCTGTATACTATTATACTATGTAAGCAATACAAACTGGGTTCTCCTCAGCGGAGGGCAATAAGAAGGCCACACCGGTGACGGAGGCAGACGAGGCGATCGTGAAGCTAATGTGTACGGAGGCGCGACTGGAGGCCGACGCGACGCGATTGTCGGAGGAAGTCGCTATAGCTGACGGGGAAGCGCGCGCCGCTTTGAAGCTAGGGAACCGACTCGCTGTGAGTATTAGTATTAATATAAAATAATAACACACTCATAGCGTTCTCAAATTGGATCTGGAATAAATGTAAACAAACCGTTCAGCGACAATGTTGACGTAATACAGTACTCAGTACTGCCAATATTACAGACTACAGACATAATATTGACAGTAAGATAATAGTTGTTAAGCTATGTCGAGGCCCTCGGGTGACATGAAAACTTGCGACACTTGAGTTGGCCACTCGCCAATTAATTATGATTTAAATAAACTCAAATAAAGTTCAAACGTAAATAATGAAGACATTTTAACTGTGCACACTAAACAATATTATTATGTGTTCTTGAACGGTCAGGGTTTTCAAAAATGACATCTACTTGTCTCACTTGCTCGCAGCTGACTAAAATGAGTTGGCACCATTATGGTGTCAACGTAGTTGTCGAAACTTTTAGTACTGAACAGCCTGTCTAGTATAGTATATACATATAGGTCTATGCAAGTAAGTTGTATTTTGACGATGTTTCTAAAAGTTGTAACTGTCGCCAGGCCAAGAACCACCTCCGCAGGAAGCACACGGCGCAGCAGAAGCTGGACCGGTGCGCGTCCACGCTGGACAACGTGCGGCAACTGCTGCTCAGCACCAAGGAGGCCGACAGCAACGCCGCCGTCGTCGACACGTACAGGTAGCGCTGCGACCGCACCGGACTTGCACAATGCACATAGCATTTTTAACCGAGATTTGATCAAATCATTAAAGTCCGGTTTAGACATATTAAGTAGTTAACTAAATTTTAAGTGAATAATTTTTAGTGCGCGTCCACACGTAATAATTTAGTAAAGCTCTTTAGTTCATACAATTCTACTTAATTACTTAAGCATTTTACTAAATTTTAACTAAAAAGTTCCTGTCCAAACGTGTTAAGTGATAAGCCCCCGCCCACCTACTTAACAGAAATTAGAAAAATTTCTAAATTACTTGATTACTAAACTACTAAATTACTAAACTACTAAATTGTCCGTTTACACGCATTAATTTACTTAAAATTTTCAAATTTTGTTAACTACTTAACTACTTAATACGTGTAAACCGAACATAAGGGAGCTGAGCTGCCTTAAGACTTGAGTTCCCTGTATTTTTATGACAATAGTTTCGCCCCCCAAGCCCTCTAATTGGGGGCCTGTGGAAGTTCGAAAAAATTAAATTCATAGGACTATTCCAATTGTTTACGGCTCAATATGTAATCTAATGTCTTAGTATATATAAATTACGTGTCATGTTGTTTGTCCGCGATGGACTCCTAAACTACTTAACCGATTTTAATCAAATTTGCACACCATGTGCAGTTTTATCGAACTTGAAATATAGGATAGCTTACATCTCCCTTAAGGTACACGGAAGGTTTTAATAAAAAAAAAAAACTTTTGACAGAACGAAGTCTGTCCGGGCAGCTAGTACATATCTATATTTATACTAGCTGACCGGGCAAACGTTGTTCTGCCAAAAAATTTTTAGGGGTAGGGGGATGAAAAATAGATGTCTGATTCCCAACCCTAGCCGATATGCACGCAAAGATTCACGAAAATCGGTCGAGCCGTTTCGGAGGAGTTCAACTTCGAACACCGTGACACGATAATTTTATATATATATTAGATGTTAATTATTTCTGTTTGAACAGAACAAGCGCTCAAGCTCTGAAACGGACAATGAAGGAGGGCGGCTTGGACGAAGACGCCGTTCACGACACCATGGATGATTTGAAAGAGGTATTTGTGGCTTGAATAATAAACTTTGTCCTGAGTGTAAAAGGAATTAAACATACACTAATCCAATAAGAAGTTTTGGCCTAATTAATCCTATATACATAAAAATTTTCGTAGTGTATTATAAATGTAAATGTAAGTTTATTTGTTACGCCGTCACGCGAAAACTACGTAACCGATTTGGCTAAAATTTGGAATTGAGATAGCCTATGCCCTGGATTAAAACATAGGCTGCTTTTTATCCCTGAAAAGTTCAGGATTCCCGCGAAGCCGCGGGCAACGGCTAGTATGTAATAAATAGTAATCTATGTTTTAATTGTTCACCAAAACAAAAATAATAATAATATAAATATTTGATTCGACCCCATCACTTATTCTATTAACTAGTAACCAGCCTCACTTCGCGAACCCTGTGCCTTATCATCCTTTTTTTCTTCCTCTTTCTATTCCTAATTTTCTTTCTTCATAATCATAGTTCTAGAATTTAGAACAATGTATTAAATACGATTTTACACAATCTCAGGTAATGGATTCCTACAACGAAGTGGAGAAGGCCCTGGGTGGTACGATAGATGATTTGGACATGGCGGAACTGGAGGAGGAACTCAAGGAGCTGATGATAGGCCCCGGAGCCCCGGGGGGCGGCACTCCGGGCAAGGAGGAAAGGTGGCGTGGAGGTTGGTTCAGATCTCTAGATTACTGTACTCAGTAAAGCACTGGCTTTGGAGATTTGAGTGTAAATTAGTTCTCCGTTTTGACAAAAGATAGCGGTAAATTGTATTTTTTATGTGTAAATTAGATCTCCTACAGATGGATAATCCTATTTTCATTTTGTTGACACTTGTATATTGAATCTGTAAAAATTATGTCACCGCTATCCTCCATGTTCAGTGCCACCAACTTATCCGTGAATTGACGGAGGGCGCTGTCGGACGCATTGGACCAATCATTGGAAGCAATTCGAGACGTAGTAAATGTCAAATGAATGAGCACAAAGAACTTATGAATGGCGCGGCATTAGTTCCAATTTTCGCCATTTCACAGATAACTTGGTGGCACTGTATATTGATTATGCTAAAGTCTGTGGTCAAAGTAAACCATGTCTTGCTATTTTTTAATACTATTTGCTATTTTTTTAAACTTTTGTTTTAAGTTCTCGTTTGTTCATTATATACATACATATAAATCACGCCTCTTTCCCGTAGGGGTAGGCAGAGACCACTTCTTTCCACTTGCTACGATCCTTTACATACTTGTTTCGCTTCGTCCACTTTCATTATTCCTTTCATACATGCTCTTCGGTTTGATGTACTCTTGACCTGGCCTTTTTTCAAGACGTCGTTTGTTCCATAGACATAAAACTCCCTTCGCCCCCCTCGGACCAGCCGTCGAGAGGAAGATTGGATAAGGAGTATGTGTTTGATGGAGAGAAGCAGATGTTAGAGGAATTGGAGCATTTGGATGAGGAAGGCAAGATGGCAGTGGCACTCGCTGGTGAGGGGTTCTGATAATATTCAAGTTCCTAATGCAAAAAATAGGTAACTTTGAATTTCAGTGCAACTTTGCATTTCAGTTTAACTTTGCATTTCAGTTTAACTTTGTATTTTAGTGTAACTTTGCATTTCAGTTTAACTTTGAATTTTAGACTCTGTTTTTTATTTCCGCGAAGTAGATTGACATTTTTAGTGTTGCAAGTTTATGGTAGATTTTAAATAGCTATGTACCACAATCGGTAAAATGTAATCAATATATTACGTTTTTTGTGTTAAAAATAAATATCTAGGTAATTAAAATTCAAAAACGCAAATTGTTTCATATACCCTGACCCAGAAGTTCATAATTGACCGTATCACTATTAATTTGTAACAAGTATTTTTAAGATTAAAACAGAAATATTTATCAGAAATGTTACTGTCGGAGTCCACCTTTAAATCACGTAACGACTATTTAACTTCACGAATATTTTAATACAACAGAAAACTTGAATTAAAAAGTTTAATACAATAAATATTATGGATAAAACAAACAAATATTTTACGATTCACTTAACCGGAATTTTGGAAACATCAATACCAAAAAACTGGCAACATTATTTTTGCATTTGACATCAGCGTGTGTCAATTCTCTTCGCCGAATTATAAAATAGAGTTTCACTTTGAATTTTCGTGTAACAATGAATTTTATTATAGCTTTGTAACGCTGCATGGGCCTAATCCAAGTTATTTAAGTATGCGCACGTTATTTTGAGGTCAAAATAACCTCAAAAAACCTGTTTTAACAGTGTGTATAAAGTACCAGAGTTAACTATATATATTTGTTAATATACTTAGTTAATATGACCGTTGCGGAGAAGAAATGAAAATACTCCTCAGTGTATCTTTTTAAAAAGGTTCGTTTGTCTTTTGTTTTATTTGTTACTAAACGTAAAGAACTGTAATTTTTGTAGCAGATACGCCAATAAAGCGAAAGGGAGAAAAACCGGAACTGTCAAAGAAAACATCAGGAGAGGGAGGATGTCCCTCCGGCTGGGGCGGAACACCCGCCGCGGGCTACGGGGAGCTGCGGACTGATCAGAGAATACACCCAGGTTTGTATAAAACTCTTGTAGTTTTATCAAACTACAAGATCTATCGTTAATAATATTATATGTTTTTTATTGTATGCTTATTATTATTGGGTAAAAATTAAGGTCAGATTTTTTTTATGTATTCGGGTTGAGAATCGTGAGGTGAACGCCCCGCTGAAAAATTTATTTTGATTTCAATTTCACGCTGTATATGCGAGACGGCATCTACTCTGATTTTTTATAGATATGGTTAAAAGTACGTCAAAAGTTCATGGTAATATCAATTCATTATAGTTAATATCATTTAGCACGACGCAGCGCGTTGTATCGAACTAACGTGTGACATGTGTGATGACGTCATGTGTGCTAGATTACGAACGTGTGACAGCCCTTATGAATTTTCTAATTCGCCCGACACGTCGAACGCGGCATGTACTTTAACTTCAAACCGAAAGTGCTGAGTGCCAGGCCCGCCAATAGGTACTATTAAGTAATCTGTGGTCGAGGTTTATTAACCTATGCAATATCGCAGGTCAACCACTGAGCGTGGACCTGTCGTCCCCGGCGCGCCACTACACGACGGACTTCCAGGTGAGGGATCACCGCGAGGTGGAAGGCGTGTGGCTCTACAACGACCGCGACGGCGCGAGGGACCAGTTCAGTGCTAGCACCGAGTACTATAGGTATGGAAATAAATACGACTTCAAATTAGGGATAACTTACTCAAAAATTACTCGTCAGATTTCGCTCAAATTTAAATGGCATCACATTACAAGCACCAGTTTTCGAATCTAAAAACAACATCAAAATCGATACACCCAGTACAAAGTTATGAGGTAACACAAAAAAGATACAGTCGAATTGAGAACCTTTTCCTTCTTTTAAGTCGGTTAGTAAATAAAATTATTGCTTGCACATGATTCGGGATTTCAGATAGTAATTGTGTTGGCGGCAGGTGGCTTCAGGCTAGACTTCCTTATTTAAACAGATTACATAGACAGATGAGATAAATTCACAGACGTCACAAACCGTGTTTTAATCGTAAACGCGTTTTGTTGTCGTGTTAAAGTAAAATGTTTAGAAGTAAAACTCAAATAAGAGTTATTGGGCGCCTGATTCAAGTAAAACTAGCTCCTACGAACCAGCTCATTAACGACATTATTGTATTGCAGCACGGAAAGCCCCGGGAAGGCAGCTGGGAGCTTTCAGATGGCGCCGGGGGGCGAGAGGAAGCACCAAGACCGCTGGACGCACGAACACGGCTCGGAGTGACCGCGGCGTCGCACACTCACACACATAGTGCCGCCGTTAGAGGGGGACGCGATGAGGCGACCGCCGCGTGAAAAAAAAGGAAAGATAAAATTCTTAATATACGTTCACATTGGTTCAGCAAAAAAAAGTGTGCATGTAATCTTTACGCGCGATTGAAGTAAAACTTCTTTGACGTTGGTGACACGTATTACCAAAAAAATTAAACTTAATTTAAAATAAATATCCTATTACAGTTGACTCATATTTATTAACAATATACTTTACAAAAATGATTATAAAGCTATAATTACCGTTAGTAATACCGTAATAATGCTATAATTATTCGTTACCCCGTGATACTTATTTAATCTATAGACCTGTCACAGATACAATGTAATCTTAATAGAATTATGTATCTGTACTTCAATTTTGTTTATGGTTTTGTTTTCATTTTTAAATAGCGAAAACTGCATCAACAGACTATAGAGAATATTCTTGCCCGGGCTGTCAGTGGCTCTAACGCTGGCATAATGCCACACAAAATGGTCAAAGGAGGTAAAAATGCTAAAAGAAGTCTCGGATGATGAAAACTAAAACTGCATCATTAGATTTTTCAAAAATCAGTAACCTTGGCCAAGATTCGAACCCGTTGATTATGAAAAAACACATCCTGTATTATTATACCATTCGATGGTGTCGCTTATAGTATATTCCTCATAGTTTAGAATTTGGCCATCCACGCACACTTGAAAAATTCACCCGTTATGGCCGATGTTTTTAGGTTTCCGCAGTCAAACGGAACTCTTTCGCCATTTCCGTTTGGCCGCGGTTTACGTCGCAGGGAAATGATAAAAACCGAGATCAAATTCTAGGGATTTGATAGGGAAATAATGAAATCTTGTTTTTGAGCCAAGTAATTATTGTTAATAAGTCATTTGTAATTTCATACCAACAATTGAGTTGCTATCACTGGCTTTTACATTACTTGATAGTCGATACGTACCTACTTATTGGGCGTTCGTTAAAATATAAAGAATTTATAAACCCTTTTAGAGTGCGATCTGACTTGTTAGCATCTTAAATATGATCTTGAGATCACTAATCTTAAGACAGGTTTTGTTTTTTTATGGAAATAGCCGTCAAAGAAGTTGACGATCCACCTGATGGTAAGTGGCTATCATCGCCCTTAAACGTCAGCAACGCCAAAGGCATCACTGATGCGTTGCCGGCTAAGAAATAGAGAAGAAAAAGAAAGAAAGAACTGGCTCTCAAGCCCCCAGCCGGAACACGATTGGCGGTTATCCAGGCGAACCCCATGGAGAAATAATGATAGTAATAATGGTATTAATTAACAATTAAAATTAATATTACTAATATTATCCGAGAGGCCCTACCACCAGCGGGCTAGATTTAGTCGCCTCTTACGACACCCATCCGACGGGGATTGGGGTTAGTATTCTAAGCCCCAATAAGGTTTATCGTAACGGGCCTTAATCTGTCATTCTAGTCCTATCACTACATATCCTATCCCTGTTTCATTATGTCATTTTGAGTTAGATTTATACATAGTTGTGTACAGCACAAGATTAAGAAAAATAAAAAATAAATAAAGCACAATTAGGTACGCTCTCTAGAATTAATTGAAATTTGAAAAGAAATAAAAATTTTATGTAATTTTCGCAGAGTAATTTGCTTTATAGCCAAAAATACGAAAACAAATCATAATGTCATGCAACAGATTTCAAGAGCTCATTTAATTTGTGTTTTGTAGTAAAAGTGCAAAAAATTAGCTTTCGATATAACTGCAATATACAGTACGGCCGCTGTATCTTGGCGCGTCTAAACTGAACATAGGCTTTGCGAACTTTAGCGCATGTAAGACAAGGATGGCAACACGAACATGCTAACGTATGACTGAGACATAATACACCGCGTATCGAGTATTGGCGAATTATGTTACTGCGCAGCCTTCTGTGCGAAGTTCAGACGCGCCAATATACAGCGGGCGAACTGTACCTGTAACTCATATTATTAAGAGTAGAGATACACATGCTGATTAGTAGCATCCTAGCATACGCAATACAGTCCGCTATCTGAGGCGCGGGTGGAAGTGGTGATGTTAATTAATTAGCATGCTACTTTTTAGCATCTGTATTTGCGACGAACTATGGATTTTTTTCTGATTATTTGAGGATATTTATATTGACCCAGCATGTTTTGAAAATATTTTAATCTATTATATGTCAGATTATTTTTACTTTTGATGTAAATTTGACATTAGCAATATATTATGTACGTATGATTGACACAAACTACTAGAATCAAATCAAAGCAATGATTGTGGCTTAATAAGAGTGATTTTGTCTTAGATGTGTCTATAATGTATAATTTTTGTATGTTTGTTAGTTTAATACATTTAATACATGGCTGTTAGTTTATGTTTAATACATTAAAAATAAATTTCCATTAAGTGAAATTGATTACAGTAATGGTATCCTTTAATACTATTTGTGCAATATGCTAGCTTCTTAGAGGGTTGAATATTCTGACTTCAGGCCAAACTAGTTTTTCTAGTTTGTCCTAGGGCAAACTAGTTTCTCCTACGTATCTCGGGATATACTAGTTTAACCCAGGATAATCTAGTTCTGGTCATCTATTGATAAATATCTGAACCACGTTGCTTTCGTACAATAATAATACTGTTCTTTCTATTCTGAAACCAGTGACAATATTTCAGCCAACGTGATTGTGATAATGTGTTGTGTAAAATTATATTGTTTTTATATGTTCTAATGATCAAATTACATTTTGTAATTATTCTCAAGTTATAGTTAATTTTAAGCGACGATTTTTACCATAAATCATACCGACATAGTAAAATACTTTTTAAATATACTTTAGATGTTGAAATTATATGCTACTAGTAACCGCTTTCGCTTTGCTTCGGTTTTAATATAGAACCCAAAGATAATTAAAAAAATATAAATAAGTTATGCCCTTGCAAATCAATCAAAAAATCTGTTCCGAAAAGAGCTACAACACACACACGTTTATCTTTTGTTTCACTACACCAATCACATTGGTATAATACACGAAGGCATTTTAACGCTGTGTCTTTCAAACACTTCTGACAACAACAAAAGCGTGCGTATCGTCTTGTATTGACAGAACGACTACGAGCAGAACGGTCAATTACCTGTTCTTACGCTCTTCCTTGTCGGCTCGCCAGTGACATATCTACCTCTGTTTTACATTATAATATCATTGATAGAACCCCTAAATTTTAAAATAAAATATACCCATGTTAAAGACGCGAGCAATATATTATATTACTGAAAAATATTTTGAAATCGGTCCCATCGCTTTGAGTTTATCCATTACAAACACGCGAAAATCAAAACTTTCCTCTTTATAATATTAGTTTAGATATCTCGATACTGTAGTGTTCATCTTGTATTATTATAGTGATAATGTTGTGAAGTATTTAGCAATTTTCACGTGATAACTTTGTCTATAATCCTTTTACATATAAATGTTTGTAAAGTAATAATCTATTGTACGAGTAGATAGAATTTTGTTATATAATCCCCGATAAATGAATTTTTAGGTATCATGAAATTTTACATGAATAAAAAAAATTCAAAATTTAAATTTGGAACTCCAAATATCCTAGTGTGATTTTTTTTTGTAATAACTTTTTAAAATCTCCAAAACCAAGGTTTTACGTGTCTGGGATTGTATAATATAATTATTGTAATGTTATTCTATGCGCGCCAATTAAATAGAAATAATAGGTTAAAACTTATTTTTTTCACTCCATTTGTATTAGTGATTTGATAACTTAATAAGATATGAGATTTTAATGAATGATACATTTACATGAACTGTTTAATATTTATATTTTACTTAAGTTTTTTATCTATGACTTTTTTTAGATTGTATATTCCTTTGACGTGTTTTGTTTTATATTTGGACGATATATTAATGGTTATCATAGTAAACAAAAATAGTTGCTTGTTTACTATGATAACCTTTATTCTAACTATTCTAACTTAATCTTAAAACATATTTTAGTTGGCGCACATTTTTACAATAGGCGTGCTACACACGTTTTGTTCGGCACAGCCACACAGCACATTGTTTAACAAAAACTGCCGATCCGAATATGAGTGTAGCAGCCCTTAGGTAGGTAGGGAATAAAAATTTGTTGAAAAAACCCAAAAAAATTGCATTCTTTAGGTTGTGTAAATAAATGCGTACGAAGAATCAATACTTAGATAACAAATTAAAAATAAGGAGTGTAAAAAATATTAGTATTTAAGTAGGATATTAAAAATCTGTGGAAATTGTATGCTAAGTATGGAATTTTTAAAAATAACAAATGAAATCTAATCTTCCAATGTAATTTTCTACTTTTAAATTTTGTTTCGTTCTTACAATAAAAAGAAGTGTTGAATGTTAAGATTCACCTTAGATAAAATATTATGGTTCCTATGCTTTTCAGTGCGCCAATAGGAGACAACGAATTATATTTTTTTGCCAAACATTAACAATAGACGAAAATGAAAGAAAAATCTGACTAAGAAAAATTGTTTAATGATTTGAGGCCTCGGTCCGATTATTTGATAGTAACAATGTTGGCAATGTGGAAGAATGTAATGATATTAAAATTGCCTCAATATAAATTATTTCTGTAGTATAATAGTATATTTTGTTTATTAGCTTCTACGTTTATTTAAATACAAAGCGGAATTTTAGGCCCATTCGATCTGCAATATTTATATGACGGATTTTTTTTACAAAAGGTAAAATTTGACGTAACAATTTTGAAATATGTAAAATGTAATTTCGAACGAAATTATCGAATCGCTTTGCATTTTTCGGTTTGACGTAATCAAATATCAAGTCTTAAAAAATGCGAAATTCACATTTTTTTTAAAGACGCAAACAATGATACCACATAAAAATACTTTCTATTTTTTTTTTTGATTTCTTAAACCACCCACGTATGCCTCTTAAATTGAAGGGTAAAATCTATAAATTTCTCATAAGACCTGTCGAATTATGTGCATCAGAACGTTGGGCTACAATGAAGACGGATGAGAGACGATTGCATGTCATAGAGATGAGAATGTTGAGGTGGATGTGTGGAGTGACGAGAATGGATAAAGTAAGGAATGAGTATATTAGAGGAAGTTTGAAAGTGGCAAAAATGACAGAAAAGTTGAAAGGGAACCGAATGTCGTGGTATGGGCATGTGATGAGGCGAGAGGAAACGCATGTGGCGAGAAGAGTGATGGATGTGAATGTGATGGATAGACGAAGGGGACGAGGACGATCAAATAAAAGATGGATTGTGTTACAGATGATATGAAAGATAAAAGAGTGTAAAGGTGTCGGCTGATAGGGAAGTGTGGAAGAGGAAAACATATTGCACCGACCCCAAATAAAATTGGAAAATGGGCAGGATGATAATGATGATTTCTTAAACCAGAAATGCAAAATTAAGTTCAATTCTCGTGTAGATAAGATAATAAGTAGGTATGTATATTATAACAATATTTGAAAAAATATTATGTGTGACTATGATTGTAATAAAACAAGCAACATATATTATTAATAGTAATTATTTTAATAATAAACTGCCAAGGATTTTTTTTTCAACTGCACTAATATTGTTAGCTATAAGTTTATTGTTATCAAAAAACTCAGAAAATAAAAGAAAAAAAGTGGATAATATCCAATCTTAAGTGCCTATGTAGTTTGTATGTGTTGCCATATGTGGGAGTGTAAATACAGGGTGAGAATCAAAGTTGGTGTTTTTATTATTACCTTGACCTTTTGTATGTCTGTGCGGGCTATGCTCCAATTGCCATTAAATACAGTCGTATACGAAAATAGAATTTAGTGGATCCAACTGACTCCAATTTAACCCTAAGACTTGAATGTAACAATGT